>OX383930.1:16030000-17230000 GCA_947532085.1 Elegia similella
CCTTGTGTTGTCCTTAAGTCACGTAATAGGCCGGGCTCCGTGGCCCGTTGTGCAAGAGTTCACACGAGACTGTCCGATTCTTTGGAACACTCACGTAATTTATTAATACGAACACATAGACGAGTGTTGGATAGAAGAGTTTATTGATTTTTCTGCCTACGCAATTCATATTCATTTTTAAGGCACTATAATATGTGTACAATATAACAATAGTCTAAAATATTGTAATTTTACAAATGGAAATAAACAATTATATAGCAATTTTATTGGATTGATTTTGTGATACCATCAACGTTAAAACATACTTATTTATTTTATTTTTTGTTGTTTTTTTTATAAGGCAGACTGCTTTATGCCATTTGACAGTACAGATTTGAATTTATGTGTTTAATTTTTTATTTACCTATTGTAATAGGTAGAATAAAAAGGTTCAAATTTTCAATTTTAGCGGTGACTCTACGAGCTAGCCTAGCTTTAAAGTGTACTTTAAAGCTAGGCTAGCTCGTAGAGTCACCGCTAAAATTGAAAATTTGAAAATGTAAAAGGGCACAATTATTAAAACTATGTTAAAAATGACAACCACAATATTAATTTAATATATTATTGATATATTTTCCTCTGAACTACAAAACACGTAAAAATATTTATGATATCAGGTATTACTGTGTTAAGTATTTTCATAGAGCATAAACACTTGAGGCCGAAACGTATTTGTTATAATGTACTCCCACCAATGTAGAACCCGCGAGAGGTATTATTGTTAACAATGGATTTGATAAGTTGCTTGAAAAGATTTAATGATAATTAATTATCAGTGTAAATCTTTGTGTAAATCCATATTTTTATTGTGTCCTTTCTGAGTCGATACTTATTCTATAGATGCTAACCCTGCCTTACAATGTGTTTTACAAATACGAGTATCAACAACAAGTAGTTTTGTTTCAATCGTTGACATTTTTTATTGTGCTTTTTACTTCTTTTATCTCCATTCATATTTACCTACGACTCCCTGTGGTTTAGTGACGTTGGTTTTATTCGACTAATATTAATTAGGAACAATTATCCAAATGTGGCCGCATAATAGGTGTCATATTACGAAAATGAATTAATCAGCATCATCCATGACCTGTCGGATTAATATTGAGGAATAAAATTAAAAAAAAAAGTTTTTTTTCGAAATACTCCTATTTTTGGGAATTTTATTTCACGACATTAATCAATGTTTGATGTCTCAATCAGATATGAATATCATCATATACAGAGGTATATGATGATATATACATAGAGATGTATATGATGATATATACATAGAGATATATACATAGAGATGTATATGATGATAATTAAATATATTGGAAGAGCGTTTTAGGACTTGCTCAGTTTATGTATTACTTCGTCGCGTTATCAGTACAACACCTTTGAATTTGAATGAATCAGCTCATTAAAAAGTCTTCCCTAACTTGATGCTAATTGCTTTTAACAAACTTTTTTATGTGTTGCCTACATATATGTGAGTTTAATTTGTACGTAGTATTCAGTGGCGTAACTATACATCTGGTTCTCGGGACAAACTCATTCAATGGGGCCCATGAGAGTGTGAGTTCAGCGAATGGGTTATTGGTGGCTTAACGTTATCGAGATTTTGCCAAGATGCCACCCGTTAGTTGTAATGTTCCTTTGTGGTTCTATATAAAACTATCAATATCAATGAAAATGTATAAAGTACAGCAGCTTATAAAATAAAATTTACTAGAATTAGCTTTGTAGGCATGGCGGATAAAAGGTAAAACAAAGGAGTCTATGGTAAAATGCTTGTTCTTTTTCAACAATATCTAGGTCTATCATAGTATCTAGTTCACCGATATGTTGGTGAAAACATACTGACCCTTTTACCTGTTTCGTAATTACGTCATTTGTTCTTTTCTAATTTTTGTTAGGGTTCTAAAGTAAACAAGGAAATCTTATAGTTTCGCAATGTCCGTCCGTGGTTTAACTCAGAAACTATAAGTAAGCAAAGCTGTAATTTGGCATGGGTATATTTATAAAATAAATCGACAAAGTGGTGGGACAAAATAAAAATAAAAGTCTAGGGTTCCTTCCCTTTATGTGTAGTGCCGTTGGATAGCTTGAAATGTTGTTGGTGTCTGAACGCCATTTTTCGATTCAGAGATCTGTAAATGATGTTATCCTAAAAGTGCTAATTTTAGTTGAAGTCAAGTGCCCAATGTCAGTTAAATGGTATTTTTTTTGGATACGTTAAAATAGGGCAGTTGTACTCGTATAATGGAGTTCAAAGGAAAACTATCACAGCTAAGTAGGATTTACGAGTCAAAGAGTTATAATCGACCAAGTTATTAAATATTGGAAAAGGTAATTTCTACGAATTCCATTGTGAGTGTCGCCTCATCCGCTCATGACTGTTTTTTTTCTTAAAGCACATTGATTTCATTTCATCTTGTTGGATTGGATTGGTGGTATGTCTTTACTATTTCTTTTTTTATATCATATAAGTAAACATGCATATGGATCACGGAAAATGGATACATAGCTTATGAACGCCTGCAACACCAAAGGCGACACTCGCGCATTCTCAACTATTTAAGAGGCCCTCCTCTCAGTAATTGCAATTGGCTTGTAATTTAATGGGTCAGCTCTTTCGCCCTTTTAGAGCACCGGGTGCACAAGTGTAATTTTCCACGTTAGGACTTGCCCTGAGTAGTACGAAAGCGTGAAAAGAGCGAAATACTTGGCACAACTCTGGAGCACACTGTTTAAGCACCACCGCTGGGATGTCGTCCAGCCTACTCGACTTGTGAACATCCAGAGTTAGCAACTTCTGCCGAAATATCCGCAGTGTGATTGGCGGATTAGGTTCGTATCCAGTTTTACTTACGGATTATAGCTACTCTGCAGGGCCGATTAAACCCCGGTTATGTCTTAGGGTCGAAATTCACCACTCACCACCGGAATTGGAATGTGACACTCCATCCCCCAGAACTGCCTCAATGACGGCTGTCGCGCAGGTCTCTGGGTTCTCCGATGCAAAGCAGAGCTGCCTCCACGAGTGCGACGCAAAGGATTCAGACAGTCTAGTTTTCTAGGATGATCTGTGTTTTCTTCAACATTTCGCGATATCTTTATTTGATTCGCCACATTCCAGTTTCATACTAGTAAACAAGTGATGACGGCAATTAAATTTTATATAACCATAAATATACGATAGACATGTAATTATATGTACATGCTTATTTAAAAATCTTCAAAAATTACTTAATTTTTTTAATGATGCACAATAGCCTTGAACTTACGTAAATAAAATGTATATTGCAACTCAAACTTATTTTAAAAATGTTTACGAAGCAGTACCAAAAATATGGGCTTTACATTTTTAGACACGCCAACGTAATTTTTCTTTAACTTTTTATGATAGTAAAAGCCGTGATTGTTGACGCTGCTTTTATTCTACAAAGCTGGAGAAACACTTTGCTATGTTTCCACAGATCGCCATCGTTCAAATAGATACACATATTTAACGGAAAATGTACGTGGCCTTATATATTTTCAGAACTGATGTTTTCAACGAGCAGTGATATTTCTCACTAGAATAATAAGTCTAGATATGAATAAATTATTACTTTAATGGTTCATTTTATTACTACATAAACATAAAATTCTCTTATCTGTGCCATTGTCATATAAAATTGATGTTTACGTTCTTGTTTAAATAATGACACTTATTTAAATTAATTATATATGTATCTTATGTGTATAAAAATCGAATAAAATTAATATTATTAGGAACATCGTTTTTTTAGGGCAACCAAAACGCCTGGAAGATCTTCTGGTCATGTAATGTAGTTCGGAAAAATAATATAAAGATAGTAATGATATCTTAAACATCCAAATCTGATCAAACATTTAGAAGTTATAGTGTAATAAATAAACTACAGATATATACTTGAAGTATAAAACATTATAATAGGCGATGCGGCTAGCATTCCATCACTATTTTGATTCCGTTTTCCACTTTTGTGCCCACCAACACGCTAACCTGGCTTTTCGGTCTTATGACCTTAGACTGTAAGCTGTCTACCTCGGAAGGGATAAAGACATGATAATATGTAAATATGTATGTTTAAAACATTAGTATTTTTTAGACAAATTACCAAACAAGGAGTTTGGAATGTAAACGTATCATCGATTCATTCATATAGAAAGGGTAGCATATGAAAATAAACTTTTTATAATAAAAGCCTGCAGAGTTTTTCGTTACAATAGTAGCCCATACGATGTTCCAGTGTCTACAAAGATTAGGAGATAATGTGTGACTATCTATTTGGCGAGCTCCGTGGCGCAGTGGTTTACACGCCAGCCTGCGACACGAGGGCCCCGGGTTCGATCCCCGGTCAGGCCAAGATGGAAAATGATCTCTTTCAGATTGTCCTGGGTCTTGGATGTTTATCTATATATGTATTTGTTATAAAATATAGTATCGCTGAGTTAGTATCCCATAACACAAGTCTCGAACTTACTTTGGGGCTAGCTCAATCTGTCCGTATATATTTATTTACTTATTAAAAAAAAAAACCATAACCCACAAATTTCTCTTTTATAATGCAATAGTTCCTGTTTCGGCCAAGACTTGTTCAAGGACATATCATACATTGGTATGTCCAGAAACGGGTTCTGGCTGGAGGTTGTTGGAGGCCAACATTACACCAACTTCTCCAAAGGGCCTCTACATGTTGAATCTATATCCCCACGCATAAAATATTTATTTCAGATCATAAGTTAGTAACAATTTTTCCTTAATTTCTAGGTTGGTACTGTTAACACTGCAGTACACGCGCGGGGTGAATATTCGCCCCAGACCATCGCTTTCATCAATACTTTTTTAATTACTTGAGTACGGACTGTGTCGCCTAGTGTAATCCTCGTCAAGTAAACAAGCTTCAAGGTCAGTACGTCACCGGCACTCGTCGCGGACGCTAGTGGCAAAAAAAAGGGGTGAGAAAGTGTTTGGGACGGAATTCCACCCCACGCGACTATCGGCGTTACAAAAACTCTCGTTCGATTCTGAAGTGTTTCTTGTAAGTATTCGTTTTACTTTTTCTTTTATTCGAGATGTTCTCAGTTTCTATAAGACTTTTGTATATTTAGCTATGTTAATTGTGTTGTTCATTACAGATTTGTCGCCATTATGGACGAACGTCAGTAAAATATGATACGAAGCTGGTTAGAAGATGTGGAGGTTGAGAGTGATATTGCACCTAGTGATACAGAAGATAATGAAGAGGAATGTGTTGCAGAACTTAACCATGACTCAGAAACAGAGCAAGAATATGAAAGTAGCACAGAAGAGATGGAAGATAGGAGCACAGAAGAGATGGAAGATAGGAGCACAGAAGAGAGGGTAGATGTAGATAAAGATATGGAAGAAAACATTGAGGATAGCTTTTCAAGCGATGACAATATTCCTCTGAGTACTTTTTCAAACTACTACCAATCTAGAAATGGCACTCGTTGGTTCAAAACACCACCACCGTCATCAAGAACGAGATCCTACAATATTTTAGTGCAACAAATTTTTAAAATACATTTTTGTTTTTGTTCATTTAATAAACATTCAAAATTGCTGTAGTAGTAAGAATAAATAATAAATACTTTTCACTATTAGAACGCATTTTATTTTATATTATATTTTATTTACCTAAAATCGATCAATGAAATTGGTCTGAATATTCACCCCACGCGAGTAAAATATTATAAAATTAGGGCGCGTGTACTGTAGTGTTAATGTCAAATTGATACAATTTATTCTATATATATTTACGTTCCCTCTCAGTATCATATCATCTTTTAAGTCGCTAGTGATATAAGAATTCCTCTCTCAAATCATTAAAAAAGCCGATTAGTTAGGTAATAATTATAACAAACTAATGTTATCATTTTTTTATTTTATTTTCAGTGATCGATATGTTATTTTTTTATGTATCTAAAAAAGCTTCAGACGAAACCAAATAATAAACACCGCTCGCGTGGCTCATAGCCTAATGGACTATAAACATTTGTATGTAAATTTATGACATTTAATTAATTAACGATTGTGATGTTTTATTAATAAATTAAAACTTCTGCTAGAATATTATTTGATCAACTGCATTCCTCCTCAACGGGGACCAATCATACAAATTGAGCTAGCCCCACAAGTTGTGAACTAGTGTCGTAGGATACTAACTCAAGGATACAATATTTTGTAATGGACACTTATATAGAGCGTATTTTTTTAAGAATAAGCTAGTTTCCTGGGTCAAAATAATAACATTACAATTAGTCCGTCAGTTAGACAATAAAAAAATATTGGACACGAATTTTATCTTTTGTCAAATAAACAATCCTTACTAATATTATAAATGCGAAAGTGAGTTTGTTTGTTTATTTGTTTGTTTGTTTGTTTGTTTGTTTGTTTGTTTGTTTGTTTGTTTGTTTGTTTGTTTGTTTGTTTGTTTGTTTGTTTGTTTGTTTGTTTGTTTGTTTGTTTGTTTGTTTGTTTGTTTGTTTGTTTGTTTGTTTGTTTGTTTGTTTGTTTGTTTGTTTGTTTGTTTGTTTGTTTGTTTGTTTGTTTGCTTTCACGCCGTAACTACTGAACCGATCATCATGAAATTTTGCATACAAGTTTTCTGGAGTGCGGAGAAGGACATAGGCTACCTTTTATCCCGGGAAAAAGTACTATTCCCGAGGGATCGACATTGACGCGGGCGGAGCCGCGGGCGAAAGCTAGTAAATAATAAAGATAAAGCGCGGCAAAGTTCAGGAGTGGGGGCTTGTAACGTCAAAGTTTGCTAAAAAGTGTAGCAAACTATGACGTAACACGGAATTTCAAAAGGCTATATCTTTATAATTTTTTATTCAATTGACAAAAGAAAAAATACGTATCCAATATTTTTTGAATTACTAACTGACGGACTAATTATATATTTTTTTAAACTAGCCTATTCAAAAATGTAAGTTTGTAAGTATCTATGTATTAAAGTTTCACTGTAACTCCTAAATATCTGAATGGATTTGAATATATGTATCGTTGGATTCCTTACGTACCCCCGAATAACTCTAGCTATAACTTATTGGCAAGGCAGTCGTGTTATCCTTTCCTTACTAATATTAAAAATGCGAAAGTGAGTTTGTTTGTTTGTTTATTTGTTTGTTTGTTTGTTTGTAACGCTTTTACACCGTAACTACCGAACCGATCATCATGAAATTTTGCATACAAGTTCTCTGAAGTACGGAGAAGGACATAGGCTACCTTTTATCCCGGGAAAAAGTACTATTCCCGAGGGAACGACATTAACGCGGGCGGAGCCGCGGGCGAAAGCTAGTTTATCTAATAAAACAGATTGTTACACTTTCATCCTTTAGTAATTTCACAATGATCGAGTAGTAGGTAATCTCGATCAGGATTAAATTTTGCAAACAGGTTGTCATGGGTATATCTTCTTAATATATATAAATCTCGTGTCACAATGTTTGTCCTCAATGGACTCCTAAACCACTTAACCGATTATAATAAAATTCGCACACCATGTGCAGTTCGATCCAACTTGAGAGATAGGATAGTTTTTAACTTATGGCGAAACGAAGTTCGCCGGGGCAGCTAGTTTTATATATAAAAAAAGTTTGAAGCTTCTAAAAAATCCATGCTATCGTGACGTGAGTGAAGCCCTATATTGCTTTATCTACACTTTTACACAAATATTATAAAGAGGAAATATTTGTTTGTTTGCATGAATTGGCTTCAAAACTACTGGACCTATTTGATAAATTCTTTCACCATTAGAATCCTACATTATCCCTGATGAACATAGGCTATATAATTAAATATCTATATCTGCCCGTGCGAAGCTGGGGCGGGCCGCTAGTAGAGGTATAATATATAAAAAAAAAATACTCTCGTAGCATCAATGCTATTTTATACCTATTTGAAAAAATAAATAGTATATTCTAATTTGCGGAGGCCACATTAAAGTGCTTATTGTTTACTTTACAATTTGTTACGTGAAATATCAAGGTGACGTTTTTGTGAATGAATGAGTCGTTATTATTATGATATTTTTAATTATTTTGAATAAGAATGAAAATATTACAAATTAAAAAAATACTATACTGCGTCCCAGAGTTTCTCGTTATAAAGGAACTACATTTCCTTTGGGATCCAAAAATCGTCATTTTTATATTAAAGTGTTCGGCCGACAATTTTTTTTTATTTCTTTTAGAATAGAATAGATCTTTATTTGGACAAACTTATTATTTCTTTTATGACATAGAATGGCAAATGACTTGTTAGTTTGCTGTCCTATGTGGGTCACCTGATGGTAAGTGGTCACCGATGCCCATGGACAACTGCAACATCTGGGTGTGACCAGAGACGTTACCGACCCTTCAAGAAAACATAAACTTATTTTAAATTTGTATGAAAGTATCTTTTGTGTTCCCAGCCTTGTTCGTTTAAGATAAGATGTTCATTTTAACAGGCTGAGTCACCCCTTCAAGGGATTATTGGTGGGTTATTAACACGCTGTATAAGTATCTTGAATTCAACTCAATATTTTAAAAAATTATATCTCAGCCAATTGAGGCAGAAAAGATTACCACAAAAAATTACAAAAGAGTACCAGCTAGGTGATGCGAGTTTAATATATTAAGATGCGAGTTTAATATTAACACATCTAGTGTTTGAATTTATACCGAATCCTTGATTCGGCGCTGTAATGACCGTCCATATTTCTTCCGCAATTGTAAGTTTACGATCGACGTACTCGTATTGTAATAAATATTCAGATGCATTAATCATTGCGCATCTAGAGTAACAAATCACTGTAGGTCTGATGTAATGTTGTGTACTTTTGTGTTTCCGGTGTTGTTAGATATTTCTTTTTTGCACATGAAAAGGTTAGACTCTGTTAAATCTAGAATAGGTTGTATTGACACGTAACTATGTATATATGTCAATTTAGGTGTAGGTATTTGTATGTATTAGTCTGCCTTTGTGTGAAATTAAAATATATTGTTCATTCCAGCAACAAGGATTACATTCTAAATTTGACAAAGTAATAATTATAAAATACCCAATCATTGTAGCTTGATAATGTCAACGCTTGTGTAGTAAATTATTGGCGAAATTTGCATCAAAACGGTGAAGAATGTAACCACACCTACAAAATATTTACGATGAAGGCACGGTTATATTAACCTTATCCTGAGTAATCCTCACGCGATAAGATTGACGCTCTAACTAAATAGTAATAATGTTAATGAATGTAAGAAAAAATAAAAATAATATTATGTGAATGGGAGAGTATTCATGTTGTAATATCATTTGGTAAAATGTGGGCTGTTCCACAAGTTAAAACTTGCTTAGCGAGCTTGGAGAGAGCTATGTGTGGAGTCTCTCTTAGGGACAGAATCCATAAGGAAGTAATCCGTCAGAGAATCAAAGTAACCGACATAGTTACTCGAATAAGCAAGCTGAAGTGGTAGTGGGCTGGACACATCTGTTACAGTAGGTACTGACAAACGCTGGAGCAATAGAGTTCTGCAGTGGGGAACAATTATAGGTAAGCGAAGTATGAGACGCCCCCCCGTCTAGATGGAGCGACTATTGCGTAGGGCGGCTGGCATCTTGGGGGAGGTCTACGCCCAGCAGTGGATTGTCGCAGGCTGATAATGATGAGCTGGTGTATACTAATGGTAATATTTTATCTAAGGGGCTTATTACAACTAGTGCATATCATTGCTACCTAAATTGTTTTCAATATCTGGTGATTGAGACCGAAGGTTTCCCGACCTTTCTAAACTTAATTTAAATTTTTTACTTTTTAGTCAAAGGGTGGCAACGAGAGTCATTGTATGTCTGTCTGGCCATTTCCAACTACCTTGTTTCGTACCTAATAGTGGATCATTTTCTTACCAGGGAATATTTTATTACCAAGGGACATTTTGCGAAACGGACATTTTACAAAAGGGACATAGTGCGGAACGGACATTTTGCGATTAGGAAACATTTTAGGAAAAGAGCATTCTGTGACAAAGCCGTATTAGTAGGTACTTAATTATGACTTGGAGTTAAAAATGAAGTAGGATCCTAATACAAAAAGCGTGCAAATTCTGACGTAATCACACCCTTAAGTGCGAGTTCAACTTACATTTGTAGGTTTTATTTGTATTAAGATCTGTAACACAAACATCGATAAATCGGTACATTTGATTTTTGGTAATGAGACAAATGTAATCGAAGCATGTATCAGTTAGGTATTAGTTCTTTAATAACACAGTAAACTGTGAATAACTGAAGATAAAACGACTTTATTCACCATCTCGTGATTGACCTATGCAAGACGCGGGAATCGACGCAGATCAGGAAGGTTCGGTCACGATTGATGACATTAGTTCACGATGCACATAATTTACGGAGACAATCTAAGAGATAACAGGCCTATTGTATTTAAATTTCATTCAAATTGTTTATGGCAGTTTTATTATATGTACATTTTAGTTCAAAAGTATCAGGAGGAAGTGTCACGTGACTAGGGAAGCATAACATGAATATGTAAAACGATCATAGGTATGAGAAAAACTAACGAAAAGATTTAGTGTATTTAAGTAGAAAATATAAGTAAAAACGTACGTTCAATTTGAGCTCCCGGCGTCCCACGACATTGAGTTAGGAGTCATAAGCTAATAATAAGTACTCAAGTCCTTCTCATCCCAGCGTTTTTCCCGGTTGCGTTGTGTAATACGCTGGAGTCCAGGGTTCACTATTATGTACAGTCAGGGACACAGATTCCTGACCAGGCCCTCTACCTTTATCTTGATTTTTTTTTCTAAACTATTATATCTATACTAATATTATAAAGCTGAAGAGTTTGTTTGTTTGTTTGAACGCGCTAATCTCAGGAACTACTGGTTCAAATTGGAAAATCCTTTTTGTGTTGGATAGTCCATTTATTGAGGAAGGCTGTGGGCTATAAAACATCACGCTGCGACCAATAGGAGCGAAACATCAATAACAAATGTTTTAAAAACGAGGGAAAATTATTCATCTATACTAATAAAAAACGAATTAATCATAATAACAGAAATTGCCGCGGACGAAGTCGCGGGCAACAGCTAGTAAATAATAAACATGAAAATGTATATTAAGAAAGACTTCATTAAAATATTTCTATATATACTATAAATAACAATAAAACGAAAATTCGGTTTATTGTTATTTATAGTTTATGAGAAAACTCAAGATACACGTAGAGGGCCTGGTTAGGTATTTCTGTCCCTGACTGTACCTACCTTACCATTCATGCTGTGATGTGATATGGTGAAAATTTCTATAGCCTGCCTGCGGCCAACCCTTGAGTAACTCCAAAATCGTAGACAAATATTTGCCTGCGCTGAAAATCGAAACCGGTGCCCCTCATAATGCAGACAGGCTGCGTTAGCCACTGCGCTACAAAGGCTGTGCTAAAATATTTAAGTATATAGTTTATATTTGGAAATATGAAAATGTACGAAGAAGGCCTATCATCATCATCAGGTCTTTATAGTCTCCACTACAGGAGCACGCCCTCTCTGTACTACTAGAGCTATACTTGGCCTGAGCAGTCAGAGGACTTGGGAAGGAAGCCTATGGGAGAATCTTATTTTAGTTCGTGCATGTCTCTCAGGAACATGCAAATCCCACCAGTGGCATTAAATTTATCCTAATCTGTTCTGCAGTTTTGCGTGATTAACAAATCTCCATACTGCTGCAAAATTCTCCATGAATACATCAGCTGGTGTAAAGTAGAACGTTTGCGCTAGGCGTTATCGTTACCGTTATATTAAATACATCACTATTATACTACTTACTAGAATATTATTAAAACTGTTACTTGTGAAAATTTATGAAGGTGTTTAAAAAAAATACATAAAGACTTTTTGTTGTCACCTTGGATCTATAGAGTAATATAACACCTAACACAAGGTAAGGAATTTCCTACCAATATTGAGTTAGCAATTGTTTCTTCATTATAGTTGTATACGAGTTTTATTCAGGAACATAATATACTAAAAGTAAATCTCTTTCACAATAGAGCAAGACCCAATAATTCTTTCTTTAAAATCAAAGCACGGTAAAACAGCAAGGTTAAAATGCCTTTAATAAATTTAAGCTGTTTCGTCTTTTTGAAATACTACGTCGTAAACAATTACTATGCTTCGTAGAGTTGGAAAGAAAAGAGATGGGAACTCGTGGGCCCAAAAGTTATCAAAATGAAAGGCACACTGAAAAATCGGTTCTATTTTTCTAATGAATCTCACAAAATATTATACCATTTTACAATTCAGGAACCAAGAAATCTTAAAATATGTAATTAAATGAAATAATCGATTAAGATTTAAATCGATTTATGATATAGAGTCGAAAAAAATCGTAAAAATGTATGAAAAATTAAAAATCGATGCCCTTTATAATCGATTCAATTAATTACTTTTATTGCTGGCAACACTAGTCACAAAATGACAACTGACATTACTGATAACCGTTTGAACCGAGTGCCGGCACTCGTTCGTTTTCTTTCGTTCGGAGTGCTGCATTTTTCATATTTTCTCGTTTTTCTCACGACTTAGGCTTTATTACGGACTATTTGACTGATTTTGCAATTGTGAACTACCTGGCTTCGTATTTTGGACTACCGATAACGCTTGTTAATTGGATTTTGACGACATGGATCGCTGTGTGAATTGCAACATTGATACTACCCGTTGTAATACAATTGGTAGAAGAATTTTGGATAACGAGGCGATTTTATCTGTCAGTGGCGTGAACCTCATGCTGTAAGTACCTAACTATCATCTACACGAATTGTCTTTATGTACCACAACACAAAGAAAACAATACTTCAATTTATTGTTAAAAAGGCTTCCTTGCATATAAGTAATTAGCAAAGAGTGATAAAAGGTAATCTCACCTACCTGTAGTGATTTAGGCAAGCCCTATTCAAGGCCATGGATCTACGCTCAAGGCAAGGGTAGCCATGATGATGATAATAAAAAAACAATTATTGTATTTGGAGAGACTGATTAATCATACATTTAATATGGTTATTAGGAATAGTCGTATATACTTGATAATTTGCCTTCCAATGCCATCAAATAGCTAAGCCTATTAATACTTGACATATTACTATTAGTAATCAATAACAATACCTTATTTTTGTTTGAACATAAATTATAAAGTGATCATATTTCAGGTAACCAATGAGAACTATGTTTGCCAAGCATGCTGGAATATGGCCCATGATGTAGTAGTAACTGGTAAACAACCAATAGAAACATCAAGCCAAGTTGGTCATTCCCGTGTTTGTGTCCGCTGCGGACGTTCTCTGGCGGGCCAGCGACAGACTCACCTTCTTCATACAAGGTCAACTCGTGAATCTGCAATACGTAATGTTATCCGAGAATGGATATTGCCACGAACAGTAAGTACCTTTTAATATTATAAAGAGAATATATATTCTAGCAGTCTGCACCAGCTGCACCCATAGTATATACATAGCCAATTTTACTCAAGGATAATGTGTGACAATGGTAAAAGAATATTTGAAATCAGTCCAATAGTTCGTGAGTTTAATTATTACAAACATTAAAAGAACAGTTTTTCCTCTTAATACAATTCTTATTAAAAGACTACGTAGCGAATCTATGGCCTTCTGTTATTTTTTTAAGTCACTCTTTATTGTTTGATATTTATTTAGCGTAGTAGAGTAACCATTTAGACTAGCTCCGTGGCGCAGCGGTAAACACGCCAGCTTGCGACATGGAGTGACCGGGTTCGATCCCCGGCCAGGTCAAGATGGAAAATGATCTTTTTCAGATTGGCCTGGGTCTTAAATGTGTATCTATATATGTACTTGTTATAAAATATAGTATCGTTGAGTTAGTATCCCATAACACAAGTCTCGAACTTACTTTGGGGCTAGCTCAATCTGTGTGATTTGTCCGTATATATTTATTTATTTATTTTTAAATAATATATTTAAATAAATAAATCTGTTTGTTTTAGTTGGATGAGGCTGATCGTATCTGCCATTCTTGTTGGATAACTGCAGACAAAGCAGCTGTTAATATGAGAACTGCACCTCAACGTCTTCACAAGGAAACCTACAAGCAAGCCAATCTGCAGTTCGTGTTAGTGATGAACAATTGGATGTTATTACTGAGCAACTTGAACAGCAAAATGAAACATTGTTTGTTCCTACCAATGAACCAGTACACTCAACACATGAACCTACAATTAAATTACCAGGGTACACAAGAGCAGTGGAAACTGAAAGTCGGTGTTTCATCGAAGGATGTCAAAGAACTGAAAGGTACAGAGTTCCCCTGGCTACAAGAAAAATGTTACTTTTCGAGCATAAGTATTATGTGCCACCAAATAACAGACTATGTGATGCACATTTAGTAATTGAAGCATGGGATTTTCTTGACAGCATTAGGAGCAATTATTTGGAATTATTTACGGCAAGGCATATCATAGATATGATGGAATTAAAAGACCCTGATGTTGAGGGTATTCTCAATTTTCAAAACATACACCTGATGGAAGACCATACTATGCATACATGGATTGGATTAAATAAAGCTCAGTTCCAGCAACTGTTTGATGAGGTGCCTCAATTGCTGGAAATTCCTAACAGTTCCCAAGTTTTGGCAGCATACCTAATGAAGTTAAGGACAGGGGACTCCAATGAAAGGCTGGCAACATTATTTTATTAAAATTATATGGTATTTAAGTTGGGCGAGATACCAAGAAAATATCTTACCCCCTGCACAGTTTCTAGATGATATTCTGTTGATTATTGAAGAATAGAATATATTATTTTTCTTTAAGTATTGGTGTTTTATTTTGCTTCCTATTGCGTTATTTCATTTTAAATTAAGGATAAGTCATAAGAAATACTCATATATTCTCAGTACTACGTTAACTAGACAATGGTCTAGGTGGTATGAAAATCATCATTATATAGGAATCAATATAAAGGCAGAATATCCGTTTTTATGTGCAGGCGATAAATATATATTTGTAGGCGTATTAGCAGTTTAGCAACGATTCCTTTTTCCATCAGAACACCCTGTACAGATGGAAAAAGGAATCCTTGCTAACCGCACCACCTATTTCATAGAACTCCCATTCATGTTTGCCCATTTCTTTTTAATAGGAAGACAAGTAGCGAGTGCCCGATTTAGAATAACAGAAGGGATGCTAGGGCTGAGAGACCTTATGGCGATATGATAAGGCGCTTCTCTACTTAGAGCCCAGCCCTTAGCCCTGAAATCAAAAACAAATAAACATAGAGACTCACTAGTTACTGCATTTAAAAAGATTTCGAAGATATTAATTTAAAAATGGCTGTTTTGATATAACCTCACTTTTACTAAGTATAATTGAAATAACTCATTTCCGAGATTGCCAAATATCCCCAATTTTTTTGTGAAGTATTGTTATATTGTATCCTTTCAAATAGAGCCACTTTGATTTGTATAATACTTGGGCCCACAAATGTATGGAAAGGTTGCATTCTCCTTTACATACGTAGATTGGATACTGTCAGGTTATTTGCCATTTGTAATTTATTTACTCTGAGAAACAGCGGCAGCCGTAACCGTTATGAGGCTTTAGGTGGTAGATCTTTGCGGCGGCCCAGTTGTTGGTGATAGTTCGTCAGCGACCGGCAACCTGCCGGGGTACGAGCTACGAGTTACGAGCTCCAGAGCGCAAAGCCTTGCAGTTCTTTGCAAAGTCCTGGATAAGATATGTCTCGTTGCGCTGAGGGAGGAGGGGTACTATTGGCTTCAGAGCGGAGGCCCTTCAAACGCGAGGCCCTGGGCGGGTGGCGGGTCGCCACCCCTTACGCCGCATCTGCTAAGAAATTTGTACCTAGCTACCTATTTATTATTCCTGGTAAGTAAATACCTATTTGTTTAACAATAATTATTAGTTAACTACCTGCAACACGATTAACAACAATTTTAAATAATTAATGTAATTATTTAGCAAGAAGTTGGACTCATGTAATTAATAAAGCCATTAGCCATATTATAAATCCACTTCTATCTATCTCTGATCTACATTCACCACATTATACTGGACTGCAGTGGACGAGAAAATAAGGACAACATGAAATCTGTAAGTGATAAGTAACATAATTATTTCTACGTGCTTTCTGTCATTTTTGAAAGTAATTAAGTACCACTAGGTAAAAGCGGTGTATTATGAGTGTCGTAATTTTATGTAAGATAGCACTTCTATACATTAATTGAAATTACAATGTTGGAGTCCAGACCTAAATATGTGGTAGTTTTCATATAAAGTATAATAAAATGCGTAGATTGTGGAGGAGTGTTAGGGCTCCCTTTGCTCGCCCTGATAGCTGACAAAATGTTATAGGTAAGTACAAACCCGTACTTACCTATAAGTATATATAATGACTTTTTAAATAAAACATATACCTATAAAGAAAACACCCTAGATCTTTTAATGTGACACAAGTCCAGTGGTAGGCCTAGGTTCTTAGGTTTTATATATAATGTATGGTATCTTTATACTTATTTTGTATCATATTGCTTTATGTTTTACGTTTTAAATTCCAGTTATACATGGCGAAGGTATAAGGATTCCTCCTTATAATAAACGCAAACCTTAAAAATTAATCAAGAGACAACAAAATTTCAATGGTGTCATGTATCATTTCAATCATTGTTCTGTAACTCATGAAATTTATATTTATAGGTTAGCACAGAGTGATCCTATAAATAAATCATAATTTCCAGGTTGTCATTTTATGCCTGAGCATCGCTGTGGCGTGCGGAGCACCGTCGCCTTATGAGACCGCGGCTCGGCGTGCTCTCCCCGCAATACACCATGAGGAAATCCACGACGACTTCGGCCAATTTGCTCTTCGCTACGTTACAGCTGAAGGCATAACCTATGAGGAACGCGGCCGCCTTGTACCCAACCCTGATGGCCACGACTACGTTCTCATCTACGAGGGTGAATACTCATTCATTGGAGATGATGGTATTACTTACAAGACCAAGTACACCACAGATATCGAAGGAGGTCATCAAGTACAGGGGGACCATTTACCGAAAGCTCCTGAATTTCTGGAAGTGAAGGAAGAAGAGTCTAAAACTCCTGATGTGTCTTCAACGACTTCGACCACTGAACAACCAATAAGTACTGAAGCAGCGGTCACTAAATCGTCATCTAGTGAAGCTCGTAAACTAAACGAGTTTCCTATGGAGCAACATGATGAACAGAAACCTAGGTACCCGACCGCCAGTGCATAAATAAAATACTATATAAGCATAAAATAAATCCAAAATATCTGATGACTTCTTAATTTTCATGATTTTCTTTCTTTATCAGATATATAATATATGGTAAATAATTGGTTAGGTTGCAAGTATTTTGGGGTCATGAATACATGAAATAATTTTTGCTTAGTAGGTAGAAATTGTATAACGTTAGAATTCAATTACGATTCAATATGATGGAACATACAATACATAAACTTACAAAGGAGAATGCAACCTTTCCATACATTTGTGGGCCCAAGTATTATACAAATCAAAGTGGCTCTATTTGAAAGGATACAATATAACAATACTTCACAAAAAAATTGGGGATATTTGGCAATCTCGGAAATGAGTTATTTCAATTATACTTAGTAAAAGTGAGGTTATATCAAAACAGCCATTTTTAAATTAATATCTTCGAAATCTTTTTAAATGCAGTAACTAGTGAGTCTCTATGTTTATTTGTTTTTGATTTCAGGGCTAAGGGCTGGGCTCTAAGTAGAGAAGCGCCTTATCATATCGCCATAAGGTCTCTCAGCCCTAGCATCCCTTCTGTTATTCTAAATCAGGCACTCGCTACTTGTCTCCCTATTAAAAAGAAATGGGCAAACATGAATGGGAGTTCTATGAAATAGGTGGTGCGGTTAGCAAGGATTCCTTTTTCCATCTGTACAGGGTGTTCTGATGGAAAAAGGAATCGTTGCTAAACTGCTAATACGCCTACAAATATATATTTATCGCCTGCACATAAAAACGGATATTCTGCCTTTATATTGATTCCTATATAATGATGATTTTCATACCACCTAGACCATTGTCTAGTTAACGTAGTACTGAGAATATATGAGTATTTCTTATGAATTATCCTTAATTTAAAATGAAATAACGCAATAGGAAGCAAAATAAAACACCAATACTTAAAGAAAAATAACATATTCTATTCTTCAATAATCAACAGAATATCATCTAGAAACTGTGCAGGGGGTAAGATATTTTCTTGGTATCTCGCCCAACTTAAATACCATATAATTTTAATAAAATAATGTTGCCAGCCTTTCATTGGAGTCCCCTGTCCTTAACTTCATTAGGTATGCTGCCAAAACTTGGGAACTGTTAGGAATTTCCAGCAATTGAGGCACCTCATCAAACAGTTGCTGGAACTAAGCTTTATTTAATCCAATCCATGTATGCATAGTATGGTCTTCCATCAGGTGTATGTTTTGAAAATTGAGAATACCCTCAACATCAGGGTCTTTTAATTCCATCATATCTATGATATGCCTTGCCGTAAATAATTCCAAATAATTGCTCCTAATGCTGTCAAGAAAATCCCATGCTTCAATTACTAAATGTGCATCACATAGTCTGTTATTTGGTGGCACATAATACTTATGCTCGAATAGTAACATTTTTCTTGTAGCCAGGGGAACTCTGTACCTTTCAGTTCTTTGACATCCTTCGATGAAACACCGACTTTCAGTTTCCACTGCTCTTGTGTACCCTGGTAATTTAATTGTAGGTTCATGTGTTGAGTGTACTGGTTCATTGGTATGAACAAACAATGTTTCATTTTGCTGTTCAAGTTGCTCAGTAATAACATTCAATTGTTCATCACTAACACGAACTGCAGATTGGCTTGCTTGTAGGTTTCCTTGTGAAGACGTTGAGGGGCAGTTCTCATATTAACAGCTGCTTTGTCTGCAGTTATCCAACAAGAATGGCAGATACGATCAGCCTCATCCAACTAAAACAAACAGATTTATTTATTTAAATATATTATTTAAATATAAATAAATAAATATATACGGACAAATCACACAGATTGAGCTAGTCCCTAAAGTAAGTTCGAGACTTGTGTTATGGGATACTAACTCAACGATACTATATTTTATAACAAGTACATATACACATTCAAGACCCAGGCCAATCTGAAAAAGATTATTTTCCATCTTGACCTGGCCGGGGATCGAACCCGGTCGCTCCATGTCGCATGCTGGCGTGTTGACCGCTGCGCCACGGAGCTAGTCTAAATGGTTACTCTACTACGCTAAATAAATATCAAACAATAAAGAGTGACTTAAAAAAATAACAGAAGGCCATAGATTCGCTACGTAGTCTTTTAATAAGAATTGTATTAAGAGGAAAAACTGTTCTTTTAATGTTTGTAATAATTAAACTCACGAACTATTGGACTGATTTCAAATATTCTTTTACCATTGTCACACATTATCCTTGAGTAAAATTGGCTATGTATATACTATGGGTGCAGCTGGTGCAGACTGCTAGAATATATATTCTCTTTATAATATTAAAAGGTACTTACTGTTCGTGGCAATATCCATTCTCGGATAACATTACGTATTGCAGATTCACGAGTTGACCTTGTATGAAGAAGGTGAGTCTGTCGCTGGCCCGCCAGAGAACGTCCGCAGCGGACACAAACACGGGAATGACCAACTTGGCTTGATGTTTCTATTGGTTGTTTACCAGTTACTACTACATCATGGGCCATATTCCAGCATGCTTGGCAAACATAGTTCTCATTGGTTACCTGAAATATGATCACTTTATAATTTATGTTCAAACAAAAATAAGGTGTTGTTATTGATTACTAATAGTAATATGTCAAGTATTAATAGGCTTAGCTATTTGATGGCATTGGAAGGCAAATTATCAAGTATATACGACTATTCCTAATAACCATATTAAATGTATGATTAATCAGTCTCTCCAAATACAATAATTGTTTTTTTATTATCATCATCATGGCTACCCTTGCCTTGAGCGTAGATCCATGGCCTTGAATGGGGCTTGCCTAAATCACTACAGGTAGGTGAGATTACCTTTTATCACTCTTTGCTAATTACTTATATGCAAGGAAGCCTTTTTAACAATAAATTGAAGTATTGTTTTCTTTGTGTTGTGGTACATAAAGACAATTCGTGTAGATGATAGTTAGGTACTTACAGCATGAGGTTCACGCCACTGACCGATAAAATCGCCTCATTATCCAATATTCTTCTACCAATTGTATTACAACGGGTAGTATCAATGTTGCAATTCACACAGCGATCCATGTCGTCAAAATCCAATTAACAAGCGTTATCGGTAGTCCAAAATACGAAGCCAGGTAGTTCACAATTGCAAAATCAGTCAAATAGTCCGTAATAAAGCCTAAGTCGTGAGAAAAACGAGAAAATATGAAAAATGCAGCACTCCGAACGAAAGAAAACGAACGAGTGCCGGCACTCGGTTCAAACGGTTATCAGTAATGTCAGTTGTCATTTTGTGACTAGTGTTGCCAGCAATAAAAGTAATTAATTGAATCGATTATAAAGGGCATCGATTTTTAATTTTTCATACATTTTTACGATTTTTTTCGACTCTATATCATAAATCGATTTAAATCTTAATCGATTATTTCATTTAATTACATATTTTAAGATTTCTTGGTTCCTGAATTGTAAAATGGTATAATATTTTGTGAGATTCATTAGAAAAATAGAACCGATTTTTCAGTGTGCCTTTCATTTTGATAACTTTTGGGCCCACGAGTTCCCATCTCCTTTATTTTGCAATAATAAAGCGGTAACAAGAAGACTTTATACTATATGTACCTATACCTATAGGTACGAAAAGATACCACATATTTCGTTTAAATTCTTTATTAAACACCGTAAACAGATTTTGTAAAATATTTTATAAATATAAGATAGAACATTTTTAATTAGTTTATTTTTATCGGGAGAATTTAATTGTGATGCCATGCGTTCATATAGGACAACATTACCTAGCTCTAATTATTCACATTCCTTCCACGCTTATAGGCATGGTTGGTTGAAAAAATACAAAAAAGAAAATCATGTTACTACAAACAATTACTTAACTTAGGTAAGGCTGAACAGCTTGACAATGCTATCTACTTGTATACAATGTCTTTCGGAGTAGGTACGTAGGAGATACAGATATACCTGTAACGGAGAAGCAAGCCGGTTACACGTCCAAAGGCCACTTTTATCAACAGGGTAGGCGTAAAGTTGATAGATACGATACCGTGTAGCGTATATATTCTTTGACGATACTCAATTGTGGAAATATGTCATTCGACCTCACAGGTCGACCTACATCCGACTACGACCGCATCGCTGGATTAGAAACATTTTAGTAAAAAAACTTAGGTATATCGATTAAGAAATAGACATATTTAATATGTCATCGAGAAATATTTTAGCAAAGGTGAGATGGGAGACAAATGCTTAATCCAACATTTAGTAAAAAAAAATGCAACGCTAATAAGCATTGAGAAGTTAGTTGACCCAGCCAGAGTTTAACGCGACACAAAAGGTTACGTGTTTCGTCAAATGATTTTGTAACCATTTTAAATAAATGTGACATAACGAAGGTTCTCAAACACTCATCCTGACAAGACGACAATACTTGAGTTATTGCGTAATTTATTCAGTTGGATCCTTGAGATGTAGCTATATTGGCGGTACAAGGTCGATTATATTTTAGGAAATTACGAGCACATAAATAAATCCCTATAAAAAACTTTTAAGACTACAAGATCGACTCGTAATCTATTATGTTCTTGACGTCGAGAAAAAAGTTAGATATATATTTTTACGACATACAAGATATTAAAAGGTAGCCTCCCGCCCCGGCTTTATACGGGTAGATACAGGTATTTAATCTAGGTATAGTATATAGCCTATGTTTATCAGGGATAATCTAGGAATCTAGTGGTGAAATAATTTTTCAAATCGGTCCAGTAATCGGAGCCTATTCAATGCAAACAAACAAATAATCAAATCTTATAATATCATTTGTAGATGTAGACAAATTGAATATGAGAAGGTTTGTGGATTATTTTATGATATCGATATGAATAATGATGGATTTTGCAGTCAAAACTAATAATAGATGTATCTTATAGACTTTGCCGTGAAACATTGCTATCGGCCTAGAATATGTCTTCTCCATCTCTTCCTAAAAAATATACAGCGAGCAAATTAACCAACGATATTCTCTTATAAGAGTAAGGTAGAAAGGTAAAAGGGTAAGGGTAAAGTTGTTCTTTTTTATGGGCTCAGCTCGTAAAAAAGAACAACTTTTCCTATGGGACTCAAATTGCTCAATGCTGGGAACTTACATTTCTTTTTGACATATCATACAAATTAACCAAACTCTGACTTGGTTTCTTTGGAACCACGTCAGAGGCCGAGAGGCGGTTCCGAAGAACTCTGACAGCAGGGTGTGCATGGTCGATTGACCGTGACGCCTACTCGAAATGATGATGATCATCATACAAATT
Source organism: Elegia similella (assembly GCA_947532085.1). NCBI lineage: Eukaryota > Metazoa > Arthropoda > Insecta > Lepidoptera > Pyralidae > Elegia > Elegia similella. Next base: position 16,052,703 of record OX383930.1, read on the forward strand.
GTCAGGCCGGCCGGAAACTTGTCGATTTCGAGTTCCCAGCATTGGTCCTATAGGAAATGTTGTTTATTTTGATGTAATTAGTCAGGGAATACTCGTGTTAAATTTACGAGGCGACTAAATGTAGATTTGTCTTAACATCTAAGATGGTGTTGGCCAGGCCGGCAGTAAAAACTTTGACAAACATTTCAACACGCTTAGACGTGAGACGACGACGGAAAACAAATAGTGTACACTAGTTATTTCCCGCGACTTTATCCGCGTGGGTTTCAAGTTTTCCGCACACTGTCTATCCGAGCCTCCATGCCGAACCCGCGGCCCTTGGATACAAGGTTAAGAAGCATCTTAGTTGTAGATGTAACCGGAAACACACTCAAATGGCAACATTAATAGCTTTCGTAGCGCTCGACTAGTACCTAATCCCGTTTATAGGCTAAATCACGACAATAGTTTTGAGTTCATATATTACAAATAAATACACAATTTTTTCCTCTTTATCATATCATACACAGACAGATACACATAGACAGAATAACGTGTGAAACTTAAAATACCTATCATTTTGATCGAAGGTTAAAAAGCAGAAAATGAAGCAATTGTGTAACTAGGTATATGTCTTAAAAATTTCCATCGAACAAAACTAATAAAAAGACTTTCATAGTCATCGGCATCTTACAAACAAATTTTGTAATCAGATTTCGGCATATCTAATTTGTTGACGGACAAATAAAAATGATGATTAATTACGTGTAATAATGTAATTATGGTGAAGGTTATGAGATTACAATAAAATATATTAAGTTATATATGGAAATAGGTACGTAAGAATAATGGCAAATTTATAGAGATACTCGTATATATCTTTAACTGATTATTTCGGGACTACTGTATCTTCCCGTGGGACGCACTTAGCAAGTCTCGTTCTAGCATTCATGAATTTAAAACTATGATAGTTTCATCCATTTCTAAATACATAATAATCATGCCAAGGGCGTCGCCAGCCTTTGAGTCAGGGGGAGCGGGGCAGAAACTCTGCGAGGCCAGGGAACAAGGTCAAAAGCACACGCGGGTGGCGTGATATTTTTAGTTTATACACTTTATGATGATTGCCTTTACCGCAAGATTTAAAAGGGTTGAAAAGAGACCAACAGTAGTTTAATTGCACATCTGAGATATTGGTTAAGTAAATAACCCCCCCCGCCCCTCCTTGGAGATTCCCTTGAATCACGCATTCATCCCTTGTGGGGTAGACAGATTCTAAGGCCATGACTTAAAATTTGCATTTAATGTAATCATCACATTCGGTTGTGCATAGAAACGAGATCATAAAGTGATAGGCTAGTAGCCGTATAGCTGATTGATATATTTCTTCAGATTTTTCCTCCAGATGATACAATATTTGCGGACTGTCTGTCCGCAAAAGTAATTCCTTTTCTTTAATGGACCAGCATGGAAAAATCTGTCATCTTCCAGGGTCCGCCTGCCTATTTGCTAACTTAGTGTATGTTTTGAAAGTCACTTCAAAATATATTTCGACTTTCGTATGATTGACTATTTTTATTTAAGACTAGCTTTCGCCCGCGGCTCCCCCCGCGTCAATGTCGATCCCCCGGGAATAGTACTTTTTTCCGGGATAAAAGGTAGCCTATGTCCTTCTCCGCACTCCAGAGAACTTGTATACAAAATTTCATTGATGATCTGTTCTGTAGTTAGGGCGTAAAAGCGTAACAAACATACAAACAAACAAACAAACAAACTCACTTTCGCATTTATAATATTAGTAAGGATAAGGATAAGGATATTCCATTACGGGTAAACAACGTATGACATTTACATACGTAGTTTCTAGTATATTTGCGAAACCTACATGTGTGTAAGTCGATACGTATGGACATTGAAGTTGCAGTGTGAAATCGCCGAGTCCTAACGTATTGCATCTTGGTGTAAATGATATTTAATGACTAAGAGTGGGAGGCTGGCGATACAAATGCAATTTGCATGTTTAATTGCATCACGCCTATTGTTGAGAGTTGTGTGACTGGAAATGTAGTTGGCACTTGAATCTCCACTATCTAGTATTAAGCTTTTTTTACGCAGAGCCAGCTTGGGGCGGTGCGTCGTGCGTTGCGTTATGCGTGGAGCATTTTTCGTTCATGGACAGGCGTTCGCGAATTGATTGAAAGAAACGCCGGGCGAGACCCGGCGTTTCTTTCAATCAATTCTTCAAATGTAATCATTATATTACCTAGGCTTTTTGAACGTTGTAAAGCCTAAGATTATAAAGATGTTTTTCTGTTCGTTTGTTCAGTCTTAACTTCACAAAAAAACTATTAAAGCAAAATAAAACAAAAACAGGTAACAGTTAATTCAGATTTTTTAAAGTAAGTAATACAAATTCCTTTCTACTCTTTCCTATTGTATTGCCTCAACATTCGTCCGTGTAAACATTTGTAAGTGAGGTGATCAACCTGCTTATTCATTAACAAAATAATTCATGTTAAAAAAAATTACTCTGCACAAATTCAGGCGATGGAGAGCTTACCTAGACAAAATAAAATAAGCTTTTAAATACGATAGGTACATTTCCTTTAGTTAGGAGTTCCCAAGGATACGACTTCCGTGATCTCTAAAAAACTCAATATTGGACAAGTATACGAGTACTAAAAAAGGTTATTCTATGACGTTTTGAAATACTCATAAGGAAATATTTTTCCATACCGACACTTATGAGATGACTTTGTAGAGGCAATCATAGACGATTGCAAAAGTTTTTGTGCTCTACCATGAATATAATTGGATATGATTCTTATAATTGCTAGCTTTGGGGTTATAGTTCAATATAATCTTGTTAGTTTATATACAGCTGTTATTTGGATTTAGAGTCGTTTTGTTAGAAATGCGATCGTTGATAAAGAGTTTCTAGGTAACGCTAGAAAAAATAACGATTGTACTTTTTGATTATTTTTTTTTATTTATTAATTTATCTCAGGCATCAATATAAAAGTTTACATAAAGTAAACAATTATGGCCCATATGAATAAATACCTTAACCTAGAAATATATAAGAATATAAAAAATCTTAAAACGTTAAGACATGTCAAGTCTGCGACGTGCTGCGCGACATCGGGATGTCGGGTATCGTGCCGCAAAAACGGCAATACAGAATACCCTTCGGCCAGAAGTTCGCCTCCATGAATGTTGCCAGCTTCTCCGTCAGGACTCGCACCACAAACGCACTACACCTCGCACCATAAAAGTTCAGGTTATGGCGTGACTCCAGCTTGACAGCCCTCAGCGTGATGTTGGTTTTTAGGCGAACATACTCAATTACTTCCTCTGCCTTAGTGGAGTGGAAGAGCCGGGATACATAAAACTGCGTCGGAATGGCAAGACGTAGTAGATGATTAGAACCTGTCAGTGCAATTCCGCACTGATACGGTTATTAAAACTAATGCCAGATAATTAACATTAATAATATGTGAGAGTAACCTGTAATTATTATATTGCACATGTTCTTGTGCCAGCTGTAAAAACGTATGCCAAATAATTTTTTTTTTGTCATTATTATAATTTATATTTTTTGACATTTTGTATAAGATAAAGTATGTATGTCTGTTGAGTTTATATGCATTTTCAGTAGTCTACGATTCTACAGGCCGGGGAACGATACACAGATGAATGCTGTCATAATAGCGGACACCGGTCTCCGACGTAACAGAGCTGGGGAACAAGTCGGTAAAACGGTCAGCAGGCCTCCTCGCTAACTTCTGACAGCTACGTAACGTATTGATGGACACTTCAACATCAAATGCGGTTTATACACGGTCCATTTAAATAAAATGTCCAAGCGCAGCGTCGGACATCCACCGACCAGATGGTCGGATGACTGACTAAGGTCGCAGGAAGACGCTGGATGCAGGCCGCTTCCAACCGGTCGTATTGGAAATCCTTGGGGGAGGCCTATGTCCAGCTGTGGACTTCTTGCGGCTGATATGATGCTATCATAAATAAAAAAAGTCAATCATATGAAAGCCGCAATGTATTTTGAAGTGACAATTAAAATTTTACGGTTGTACACCGTAGTTGTTGAAACTTAGCGAGTTGGCCGGCAGATGATGATGATGATGAGTCAGTAACACGAGCGATGGGGTAACTTACTGCATCTCCTTCTTTTTCTATTTTCCTCTTCGTATCCTATTTATATTTTTATTGTAATGATATAAGTAGTCTTGAATAAAATATATTGTTATAAATTTGAATATTTTTGCCATTAAAAATATATATACTTTTTATATTTTTTCTCACGTTTATGTAAATAAAGATTTAACGATATACAGAGATCGTATCACATAAATAAACACGCTGGTAGTATATTATTTTAATTGCATTTAGTACTGATCTTCTTATGTATATTGTCATTTAATTATATATGATTCTTATCATGAGTAATATATTGGCATTCATTACCTCCATCGCAATATTAATTTCAAAACGGGTATAAAAACGGATTTTACGATTGACCACCATCAGCGACCGATTTGAATTATTTATATTATCGACTAGCTGTTGCCCGCGGCTCCGCCCGCGTTAATGTCGTTCCCTTGGAAACAGTAGAAATGATAAAACTTCCATACAAACACCTCCCCCTCTGCTTTTTTACCCCTTCAAGGGAAAATTTCGTCCATTTTAACTACACAGATCTTTTCAATTGTAATGTAAACTTATTATGGTAATTCTACTGTTTCTGAGAAATCGACACTTACGTATTTCTGGACATAGAAGTATAAAAATAAGTATATATAATACTTATTTTTATACTTCTATGTCCATCGACACTTACGTATTTCTGGACATAGAAGTATAAAAATAAGTATATATAATACTTATTTTTATACTTCTATGTCCAGAAATACGTAAGTGTCGATTTCTCAGAAACAGTAGAATTACCCGGAATACATTAGTTCATGACTTTCAATGAAACACCTTAATATTTTATTTCAATTGAATAACTTTAAAACTGAAGTTTCATACTAACTTTGCATCCCCGTTATACCCCCTTAAGGGATGATTTTTGAGAAAAATATTTTACTAAGTGTTTCATGCCTTACAGTGAAGAACCTTCATGCTGAATTTCATTCGACTAACTTCAAAAATGGCAAAGTTTCATGCTTACTTTGCACCCCTATTTTACTACCTTAAGGGATGATTTTTGAGCAAAATATTTTACTTGTGCTTCATACCTTTCAGTAAAGAACCTTCATGCTGAATTTCATTCGAATAACTTCAAAAACGACAAAGTTTCATACTAACTTTGCAACCCGTTTTACCCCCTTAGGAGATGAATCTCCAAAAATCCTTTCTTAGTGTGGTCCCCTACGTTATAAAAGGAACCCCTGTGCAAAATTTCAAGTTCCTAACCCTTATAGTTTAGGCCCTGCGTTGATACGTCAGTCAGTCAGTTAGCTTCTCCTTTTTTTTAGTATGAATTACTATGGATAGTATGGATAGGTATAATGCTGTCGTATAATGATGATGAAGAATTGACTTTGGATTTTAATTTTCTTATGTCACTTATTATTTTATTTTATTTTTGCTATATTTTTGGAGGCAAACTCATGCCTTGCTTTCATTCAAATGACGATAACTTTTTTTTTAATGAACCGATTTTGATGAAACAAACTTTAAATATTTTGCTGAGTTGAAACAAAGCAATTTGTGAAAGTTTGAAGTAAATCGGTTCAGTATTTTCGGAGATAATCGTGATCATACATACAGACAGACAGACAGACAGACAGACAGACAGACAGACAGACAGACAAGAAATTCCAAAAAACATTTTTTGCGTTCTATTATTCTTTTTAAGTGTCCCTCTATCCATTTCAGTCAAAAATTCTAAATGTACAGACAAAATATTTTTACTGTTTTATTATATGTATAGATAATGTAGATCCTTCGGTAACAGAATTGTTTACATACTTGCAGTACCAGGAACATACAGACTTTTATGATCGGTTCAGGAGATGAAAAAACGTAAAACCGTAGAAACTAATGTATAAATTCACTTTTATGTTTAAAAGAATTATTAGACAAGTCGTGTATGTCTGTTGAGCCTATATGTATTTTCAGTAGACTACAATTCTTGAGGCAGGAGAAGGATAAATATCATATCATTATATGTGGCTTGTGGTATCACTACCTACGTAATATAAAACAAAGTCGCTTCCTGTTTCTCTGTCCCTATATTTGCTTAAATCTTTAAAACTACGCTACGGATTTTGATGTGGTTTTTTGTTAATACGAGTAGATATAGTGATTAAATAAAGGTTTATATGTACATTGCACCCGTGCGAAGCCGGGGTCCGGTTCGGTAGTACTCGATATTTATAGGTATGGCTTTTTTCTAGGTTTCCTACTGTGATATTATCTAGGTAGTGTTTCTGTTCATGTATGAATTTAATAATAATAAATACCAATAATATTATAAAGGTTTATTTTTGAAATCACATTTTTTTACAAAATTATAAAAGTAAAAAAGGTATTCTTATGGCACAAGAATTTAGATTTGCGTTTTCCGTTCTTTATGCTCAGGCAGACAGAATACAGCTGAGATCGAGTTGTGGACAGCTAACGGGGTAATTTTTATGGGGATAGGAGATTACATTACGGAGTATTTACATGGACCATGTACTGAAGGATAGTGTGTCACAAACACAACGTTCATTAATTGATGTTCATTTCACTATACGGCTTGTATGACAAAGGCGATTGGCTTCATTGTGAAATTGCGATTGTGTCACACAGTAAGCGGGTTTTCCTAGTTTACTTCTGTCCTAGGGAAGTCTTGGGCTGGAAGCCATTGGGGCCGGCTGTGAAGGTGACGGTGTAGTGCTTGCCGTCAGGAGCGACGAAGGCGTACTGGCCAGTGACTGTCAGAGCTGCGTTCTCAGATTGTGGGTTGTCAAGCTTGCCCTCCTCCTGACGGGATGTCCCATCGCTAGTCTCGTAACTGTAGAAAAATATAATATTAACCTGGAGATGGAGTAATAAAAATGCCTAATAAACGTAAAACTAAATAAATCCGAGCTATCATTTAACTTATTCACGGACAATAACCCAGATACAATATAAATAACAATGGAATTACGTTTACAGGCGGGAGTGTCAGTAAATGTGTTAAAAACATCTGAGCGATTAAGACTTCGATGTTTCGTAAGCTTTGAATATTTTATATATCAATTTATTTAATTGTATTTTGTATATGAAATATCTTAAAATTATTATGAATTCTATTGTATGGAAATTTACTTAAAGTAATCTTTTTAAACGAGGTTTATGGAGAAATTTGACACACGATGACTCATGAGACCAGAGGTCAAAAGTCTTGAGACTTGTTTGCCTAATTGCCTAATTACATTTTCTATGTAATATTTACCAGTTGACCTCAAAGTTCAAGCTAAAAGGTCAAAATGCACTAAAGATATTACTACTTGAATTTATTTTTAAATACTATCATTCTCCCGTGGCTCTACTCGCATTACTTGTCATCCATGATTTTATTCGAAATGTTCTTGGTTATTTGAAATCCATTAATTATATTATTTAATCATTTAACATTTTTATTTTTCTGTTTATATATATTACTATGACTGTCTATTTTGACAATTTTGTGTTATAATGTATTGATTTATAAGAATATCAGTCTTAATTTACTTGATTTTATTATGTAGTTGAAATATTAACTAGCATGCAAATGTTTTTGGTGTCGTAAACTGTAAATCTGTGTATGAAAAAACATGAAATGAAATGTAAAACTAGTGGTTCTGCGAGAACAGTAGACCTCGCGAGCCCTTACAACCAACATCCACATTTGTCCTCCAGTGCTCTAAAATATATCTGTTACTGATATGCTAATTGACTAAAGGATGATTTCCTTCAGTTACTATTTCCCAATTCCCACTGCTCTTAATTAGGTACCAGAGGAAACTGAAATTTAAACCTACATTCCCTTTACCAGAAGACCCGACCAGACCCTTTTTTAAGAGGAAACATTAAGCTCGAGAGAATTGAAAAATAGATATTTATAATATCTATTGCTGTCGCACCGCGTGCCCAAACAAACCCCGCAGAGTGCGATAGAGATAACTGCAGCTCGGCCGGAAAATACTTATAAAAATTACACAAAATTAACGCTTCGTAGTCTGATTTCTTCTCCAAAACTTAACCGATTTAATTTCTTTTTACATTTAAAATTTAAAATAAGCTATGGCTGTGTTACTGCGTTTCTTTTTCTTATATAATTGCCCAAATTTGTTTTCTTGATGTTTGAACACAACGGAAATTCGCAAGACACAAAATTTTAACATACGGATTTTTTTAGTATAAAATCATTACTCTATTGGTACTATCCGGCGAGGAATCAGGGGACTACTCTTGTATGGAAACACGGCCGTTGAGCACCATGTTTAGTATGTTTTTTTTTACACATTAACTAAGTTGGAGTGATCCTCTTCAAGATCGGAAATATCGGAATAGCGAACTTGGCATGGGTGAATAGGAGGCAAAGTTCAAGTACTCGGTTTCATAGTTACCAATTGGTCAAAATTTTAATATCAAAATTTTAATAGGATGCTGATTTTCAACTATTATGGCAGACAAACATGCGAACTTTACGTTAAGAAGTGGCCGGCATCTATAAGCCCCGGGTTCAAGTGACAGGATAGTACGTGAATCTTTTTTTATTTATTTTTAATTTTTATTTCAGGATTCTAAGTTTATTCAGTGTTTTCAATTATAAAAGTAACACGCAGTATCATGCTTTAAGCCAAAAAATATTTCTCATATTTTGATTTTTGTTCTTTAGGGAAAGTTGTTCAATTTCACTCCCTCTCCACTTCACGTACTTCAACTTCTTTCATAAATATACAGAAAATCGATTTCAGACAACTTTTGGGCAAATTGCCGACTATAAATAAACACGTTCAAGTTTATCGTATGAAAAAGTTGTTCAGACAAAAAAGTTGCGTCTTAATGAGAATAACAAAAAAGTCTAATAACATTTTCGTTTTTTTTTTTTCAAATAGCTGCGCTATGTGTTTTTTTAAGTTTCGGGCCCCCATATATCCGCCATTTTTTTAAATTTCGAAAAACTGGCACCACCAAAAAATTCTATATAATTACCGAACCTGCTCACAAAATTTCATGAAAATCGGTTGAGAAATGCGACCTGTAGGCGAGAACAGACAGACAGACAGACAGACGGACAAAAGAATTTTGGGCCAGTGGAAACTGAGACGCTTCGCTCGCTCGGTCAATAAATTAAATGCAAAATAACTTTTTAGCAATAAGCTTTTAATTAAACGCTCTAAAAAGAAGAAAATATGTATTTCCTTCAAAATTTTAACTATCAAATTATAATCTCATTATATACAATTTATATGATCATAAAAGCTTGTCGCTATATAATTAAATTGAAAATAGAATAAACTTAGCAGATCAATTTGTTTCATTAATAAATCGCGCGACAAGCTCATGATCACATAAATTGTATATAATGAGGTTATAAGTTGATTGTTAAAATTTTTAAGGAAAAAATATTTTCTTCTATTTAGAGCGTATAAATAAAAGCTTTTTTTTTTTTAAAATTGCATTAAATTAATTTTTTAGTTATCGCTGGCTAGGTTTCTCAGTTTGTGCATTTCATTCAACGCATCATTGTTGCAAGGTCGTTTGCCGGTTAATTTAGAACAGTCCAGTTCTTCAATAAGGAGACCTTATAATGTTTTTTCTGTACTGGAGATTACTTTTTAATTTACTCTCAAATAACGGTTCCGCAGGGGGCTTTTAATCTGGATGAGGGATAATCAATGTCTAAGTGTAACAAACACAACAACAAACTCACCTTTGCATTAAAAATATTAGTATGGATTAAGATCGTCGTTAGTAATTTACTAAATAGTTAAACGTCAAACGTCTAAATAGTATCTTCTTATATTTCAATATTTATTCTAATATTTGTTTTTAATAAATTAGTGTTACTTCAAGGAAATAATACGAGTAGGTATACATTGCAAATCAGGGTTAACATGCTAGTTTACTATGTAAAAAATAAAACTAACTATATCTTTATCTGTATGGTTGGCAAGTTTGTAAAATTGAATAATCCTATCGATACCTTAGAATATTCCTATTTGGTACCTATATCAAAATGTAAGAGATTTTTATTATCAGAATAAATTATTTAATACATATATATCGGTAATAAAGTTGAATAAATTAGTATCTATTGGATGGGCATTTAACATCCTAGTCTTCATCGTCACTTACCATCAGGTGAGATGGGAGACAAATGCCTACTTCAACATGAAGTAAAAAAAATCTTACTATTATACAAAAAAGACGATTTTGCAAATAATATAAATAAAGGAACACTTACGCGAAGTTGTAGCCGTCGGTGTCAACGTTGCTGTCAAATCGGAGGATTTGGACATCCTGGGGGTTTTGTGGGGCTTGGGGTGCGCCTGCGCACAGCACGGTGACCACGCACAAAACTGTCACCTGGACCATAAAAAATATATATTAGGAAGCTAAAAATCATTTTAAGTTTGGTTTCTCTTCTTTAAATTGATGCCAAATACCTACTTTGTAGGCAAATATTTTATATAATTGGCATATGACATGCTATTTATGGACGTTTCCTCTTTATGCACCATTCGATAAAATTAATATATTTTAAAATTCTGATACCTATAATATATTCCGAGATAATTTGCTGATACTAAAAATAATTTAAATTAAAAGCTAGATAAAATAAATTTGCTTTTCCTTTTTAGTTTTCTTTTATCCCGTCATTGGCTACTAGAGATGGGCAATCCACCCACTCGGGTTTAAACCCAGTTGGGTAAAAACCGGGTGTTTTGGGTGTTTTGGGTTTAAACCCAATAAGCACCCAAATTTTTGGGTTTTTACGATTTTTTACTTAAATTATGCTACTTCTTGACCTGACTAAGCTGGTACAGTGGGCTACAGTTCCAACCCTTCAGGTCCAATTGGTCTTCTTTCAACTTTTTGTTTTATGTCCTCATCAAATAATATTTTTTGCGATAGAGCGAGGTGACATGACCAGAGGATAAAATAAACGGGTATTTTGGACTGTTAGTGGCTCAATAATTTAAATATTGTCGCGAAGCTCCCAGAATGGAATAGTCTAGAACTTATCCGAACACCTTCTGTCGCGCTCATAAAGCTTATATCTTGCTCACACATATGTATTCTAGGTTAGCGGGAATACACACTATCAAATATTCTGGCAGTCGGAACCGAAACTATATGGAACTTTCTAGAGACAAGACTATTATAAGGGTACGGAAGGGGTCATCGTCATTCAGTTGACCGCGAGTATTCGAAGCGAACGATTCCAATACGAGTGCGAGTAATAACAGTGACTGCAAGGAGTACACGCGTCGCGCGGCTGCGACAGGCTTCAGAGGCAGGCGCACGCGGTAGAGGCAAGTGCCAGCGCCAGCGCCAAGGTGTTCACGAGAACGGACGGCAAAGAAAGTGGACGTATTCAGATCAAAGAATAATACATTAATTTTTTGGATAATACAATTACTTATTGTTTTGACCGTGTTTTGAAGAATTCATTTGATACTTGCTTTTTAACCGACTTCAAAAATGGAAAACGATGTTCGACAGTATGAATGTTTTCTTACTGACTGGTTGGTAGCTTTTGGGTAAGGAATTTGGGGATCTCGAAAATGATGTCAGTCTTGGAATCCAAGATGGCGGACGCGACTTGTCATAAACAATCGACATGGGTGTCGTTGTCTAGGTATTTTGAGGTGTAGATCTCAAAAACGACGTCAGTTTTGGAATCCAACATGGCGGACCCGAATTGGTACGGTACGGCCTGGTTATTTGGGGAAACTCTGTAGAGATGAATAACGTGTTTCTTATACAAATGAAGTGTATTAGAGCTCTCCACGGAGCAGACTATCTGGATCATTGTAGACCCTTGTTTCAAAAATCTAAGATTCTTCCTCTTCCTTGTCTCTACATATCCGAGTTGTGCCTATTTGTAAAAAAACATCCACACCTCCCTTTAAATGACATGGTACGTCGATTTTTCGACATCTAGTCGAAAATGATGCCAGTTTTGGAATCTAGGATGGCGGACGCGGCTTGTCATGAAAAATCGACGCGTGTTGTTTTTTAGGTTTTTAGTGGTGTAGATCTAGATTATAAAATCAGTTTTGGAATTCAAGATGACGACATTTTATGATAAATCATCATGGGTGTTGTTTCCTATTCTTCCTCGAAAATTACGTTATTTACACCCCAAAAAACCAAGGGATCAACACCCATGATGAATTACCATGCAAAGCCGCTTCTGCCATCTTGTATTACAAAACTGACATTATTTTCAAGATCTTCTTCCCAAGAAACATAGAAATCGTAAACCATGTCGATTTTTTATGCCGTACGCCATCTTGGATTCTTACACTGACATCATTTTTGAGATCTACACCCCAGAAAACGTAGAAAACGACATGCATGTCGATTTTTTATGACAGTAATAATAATAATTTCATTTATTCCTTAGAACATGGTGGTATGATGACAATCACGATGTTACATGTTTATAGTGTACACATATTCTGCCATAGCTGGCGTAGGAAATCTATGAGTAAATTTAATTATATAATAATGTTAGTACAGTATATTTTATTTCACGAGATAGATTATAAATATTGTTATTTCCATTAGATCGTCAGTCCAGTTATCTCAACATCACACAATGTCACATTTTCCATTAAATTCATTTAGTCATTTCATTAATATTATAATAACACTTATCAAGAAGCCAGTTGAATAAAATACATTTGAACTTATTATAAGGTGAGGCTTCTCTTATCTCCTGTGGCAACGCGTTGTACACTTTGATTGCCATACAAGGTGCGTTATTATTACTAAGCATAAGCCTACGCTTTGGTACGAATAGTTTCGTAGGATTTCTACTATTATTTTTTCCGGGTACCATGTCATTTAAAGGGAGGTGTGGATGTTTTTTTACAAATAGGCACAACTCGGATATGTAGAGACAAGGAAGAGGAAGAATCTTAGATTTTTGAAACAAGGGTCTACAATGATCCAGATAGTCTGCTCCGTGGAGAGCTCTAATACACTTCATTTGTATAAGAAACACGTTATTCATCTCTACAGAGTTTCCCCAAATAACCAGGCCGTACCGTACCAATTCGGGTCCGCCATGTTGGATTCCAAAACTGACGTCGTTTTTGAGATCTACACCTCAAAATACCTAGACAACGACACCCATGTCGATTTTTTATGACAAGTCGCGTCCGCCATCTTGGATTCCAAGACTGACATCATTTTCGAGATCCCCAAATTCCTTACCCAAAAAACGTAGAAAACGACACCGATGTCGATTCTTCATGAAAACATGCCTTCGTCATCTTAGATTCCAAAATCGACGATCTGCACCCCAAAAAGCCTAAGAAATGACATCCATGCAAATTTTTTATGACAAGTCACGTCCGCCATCTTGGATTCCAAAACTGACATCATTTTCGAGATCTACACCCCAAAAAACGTAAAAAAGAACACGCATGTCGATTTTTCAACAAAACTCGCGTCCGCCATCTTGGATTCCAAAACTGACGTCATTTTCGAGATTTCGAGATTTTTACCCCAAAAACCTAGGAAACGACACCAGTGTTGATTTTTCAAGACAAGTCGCGTACGCCATCTTGGATTCCAAAATTGACGTCCTTTTCGAGATCTACACCCCATAAAACCTGGAAAACGACATTCATGTCGATTTTTTATGACAAGTTTTTTCTGTAACTACCAATGTCGTAGCTCGGGTGGAGCGCCATCAAAGGGTATATTTTTTTAGGTTAAATGGTATAGGAATTATAACGATAGATAATACCTCGAGACATTCTGAAGTAATTGTGGAATAAGATGATCCTATACATATTTTAATACAAACATAATCTTTAAAAACAACAATACACTCCTTTTTTTGAAGTCGTGTAAAAAAAAAACTATCAAAAACTCAAATTTCAATAGAATTATTTATTCTCCTGATTACGTCCACCGACTCACTACTAAGTCATTACCGCACTCGTTCTAACATAAGGTCTGACACAGCATGCTGTCTCTTTCTACTTTGGCGCAAAGCCTTTAAAATATTTACGCCAAGCAAAAGACCAACATGTTGGTCAACTGCAACATAAAAACACAGAACTAATTATTTTCATCTTGGTTTTTATTATTAGTAAACATTTTAAAATTTCCCATAATTTAATTAAGTACGTACCTAACATTTCTTTAAATTATTTTAACGTACAGCAACGTAGAATTGATCATTACAATTTAATAAAAATATATTTTTCATATATTACTAACGTTTTTGACAAATAAAGTAAACACCCGATTTTTTGGGTGTTTATGGGTGTTTAAGGGTGTTTATTGGGTTTTTATCAAAGCACCGGGTTTAAACCCGGTGCTTTGCCCATCTCTATTGGCTACAGATACTCATGGCTAAGTAGCAGGCATAGTCATACTGACTGCCCAAATCTAAACATGTCATGAGAATGATACTTCTCATATGGAGATTCTCTGCTGGCACCCCTTTACAGTTTATGGAATGAAGAAAAGGAATTATCGGTTTGCTATAATTAGCTATGACTTGCGATATCTTGAACTTTAGCCTCTGATGCAAGCGGCGTCCAGAAACTTTGCCATAAACTCAGTTTACGAGTGTCATCCGCCGCCATCCGCCTGAACGTTACTTCACAGATGCATCACACAAAAGTCACGACACACTTTCGCAACAGGTTGTAAACAATGATTATAAATTTAAATATTTACAAATACAACTGTGAACTGTGACCTATTGTAATTACTAAAAAAATATTAGCGACTCACGTATTTGAGCATCCTGCTAAGTTTTCGTGTTGAGCACAAACTAACGAATGAGTAACTAGTGTAGATCGTTCATTTTATATATATCCCGTGGTGGTGCTCTTGCAGGAGGCTGACATCATGTGAGGATGGGTTGGCGTTGGTAGCCATCGGTCGCCGGGTCGCGATTCGCTTTCTGCGTCTCGACTCTCGACATACTTTTTTGTCAATTCACTCGTACTTATCCGATTGTTAATCAATCTTAAGTACTATTATTAAATACGTCAATAAATTAAATAACAATAAGCTATTAAGTTAAGGAGTAACAATAAACTATTCAACAGTCATGAATTTGAAAATTCTTATCGTAGTTTAGAGGAAGGGAATATAAAGGCTAATATTTTTTTTTTCAATTTTGCTTGTGTCTGTCAATTTATTCTCGTACTAATCTGATTTTTAAACAATCATATGTATAAAAATAAGAATAAGCTAATAAAGGTAAAACTATAAGAGCCGGAAAGCGGACCTTGGGTCCCGAAGCACTCCAGCTGAGGATGGAACCGGAAACAATCTCAAATATGAGGGACAGAGAGTGAGAAAGAAGCGATTTAAGAATGTTAATGAAAGTAATATCTATCCTAAATCGGAGTTTAAGCGAAGGTATTGTGGAAAAAAGGTAAAAGCGGGTATGTATTTATTTTATTTATATGTTTATTATTTGTTGATATATATCAACAAACATGTGTTGGCTTAGTGAAAAAATTACACATTTATGTTATTTTATTTAAACGTATTATGTTAGATTTTTGATATAGCGGCCAAAAAAGGAGCGTATTGCTTTTCGAGTTCATGTATGTAATGTTTTAAAAAAATGTATGTATTGTATGTATACAAAGTGATTTTGAATTACCTGGCAACATTTCAATGTTGGACTCAGAATCTCTAATAGAATAAAAAGCACGCAAGAAAAAAAAAGGCATTTTCTGAAAAAACTTAGACTTTCCATCGAATGTTGACCATCGGTGAATTTGTATGGGAGGCTCAATTTTTTTCATTATTTTTTCTTGCATGTCTATATATTATTAGGTATTCTGACTCCAACACCAAAACACTGCCATGTAACTCAAAATCACCCGTATATGTACGTATAAATGTTATTACAATTCGTACACCGTCCCAAATTAAGTACAGTCGGTGGCAGATGAAACGGTCCCCTCTAATAACAGATTTTAAATTATAGGGGGGTCAGATTTATGTGCCCCCCACTGTACTGTAATACTGTTGAAAAGGGTTTCTTTCGGCGTCTTCTTCTTTGCAGTGGTCGGTTCCGAAACGCTCGTAGTTTGTAGCTTTTGAGCAAATTAGCAAATTATTAAATTTGAATATAATTTAATTACATATATATTATATTTTTATTAAGTATTATTTAAAATACAGATTCCTATCTGCTACTCGTTTCTCATGTAATGACTGGATATAAATTATCTTTATAGATTAAAAGATAAATATAATTTTATTTGCAGCTTGCTCCACGATCAAAGGCGAAATCGATATTTTTAATAAATAAAATATAATTAAGTTCGCATTAAGTTTATCTAAAACCAGATACGAGGCGAGTTAGGAAATAGTACGTGAGTGAAAACACAATGGGCTCATTTAAAAGCGTCACTTTATTGTCATCGTGATGACACACGTTTACAAAAGCTTCGCCAAATGTTTGCGGAAGGTGGCAAAAAAACGTCCAAGCGAGAGTCTAGAATGTGTGATACGCTGTACTGCACTCATACCTATGTAGAAAAAAAATGTCTATAGACTTTGAACAAAAAATTAAATTAAAAATAGCAAGACGTAGCGAAAAGAGTTTGCGTGTGGTATGATATATAAGTTTAGAAAACCTATAAGCTTACAAAATTCTTACCAAATTCCTGCCTACTCGATATTTTATTTTAAAAGGTCACAGAAGATATTTGATTGTTATCTCCCAAAACATAATGTATTGGAAATCAAAATGTCGTATTAAACTGATGTTGAGAGTTAGCCAAAATATGTTTTAACACACTTATATGCTAATAGTGTACTTAAAATACTGTTAATAATGCTTTTAATTTGATATTTATTCGTCAGGTTCACTTAAATATCCTTTTAAGTTGGTTGAACGTAGCTTGAACTTTTTTTAAAATATGAAACCTAATAGAATATACCTATTACCATAAGTTCGCAACACTTCATAAATCGTAGGCATAAGCGTTTTCAAAACATCTATAATTGTGGTCTTATGGATACCAAGAATCAGATTTGACTTATAACTTTTTAAACTAAAAAAGCTCTTGTTAAAATAATGTTTCGTTTTAACAAATATAAAATAAAAAAATAAATTTTATTGTGATTTCATCAAAACACAGTGAAAAAGTATTCAAAGTTCCTTTTGTTAGTAAGTTTCATTCATTTGCAGACCTATTTGTGTATTTTTTTGTTAAAAATTACTTTAGACATGGTAAATTTCTGAGAAATTAAAAAACGTTTTGTTCTAGAAAAAACTGTGTTCATACTCATTATACCATTCATCTCGTGTAGTAATGGCATGAACTGGCAAAGGAACCCCAAAACGGTTGTGTTAACTAAAAAAATGCAAACAATAGACGAATATAAAAATAGATAATATATTGTTGCATAATTAGTGCGTGTGTGTGTTGCATAATAGGTACAGCCTAGGTTTTATACATATATACATATTATCACGTCTTTACCTCTTACGGGGTAGACAGAGCCTAAGGTCATAAGACAGAAAGGCCACGTTTAGCGTGTTGGTGGGCGTAAAATAGTGATAGGTTGCTAGCCGCATCGCCTATTGTCAAGGGAATGGGCGCAAATCGAAAGAATCATAGATTTTCACCTATTCCCTTGACCGACTTCTACGCTCTGCGCAGGAAGAGAAGCAGTTGTCATAATCTACGTTTTTTATTCACTTCTAGACCAGCATGGATAACTAGGTTTTATAATTGAAATTTATACGAGTAGAGGTAATAAATACATTATGCAGCATAATTAACGGGTAGCTAAACAAACAGGGAGGAGCTCGATGGCGCAGTTGCCATGCACGTTAAGCAACCCTGGGTGTGTACCCTACTGGGATGGGTGACCAAAGTGGAAAAAAGTGCTCCGTGCTTCAGAAGGCACGTTAAGCCGTTGGTTTTGGCTGTCATTACCGATGGCAGTCGCCGTCAGGCTATGTCAGATGTCTTTGCGCAGCAAAAATCTGACACCAGTGTTCGCCACTTACACACACGAAAAGCAAGCTAGCTAAACGAGCTAGTTTTTATCTGCGATATTTTACTGGTATACATTTTTTTCACTACCGACGCAGAAAAAGGACTGTTATGAGCTTGTCCGCTGTGTCTGTCTATGTCACGGTAGCTCGTAAACGGATGAAACGATGTGGATTCGGTATTCTTTATATTTGAAGTCAGGTTTTCTAGCGATGGTTTTCGGACATGTTTCATCAATATCGGTTTAGTAGTTACAATATAGTAGTCTATAATACAGAGGATTTTTGTGTCGGGAGGTATGGCTTAAATTTTTTATTTTATATTTCTTGTAGAGTATAGACACAGAACGAGAACTAGTAAATCAGCGAACGAAGCATAGAAGCGGTAAAACAGTCAAACGTCGATTTTCTGTGGGAGTGTGGCACGTACCCGGCCTGACTAGCCGGCCCATTCATGCTACTAGCATAAATGAAGGTTGTCGGTAGCGTGGCTCTACCACAACTAAAATATATTTTGTACTAGCTTTCGCCCGCGGCTCCGCCCGCGTCAATGTCGATCCCTCGGGAATAGTACTTTTTCCCGGGATAAAAAGTAGCCAATGTCCTTCTCCGTACTCCAGAAAACTTGTATGAAACATTTCATGATGATCGGCTCAGTAGTTACGGCGTGCAAGCGTAACAAACAAACAAACAAACTCACTTTCGTATTTATAATATTAGTAAGGAATTAAGGATAGTAAGGATAAGGATAGTAAGAACAGTATATATAGTATAGTATAGTAAGTATAGTATAATAGTAAGGATAGTGTAAAAAAAGTAATTTTCTCGTGCAGTTCAGAATGTACGAATACGACTGATCTGTCCTGATTTTACCGGACGACTATATAGGTAAGCATAAAATAAATATGCATGAATAATGCTACCTACGACGGGACTTACTGCGATTAACTTTGATATACGACGAATATATAAATTAATATGCAACATTGCAGCTGCCATGTTCTCAGGCTGACTGAAGAGCTGGAACTGCTGTCAAAGGTGATTGCAACGGTCTACTCTGTTATTTTTTATTCTCCAAGTTTTACCCTTAAAGGGGTGCCTCAGACCATCAAAATGAACAACTTTTCCTATGGGAACAATGCTGGTAACTCAAAAAAAAATTCGACATTCCCATACAAATTGGCCAGGCGGCCGAAGTCTTTTGTATGGAAATGACGAAATTTTTTTTTGAGTTCCCATCGGTGGTCCCCTAGGAAAAGTTGTTGATATTGGTGGTCTGAGTCACCTCTTTAAAGGTCCAAAACGATAAAAATTTCACCATGTGTATTTTATCTTCATGCAACAACTCTCCTTGTAAACAACACATCAATGACTGTCTGTTCGGAAATAGTTCTAGAACGCGTACACACTTAAGGAACGTATCATGGATCCAGTGATTGAGTATTATTATTGCAAAAGGTGTGTATGCGCTCTTGAAAACTATTTCGGTACGTAACAAATGTACATTAAAAAACTATGAGAATAAACCTCACCCCTGAAATTCCAATCCACTGCACTTTTTTAGTCAGTCTAAGAACATGGCAGCTGTAATGTTCCCGAAATTTTGCGATTTTAAAAAAATGTAATCAAAATTAAACCGTTTATTTAAAATATATAGGTGCCTAATGAACTAAGTCAATTCTAGAAGAAGATACTTGTAGATATGAATATTTGTGTTTGTAAAAACTTTCTTATTATCTTTCTACTACTTATCGGGATAACATCAAAATTTGACTAACTAAATGTTTAAAACTACACGAGTAGTAGGTGTATATAATGTAAAAAACTAATGTAATTAATAACCGAGGCGAATTTACTTTGATGTATTTTTTGTACTTTACGAAGTTATAAAATCGGGACTGTAGCGTATCTGATAAATGGTTTGAATACATAATCTTTCTGTTTTTATATGAGTTTCGTGCTTGATGCCCAATCATAAACTTACCTTTTATTGTTTAGCAGATTGCCACATACTATGACGAAGCAAACTACATATGTTTCCGTTTCGCCCGGATTTTCTCAATACTTAAATATTTTTTTAACGGTTCTCATGATGATTCATTTAGACTTGTTTATCTTTCTCTGTGGTTAGACTAAAAAATTGGGAACCGTTTTATAAGGCAAGAATCTATAAAAGTTGCTAGAAAAGAATTAATTTAATCCCCCATTGATCTTTTAGGTCAGGGCTGTCATCCACAACTGCTTCACTGGACATCGGGTACGCGCTACATTTTTCTTCCCCATTCATCCGAGCGAGTAGTATCCCAATACCTTCCGTTCCTAAATTCAACAAATTCCTATCTTGCCCTAGCTTAAAAAAGCATTCGATGGGCAGCAGCGTCAGAAGCACAAGAAGCCAAAGAAACTGTGCCCGGCCCGCCGCCTGCCAAGCGTGGTGAGTATTGCAAAATCCTTGGAAGAGGTCTTTGTCCAGTAGTAAGAATATAATCTTAAGGAGACAGTTAAGCTGCGAAATGCGCTACCAACGGAAAATAAAAAAACAAAAAAACAGAACTCCGCTCATGTGAAACTTCTACATAACAAGACTGAAGAAAACGAGATACCTACCTTATAAATATTATTTATATATTTTTATGATATCGGATGGTAAACGAGAAAACGGGTCACCTGATGGTAAGTGATCACCGCTGTCCATGGACAACTGCAACACCAAGGTGTGACAGGTGCGTTGTCGGCCTTTCAAGGAGTTGGGGGAAGGAAATGGGGAGGGGAGGGGGAAGGATGGGCCACCGGCTCTCACATTTACCGAACGAAGCATAAAAGTGGTAAAGCTTCTACTTAGACGTCGATTTTCTGTGAGAGTGTGGTACTTCCCCGGATGAGCCGGCCCATTCATGCTACTAGCAATTCATTTTGCTGGTAGCGTGGCCCTATTACGACTGTAAAAATTCTGGAAATAGGGTTGAAGATTAAATTGTATTTTTAAAAGCTTCCATAGTCCATTGTTCCATGGTATCGTAGTAATATTATAAACGAGAAAGGGACTTTGTGAAACGCGTTTTTAATTCTGTAACCACCATTTGTTTGATTGATTTACCTATCACAAGAACATGCCTAAACATTGTTAGGGATTCAGATTATAATTTAACAAGAGAAGGCCTGGGACTGTTATACCCATAATATTAGAACTACATGGTTTGTTTAATCGAAATGTAAAATATGGATATTATAATAAAATAGTCAAAATCATACTTACACCCACCAAGTGTTTTATGGTGGTACATACTTTTTATATTTTTCTCTTCAATTATTTATTCGAGCGAGGAGTTGCTCAGAGAGGGCCCTTCAGGCCTTTGCCGTATAAGCATCTAATCTGTTCCGTATATTGCTGCCTCGAGGGGTACTTGACTCTACACTTCTAGTCACATTACTATTCATATTATTTAACTGTTCAATAGGTCGGAGACTTATTTCAACCTAAGTCAAAAATGACATACGCCTCTGACTCTCTCACTCACCGAAGGAAACATAGAAGCAGTAAAGCTTCTGCTTAAACGTCCATTTTCTGCGAGAGTACCACACGCTCACAGAAAATCAACTGACGGAATTCATATGAAATAATAAAAAATTAGGTAACTAAAATCACAAACTGTCTTTAGTGGCATAAATTATATAGATATCATTGATGCCATTTGTTAAGCTCTGTCAAATGGTTTTAGACAGCTAGAAAAATAGCAGTGTAGGCCACATAAATACACAAAAACAAACAAGTGTCATACATTGGACTGTTTAAGTTTAATTTAAGATCTCAAGCAATGTGATTAATATTTTCAGATTAATTACTCAGTGGAGCAACACAATACATACATTGCGTATGTTGGATTTTGTTTGATATGTTTTTGCGTGGAAGTCTTGGCTAATCTTTATTTAATTGGAGATTTTGTTTTATTTTGTTCCATTTTGAAGGTCGCGTCTATTTTTAAAGTTCATCGACAATTAATCAGTTAGGTACTTATTACTGCGAGTCACTGTTTTTTACCTTTCAGTAAGTATAGCTCATAATAATGGTATCCTTAATTAAGTATGGTGTAATGCCAAGGTTAGGTAAATACCTAGTACATAGTAATTATGTATAAGGTCTGATCAATGTTATTAAAACAATGAATTTGAGAGGATAAATGAAATTATTCTTTTTAGTGTTCCGTATCCCAAGAGTAATAAAACTGGCCAAATGTGAGTCACATTAGCATACACACCAAGGGTTCCGTACCATCGTAAAAATCCACCATTATTGTATTGGGACTCCGTCTCTTCCAAGCGAACTCTCTTATGAAGTTAACATCACTATTCTGAGCAAGAATCTGAGTTCTTAATTATGGTTTGACGTATCGCAAATAATACAAATTATCGGAGGCGTAAAGTGTATATTTGTTGCCGATAAAATGTCTTTTTTGAGCGTTTTAGTTTAGATATTGTATAGTGCTACGGAACCCTTCGTGTACAGCTCCGACTCCAAGTCCAAATTGGCCGGCTTTTATTTCTCTGATCTGCGATTTTAAGAAGTTATCCTTACGAATGTTGCATAAAAAGTGATCATTTCTTTTTTCAGTTGCAAGCTACTCCAATTTTTTCAAGATTTTCTTTATATTATTTTACCCGGTCCGGGGTCTATGTGTCTGTCTGCCTGTAATCACATCTTGTGAGCTAAATTTTACCAACTTTTTGGTATTCAATTGAATTTAAATTTCGTAAATATTTATTGGTCGGTTTTCGAAATCGATTTTTATTCATCATGTTTAATCATCATTTTTATTTTTATAATTGGTGGAATATAACATCATAAAAGTCCACTACTGGACATGGGCCTCTCCCAAGGATTCTTTGTTCCATGGGAAGATACTGTCATACTTACCTCGCTTGGCAGGCGGGTTGGCTAGCGCAGTTTCTTTGGCTTCTTGTGATGCCGACGTTGCTTTGAAGCTGGGTAAGGATAGAAATTTGTTGGATTTGGGAAGGGAATGAAGGTTAGGATACTTCTCGCTCGAAAGAATGAGGAAGAAATAAGTAGCAGCTTGGGAAGGCAGGGCGCGCGTAATCGGGTAAGTGCGCCCGGCCTTCCCAAGCTGCTGCCAATCCTACAACCACCGTACAAGCCACACTGACCTTTGTCCAGTGGTGGGTAACATTAACCCGCTGTGCGTTATCATATCAAACATCGGTAGTTGATTTCTCGATAGACATTACTCAAGTTTAACAACATCAATTTTCAAATCCTTCACTAAACTTTGTACACTGACATTTTAATTAACAACGTCCTGTTTAATCAAATTAAAATGCATCATAAAATTATAGTGTTTGATCATGGACATAACATTTTGTATATTTTTAATTTATTCACACTGATTACGCCTTGACCCGTGGTCAAAGCGTACAAAATAATCTTTAGAATCTTGTATTATGTTTATGTTTGGTCTAAAACCCGTTCTGCGAAGATAATACTTACATTTCAATGCAGTTTTGTTTGTTTAGTATAATTGACTATTTTATCGCAGAAATGTTGCGTAAGTATAATTACTAAGTTTATGAGTAACTGTTCGATGTAGGAAAGTCATAAGATAGCCATATGCACTACTACGACAAGAAATCGTTTAATTTTGTACAAACCTTTCAATACTACAGTTTGATTTTGAAATCCCTGGAAAGTTTGTATGGAAATTGCTAATTTTTTGACTGACCAATTACAATTTTAAATTTTCATACTTCTAGTATGAAAATTGATAATTGTAATAGTTTGAGGCTATAATAGGGATCCTAATCAATTTCAACATAATATCAAGTGTACGCTAACGAAGTCGCGGGTACTGCTAGTAAAAATATAAAAAAATGTAAGAATGTTTCTGAATTTCTGGGTTAGGTTAAATTTTGGAGGCCAATTGTATTTTTAATTTAATAAACATGCACACAATTAATTACCGCATAAACAATAAAACATATATTAACTTATCGGTTATACAACGTGGAAGGGACATACCCGTAATAAATCGAACCACGGGCTATACTACATCACTAAATTATAATGAAATTAAAATAACAGTCATAAAACCAAAATAAAATTCGACATTCCCATACAAATTGCCCGGGCGGCTGCATACTTTTGTATGGAAATGCCGAATTTCTTTTTGTTTTTCGGCTGTTATTTTTATTTCGTTATACATGATCTGGTATAGACCATGGTTAGATTTACTACGGGTATGTCCCTTTCACGTTTTATAAAGAGGTAAATAGAAAAAGATTTATGACTCTTAGCTAATACTTGTGGCTCTCTGAGTACCTATGAATTTTTCGTAAAATCAACGACGCCGTAAAATCAAAATACTTCCTTTGTCGTTTATTATCTCAGCGAAATCACAAGTGGTCCTTAAAATCGTCTAATAAAAAGCTGCAACCTATGAAAAACATTATAGTTCACAATCACTTATGCCTCCACAATAAAGACTCCACAATAAAGATTCTTGTTCTTGTTCAGAAATTGAAGTGGTTCAGGTACAGCCTGTAAATATAGACTCATAATTCAATTGGAATAAACACATCTATTTTAAAACAAGATTTTCTACAAAAATACTTTTAAGGACAAGTTTTATTATAAACGGATCCACACTGTAAAGTGCTTTCCAAGACAGATCAAGTGAACTCAAACACGATTGGTGGACCTAGTTCAGTTAAAGAGACCTATGGCCACATTCCGACTATATCATCAGACCAGCGCACGATACCATTGACCATATTGTATTGTCATCCGATTTATACATGCATGCAAAATTTTAGCTCAATCGGTAACCGGGAAGTGGATCAAATTTAACTTGCTAGTAGGTAAAATATGGTGAAAAAATTTCATGCGGGCGGGACTTGAACCGGTAACCTAGGTCTATGTACGACCTACGCTCTGCCATCTGAGCTACCGCACGATTCAATCTCGACGCCGAAACTCTCCACCATATCCCATTCCCCTTATACGTATTAAGGCTTACCTACGTCACCTAACACAACTACCCGACTTTTACAAGTGAGGTATTTGATTCAACTCATTTTACAATGAATTTGAAAATCAACTAATATGTAGGAAGCCATGCAATATTTTTATAAGTGTTTTATTTTGCATTCACAATGCTATTTTGATATAAAATTAAAAAAAGAAATAAAATAATTTGAAAAAATTTCATGCGGAGGGGACTTGAATTGAACTGGCGACCTAGGTTCGATTACGACCTACGCTCTACCGCACGATTCATTCGAATTTCGGCACCGAGATTGAATCGCGAGCGTAGGTCGTAGTGAAAATCTATGGCACTCAGGACTATTGTGAGTACAATCTTAGGACCTCTCTAGAACTTGGAGGGCACCAGTTCCACGGCATTATTGAACATACATGTTGTATGCTCAATAATGCTGTATTGCAAATATATTTAACAAATTACGTCGGTTATATATGCCTGGAATATTAATACTAATAGGTAATTAAGGGTTGGTCATGGAGTAAGTTTTTTTGTTTTCAGAGATATTGTGTTTAAAAGCCATATACATGAAACTGAAACAAAATTGACGAATTCTAGATTATTTTCTGTATAAATGTACTTGTGTATGTTTCTATAAAACTCTTAAATGAAGTATCTGAATTTTATGAAACTTTGTAGATAAACATATAGACGCACAGGACACAGGATAGGCTACTAATTTTGTTTTCGTTTTTGTTTAGTTTGGAAATCGTAATGTACACGTACGGATTCCCGGGCACAGCTAGTTAAGCTATATGTTCTTTATTAATTTTGATATTTATGCACACTTGATCGGTATACATGTCCAAAAATAATCCAATTATGTATATTGAAATTGTATCAGTGGTCGGTTTCCAAATGTTAGTAGTTAGTAGCTTTGCGTGCAAAGGTTTATTTTCCGAATAAACGTTTTGATTTTTTTGACATGATCACGTCTGATAAATCGATGAACGTCGACTGTGCGCAAGAAAAAGTGTCACATTACATGTACAAGGTAGAGCGCGGAACAAGCAATAGAGAGCGTGTCTCTCCCGGCCTAAGCGTTCGGCTTGTGACGCATGTATCTCTCTCTTCCACCGTTATGACCGTAGGTTATCACGTAAAATTATTTTTTCACTAAACCGTCTTTACAGATATCCAATTTTTACTTAGAATTAAATGGTAGAGTTAATCGCTTCATCGTTCCACTCCGTCAGGATTATATTATCTCTATGTTCCACATTATGTAAACGATTAAAGCGATCTTGAAATAAGCACATGTTAGAATTGTCTTGCATAATTCATCTTGACACTCGATGTTATAATGGCATATTGCGTCGTTCGTGTGTTATATTGTAATGAGTTTTCAGGCTACGAGTAAGACAGACAAAAATTATTCCATTCCTTAAATGTTGGTCTAGTATAAAAAAAAACGTAGAATGCACCGGCTGCTCTTCCTTCCGCGCAGATCGTCGACACCGGTCAAAGGAATGTGTGAATATCTAAGAAATCATGACAATATGCCATGCGAATCACTATGATCATTATTTGGATTCCGTATCCATCGATACGTACATACACCACATACACGCTAAACGTGGCTTTAGCCTTAGAAAAAAAGAAGTGATTAATATGTATTGGTGCAAAAACTTTTGTATGCAAGCAACCAATCGTAAAAAAATGTTAAATGTATGTAGGTATATTCTGAATGAATAGTATAAACTAATACCAATGTCATTATAGTAAACCCCGATTTTCCCTGAGGATGTCACTGGGAACACGCTCTAAAGAGGAGGAATGTAATGAACTGTAGCAAAGACAATATAATACTAATTTAGACTGTCAGCCTCATGCAAAAATATTGGCCCAACTTAAAGCCTGTTAAAAGCACCAAAGTAACTGGCAAGCATCTGCCAGCGGGCTGTGGTAGTAAGTTCCACTAATTGCCACTATGAGCGGCGGAGAGAGCGCTGCAATGCAATAGTTAAGAGTTTTCCACCCGACAGCAACTAGAGGGCGTTAGCCTAAACAAGGTAAAACCAAGTAAAACTAAAAAATATTTTTTTAAAGCTTCAAATATGTTTTTCGTCTCAAATAGGATATTTTTCGTGAATACTGTTTTTTTTTCTCATAATATGGTGGATACATAGTTGTAAATAAACCTATGGCGCCATCTATGTTATTTATTTATTGCACAAATTTAAATTAAAGTGTACAAATGGTGGACTTAATGCCTTATGGCATTCTCTGCCAGTCAACCATAGGACCAACCGGAGAAATAAGGTTGGGTGGTGCAATGGAGTGCGTCATACATTCATCATCATCATCAGGTCTTTTTAGTCTCCGCTGCAGGAGATGACCCTCTCTGTACTACCGGAGCCATACTTGGCCAGAGCAGACAGAGGATTTGGCCTACATCTCTCCTCGCTGGCCAGACGGGTTGGAGAGGTCTCATTGATGATTGAGCTTTGTATTTCCTAAGTCGCCTCTTACGACATCCATGGGAAGACTTGGAGTGGTCCTATTCTACTCTGCCGGAAACCACACGGCAATATTTTAATAATAAATAATTTTATACAATAAATAAAACATTTGAATATAAGTACATATCTAAATATAACATATATCATATCGTATATAAAATCGTACACAATAGCGTTGGGACCACATGACTATAGCGAGCTTGTAATCGTGCGATAGAATAGTCTTGTTAAGATGGCATCTTGAAACTTGATGTAACAATAACACATTGCCTTGTGTATTACCGCAGACTCCTATTACATAACATCTGCTTACGATGATGTGCACTTTTAATGGTTGGTGGTGACCCTTTGAATGAGGTATTCATTGTTATTTAAGGGTAATTAATTGCTACCAAATATCCTAATGAAATAAACTTGCGTTGTGGTCTAAAATAGGATATAGGTATATTCAGTTAAATATTCACAGCAGATTTTTGTTTTTGGCTTTCTTGATGCAAGGTTGCTTTAGTTAAACATTTCATCGTATTTTTTATTTGATCTAATACAGACTTATTGAGAATAAACAGATATATATATCTATCCTTCTAGGACGTAAATACTTTATTTTAATGAACCTGCTTGTTTGAAGGACAGAATTCGAAAAATATTTTATTCTGTTTATTTAAGCATCTCGCTGAAAATACTGTTATAGGCACTTGATACATATAGTTTGGTTAAAATAAGTTGAAAAAGTCCATTTCGAAAGAACGAAAATATAAGTCATATTTTCATTAAATAGCCTTCAACATAGATTTAAAAAAAAATTGCGTTCAATGGCCTTCAAAATGTTTACCAACTTTTATTTTGAGGCCATTCCCATCAACGCAATATTTAATTTACCTACCTGACAAACAAAGTTCTTGCATACCAAAATGCATAACCTGTGTGTGACGACACTAGTCTATACCTAGTATTTTCAATTAACGAATGAATGTGACTTTAAAGACATTTTGTGTTAGAAAGGTATTTCTTTTACTGATTTTCCTATTTTTAGGAGTGGAGACTAGCTGGATGCCTGCGACTTCGTCTGCGGCAATTTCTGTTATTATAATTTAGATTTTTATTTTATTAGTAAAGATGAATAATTTTTTCCCCCATTTTCAAAACATATGCCCTGAAGGCATATTCAATATACATATTATTACAATATACAAATATTAGGACCAAACTATTATCATTGGTATACAAATAAATTTTAACTTTATCTTTATAAATAAATAATAAACTAGTGGTTCTGCGAGAACAGTAGACCTCGCGAGCCCTTACAACCAACATCCACATTTGCCCTCCAGTGCTCTAAAATATATCTATTACTGATATGCTAATTGACTAAAGGATGATTTTCTTCAGTTACTATTTTCCAATCCCCGCTGCTCTTAATTAGGTACCAGAGGAAACGGAAATTTAAACCTACATTCCCCTTACCAGAAGGCCCGACCAGACTCTTTTTTAAGAGGAAACACTAAGCTCGAGAGAATTGAAAAATAGATATTTATAATATCTATTGTTGTCGCGCCGCGTGCCCAAACAAACTCCGCAACAAGTGCGATAGAGATAACTGCAGCTCGGCTGGTAAATACTTAGAAAAATTACACAAAATTAACGCTTTGTAGTCCTCTGATTTCTTCTCCAAAACTTAACCGATTTAATTTCTTCTTACATTAAAAATTTAAAATAAGCTATGGCTGTGTTTCTGCGTTTCTTTTTCTTATATAATTGCCTAAATTTGTTTTCTTGATGTTTGAACACAACGGATACCAATTTTTCATGTTTTTGAAGGTTCATATCTCTTTCAATAATTCAATTATGAAAAAAAAAATTACATACTGATTTTTTAGTAAAAAATCATAACTCTATTGGTACTATCCGGCGAGATATCAGGGGACTGCTCTTGTATGGAAACACGGCCCTTGAGCACCATGTTTAGTATGATTTTGTACACATTAACTAAGTTGGAGTGATCCTCTTCAAGATCGGAAATATCGGAATAGCGAACTTGGCATGGGTGAATAGGAGGCAAAGTCTAAGTACCCGGTTTCATAGTTGTTATGTTACCAATTGGTCAAAAATTTAATAGGACGCTAATTTTCAACTATTATGGCAGACAAACATGCGAACTTT
The DNA here is from genome assembly GCA_947532085.1 of Elegia similella. NCBI lineage: Eukaryota > Metazoa > Arthropoda > Insecta > Lepidoptera > Pyralidae > Elegia > Elegia similella. Next base: position 16,082,570 of record OX383930.1, read on the forward strand.
ACGTTAAGAAGTGGCCGGCATCTATAAGCCCCGGGTTCAAGACACAGGATAGCATGTGAATCTTTTTTATTTTTTTTTATTTTTATTTCAGGATTCTAAATTTATTTAGTGTTTTCAATTATAAAAGTAATACGCAGTATCATGCTTTAAGCCAAAAAATATTTTTCATATTTTGATTTTTGTTCCTTAGGGAAAGTTGTTCAATTTCACTCCCTCTCCCACTTCACGTACTTCAACTTCTTTCATATTTATGAAAGAAGTTGAAGTATGTGAGATTTTCAGTATATTTAAACAGAAAAATTGATTTCAGACAACTTTTGGGCAAATTTCCGACTATAAACACGTTCAAGTTTATCGTATAAAAAAGTTGTTCAAACAAAAAAGTTGCGTCTTAATGAGAACAACATAAAAGTCTAATGTCATTTTTGTTTTTTTTCCAAATAGCTGTGCTATGAGTTTTTTTAAGTTTCGGACCCCCTATATCCCCCATTTTTTTAAATTTCGAATAACCTGTAGGCGAGAACAGACAGACAGACAGACAGACAGACAGACAGACAGACAGACAGACGGACAAAATAATTTTGGGCCAGTGGAAACTGAGACGCTTCGCTCGCTTCGCTCGCTTCGCTCGCTCGGTCAATAAATAAATATATACGGACAAATCACACAGATTGAGCTAGCCCCAAGGTAAGTTCGAGACTTGTGTTATGGGATACTAACTCAACGATACTATATTTTATAACAAATACATATATAGCGTGATTTTGAACCCCCTAGCTATATTGAAATCTAGGAATCGGAATCCCTAATGGAATACAGAATTGTAAGAAAAAAAGGTAAAAAACGAATAAAAATATTTAACCTTTCATAGAAATTCGTCCAGCTGATCGGCGACTTTGTATGGGAAACCTAATTTTTTTGTTCGTTTTTAACCTTCTTTTCTTGCAATTCTGTGTTCCATTAGGGATTCTGATTACCAGATTTCAATATAGCTAGGGGGTTCAAAATCACGTTGTATAGATAAACATCCAAGACCCAGGCCAATCTGAAAAAGATCATTTTCAATCTTGACCTGGCCGGGGATCGAACCCGGGCACTCCGTGTCGCAGGCTGGCGTGTTAACCACTGCGCCACGGAATGGTATGGAACCATTCGTGCGCGAGTCTGACTCGCACTTGGCTGCTTCTTTTTCTATGTACATTCGACCTCTACAGTTATAATATATGTATTGATAATAAATGTGTTTTTTTATCATATCTTTCTTATTAGCACAAGGAAACAAATGTTTACAAGTTCTTGTTATCCAAAATGTTTTTTGTAGGTATTTCTTTTTTAAGTTGTAAATGCAAAAATCCTCGTACTCACCTCGCGATATTTAGGTTAAGTGTTGCACGCACAACCGCCGTTCGCTAGGCAAACAATTACACGATTGACAAATCCATGTAACGTTTTCGGGGATCACCAAATAAACTGTTTGCAGTATCATGATTAACACCTCGGATGACAATGAAACTTCGAAACGCCGAATTGTCAATACTTTGAAACGATATTTATAGCACAGGTGGTCAGTCAGAAGTATAGTCGTCCAGGACTTGTCCTCTCATACACACATCCTTCCAATACTCATCTTTACTTCAAAATGATGAAAATCGTGAGTAGTTTTGGATTATTTTCAACTCATTGTGTGGATATTTTAAATTCTTAATTAAATTTCTAAGGGCAGGATTTTGCGCAGCATGCTGCGCAAAATCCTTGTGCAGTGGGACCTATACTTATAGCTAATAAAAAATCAAAATATCCTAAATGATAAACATTTTCGAAACACGGGTCACCTCGAAACTTCGAAACACCTTTCGCAGTTCAAGAGAAACAGCAGCAGTCCTAAAACCTACGCCTATTCTTTTTTTGCAGTTTATCAGCTGGTCGAAGTTCTAAACATCTTATCGTATTTTGTCTTCTTCTTACGATTTAGTATTCTATTGGTGAAGCTGATTGCGAGATTAAGATATTGCCAGATGGCTCAATATCAACCAGTATACAAAAAACTTCGTAGTCGTAGTCCTCGTAGTCCCTTTAACTATACGTATATAAAGAACCTAATTACATTGATTTCCAGACACTCTTCGCCTTAGCTGCCTTGGCAGCAGTGTGTGCTCTTCCCCAAGACGCGCCTGCGACCGGCCCCTCCTCCGCCCCGTCGCCCGCTTCCGGCCAACAGCAGAGCGTGCAGATTGTTAAGCAAGACTCTGAAGTAGATGTCAATGGATACAAATTTGAGTAAGTTCCATATGAAATTGAAACTGTATATTTTTTATTCAAACTTGGATCACATAGTATATCTCTTTTATAATATTTGCACTCCTAGCATTTCGATAGCAGCCACTATCTAGAAAAAAAAAAAAACGCCGAAAGATACTCAGTCTATTGTTCAGGTCATCCTCAATATGCCAAATTCCTTATTCCAACTATTCATTAACTAGCACTTATTACTTATTATTACCATTTCGGTCAGGGGTGCTATTCTGGGTCAGGAGTGCTATTCTTGGGTCAGCGGTGCTATTCTTGGGTCAGGGGTGCTATTCTCAATTGCCTGTCCGGTGGTTGTAGACATGGCTACGGGTACGCGCGCTCAGCTCCCCGAGCTGCTGCTTACTCATCCCTAATTCATCCGAGTGAGTAGTATCCCAAATACCTTTATCCTATTTCCCCAACCCAAGAAACTCCTACCTTTTCCTCGCTTAAAAAGTGTTTCGATGGGCAGCAGCGTCGGAACCGATACCGATACCGACTCGTAAGCCAAATATACTGCGCTCACCAACCCGTTTGCCAACAGTGGTGAGTAGGGCAATATCCTCCCATGGATTGACGAATCCTTGGGAGAGGCTTTTGTCCGGCAGTGGAAATTTACAGCTGGAAGGCAGGACTTATTACCATAGTAGAGAGATTTCAACTCAATCGACGCGAATAATTTATGCATGTTTAGCACCAAGCATAGATACATGCAGAATAATGAAGTATATGAATTTCAATAGGAAAGTTAAAAAGAACTTCATTTATTACCTACCATATAAATTTGGGAGTAAATATTTTGCAGTTTCTTACTATTTATACCTTTTCCTATTAGGCATAGAAAATATCTCCCTGGTTCCACTTATTTTTTTCAAAATAATTGTACCTACGTTTCATCATAGTTATGAATCATTTAATTTAAGTTAACCTAATCCCTAATATACATATGATATGATTCGATGCTATTTTAGAACAAAAAACACTGTACCATAGTTTATGAAAACAGATAGTCTTTCATATAAACAACTGTTTTTAAACAAGCTACTGTACAAATTTTGATGAAATTTAATGGGATTAATCCTATTATTATTTTTTAAATTGGATAACATGACGGATACATTAAGAACCTTCTCCATTTGTAAAATCGCTTTACTAAAACCTCCATAAAACCACTTACATGTTTTAAATAATAATGGAACCAAATAAATAATTAAGACCCAATACAAGCTGAGAAAATGGTGTAGTTTTTGATCTGCAGGGTAACAAACCACTGGGTCTGAGATTTGTACGTATTGTTTAATGCACTACAACTACTAAAAGTCGAGAAGATCTTTCGATTCAGGCAGAGCTTCAAGAATAATTGACGTTACATACAGCTCATAAGAGTGATTTAGGCAAGGGCAGCTACTGAGGACAAGTTGTTTATGATCATTTGTGGTGTTAAGGCCATTGCTCATCTTAGAACTAAGCTAATGTTTTTTTTAATAATCAACGTGCGTAGATTAATGTTGAACAAAAACTCTACTTATTTGATCACAAGGCTGGTGTAAATAAATAGATTTGTATAATTTTAAATTGTCTACGCACATTAGTAACTATGATGTCAATGAGTAATATTATGTTTGCCACCGACGCAAAAAGTGATTTGTTATAAGTTTGAGCGCTATGTGTGTTTGTCTGTCTGTGTCACCGTTGCTCTTAAAGAGTTAACCCGATGGATGCAGTTCTTGTTTTTAATTTTAAAGCAGGTTTTTTGGAGATGGTTCTTAGACATGTTTTTTTCTGATTTTGATAAAACAGCCGTTTACATGATAGAGGGATTAACATGTCGGGGATTTTTTATAACTATTACTTGTATTTGGGTAAATCTATTCTTCGCTTGTAAATCAATCTCTTGCCGTGATGGCAACAGATTGATTTGCGAGCTTTGACATAAAAAAAATAATGTAAATACAATATGAACAGTCAGATTAATCTTATATGGTTTACATTAAATTAACTTTGAATTAAAATATCATTAATTTATGTTTTCAATTAGATTCCTTGTTTTCAAAATAAAGTACTTACTTATTCGTATTATTCTGGGCCATTATAAGTGTCCTATAAAACAAAAAGTTTTTCAATGAAAAATAAAAACTCGGCTATCCTGCCACAAAAATATAAAGGCTAGGTCACTCGATATGGCGTAAGAATTCAAACGAAATGCCCCAATGACGAAAATATTCATTTAGGCATATTTACGTCAGATTGTAGAAATTATGATGGAATAAAGAAATCCAAAGACATATAATACATTCTTAAACAGTTATATACATAAAGGAGTATGAACTCTGAAAACAAAGTTTTTATGAACAGTCTTTTTCATAAATATTTTTATTTAACAACTTGTCAGATATAAATATATCTGAGATATAATCTGAGAGATTAGCAGACGTTCAAGGAGTGACTCAGACCACGAACCTGAACAACTTTCATTTCGGGACCAACTCCGAAATAGCCCAAAAAAATAGCTGTTCCATAGATTTTGACCAAGTAGTTATTCCACCATCGTATGAAAGAGCAGTTAATTTTTTTCACGATGTCGAAGTTGGTCCCATAATGAAAGTTGTTCAGATTCGTGGTCTGAGTCACTCCTTAAACATATGCTAATGAATTCAATTTCACCCTGTACATCAGATATAAATAGCGGCCAATTTAATTTATATTTCTTAGATAAAAAATACAAATATAGCCTTATCCTTACTAATATTATAAATGCGAAAGTGAGTTTGTTTCTATGTTTCTTACGCTTTCACGCCGTAACTACTGAACCGATCATCATCAAATTTTGCATACTCGATCTCTGAAGTAGGGAGAAGGATATAGAGTACCTTTTAACCCGAAATAAGGTAAGGATCGACATAAACGCAAGCGAAGCCGCGGACGTAAGCTAGTAAGGTATAAGTATAACTTCATTTCTTATTTCGGTAACGAAATTCTAAACTGAAAATTGTTCGTTTTGCGCTGACTGTTATTACTTTACCGAGGTTTCGCATGTCATGGAGGAGATAAGCGTTAGTCTAAACTAAACAAAGGTGCACCCTAATTTCGTTTTAAAAGTCTATTTTATTTTCAATTAACTAATTATTATTTCTCTAATGCAGATTCGAGACCAGCGATGGAACCTCCAGGCAAGAAGAAGGCGAGTACAGGAACGACACCGACCAGCAGGGCCTCTCCGTGAAGGGTAGCTACAAGTATGTGGCTCCCGACGGCCAGCATATCCAGGTCACTTTCGTGGCTGATAAGAACGGCTACCAGCCCAAGGAGCAAGCCGGCGATGACCAACAGGAACAAAAACCCGTTAATTCTTAAACAGTTTCCTTCACTGACCGATGATGTACAGAATTCCTTTCATTGCTAATACCAAATAACGTACTGTTAAGTATATTTTTTTCTAGTCTAACAATGGACGTATTATTTTATCGAAATTTAATGAAATAAATGTCAAAATAATCTGATTACTTATTTTCATTTCCCCACAAAATATACTGTATTCGTGAACTCCGTGAGGGTTGTACTTATTGAAATTACCTAGATCAAAGGAAATTAGGATCTGTTGATTGCTCAATTTGTACACGTTGGCATAACACTTATTCAAATCTCTATATTCTATGTATATTTTATGGAGTAGGTCGATGATACAAGAAAAAAGGATTTTTCTACAGAACTAGTTACCTATATACCAGTAAAAAAGTCTTCTTTCGTAGCCAGTTTTGAGCAGATGTAGGCAGTGTATCCATTCACAGAAATTTTGATCACGTTTGATTACTAAGGAATCTCGGGAATTTAATCTGAAACAATAATAAATCCTTGCAATCTGAGTTCATCACCGTGTTTAAAGAAAATAAATGATTAAAAAATCATAATATTTTGGTCATCATTGTATCAGCGTTGGATTATATTGGTAATCATTTTGTTAAACGAAAAATTTTATGACGGTTTTGCTTACAATGAAAAATAAATATTCGCTACAATAATAATAATGGGTAAAGTATACCTTTTGACTACGGAGTCCTGCATCTTATAAACGCTGAACACAACTGAAATATGTTGTGATATTCGAATCTTTTAAACATATGCAATATACAGAAAAGTGATAATACGATAAATTGACTTGTCGCGAAGAGACACTGGACAAGGCAAGGCGTTACGAAACCCAGAATGTGGAAATAAGAAATAGGTTACTAAATCATCGATATAAGTTTGTATCAATCTTGAAACCTGATGTTGGATCTACGTGCAAAATTACTGAAGAGACGGTACATTGTCGCTAAAAATATTCTCAGTGTTTGAAGGTTTCCTCACGTTCTATTGATAAAACGAAAAACTTATTATGTAAGATTATTTGTGTGTTAACATTTCCATAATCTTCTTAGTAAGGCAAACTACAAAGGAGTCACTGTGGCCACCTATTGGTTGAAAACTATACATAAGAAAGAAAGCAAAAGAGAATAAATACTATCACAATACGGTACAGGTTGCATTTTTTCTGATTTGTACACTGCTCCTTTCATTAAGGTCAGCGGTCAACACGCCAGCCTGCGACACGAGAGTGCCCGGGTTCGATCCCTGGCCAGGTCAAGATGGAAACTGATCTTTTTCAGATTGGCCTGGGTCTTGGATGTGTATCTATAAATGCATTTGTTATATAATATAGTATCGTTGAGTTAGTATCCGATAACACAAGTCTCGAACTTACTTTGGGGCTAGCTCAATCTGTGTGATTTGCGGTATGTGTGTGTTTTAAATATTAAAACAAAAAAATTAAAAGGTTGGTAATACGTTCGTGTCAGACCTTTCTTATTTTTTATAAGTCCATGGAAGCCCTATAAAAGTAACGTGTATATGAACGGTTTGTGCAGTTAGGTATAATATGGAGATACGTAACACTAGTTTGATTTCGACTCGAACTTGGCAAGTATGTTTATTTAAAAAAAAGTGAACAGGCGGGTGTCGATTCATGCTATGCTACTGATCTGCGTCATTGAGTTTGCCGCCGATGGACTTGCGACCCCGTGACGTAACGTCTTGTCACACAATAACCGATTGAGAAACTCTCTATTTAAATATAAACATTTAAGATTTCGTTAGGTCAGGGGTGTCATTCTTAACTACTTGGTTGGTGTTTGCAGGTATGGCATCGAGTACGCACCCGGCTTCTCAAGCTGCTACTTGCGTTTACCCCATTCATACAATTGAGTAGTATCCCAATATCTTCATTCTTTTCCCAGATCCATTAAATTCTTATCCTTCCCTAGCTGAAAATGCTACTGATGGGCTACCATCAGTAGCATTAAGGACAACGAAACTGCGCTCGCCTGGCATTCGTGGTGAGTGTGGCAATACTGGAGTAGGGTTACTATCCGTCCGGATTAGTCCGGATATGTTCGGACTTTTAGACTCTTGTCCGGACTTTGCCCGGCTCGGCAAAACAAGGCGAATAATCCCCGCCCGCATCTCGCGTCCTCTCTAGTACTCATAGTACTACTCTCATAGTAGGCAGGCAGACGCTCGCAATGCGAACGTCTGCCTGCCTACCATGCTTACCATTGCACTGAACTAAACTAAGTAGTTAATGTTTTCAAAAAAGTCCGGACTTTTATCGAAATGTCCGGCTTTTTGCCGGGATTTTTCAAATCCCTAAATGATAACCTTTAATGGGAGGGTAGTGCCTTGGGTGAGCCTAGTTAATGATGATGAAACATTTACGACTTCACAAGTAGAAGATAATAAGAACACAGTACCGACTCAACGATGTTTTCAAATGCACGTGATAAATATTGTAAAACTTGAAGGCTTGTATAATTCCTTTGTGTTTTTAAACTAATAACCTTTCTAATACTTGAACATGCAGGAGAAAACTTAAGGCAGAATACGAAGAGAACCGCCGAAAAAGTTAAAACATTTTTATAGTTTTCTTTAAATACTTCACAAGGTTGCTTCATAAGCTTTCACAAGCCTTCTTAAAATTTTTAAATAATTCAATTTACCAATAATTAAAAAAATGTTACGCGAAACGTGCAATGTCAATCGCTTCGTATTGGGCCTTAATATCAAAGTCCCTAACAACTTGAATACAACATTAACGATTTGTGAAATCTTTGCGATCCAAAATTTAGTTTTAGTATTGTCATATCAACTTGAATCAGTTTTTTACTTTGTTTGTTTGTTTAACGTGTGTGTAAGTAGCCAATACTATGTCAAATTTTTAAGCCTAAAGGTATCTCACATACCTTCACAATTTCCATCAATGATGGATGACAGCCGGGACTAATAGCTCAACGTGCCTTACGAAGCACGCAGGATGTTGTTAGCAAGTTTTTTAATGAAATAAAAAAATTGACTGCTTTGCCATAAAAATTTTAGCCTATGACACACAATTAAATCTCTTCAAGCATTTAGAAGTTATGGTAGAATAAAGAAACTCACACACATGCAAAGATTCTTGCCTACCTTACGTAGGTGGTATCTTCATATCATTCATAGGTAATCAATAAAATAAAAGACGGCCGCAAGTTTGAATGCATGTGAGGCTGTTTATTTCTTCTTTACGCAGAAGCTATTGTTGAAACTTGATGAAACTTTACAATTATATAGATATTCACACATACATACATACATACATGGATTATTAAAACATAGCATTCTTTTTTTGGGTAACGGCGTTAAAAGTATTCTGTTTTCTCTCACTCTGCGGCACTGTCACTGTCACGCAACAACTAAGTTTTATTCTAATTTAATCTTAGAATAACATTCATAGTTTCGTAAGCGAGCTATGTGGTGAAGTGGTTAACACGCTAGTCTGCGACACGAGCGTGCCCGGGTTCGATCCCCGGTCAGGTCATGATGGTAAACGTTCTTTTTTCAGATTGACCTAGGTCTTGGATGTTTATAATAATAATAATAATAAGCCATTTATTGCCATACATATACCAGGTACATAACATTTACAATTTATATAATTGCATAAACATATTTAACAGCTTAAGTACCTAATTTAATGTTGGCAAAGGAATGCTTCAGCTTGTGCTGCCAGAGACAGGCGTCTTAGGTAGCGCTGATTTTCAGGCACCCCCTCTCCCTAAGGTGTTATGCGGGAGACATATGAGGGCTAAGATTTTACAACTAAAAAGAAAAATTTAAAGAAGTTTGTTTTACAAATTACATAATGCAAGTCAATACGTAGTACTACTCGTAAATCACAAACAATAGGTACCAGATTATTATTATCAAATAAAAATAAAAAGTGAAAATAAAAAATAAAAAATGAGGACGCATTTATTATGATGTATGTGTTGTGTACATGTAGGTGTATGTGTCTATTTATGGGGTTGTGTACATATGTGTGTGTCTATTTATGGGTCGTGAATATGAAAAGGGTGTTTTGTATTTAAGTATATTATGATAAGAAGTAGAAATATTGTCTTAGGTTCAGATCCTTCCAATGGCTGCGTATCAAGTTCTCTGCATCCAGTTGTCTTTGTAATAAAGCCGTTTTATATTTAACTTTGAAACACTGTCCACTTATTTTGTTCCTTAGAGGGGAAGGCAGATCATTCCATATTTTGATTGTATAGAACTTGAAACAGGCCTTGTATCGAGCGGATTTATGAGTGGGGATCCTCATCAAATTTTGGGTGACAGATCGGAGACTGAGACTATTTATATTAGACAATCAAATATTTTTTTCAAAAAGATATTCTGGTTTCTTATTCCATATTATCCTTTGAACAGAACATGCATATAATAGTTCACGTCTAGCTACCATGTTCAAAATATTATGCTTATTTAAAAAGGGAGTAATAGGTTCTCTTCTAGGTACATTATAGCAAAATCTAATACATGAGTTTTGTACCCTCTAAAAGTCAAAAAAGTCAAAAGTCAAAGATTTTTATTCAAAATTGGATACATGTATCTCTTTTGGAACGTCATATTTTTATTTCTTATATTTGTTTAATTTATGCAAAATCGAAATACTACTAGCGTTTCGCAACGACCACTGGTGAGAAGAATACGCCGAAAGAAACTCAGTCCAGACTTGGTCCCTATGTGCCTGAAGGGCTCCGATTACATTGTTTACATATATTATATCATCAAATAAATTTATATTAATTGCCAAGCATTTTTATCAATTATATAATCAGCAATGCAATAATATGCTTTTTTTACTAATTAGTATTTTACAGTCGCTTTAAACTTAAGTATAGGCAGACCTAATATTTCTGCAGGAATTTTATTATAGAAGCGTACTCCTAGACCCAGAAATGAATGCATAGTTTTCTGCAATCGCAAAACTGGTGTAGCTAATTTATTTTTATTTCTCGTATTTCGATCATGAATATCACTATTTTTCTTATATAAATCAAGATTATGGCGCACAAACATAATATTCGCAAATATATACTGAGAAGGTAATGTTAAAATATTTATATCTTTAAACAATTCTCTAAGAGATTCTCTAGCACCAAGGTTATATATAGATCTGATAGCGCGTTTCTGCAGTACAAATATGGTGTTTACTTCTGCAGCGTTACCCCATAGTAAAATTCCGTAAGACATAACACTATGAAAGTAACTGAAATATACTAAACGCGCAGTATCAACATCGGTCAGTTGTCTAATTCTCCTAACAGCATAAGCTGCAGAACTAAGTTTACCCGCTAACGTAGTAACATGGGCACCCCATTGAAGCCCGGCATCAAGAGTTACTCCAAGAAATGTTGTTTTATCTGTTAAATCTAGTGGTTCATTATCCATTATTATACGTGTAGGAATTTTTTTAACATTTGGTAAGCAAAATTTAATACATTTCGTTTTCTTAGCATTTAATAACAGATTGTTCGCTGTAAACCAATCCAACACCTGAGCTAAAGTACTATTAACCACGTCAAAAGAATCAGTTTGTCTATCAATTTTGAAGACAAGAGAGGTATCATCGGCAAATAGTACAGCCTTACATGTATTCACACAGTAAGGTAGGTCATTGATGTAAATGAGGAATAACAGAGGCCCTAGTATAGAGCCCTGGGGTACGCCCATCTTAACCGATGATCCGGAGGATTGAACCCTATCTAAACTAACTTTTTGAGTTCGCCCACTTAAATAAGATTCAATTAAATCGCGAGATTTCTCTTTTATTCCATAGTGCTCCAGTTTCGAGAGAAGGGTATTGTGGTCTACGCAATCAAAGGCTTTGGAAAGATCACAAAAAATACCAATAGCATTTTTTTTTTCCTCCCAAGCATCATATATGTATTTCAACAGAGCTACACCCGCGTCTGTAGTTGACCGACCCTTTGTGAAACCATACTGTTCACGATGGAAAAGACTATGATTGTTGAAATAAGCTAATAACTGATTAAAAATAATCTTTTCAAATATTTTACTAAGCCCTGGCAGAATAGAAATGGGACGGTAATTAGTGGGATCATTTTTATCGCCAGATTTGTACAACGGAATTACTTTACTTAACTTCATCAAGTCAGGGAATGTCCCATAGTCTACACACTTATTGAATATAGAAGCTAAATACGGCGCGATTACTTCAATAATGTTACTAATGACAAATACAGAGATATCCCACAAATCTCCGGTTTTCTTATTGTTCAAACTCTGTATTGCATGTTCAACATTCTTGTTTATTCTAGGCCCATAGACAGAACTACAGTAATTGAACGGAGACAGCACAAGTAAGTCCACTAACAACATACGAAGTTCTTCTTTCAAAAAAGGTCTTATTTTATACAGGGCTTTCAATTTAAAATATGCGTTTCTTATTTTTCCATTTACATGATCGACATATTTCTGCTGCTCATCCATAATTAATCCTAGATTGCGTGCAGATGCTACTTGTTCTAATATTATATTGTTCATCTTCACTTTTTCTTCGCAGTCTACCACGCGCTTAACTTGGTGTTTAGTTCCTAGAATTAACAACTGTGACTTATTAGGGTTTAATATTAAGGAATTATCTTTAGACCAGTTATACAGATTTTGCAGATCATCATTGATTTTTTTTATAGATTCTTTGGTTTTATTTCCTCCAAAACAATAATATATCTGTGTATCGTCTGCGTATAGGTGGTATTTACAAGTTTCTAAACAATTTGGTAAATCAGCAGTAAATAGACTAAAAAGAATGGGACTTAAAAGAGAACCCTGGGGCACGCCCCTTGTAAGTGACTTTGTTGAAGAAAACGTTTTACTTCCATTACTCATATCAGTTACTACCATTTGCTGTCTACCGGTTAAAAATGTCTTGAACCATCTACATGTATCATTTGAAAAACCATAGTGTTTTAATTTAAACAAAAGAAGATCAGGGTGTAGGCAGTCAAAGGCTCGAGAATAATCAAGGAGTACTAGTACGCTACTCTTACCTGAATCAGAAGCATTGGTAAGATCGTCTGTGACATGTAATAATGCCGTCTCTGTGCCGTGGCCTTTGCGAAAGCCGGAGTGAAATTTGGGTATTATATTATTATTATTTACATGTTGGATTAACTGATCTAATACAATTTTTTCAATGACTTTAGACAGAACCGGCAGAATTGATATAGGACGTAAATCTTTAAAATCCTCTACATTATTCTGTTTTGGTATATGACGGGCGTATGACGGTTTTTTTCCAGCTAGATGGAAAAGTACTTGTTTCAATCGATTTATTTACTATTTCGGTAATGATAGGAAGGGTCACGTCTAGAGTTAATTTGATCATATCAATATTCAAGCTATCATGTCCCGAGGCCTTTGTTTTTATATTGTTTATTATCTTAAGAACTTCTGCTCCTGTGGCTAATTTCAAATCAAATTTATTACAATTTTTGAATTGTGGGTTTAGTTTTTCTACATCTATTTCATCATTGTCGATCGGTAATTTTAAAAAATACTCATTTATTTTATCAGCATCGTTTAAAGAATCCGGTATTGAGTTTTGTTTTGAATCATTTAATTTGACAGTATTTTTTAAATTTCTCCATAGTAGTTTAGGTTTTTGTAAGTTATTGTTTACAAAATGGTTGAAATACGCACTTTTTTCACGACGGCATGTTGCATTTACTAGGTTTTTAAGGTCGCGGTAGTATTTTTTTGTACTTTCTTTTTTATCTTTATGATATTTTACTAATGCTCTATCTCGTAAACTCATCATTAATTTTATGTATCTGTTATCCATGGCTTAGGTTTATCTCTAGATATTATTTTCTTTAAAGGTGCATGTTTATCAAATTGATTAATTAGGTTATTGTTAAACATTTCAACCATCTGATTAACATCATCTAGCTGTGAAATAGATTGCCAGCATATGTATTTGAGATCTGAATAGAATGTATCATAATCAATATCAGTGAGGAATCTTTTATACTTTATTTTTTTGACAGTTTTCGTTTTTTTTATATTAAAATCTACTAAAACCATAGCATGGTCACTTAAACTTTTATTATGAATAACTTTAATATATTTACATCGATTCTGAATATCTGTCATTACAACGTCGATAATTGTTTCTGTATCATCTGTTATTCTTGTTGGTTCATCTACAAGTTGACTTAGATTATGGTGATGACAAAAAGATAGTAGATTTTTAGTATTTGATAAGTCTGTACATTTTACATCAATATTTAGATCCCCCATTAAGCACGTATAGTCACATCGTGCCATAACGTTAACTGACTCATTTAGACCGTCAAGAGCATCCGAAACGCTTACAGTTTCAGGCCTATATGCGGTATCAAGAGCCAATGTCGCGCCAGGAAGTTGAACCTCAAGCCACATTTGTTCAAGTAGCGATTGCGGATGTTTTTTAACTTTTGCAGCCACACCGTTCTTTATAAAGAATCCTACCCCACCACCTTTTATATGACATCGGCCTCTATGTACAAATTTATAGTAAGGCAGGTCTGGTGCAAGGAGCTCTTCTCCTGGTTTAATCCAACTTTCATTTATAGCCAATATGTCAGGTTCATAATTTAGAACAGTCACAACCAATTCGTCTTGTCCGGTATTTAAGGACCCCGCATTTATTATCTATATAAGTTTTATAAAATAAAGTATCGTTGAGTTAAGTATCCTACGACATAAGTTCACAACATACTGTGGGGCTAGCTCAATTTGTTTGAAATGTCCCTATATAGGGTTATAGTTAACTAACGCAAAACCTGCTGAAGACGTCTTAGGTACATCATGACTAACAATGTTTGTTCTATGACTTTTATCTGAACGCAATACATAATATTATTTTACAGACATAAACTTTAATGTGGCTTTCTATCAAACGTTAAGACGAGGCCTCAAATGTTTGGTACCATCGCTCGGCAAAGGCGTACGCAGACTGATCAAGTGCGCGCAAGGGATAGCGCTTGGCGGTTTAGCCCGTGAATGATGAGATAGGAGATAGTCTCGAGTCGCTTAAAGAAAAAAACGTAAGCGCCAAATCCGTTATTTCTATTTTATATAAAATCAGACCGGTTAATTGTATTTTCATATTTACATTTTGATGAATTACTAATAACCTATCTTTTAGTCTAAAAATCATTATTTCATTCGTCGCATTTGAGCTACAATAACAAAAACTCTGCGAACGAAGACCATTTTTCAAAAAATATTTCTATCGAGAAAATTGTATCAAAACGTGTTTTCATCTTACACTTTTGGAGATGAAATAGTCAAAAATCATATTACTTAGATTTGAAACTCCTAATTTAAGTATTTTGCGAGATAAATAAGGTTCAGAACGACCTTATTTACAGTGGTATCGCCTTAAGTCTATGCAGCCGGCCGCGTGCCACGTGAGCGTAGGTACCTACTATTATTACCTCGTAGCACTGATTGCCATAGAGTTAAAACGGGTAGAATTGTAAAACTGATTTTATTTTTTTTTGTATGAAAAATGCAAACATCGAATTACAAAAAGTCATAGAACAAACGTATTTAGTCTTGATGTACCTTAGTCACCTTTAGGAGGTTATGCGTTAGATACCACTTACCCTGTATATTTATTATAGTCTTAAATATTATTATTTTGCTGGCAGGATTGATAAAAACAAAATACTTTTTTCAAAAATATTTTTTACATATTTTATTGACTTGGCAGGATGTGTATCTGTGGCTTGTATCCCTTGTCGTCAGCCGTGAAGGTAACCTCGTACTGCTGACCATCAGGAGCTGTGTAGGCGTAAGATCCTTTGACGCCGATGCCTTGCTGGTCACCCACGGTGATTAGCGATCCCTCTTCTTTACGTGATACACCATCGCTCGTCTTGTATCTAAAGTATTATATTTAATTATATTATTATCACTTGCAAAAAAAAAACTTAAATATGAAGCCAATCGGGCTTTGATTGCTGCGAGTTTGATATATTAAATATCATAGGCGATAATCACCTTGCCATTGTGTAGTGAGTATAATAGAGAGGTATTAATAGATATAGTAGGTAGCCTAGGTAGTTGTGTTTTTGACATTAATATACATACATACATAGTATCACGTCTTTTTCCCTTGCAGGGTTACAAGAGCCTAATCTATAAGACCTTATGGCCACATTTAGCATATTGTAGGGCGTGTAGATGGAAAACGGAATCAAATCAGTGATGGGTTGCTAGCCGCATAGCCTATTGACATGATTCCGCAGATTCTAGCCCACTCCCTCGATCGGCTTTTACGATCTGCGCGGGAAGAAAAGCAGCTGGCACATTGTACGTTTTTTCTTTTCTCCCAGACCATTTATTTTGATTATTTGAATGGTACTTTGTTGTATGGTTACAGTAAATATATTCAATGAATGTCTAATAAATCTGAGTTTTAGGTCGTATCGTAACGCAGGCTGCCCCTTCGACAAAATACCAAGGAAACTATTGTCACACAGCTATAAAGTCTTTTAATGTTAGGTATTTAATGGAATAGCCCATAAAACCTGCGAATGAGTACTGTTGTGCAACTCAATTTTATACCTGCATAGAAAATACTATCTTGGAAATCATATTGATTAAACATATTAGAAAGTTCGTAATTTGCAATGAGTAGTACCTATAATGTTTGTGTTAAAGAGCTACTACCGAAAATACTTATTAACTTAAACAACCGGCCAAGTACGGAGTGTACACGAACGGTTCCATAACATTATCTATAAAAATGGCAAAAAACATGTCTGTTGTATGGGAGCCCCCTTAAATATTAATTTTTTTCTATTTTTTAGTATATGTTGTTACAGAGGCACGGTAAGGTACGGTTCATGATATACAGCGTGGTGACAGACGGAGAGACTAATAGACAGACAGACGGACAGCGGAGCCGTTTTAATAGGGTCCCAGTTTTACCCTTTGGGTATGGAACCCTAAAAGCGTCATAAACTTCACTTACACAAAATTATATCCGTCTGCGCTTACTAAAGTATTTTCTGTTATTATTTCTACAGGCTGTTTGTTGGAGTTTTCTTGAGCAGCAACCGCTACTACGCAGGCAGCGACGGCGAACCATTTCTGAGAAAAACATAGAGAATTATATGAGCTAAATATTATCATACTATTACGTCTTTTTTCCCTTGCGGGGTAGTCAGAGCCCAGGCCTTTAAGACCTAAAAGTCACGTTTAGCATGTTGTTGACCACTCACCACCTACTAATATGATTCGTCACATTTTCGCCCGTTCCCTCGTTTGACTTTCACGATCTGTGCCAAAAGCGAAGCAGCTGGTGGTACATTCTAAGTTTTTCCTTACTCCCAGGCCAGCATGGAATATATATATACAGCATGTTTTAACCTCTGAAATTCTGGAATCAGAATCTCTAATGGAATAAAGAATTACAAGAAAAAAAGGGTGAAAAAACAAAAAAATACCTTCGATAAAATTCGTCGACCTGATTAATTGTATGGGACGCCTGACTTTTTTTATTGTCTAGTAATTTTATGTTTCCAGAGGGATTTTTATTTCAGGAATTAAATATAGGATTTTAATAGAGGTTCAGAATCACAAGGTATGAGATAAAAGAGGTACAGTGAATGAATCTAACAAAACGAAAAAGTATTATGGGCTAACTTAAATATATATTTATTTAATATAAAAACTATGATTATTTAATATATAATTATTATATAATAACTATGTTTAAAGTACTTAAACCAATTTACTTATTTTAACAAACAGAATAAAAAAACCTATTCAAAACTGTACTTATATTACTGCTCCACACACACATTTAATTCTCTATCTCAAAGACTACTGAACCAATTTTGATTAAACTTGCTCTATGCCCTAAATTGGACTATGCAGGCAGAGCCCAAATATTTTTTTAAATCTGACTATATAAACTATAAAGATTTTGTAATATGCGCGGATAAAAATAAAATATACAAACGTACATACCTACTACATAATACTTAAAAAAATTGGCACACATCTTTACAAGCTGGTATGGACTAACATGTACCAAAACTGTGAAATTTGACATTATTACTTAAACAGGCTGTTAGTGTATTCACCCTTGTCCCTCAAACCATTAAATTAGCCTGTCAAAATGAACAACTTTTCCTATAGGAACAATGCTGGAAATAAAATAATTTCGACATTTTCGGACATATTGCCGGGCCGGTCGAACTTTTTTGTATAAAACTGTCGAATTTTTTTTTGATTTCTCAGCATTGTGCTAACCAAACGATCGGCGAAACGAATCAAAGTTGTTCATTTTGACGGGCTGATTTGATGCTTTGAAGGACAATGGTATTTATCCCAACATCCTGTATAAGGGTAAATTTGATTACCTCTTTTGAACTTGATTAAAATTCATACAATATACATCAATAAATATTAATAAATGGCTAAGTGTGAGTGTCAATAGCACACCCACGGTTTCGGCTTAAGGGATTTTAAATACTTAGGTACTTTTTCGAATGATGTGACTTTAAAAATAAGTAAATACTTAGTTATTATTGAAATTAATAGTTTTTAAGGCACATATAGATATATGTTGTGTGTAACACTTACCAGAGTGAACATATTGATATTTTCTTTACTATAAGTAAATCGTAGTAGAGCTTCTGAAAGTTGGTAAAGAACCTTTACTGACAATTTCTTGATACTGCAGAAAGAACAATCTGATTCATTCTTAAATACATTGAATGTTTGTCGACATTACAGCAATTGTCAAAGTATACAGATTCGCAACTAAGGCAATAACACGACACCAAGTGATGAAACATTGCGAACAAATAGCATACATAGAAACGTTTGCTGATCGTATTATGTTCGGCCTCGTGCATCTAATCTTATTGTACCTTATTATTTCTCCTGATTGTGGGTGGCCAACACTTGGGTAATAATTTTTATGCCGTGTGTCAAATACATAAGTATATTTTCTCAAATCAGCCACAAGAAGTTCACTGCTGGACATAGGCCTCTCCCAAGGATTTCCAATATGACCGGTTGGAAGTGGCCTGTATCCAGCGTCTTCTTGCGACTTTAGTCAAGTCTACTAAGCAGTGACAATTGAATCACTTACAAAATCTGAACTAGCCCTGCCGAAATAAAAACTGGCATTATACTGTCCCCCTAAATGGATTTCCCGCTTCATCATCATCATCATCATCATCAGGTCTTTTTGTCTCCACTACAGGAGCACGACCCTCTGTGTACTACCGGAGCCATACTTGGCCAGAGCAGCCAGAGGACTTGGCCTACACTCTCCACGATGGCCAGACGGATTGGAGAGGTCTCTCAGATGTTTATAAGCTTTGTTTTGCTTGTATTTCTTAAGTCGCCTTCTACGACATCCACGGGAAGTCTTGGAGTGGTCCTATTCTACTCTGCCGGGTACCACACGGCTCCTTAAAACATAATAAATAGATTAAGAAGAAGAAGAAAAAGCTGAATATACCTCGCGTTGTTAAGTGTTAACTAATGTCCGTATTTTGTGTCATTTGAATAATGGCAAAACTAAGCTTAAAATAAGTCTTGGTATAATAGTTTAACAACCTGTTCTCACCAGGTCTGTCACCAGGCTGTATTTCATGAACCGTAATACCTAGACTGTTGAAATTTACACATATGATGTATTTCTATTGCCGATATGACAACAAATACTAAAAATAGAATAAATAAATATTAAAGTGGGGCTTCCATACAACAAACGTCATACAAAAAACATCTGTGAAAATTTCAACAGTTTAGCTATCACGGTTTATGAGATACAGCCTGTTGACGGACTGACTTACGGACAGTTGAGTCTCAATAATAGGGTCCCGTTTTTACTCTTTAGGTACGGAACCCTACAAACATTATTGAAATAGATGACGTAAGACCACAATGTGATTTATCTATTCGGACTTTTTTTTTGTTACATATATTAGGTATTATTAACATACTAACCACGTGCGTTTGGCCATGTCTCCGATCGTATTGACTGGAGATCCCACACGCATAGTACCCTTTTTCATTATGAAAGCTATAGGTTATGTCTTTACTCGAGACTTGAGAATTATCTCAAACAATTTCATCTAAGTCCGTGCAGGTGGTTGAGACAGAGATACTTTCACATTATTATAAGTATATATACGTGTATTGTTTTTGATTAAAACTAACGTGAGATATGGACATTATTAAAATATCTAACACGTCGGCCAGCTGCTGACTTCGTACGTGAGTAACCCGTTGTTACATATTTTAATACGTGTATATTGTATACATTTTATAATGAAATAAAAATCGTTTTTTCATAAATAATTTAATAAAAACTAAGCTACTTTAAAACATAGT
This sequence comes from Elegia similella, assembly GCA_947532085.1. Classification (NCBI taxonomy): domain Eukaryota; kingdom Metazoa; phylum Arthropoda; class Insecta; order Lepidoptera; family Pyralidae; genus Elegia; species Elegia similella. The sequence continues at coordinate 16,102,643 of OX383930.1, forward strand.
GACATTTCATGCATGACTAAATGCAAAACTTGACTGAATTTAATTATTTTCAGTCAAATCTTGTAATGGATCTGAGTTATCTGCAATAAAGAAATTTAATTTATTTTGCATTGAACGAACAAGAAACGTCGTTTTTTTTTTTTGTAATGACTATGTAGCTAGCTGCAAGTAAGCTTTCGCTAATTCACCAGGCGTTTGATGCGAGGGAAGAGTACCCTCAGCTTATTAGACAACATCACTAAAGGGGTTCTGTGCAAGCTATTAGGCTGTGCAAAACCATTAGGCGTTTATGTGAAAAAATAAGTCTTTTATAAAGAAAAAGGGTCGGATTCTTAATTTTTTTTACAAAAATGTGACATTTAATATAAAAAAATCATGTGAGAATTATTGTTTTAGCCGTAAAATTTACAAACTTTTTGAAGAAAAATGTTTTTATATATCATAACATATAATCTATATCTATACATATAATAATAAAACAGTAAAAATATTTTGTCTGTACATTTAGAATTTTTGACTGAAATGGATAAAGGGACACTTAAAAAGAATAATAGAAAGCAAAAACATTTATTTCGAATTTCTTGTCTGTCTGTCTGTCTGTCTGTCTGTATGTATGATCACGATTATCTCCGAAAATACTGAACCGATTTACTTCAAACTTTCACCAATTGCTTTGTTTTAACTCAGAAAAACATTTAAGGTTTGTTTCATCAAAATCGGTTCATTAAAAAAAAAGTTATCGTCATTTGAATGTACTCAAGGCATGAGTTTGCCTGCAAACATATATCAAAAATAAAAATGGGTTAGGAACTTAAAATTTTGCACAGGGGTTCCTTTTATAACATAGGGGAGCACTAAGAAAGGATTTTTGGAAATTCATCCCCTTAGGGGGTAAAACGGGTTGCAAAGTTAGTATGAAACTTTGTCGTTTTTGAAGTTATTCGAATGAAATTCAGCATAAAGGTTCTTTACTGAATTGCATGAAACACGAGTAAAATATTTTTCTCAAAAATCATCCCTTAAGGGGGATGCAAAGTTAGTATAAAACTTTCCGTTTTTGAAGTTATTCAATTGAAATTCAATATTAAGGTGTTTCATTGAAAGTCATGAACTAATGTATTCCGGGTAATTCTACTGTTCCTGAGAAATCGACACTTACGCGGGCGGAGCCGAGGGCCAAAGGCAAACCTGACTTATATATCAACGCACAGCCGAAACTACTGTGCCCAGAAAGGCTGAAATTAGGTACAGGGATTCTTTTTATGATGTAAATGAGCACTAAGAAAGGATTTTTAGAAAATCATAGGGGGTGAAGTTTTATGGAGTTTTTCCATTTCTAGACTTAGAATATAAAAATAGGTATGTAAGTTCTCGATTACAATTTAAAATGTGAAATATACAAAATTCCCCCTTACGGGATAAAGGGGGGGGGGGGGGGGTGTATGGAAATTTTCTCATTTCTGGACATAGAAGTATAAAAATAAGTATATATGTTTACATTACAATTAAAAAGATATGTGTAGTTAAAATGGACGAAATTTCCCCTTGAAGAGGTAAAATAGGTGGGGTAAAGTTTGTATGGATTTTTTTATTTACTTAGAAATATGACAATAAGAAGTTCTCCATTACAATAAAAAAATATCTGTGTAGGTGAAATGTATTAAATGCCCCCTTAAGGGGAAAAAACAGAGGGAGAGGGGTTTGTATGGAATTTTTATTATTTCTACTGTTCCCAAGGGAACGACATTAACGCGGGCGGAGCCGCGGGCAACAGCTAGTTGAAAATATGTGATGAAAAAACCCTACTTCTGGCGAAAATTTTTTTACACATATTTTCGATTTCAATACTATACTAAACCGAGTATTGTAATGCTATTAATATAATTAATTCATATGTATCTGTTTCAAATTCCAACAAGGTGGTGATCTTGTGCAAGGATTGACCAAAACTATACAAAAAAAAATGTATATGATAACTTCGTGCAGTACCTTCTTAAAAAATTTATATACTTATGATAACAGTCTCTTTACATGGCCATCTAAAGATCTGTAGGGTTAAATATTATTGTTTTTAGTCTTTGAAAGATCAATAAATAAGTTTCATTACCTATTTTTATTCAATCGATTTAGAATTTGCCAATCGATCTACTTCAGTCTCCTACTTCAAGAAAAAGGACTTTTCCAGAGAAACAGAAACAACAATTAACTTAATCACCGTGTTTTACAGGCGGTATTAGCGAACGTCTTTTAATTTAAATACTTTCAAAAAAGGTTTTTAATAAAAATAAACTATCAACAGGGCAATTAGCTAATAATATTATGCTTTTGATTAGGCTCTGAGAACAGTCCTCATTCTTTTCAATAATATAAAATTTGCTTCCTAACTTAACGTTAAATTAATCTATAACACTTTTCTGATGATGGTGCGGTAGCCTCTCTTGCCGGCTTTGTACGTCATTTCGTACAGCTGTCCCTTGCTGTCGTACCAGCGTACTGCACCGTTGACATCCAGAGCGGCATCGTTAGTCCCAGCGTTCAAGATAGCGCCTCGCTCAGTTCGAGATGACCCATCGTTTGCGTCATAACTGAAAAATAATAACACATAATTGTTTTGTTCATGTACTTTTTCCAAAGATATTTGTCTGCTTGTTGATTCAGGAGCTACGTAATGAGAGTGGATGACAGGTTACTCCGTGATGACAGGCCGGCTATTAAAGCTTTTCAAAATCATTCTAAAACAAAAAAAACTAGCATGCTGTCATGTGAGCAGAGCCCGGACTCCGGGCTTGAGGATATGATTGGGGACGCTTGCGCTCCAAAAAAGGCGGTGTGTAAAGAAACAAACGCGTGGCAGCACTGCGGGTTTTTAATCTTTATTTTTGGATAGTTCGGTCTAAGTTCGGTCACGTGACACGTGACATCCATTTGATAAAGATAGTTTGATTCGATATCACATGAGTGCTATTTTGAAATGACGCCGTTCGTAAACAAGCGATTTTTCCATATAAAAATCGTCACATTTTCAAAAATAGTACCCCAGGTCTTTTGGGTAAGTGATGAGATGATTATGATTTTTTAACGCTAATCAAAATGAATGTTATGAATGCGTATATTATAAGTAGCGTGTTCATTTAGCTGTTTAGACTCTATAACCCCTTGGAAAAATATAAAGTATTCGATGAGAGTATCTACATCTACATCTACATCTTGTATCTACATCTAGTTATCCATTACAGGACAAGAATTCAAATTTTATATTATTTTAAGATCATTATTGCAGATAAAATCGATATTATCATTTGTCCAAGCACGATTGTGAATAGGTAATTAAAACATGTAAATATAAATAATGTATCAGAATTCACAGTAAATCATTAATATGATTGAACATGAAGATAAAATCCACTCCAAACCTTACGAGTAAATGGAGTTCTGGGACATAGTTACCATTTTTTTAAATTAAATATTGGTTCAGGCATTTGTCTCCCATCTCACCTGATGGTAAGGTAATAAGGAATGTTTTGCCATGGTTTTACTGTACTTATTTTTAAAAACCTAAATTAAGTTATATTACCGACATTTAATCAGAAATTCTGGGTGCTCAAATTTCCACCAGGAATAGCACATATAGCATACACATAAATAGCACAGGAGATAGACCACTACACATAGATTCAAAAAACCGCATTGGCTATGCCATAGCCACTGACAGACTGAGTGAAACTATTAGCACGCCACTTTATAATTAGGGGTTAAGAACACACGTAATCAATACACCCTATTTTTTTTCGTGTAGGTGTCACGTTCAATCGACCATACACACCCAGATGTCAGAGGTGCCACCCTGGTGTCAGAGTTTTTCGGAACTGCCTGACTAAACATAATAAGTTTTTTTTTTATAAGAAAATATTAATGTCTTGCAAATATTCACTTAAGTTTTAAAGAATATCAATAAAAAAACAGCAAAGTGCGAGTCGGACTCGCGCACGAAGGGTTACGTCTATCTATAAAAACGACAAAAAAATCATGTCGGTTGTATGGGAGCCCCCATCTAATATAAATTTTATTTTATTTAAGTATTTATTTTTAAAATAAATGTTTAACTAAATATTCTGTGAATATTTGAAGCGTCTACATTATTCTATTTTTATATTTGTTGTCATAGCGGTGACAGAAATACATCATCTGTGAAAATTTCAACTGTCTAAGTATCACGGTTCATGACATACAGCCTGGTGACAGACGGACAGCGGTGCGATATAAATAGGGTCCCATTTTTGCTCTTTGGGTACGGAACCCTAAAAAACTGCAACCTTGTATTTCTGGTATTGAAGTTATAATCAGGTTTAAGAAAACCTGCAAGAGCGAGCGTGAGAAAAATCTTTTGATAGGGAGAAATAATTAGGCAGAGATTGGAATGATGGAATCAATTTAAAAAAAAATATATTCAAAAAGAACTTGTATTAATTTTTTTTTTTCACTAAATCATCAAATTCTTAATCAAACTTATTAAATACTCAAACTTTTGTCTTGTGTTATGCTCTTATTAAAAGTTGTTCATATTGAAGGCCTAAGTGGCTCCGACAAAGACACATACAATTTAAATGTTACAGAAATCTAGCTACGAGGATATTAAATAGTAATAATGCTACTTTGTTATTCATAGTAAAGTATAATTAATTGTACAAAGTAAAGTAATAAATAAATAATTACTAAGTTAACAATCAGTAATTATTTATAAGGATAAGGATATTTTATATCTATGCACTTATTGATAAAGTAATATGTTGGTAGTTTATATTATACAATATGTGAACAAAATATACTGCATTGATCAGCGAACGAAAATTTGGGTCCAAAATGGATGCAGTATCGAGTTGGTGGCGGTATGGGTACGCCAGATTTCGATTTTGAGCCAAATCGGATAAAGTTGAGAATTGGGGGCCATTTAGTTGCATACTGAGGTATGGGTGGAGAACAATTAAGGAGTAGGGGATTGATGTTTAGGAGCTTTGTTTAGCTTGTATTTCCTAAGTCGCCTCTTACGAAATCCTTGGGAAGACTTGGAGTGTTCCTATTCTACTCTTGCCGGAACCACACGGCTTAAGATTTTGTTGTACGATTAGATACTATACTTGTACATAAAATAAATGAGATGACTGATTCACTGATCACATATATAAGATATACAAATGCATTTACATACATACATGTTATCCCGTCTTTATCCCTCACGGGGTAGACAGGGGCTAAAGTCACAAGACCCAAAGGCTACATTTAGCGTGTGGGTGCGTGTAGAGGTTAAAATAGTGATGGATTGCTAGCTGCGTCGCCTATTGTTAAGATTGTTTAGATTTTCGCCCATTCTCTCAGCCGGCTTCTACGGTCACCGCGGGAAGAGAAGCAGCTGGTACATCCTTCTTTTATCTTCTCTCCCAGACCAGCATGGATAAATAAATGAAAATTTAAAACATGAGATCATCTAGAAAGCTTTCAATACTGTCCAGATATCAAAATCTATGGAGGCATTTGGAAGTAATCTATACATATAATAAAACAGTAAAATTATTTTGTCTGTACATTTCGAATTTTTGACTGAAATGGATAGAGGGACACTTAAAAAGAATAATAGAAAGCAAAAAAAATTTTTTGGAATTTCTTGTCTGTCTGTCTGTCTGTCTGTCTGTCTGTCTGTCTGTCTGTCTGTATGTATGATCACGATTATCTCCGAAAATACTGAACCGATTTACTTCAAACTTTCACCAATTGCTTTGTTTTAACTCAGTTTAACATTTAAAGTTTGTTTTATCAAAATCGGTTCATTAAAAAAAAAGTTATCGTCATTTGAATGAACTCAAGGCATGAGTTTGCCTGCAAACATATAGCAAAAATAAAATAAAATAATAAGTGACATAAGAAAATTAAAATCCAAAGTCAATTCATCATCATTATACGACAGCATTATACCTATCCATACTATCCATTATCCATAGTAATCCATACTAAAAAAAAAGGAGAAGCTGACTGACTGACTGACATATCAACGCAGGGCCTAAACTATAAGGGTTTACTTGAAACTTGACATTTTGCACAGGGGTTCCTTTTATAACGTAGGGGAGCACTAAGAAAGGATTTTTGGAAATTCATCTCCTTAGGGGAAAAAACGGGTTGCAAAGTTAGTATAAAACTTTGTTGTTTTTGAAGTTATTCGAATGAAATTCAGCATGAAGGTTCTTTACTGAAAGGTATGAAACACGAGTAAAATATTTTACTCAAAAATCATCCCTTAAGGGGGTAAAATAGGGGTGCAAAGTAAGCATGAAACTTTGCCGTTTTTGAAGTTAGTAGAATGAAATTCAGCATGAAGGTTCTTTACTAAAAGGCATGAAACACGAGTAAAATGTTTTTCTCAAAAATCATCCCTTAAGGGGATATAACGGGGATGCAAAGTTAGTATGAAACTTTCCGTTTTTGAAGTTATTCAATTGAAATTCAATATTAAGGTGTTTCATTGAAAGTCATGAACTAATGTATTCCGGGTTCAACTAATAATTCTACTGTTCCTGAGATATCGACACTTATGCGGGCGGAGCTGCGGGCCAAAGGCAAACCTGACTTATATATCAACGCACAGCCGAAACTACTGTGCGCAGAAACTTGAAATTTGGCACAGGGATTCTTTTTATGATGTAAATGAGCACTAAGAAAGGATTTTTAGAAAATCAAAGGGGTTGTAGTATTATGGAATTTTCTCATTTCTGGACTTAGAAGTTTGAAAGTAGGTACGCAAGTTCTCAATTAAAATTAAAAAAAGATCTGTTTAGGTGAACCAGACAACATTCTCCCTTGAAGGGGTAAATAGGGAGTAAAGTTTGTATGGAATTTTTCCATTTCTGGACATAGAAGTATAAAAATAAGTAGGTATATATGTTTACATTGAATTTAAAAAGATCTGTGTAGTTAAAATGGTCGAAATTTCCCCTTGAAGGGGTAAAATAGGTGGGGTAAAGTTTGTATGGATTTTTTTTATTTACTTAGAAATATGACAATAAGAAATGGGCAAAATCCCCTCCTTAAGGGCTAAAGATCTATGCAGGTGAAATGTATTAAATTCCCCCTTACGGGGAGAAAGCAAAGGGGCAGGGGTTTGTATGGAATTTTTATTATTTCTACTGTTCCCAAGGGAACGACATTAACGCGGGCGGAGCCGCGGGCAACAGCTAGTGAAGGAATAAAAAGCTCACACACATGAACTCTAAAAACATAACACAGGTAAAAAAAAGCACAACTCAGTTGATCTAAATGTGGTAAATTTGTGAGGGATGTAATTTTTTTTTGTTTTATTTTTCAAGATTTGTGTCTGCGATTAAAATATTGTCAGTGGGTTCAGAATCAGCCGATTAAGTGAGGTGCACTTAATCATTTAAGTACATATTATTGTTTGAGGGCAAATATTGCCATAGAAGGCTGCGTATAATGGGTGTCGTTTGTTGCAGTGTTGCAGGGACTGGCGATGTATTGACTGGCGATATTCTTATAATCTTATTTATGTTTGTAAAAGTAACTTTAAGGAAAGTGTGACAAGAAATTCGAAATTAAATTTAAATATCAAACTACCACTTAAATTTTATTTTAATTGTAAAGCAATAAAATTGCTCATATACAGTGAATAAAAATAAATTTAAATAAAATATCAATAACCAATAAAAAGATGACTGATATGGTAATAAATAAAGATGTCACAATTTGTCTGAATAACTGTTAATTAAATGCTTTTTATAACTGTTTATTAAAATATGAATGTCAGTTTTAATACCGGATGTTTGTTTGATTTATTAATTTACACTTCTGCACCATTCCTATTTGAAATAATCTTTTGCATTAACCAAATGTCAGAAATCATACAAAATAAAATGTGTGAAACGTGGATCGGTAACCAATAAATGTATGTGCGAAAAAATTGAGGACGTAAGCGCGGGAAATACGAATTTCATCGGCTGGGGTCTATCAGACAGAGGATAAAGCTGATTGAATATGGCTTTTTACTTTATACAAAAATCTAGTACAAAGATACTAAAAGGTAGAAACAAAATATTTTTGCTAAAAATGAACGATATAAACACGAGGTTTTTAATGATACCTTGTCACATATAAATCTCTTACAATCAAATGTCGTTTAGTGTATATGATTAGTCTTCGTCAAACGAAGGGCTAAAAGATAAAAAATGGAAATAAATATATAGAAATTAAATATATAGTAGTGACTAATGGTTTGCACATTGCTCATTTAAAATGAGATTAAGGTACTTTTTTGGGCTTGAAATGCATATTCAGTTTGATTAATATCTGATAGTATTATTTAACTAAATATATGTAAGGTTTTTATATAGGCTACGGCATTTTAATGTCACCTTTCAAATATTTGAATCAATGAATCGCTACGTTAACACCGACGCTTTACTAGGAGTATTATCATAACGGCCATTCAACTTTTACGAAGACGTACCACATACGAGTACGTTGTTTTTGTCCCGTGCAATATAATTGACACTGTTCCAGTTTTTAGGGTTCCGTACCCAAAGGGTAAAAAAGGGACCCTATTAATTTCGCTTCGCTGTCCGTCTGGCTGTCTGGCTGTCTGTCTGTCTGTTCATCTGTAACCAGGCTGTATCTCATGAACGGCGATAGTTAGACTGCCACTATAACAACAAATACTAAATAATAGAATAAAATAAATATTTAAGGGGGGCTCTCATACAACAAACATAATTTTTTTGCTTATTTTTGTTCGATATTGATAACGGCAACAGGTAGACGCTTGAAATATTTACAGAATATTTAGGTATATATTTACTTTAAAAATAAGTAATAAAATAAAAATAAAATAAATATTAATGGGGGGCACCCATACAACAGACATGATTTTTTTATGCCGTTGTTATAGATACGGAACCCTTCGAGCGCGAGTCCGACTCGCACTTGGCCGGTTTTTCAATAAGACATGACAATGATTTGATTTCTATTATAATAACAATGCTCGCAACACCCACATGCTTCGATAACATGTCTGAACTTTAAATATCGGTGGTGGTAGAATTAGAACATTTTTGTTTACTAGGTATAAATTAAAATGTTGAATTTATTGACCCCTACTCCTTTTTTGCAACTTGAAAAATTTGTGAATCAAACATATGGAAAATATATTAAAAGGATAATATATAAAGTACATGGCATATCAAATTCTTTGTGATTGTTTTGTTTAAATAAATTAGAATTAGTAACATATTACTACATTTGAATCTAGTTTTTACCTCTGTGTACCGTTTTGCTATAGTTGTAGTAGTTGCCTTCGGGCCCTTCAATCGCATAGTTTTGCTTGACATCGAATCGAGTGAATCTTGCGCAAAAAATGTGTTTGCCACGGTAAGTCGTAAGTCTGCCTGCCAGAATATTATTGTATATTTTCTGCTTCTTTTTTATAAGAAAATTATGACGTTAATTTATTTGAGCTTTAACAGCTAACTTAACCTTGGTGTTATTATATATAATCAAAGCTCATGGCCTCTAAAAAAGCACATTATTTTTACAAAACTTCCATTTGATGCTAATAACTTTGTGCTACTTTTGAGTATCATACCCACGTTCTTTCAAAAGGCGAGCTCACATTTTAACCAGCTGGGTTCGGTAGTATGGTTATTAGAAGAGAGATGTTAGACTGAAGAGCAGAAAAAGCTTTCTGCATTCGACAAACCCTATCTCCTCAAATATTTCCATGGAAAGAATGGACAATGGATGAACAGTTGGGTAGATGCACCGCTTAATTGGTGCCTCCAGAAGAAAGTTACATACCTTGCCATGATTTGCCCTGGTCAATCTGGAAGTGCCTTAACCACATGTCAACCCAAGTAGGTCAAGAAGCAAAGATAATCTGGTCAGATGATGGCAATAACGGATGCAGCTATTGGTATGTCTCCACAGACAATGGCACACTTACTGGGATGCCCAGTGTGCCCCGCGATCTACACACTGGAGGATTGTAATGCCTTTCAAGTAAACACCTAATGCAGTACAAGTAGCCCAATAGTGGGTCCAGAAAAATATATAATTGGGTAAACATCGACACTTTAATAAGAAGAAAAAGGAGAGAGAAAGAACGAGAAGAGATGAATTACCTCCCTGCCCTTTATATTGTCTCAATAAGAGCGGCATTAATATTTCCATTGGCAGTAAAAATAAGTTAAATATTCTAAATGGCTTTTTGCACAATCAATAAACCAAACGGATACGAAAACTTGATTGCCAAATATTTGCTTTCTACAAAACAGCGGTCGGCATCAACCTGTGAAGCACGTATAGCGATAATCGGGTTACATCGTTCACGTAAGTGCAATAAAGGTCGATTTACATAAAGTGAACATTCCGTGGTGTTTGTAAAACAAATATTTTGGCGATCTATTACAGTGACTCATTGTTTGCTTTCCATTTCATTTATTTTCTAGTGTTTACTGACAAATAAACGATGCATCATGTGTTGCATGTGTTGCATATGCATAGGTACATAGATACCTATAGGATAAACGTATTAAGTTTTTGTTAATAAAGCAGCATACATTTCTCTCATTAGGTGCCGTTATTATTCGTTTCAGACTAGGTATATATGTATTTTTATAATTATAAAAGATACATAGGTATTTTTTAATTTGAATTCATTAAATTAATAAACACTCGCTGTGGAGAGATAGAAAAAAGGTGTATTTAAGAAAGCTTACCTTTTTATTTACTTTTTGCAATTTATTTGATACAAAAGTGTGCTAACGATAAGGGCCAGCGAAAGTGCGACACTATTTTTAGTAAAAGTTGGACGGCCAAACCACATTTTTAGCTGGTTACGCCAGACAGAGTCAGTATTATTTAAATCAAAAGAATATATAAGAAAATAATCTTTATTATTGCCTGAGTAAATCCAATCCTGTATTAAATTAACACATTATTAAAAAAACGCATAGATAAACAAATTTGCATGTAGTTGAGATGACTGTTTTGGGTGTGGCAAGAAACACGCTAAGGCTATTAAGAAAAAAAATATGCGCTTGTTGTATGTGTATTTTTTAACACATTTTTAAGATAATCTCTAGGTGTACATTCCATTCAATTGATCGATTTTTACGATGTTTTGGGTAGTGGAGCATTTGACAAATATATTTAGTACTTTGTCCAAAAGGACGAGAATTGTAAAGTTGAATGTTATTTTTTTGTGACGAAAGAGGCCTCTTACTAAGGGAAACTTCAATAAGTTAAGCGGGTTCCGCGCGAATGATAAACGTCGCGACTGCGCAACGCATTAACGCTGCGCAAAACCTTTAAGCGATTATGTAAAGAAATAAAAAGTCTTAATATTTTTATATTTATATTTTTATAAATAAATAATATAGAAACGGTGGGACCTGCGAGATGTAAATATAAATATTTTCATGTGAAAAATACTGCTTTAAACATAAATTTACAAAATTTCCGAAGAAAAATGTGTTTTTAGAGATCATATAACATATATACCTATATCGTTTTTAAATTTCATACGCATCTGTTTCAAATACCAACAAGTGGGTGATCTTGTGCAAGGATCGACCTAAATTATCAAATACTTTGATGTATTTAATTAAATCAGCGCATGGTACTAGTGATTTGAAAACACGCTAATTTCCACAATTTAGTGCAATACCTTCTTAACAATAACAATATGATACTTACTAAAAATTATAGGAATTCGGCAAATTTGCTGTATCGTACTCGGATCGCACAACTTGCTGGCTGGACTGGCTGGGTTGGTTGGCGTAGTATGGGCTTGCCATCAACGATTGCACCAGCATCACGGCTCCCAAAACCTGGAAGGAAATCAGCTTGTGACTGTTCTATTATATTAGAAAAACGTCGTAAAATGAAATTATCGTGCCTGTCTTTTATATCTGTTTCATACAATTTATCGAAAACTACTTACAGACAATAAATACCTCATTTAATCCCTTCGTGTTAATCTGTGTAACTCACGTTACTAGTCGTGACAAATGTAATTTATTTGAGTGTCTACGACTATGTTCAATGCGAGCTCAAAAACCTTGCTCAGAATATTTTAGAAATAAGTTTGTATGGAGCATGGTTTTTCCTGCCTTAATGATAAAACCGGCCAAGTGCGAGTCTAAATCGGACACAAGATGCGCAACACCATATAATAATAAACTAAAAAAAAAGGTTCCAATACACGTTTCTTATATGCAAACTCAACTTTATTTTTAATTTTATTCTGTTTTTTAGTTATTATTATTATAGCAGCAATAGAACAGTAAATATTTCAAGTGTCTACCAACCACGGTTCAGTAGATACAGCCCTGTGACCGACATTCCGACGGATATCGGAGGGTAAGTAAAAAGGTCCGGTTTTTGTGCTTTGGGTATGGAACCTTAAAAAGGAATACCAATAGGAACAACTGGTGGTCTGAGTGACAACTTTTCCCAGTGGTGGGTTGTTAATAAACCAGCATGGAAATTTGCACCCTAGCGTTAAAACAAAAACAATTCAGACGAAGGACCTCCATTATTGAGTTATGTCCACGCTACGAGCTAGGCTATTATTGTAAACAAATAAAACGTAATTTATGCAAACGTTGACAAGGTTAGTAGACCGACCATATTATGTGGCCACATTTAACTGAAGATACCCGTTGATTAAATCAAGCAATAATAAATAGAAATGTTTGTGACACATATCTTAACAGAATGGACTATTATATTTAGATGTTTATAACATCCTTGGGAACGTGGTAGGGCTCTAGTTTGGAACGCTACCTGTATTAACACATTGGCGTCTTCCCATCTTAGGGGATCAATTACAGCCTTCGTGGTCCAGTGGTTAAGGCGTCTGCTTGTTGACCCGGGGGTCGTGGGTTCGATTCCCACCGGAAGCATACTTTGTTTAGTTGTTTCCAGTTTGGTTAGGACATTGCAGGCTTGAATCACCTGATTGTTTGATAATAAATATGATTCCGTGCTTCGGAAGGCACGTTAAGCCGGTGGTCCCGGCTTCCATCTGGTAGTTGTTAAAGGAACCACGTCAGAGGCCGAGAGGCGGTTCCGAAGAACTTTAACACCAGGGTGGGCATGGTCGATTGACCGTGACACCTACACGAAATGATGATGAATTTCGAGAGCTGTGTCAGCAGCGTGCAGACTACATATTTGTGACATTTGGACCATGGGGTCCTGGTGCGAGAGCTCTCTATATAGAGATTGCTCCTCGCGTGATCTCTGCCGCACGTGACAAGAGGGCCGGCTAGTTTTTCACGCAAAAGATAACTGTCGCTATCCAGCGCGGAAATACAGCCAGCATTCTTGCCAACATGTCATATAAGCAAGAATATTTAGATTGCTTAATTTTAGTATTTAATTTTATGGGGGCCAGCATATTAGTTTTATTTTTAGTTCGTAATTTTTATCATGATGTACAAAACTTTACTCTTTATAATACAAAAAATAGTTTCTTGTAGTCCAAAACATCCTATTTACTTTTAATTATTATAATTTAAACATAAAATAAGTATGAATACTCGTATTTGAAAGTTAATACGGTTCATTTATCTTTTGAATATCTCTTCGACTCTTCTCGAGATAAAAGTACAAGCCGTCACATACTACCTCGGAATGCTTTTACTTGAAAGTGATAACATTTTTTGCTTTTATGTTAATCTTCAGCTGGACATTTATTTTGCAATTTAGGCCTCGAGATATGCAATTTATACTTTCCTTTCTGTTTTGGAAGTTTTACACAGCATGAATTCTTATGTAAATTGAAATAGGTACTATTTTTTATCTTTTGCAGATTTATACTAATTTACACACGTACATAGTATTACGTCTTTTTCCCTTGCGGGGTAGTTAGAGCCCAGGTCTGTAAGACTCAAAAGCCACGTTTAGCATGTTGGTGGGCGTTGGGTGGAAAATGGAATCAAAGTAGTGATGGGTTGCTAGCCGCATCGCCTACTTATATGATTCGTCAGATTTGTCCATTCCCTCGATCGGCTTTTAAGATCTGCGTGGGAAGAGATGCACCTGGCTTACTCTACGCTTTTTCTTTTTTCCCAGACCAGCATGGAAGCAACTACATAAACTATTTTTATTATCTTTACTCTATCTACATTTTGATTATAAGTATCTACATACACATGTAGGGCTTATGATAAGTGTAAGTATGGTTTCTTCGAACTTCAAATACAATTTCAAGGTATTTTTTTCTCCCACTTTAAATGCCTTACTACTGTTTGAGAAATATATCTTATTTATTAAAAAGTCCGACTGAAATTTAAGAGCTAGAGGCTCTTGTAGAGGTAATTATATGGAAAAAAGTGAGCAGGTTGCAAATGATGTACAAAGCATGGATGTATGAATTTGTAATGTATAATAATATACCTTAAAATTAATTATTATATTTGCTGTACTTAAATCCGCCATATTTTTTTATTAACTAATTCAAAAATCGGATAAAACGAGTCGGATACTATTTTTATATACTACTAATGACTAGCTCCGTGGCGCAGCGGTCATCACGCCAGCCTGTGACACAGAGTGACCGGGTTCGATCCCCGGCCAGGTCAAGATGGAAAACGATCTTTTTCAAATTGGCCTGGGTCTTGGATGTCTATCTATATATGTATTTGTTATCAAATATAGTATCGTTGAGTTAGTATCCCATAACACAAGTCTCGAACTTACATTGGGGCTAGCTCAATCTGTGTGATTTGTCCGTATATATTTATTTGTCCGTATATATTTTACTAAGTAAGAAAACAGGGATATACAAAATTATAGAAAGAAGCAAAGCAATTCGGCACGAAGACCAACGTTGTTGAGCGAGAATAAGTTTCTGAGAAACGTAACGGTCGCCCAAGATATGAAACTCACAGGAATTGGTGTAATTAAAATATTTCACCAAAAGTGAACGAATGGGAAGCCATTAAGTTATACCTACTCTTAGATAAAAAAGGTTTTTGAGTCACTTGGTAGTCGCTGGTATCCGAACCAAAAGGAACCAAATAAGTAAAGGTCAAAATAGGAACGAGTGACATTAGTTCGCGCCTAAATTAAACATTCATGCACTTGTCGTTTGTTTTTGCAACATCTTTGACATCGGAATCGTAGGAAGGTCGACTTAGCGCTAAATACGAGCTTAACCTATTAAGTGCAAAATAGTTATTAATTATGATTGTGACTGGTGAATTTTATGTTAATGAAAAATATTGGGAATAAGACGAGATGACTATGAAAGACATTTTGTATACATATGTATTGATCATCACTGCATAACACAAAGTCAGATACAAATCAAAATATATTAAAAGGAAAATAACTACAAAAGTTTATCAAGAGTGACAAAATGATAGTTACCATTGGTAGAAGCATCTTGCGGTGACAAAGGTACAGGCGACTTCCTGGTCAGGTTGTAGTCCGAATGTGCTTAACGGTTTCGTAAGATCTCCTTATATAAAGAGTACCCGATGCGTCGTCGCCGCCCGCAAGCGCGATATCCAACCACCGACCACTGCCAAACTGAGCCAATTCGGCTCGACTAGCACAGATACATATAAACACTAATTGGTGACACATTCAGGTAATCTTCGTAGGAATTCCTAATGCGAACTGTGATAGTAAAATACGTAACAAATTCTACATTCATTATTTTTTTATTATATGTTCTTAAGTAGATATTTTTTGTTGCGTGACCATGCTAAATACTTATATAGATCACAATATTACATCTTACATTTCTTTAATATAAACCAAATTGTTAAACGTCGTAATTAATATTTAAATAAAGCAAAATTACCATTTATATGTGTATTTTATACAATCAATCTGATTTTAATAGATTTTATCAAGGCAAACGTACAGATTATTTCATATTTGTATCTTGAAAAAATTGACTTTTCATTTTCAATGCCAATTTATCTTCTAAAGCTAAGCATAGTCTACTAATTGTTATGCTATTACAATTTTAGTATTACTAAACAAATATATTTAAACCATTGACAATATTGTTACGATTATGCAAAACGTGTCTTTTCTGTACTGATGCTGTTTCTAATTAACTGAACGGTTTAAAAATAATAAATAAATATTCGAATAAAACCAGGTATGTCATACATTTAGTCGCATACGATCCGCCCATAGAGACCATTGTGTATGAGTTTTGGATCATACCTTTCACGACTATAAAAAGGAGTGTGACAATATACCTAGTGTAAAACAATAAAATTAGATAACTCATTCCAACTTCTGTGTCCAATGTCGGAAAAAAAAGAACTGTAAACAACAAAATGTCAGTCACTTAGCGTTTAAGAGATGGGCACATGAATGGATACCAAGACTCATCGTCCTAGATCGCTGCCGAAATACGTTACATCCTACATGAGACAATGGACACGCGAATATGTCTTGTAAACTGTACAATGAGCGAGGGAAATGATTCAGAGAAACATTTAGAGCTAATTTCTTTAAAATATTCAAAAACACAAATATTTATAGTACAGTATTGACAAGTGGCGCAGCCTCACCTTTACTTTCAATTCATCTTTTTTTGTGTGTGGTAACAGTTGTAACCAAATAAATACAGGGCTGTATTTATTTGGTGATGCAAGAGGAGCATGGCACCTGGGCATAGAGTAAGGTTTGAAATCGAACGCTGGGCAGGGTTAAAAATTTAATCCATCTAAAGGTACATACCTAGTAGCTAAAGCGGCTGAGCTGTTCTGTCGAGGTACTCGTAAGAACATAGAGAACCATATCCAAGCTTATCGCTGCCCCTCACTTGTTGGTAAGAACATTTCTTTTTTATATGTTTTTACCTTGTCACTCCGTCAAGGATATACTTACAAATTGACTGTGATAACGAATTTTATGAAAATTGGTTCAGTTTAGTAGTTTGGCTAAAGTAGGATTTCTTTATAAGTGAAAGATAAAATAGTTCGACATGGGAATATATCAGATACCCTCAGGCAGCTTGAAAAATCTGGCATCAGTGTTATCCACTTATACAGACGAAAAAACAAGTAATTTCGAGATAATTGGTCGAAGTTTAAATATTTTTAATTTTAAGAATTAACCGAAAGTTTAAAAATTATTATTTTTTAATTTGCCACTTACATACCTATATGTAGATTAACTTGAAGGGGTGACACAGTTCCTCAAAATAAACAACTTTTTCTATGAGACCAATGCAGGAAACTAAAACAATCGACATTTTCTTACAAATTGCTGGGTCGGCAGAACATTTTTGTATGTAAGTAATAATTTTTTCGAGTTAAAAACAAGCGTTGGACCCATAGGTGAAATTATTCATTTTGATGTGTTTCTTTTTGATTTTGATGGGTTGGAAACCCTTTCATGTAACGTCGGTAGTTTAATTGACACACGGTATAATGCTCAGAAGCAAAACAAAATACTAAAGTTATGGGTCATATTAAATAAATAAAAATATATAAGGAATAATCACACAAATTGAGCTAACCCCACAGTAAGTTGTGAAACTTGTGTCGTAGGATACTAACTCAACGGTACTATATTTTATAATAGTTACTTATATAGATAAACATCCAAGACCCAGGTCAATCTGAAAAAGACAGTTTTCCATCATGACCTGACCGATATACTAAAGATAGTGTTTCAATTATTATCATTATTTCGGCCGCTAGAAATCTACTGCTGGACAATAGGTCTCTACAGAGGAATGTTTGTTCCATAGGATGATATTGCCATACTCACCACGCTTGGCAGGCGGGTCTGTGAGCGCATTTTCTTGGCTTTTGTGCTTCGACTCTGCTGCCTACCAGTAGCATTTTTAAAGAAAACTGCTAAGCAGCAGCTCGATAGGCCGGGTGCGCGTTCCCGATGCTATTCCATTCCTGCAATCACCGGACAGGCAGTTGAAGATACCCTGACCTGATGAAACCCCAGATCTTTTCAATATTCTTTTTAAAAGGTGAAGTATTCAATCGGCTTGTATTTCAGTGATTCGACATAAAATTCCCATTTTTATTACGAAATATTATTATTATCACAGCATAGTGCCCTGCTGTGATAATAAAAATATAAAAGCCTTCGTATAAAAGCCTTTGCACATTTGTAGGCAGTTTGTTTGCAACATTCGTCTACTCTCGCATGAATGGTAAAGTTGCTGTGATAGAGTCAATTAGCTTTTCATCATAAACTATTCTTATCGCTTATATTATATTGCGTGTTTTGGTTTAGGGGTCAACAAAATAAATATTAATAAATGACATATTGTTTTTAGTCAATATATGTTGAAATATCTTGCTTATCTACGAATTTTGCAAATTTTTCGCGGTCACAATCACCAAAATGTCACTACATGACTTAAGGCGAGGCCTCAAATGTTTGGTACCATCGCTCGGCAAAGGACTGATCAAGGGCGCGCAAGGGATAGCGCTTGGCGGTTTAGCCCGTGAATGATGAGATAGGAGATAGTCTCGAGTCGCTCAAAGAAAAAAACGTAAGCGCCAAATTCGTTATTTCTATTTTATATAAAATCAGACCGGTTAATTGTATTTTCATATTTACATTTTGATGAATTACTAATAACCTATCTTTTAGTCTAAAAATCATTATTTCATTCGTCGCATTTGAGCTACAATAACAAAAACTCTGCGAACGAAGACCATTTTTCAAAAAATATTTCTATCGAGAAAATTTTATCAAAACGTGTTTTCATCTTCAATTTTTGGAGATGAAATAGTCAAAAATCATATTACTTAGATTTGAAACTCCTAATTTAAGTATTTTGCGAGATAAATAAGGTTCAGAACGACCTTATTTACAGTGGTATCACCTTAATGCGGTTCGATTTTAATCATTTCGCGCTGCTATTATTCCAAACAGAATCGCGGTAAGTTAGTCATACATAGACAATAACTATTACTACTAAGTACTTATATCATCTATACATATAATAAAACAGTAAAAATATTTTGTCTGTACATTTAATTTTTTTGACTGAAATGTATGGAGGGACACTTAAAAAGAATAATAGAAAGCCAAAATAGTTTTTTTTCTAATTTTTTGTCTGTCTGTATGTATGATCACGATTATCTCTGAAAATACTGAACCAATTTACTTCAAACTTTCACCAATTGCTTTATTTTAACCCAGCAAAACATTTAAAGTTTCATCAAAATAGGTTCATTATAAAAAAAGTTATCGTCATTTGAATGAACTTAAGGCATGAGTTTGCCTGCAAATATATAGCATTATATAAATAGTATTGAAATTTGGTATGGAGGTAGTTTGAGACCCGGGTACATTGGTCAAGGCATAGGGTACCTTTTATTCCGGGAAATTCTACTGTTCCTGAGGGATGGACACTATCGCAACTGAAACTGCTGCGCCTAGAAACTTGAAATTTGGTACAGGGGTTCGTTTAATGATGTGAGTGAGCGCTAAGAAAGGATTTTTAGAAATTTAACTTCTAAAGAGATAAAATTAATATGGAATTTTCTCATTTCTGGACTTAGAAGTATGAAAATAGGTATATAAGTTATCGATTAAAATTAAAAAAGATGGGTTTAGATGAAATTTGCAAAATTCCTCTCTTAAGGGGTAATAAAATAGGGTAGGGTGGGTGGTATTAACTTTGTGTGGAAATTTTCTCATTTCTGGACTTAGAAGTCTGAAAGTAGGTATATAAGTTCTCAATTAAAATTAAAAAAAAAAATCTGTGTATGTAAACTAGACAAAATTCTCCCCGGAACGAGCGAAATAGAGGGATAAGGTTTGTATGGAATTTTTCACATTTCTACACTTAGAAGTATAAAAATAGGTATATGTAAGAACATATTTTAGTTGTATTTAAGAAAATACAACTAAAAAAGACCAGTGAAATGGACAAAATTCCCTCGTTAAATGGCAAAATGGGAGGGGGGTAATGTTTGTATGGAAATTGCCATTGCCGCGGCCATTTTCTGATTTCTGGACTATGCAGTATGAAAATAAATAGGTATGTAAGTTCTCGATAACAAATTAATGACGAAACTAACGCGGGCGGAGCCGCGGGCAACAGCTAGTGATAAATATGTGGACAAATCACACAGATTGAGCTATAGTCTATATAGTCCCACACTAATCAGAATAATCTATTTAATACGGATAATTACAAATCTCGGCCTTTTCGTGTACTATTTATGAACGGGTGACTGTTCAAATTATTTCCGTATAGTACAAGTAATGTATTTTTTTGATATAATATTTTTAAGAACCATCGCTAGAAAACCTACTTTCGAATAAATAATATTCAAATTCGTTCACCTGGTAAACCCTGTACCTGCTGTGGTGATACAGACACACACAATCACCCTACATAAAAAGCACCCACTTATAAAACCCCTATTTTTGTGTCATGCGTTAAAAATAGCTCATCTTGTTAAGTCTTGTTAAGTATATCTTGTTAAGTATAATAATAGTATCCTTGATATTTATGTGTAGACATACAAAGCTGGGAAGTGGGACCTAACGGACGTTCCAACCCAGCTCAAACATTCCAAAATAAATAAATATTCTTATGCTTTGTTACATACAAATTCATAAATTACGAGCTGTTTTCTCACTACTTCGTTTGCGTTGCATGTACTTTCTAAAGTTGAAAAAAAAAAATGATTCTATGGTTTTGGAATTTATCACTAGATACAAACACAAGACAAATCTTTCCTCATTATAATATTAGTATAGATATAGATCATTCTTCAGAGGTAATCAGAGGTAGTACACTCTCGTGTGATGACACAAAGTCGATTGCGTAGAAATCTCATAAAATTACCCGCCTGACCACAACAGTAGGAGAAAGTGGGAGATTTATTGCACAAGGAAATCACATGTTTGGCACGTTGTCAGATGCTCTAAAGTAAGGGCTTCGAATAAACACACAGGAAAAAATGTATTACAAATACCGACACGAATACTTTTATAAAATCCTTGTTTTTAGCTTTCGACCGTAATTCCGGTCGTGTTAATATTGATCCCATGGGAGCAATACTTTTTTCATTGTGAAAAGTGTATTTCCTTCTACGTATCCTAGATAATGTGTATGAACAATTTAATGAAAATATTTCCAGTAGTTAAGGTATGAAAGCGTAACAAACAGATTCGCATTTATAATTTAATTAAGGTTAAGGATCAGAGGTGTCATCTTCAACTGCTTGGTTACTGGTATGAGGTATGGCATCAGGTATGTGCGGCTGGCTTTTTCCGCATTCATCTGAGTAAGTAGTATCCCAAAAGCTCAGTTTCCTTCCCAAATCCAACAAATTCCTATCGTTCCCCAGTTTGAAAATGCTTCTGATAGGCAGCACCGTTGGAAGCAAAAGAAACTGCGCACGCCTGCTAAGCGTTGTGAGTATGTCAATATCTTCCCATAGAATGAAGAATGTAATGATATCTTACACATCCAAATCTGGTCAAGCGTTTAGAAGTTATAGTGTAATAAATAAACTAACCCAAGTTACCGTTTTCCACATGTACGCCCACGACACGCTAATGTGGCCTTTCGGTCTTATGACCTTAGGCTCTGTCTACCCCGGAAGGGATAAAGACGTGATGATATTTAAATATGTATGTTTAAAATGTTGAAATGGTGATGGGAAAGGAAAATCAGTGCAATGAAATTCACCGGCGCACAAGACTTGCATGGGCAGCTTACGCCAAAATTAACTACGTGTTCAATATGACCCTAACACCAGAACAAAAAGCTCGCATACATGACCAGTGCATCCTGCCAGTTCTCACCTATGGGGCTGAGACTTGGGTTTTCACTAAGAAGATTATCCATAAACTCAGGGTAACTCAACGAGCAATAGAGAGAAAAATGGTAGGTGTTTCACTCAAAGACCGGAAAAGGAATGAGTGGCTCAGAGAAATGAGCAAGGTCACAGATTTCATCAAGCGTATAGCGAAGCTGAAATGGCAATGTGCTGGCCATGTCGCTAGGAAGAAAGACTCATGGTGCAAAACGCATGTGGAGTGGAGACTGTGGGGCGAAAAGCGCCCGCAAGGCAGACAGCAAATGCGTTGGTACGACGACATTAAAAGAACAGCGGATGTGAAGTGGATAGAGAAAGCCCAAGATCGAGAAAAGTGGCATAATCTGAAGGAGGCCTACACCTTAAAGGTAGAAAAAGGCTGAAAAGAAGAAAGAAGAAAAGAAAATGTTTAAAACATAACCCTCCCTGTTTGGTCATTTCTCTAAAAAATACTTAATGTAAACGTATCATCTATTCATATAGAAAGGGTGGCATATAAAAATAAACTTTTTTTTTAATAAAAGCCTGCAGAGTTATTCGTAACAATAGTAGCCCATACGACATTCCAGTGTCTACAAAGATTGGGAGATAATATGTGACTATCTTGACCCACTAAAGGATAAGCCATCTTGCTAGTAACAGTCACGTTCTGCTTGAGGGTGCACTTTACCTAATTACAAAATACATTCAAGACATTGAGCACTACCGCTTCCATGTATTCTATGAATTATTTACCAGCTGACTAAGCTGACGGACGACCTCTGTGATCATCATGCCAGGCTGTTACACCGGAGTTCTCGGATTCGATCCCCGGTCAGGTCAAGATGGAAAAATTGTCTTGGATGTGTATTTAATGTTTTTTATCCCAGGATCTACTGGTTCAAATTAGAAAATTCTTTTTGAGTTGGATAGTTTATTTATTGAGGAAGGCTTTGGGCTATAAAACATCACGCTGCGACAAATAGGCGAGAAGCATCAATAAAATGTTTTGAAAACGGTGGAAAATTATTCATCTACACTATACTAATATAAAAAGAACTAATTAATCATAATAACAGAAATTCGACAATAGGACGAAGTCGTTGGCAACATCTAGTTATAAAATATAGCATCGTTGAGTTAATATCCCATAACACAAGTCTCGTACTTACTTTGGGGCTAGTTAAATCTGTGTGATTGGTCCGTATATATTTAGTTATTATTTAGTAGTATAACTAATAAACCCATTTTGTGAATCGATTTACAATTGCATTTGTTACAATATTTTTAACAGTTCACATAATTTAATTAATTAGAAATACTTATACAGAATGAGATTATTTTACCTATTAGTGAGAGAAAAATCAGATCGATTTTAGTGAACAATGGTTAACGTAGCGCCCCGTCTATATTGGCAGTAAGTGGAACTAACTTTCACTAACAAAATTATCAGATACTTTGTGCATGCTTTTAACAGGCCTTAAGTTGGGCCAATATTTTGTATGAGGTTGTCAGTCTATACGTATGTATTGTCTTTGCCTCAGGTTAGCTACTCGTATCAGCCTTTGCTTTAATTGCTAACTCGATTGAATATATGCCAAGTGATGTAAAAAGACTTAGCCTACAAAAATTACGATCGAAGTTCGCGCAATTTATGACTGTAACCACCAGACAGGTAGTTATGGATGACATCTCTGACCATTTATCAATGTGTGTGACTTATCCCTATATAGGTGGTAATCAAACGGCAAAATAATATTCAAAGGGTATGATCAGTCTATTATATTGAACCACTTTTCCAAGGGTACGTAAAAAAACTTCGACATCCCATATAATCAGTTTCTATGGGAATCTACGTTTTTTTTTTATTTCGACGTTTGTCCCCTGGGGAAAGAATTTCTGGACCTGGACTAATTATGCCCCTTGAATATGAATTCGCCATTTTGTTTCACAACATATATTTCTTTGTTGTATATGTTATGGCTAATAGGCGAAGTGCGGATACACCTAGTTCTAGCCGGGTACAACTAGATGCATCCTGACACATGCGGTTAGACTTAGGTGTATTCTGTGTTATCCTATTTTTGGTTAGAATAGCCTTCATCACTAGGTATAGCCTGCATCACAGCAGCTAAAACTAGGTGCAGCCGCACATCAGTGGTTAAACTTAGCTGCAACCTATTTATCATCGGCTAGAACTAAGTTTTCAGGTCAGTTATGGATTTAGTTTTTATTTTGAGATTCGCATTTTGCGTTTCCCAATTAATTGGATTGGTTTACATGAAAACTTATAAAAGTTACATTAATTTAGTAATTGACACATTTTAGAAAAAAAAAAACAACAATTTTAAAAAGAAAAGTATTGAACATATTGTAGTTACATATTTTTTTATCAAGCTTGCAAATTTCTTATAAGTAGTAAAAAGTCAAACAAAATATTATAAGCATAGATTTAAAAAAAAAATTTTTGTGTCTGAATAGATGTCACATTTAGCCATTTTTGTATGGGAACCTAGTGTGTCATTAGCGGGGGTGTGAGGCAGACGAAAGGGAGTCGTGGTGTCAGGGGTGCTATTTGTAAATGAGTGACTCAATGAAGAAGTACAAATTTTCCATACATCATCGGTCGTTTAGTAAACACGTCGATTCGAAAATAGCACTCATGACGTTTGACGCCGCTGTCATAAGAGATGTAACAACACCGTGTAATATCGATATCGAGAAAAAACCACAACAAGATTTTGTTTCAGTATGACTTCATTTAAGTAAACAACATATGAAGTAGTAATAATTATATAGTCATAATCATCTAAGAGATTCCCTGGTTCCTTATACTCCTGGCATCTTCAGTTGTGCTGCGTCCAAGCCCGGGGTCCGCTATCATGACAGCATTCATACTGTAATAAGAAGTATATATTCCATGCTGGTGTAGATGAAAAGGAAAAATTGAGAATGTACCAGTTGCTTCTCTGATAGGGAATGCGACTAGCAACCTATTACACCTTTGATTCAGATTTCCACCTACATACGCCCACAAACACGCTGAACGTGGCTTTTGGTTTCAGGCAGAGGCCTATACCGTAAGGGTGAAGATCGTGATAATATGAATGTATGTATGTTTTACGGCCCAACGCCAATTCTCCTTATGTAACTCCAGTAACGCGGACATACATAAATATGAAACTGAAGTACAAGTTTTTGCCTGCGCCGGAAATTTAACCCGGTACCTGGCTCGTTAACCACTGTACCATGAAGATTGTCATTATCGTTTATGAAATTGTAATTAAATGTCCTTTGCATTACGTAAATAAATAAATATATACGGACAAATCACACAGATTGAGCTAGCCCCAAAGTAAGTTCGAGACTTGTGTTATGGGATACTAACTCAATGATACTATATTTTATAACAAATACATATCTAGATACACATCCAAGACCCAAGCTAATCTGAAAAAGATCATTTTCCATCTTGACCTGGCCGGGGATCGAACCAGGTCACTTCGTGTCGCAAGCTGGCGTGTTGACCGCTGCGCCAAGGAGCTAGTCAAAGACTATCACTTACATGTGAAAAGTCACAGGTTGTGGTTTCCCTTTAGCATTTTTTACAGTATTTTTTCAGGATTTCACTACATAACTAGGCATGTTTATAATTATAATAATAAATTTTCGTTCAGCTCATAAGGTTCCGCTATAAATAATACGACAGACGTCAGAGGACTGAGGCCGCGAAAAGCATACGCTGTTTTAAGAGTATGAGTAACAAGACATGCGCTGCTTCTAGAGACGTACGAGCCTTTGTATAAAAAGTAAGACGGGTTGGGCTCTCTTAAGTCCTGTATGTATTCAGGTACATCTCTTATGGTGTTGCGCAGACCGCAAGAGACGGCACCATCTAAGTTAAACACTTTTGTCATAACCAAATCCAAGATGATTGTCGAAAGCCATTATGTTCCAAGTGCAACGTATGATCTGCCTGCTGAATAAGGTGGTTCGCCATCTGCTGAAGTGACCCCGTGGGTCACTGTTGGGTCATCATGCTGCCCAAGCGCTGAGCGGGGTGCCACGAAACTCTCACAGGTGTTCATGAAGCAGATCAACTACTAATGATGGCAACTGATGAAGTGGCAGTTGCGCTGTTAGTATATGGAAGTGAACATGGACAGCAACAACAAGTACAGTTTTCGGTACTTGTTGTGTTGCCTCGTGACGCACCAAGCCCTCGCCTGGGAACGTCAAAGCTGACGTCACTATGCTATCGGCTGCACCAATACTTCAAGAGTGAAGCGAAACAGTGAAGACGACGGCCAAGCAAAGAACAAAAAGACCTACCTAATGTATCAAGTATCTATCAAAGCTACTTCAGACTGCCCCAATAAACAGATTCTATATACTCTTAACCTCAAGGAGGTAGCGAAGGAGAGCCTGCTGCTGTATCGTTGATAAAAAAGGCTTCAATGAACTTAGTGAAAAAATAGTGCAAAAACCTATGAATATAATATCTAATCCTTATAACTCAGTTCGGACTGAGTTTAGAGGTATATATGCCCATAAAACTTTATTTTGTTATTGACTATCGGGAAAACAAGGTACGGTTAGTGGCCGCGCGAAAACAAAAAGACGCCAATAACCGGCATTGTTCTTTTGAAATATTATCTATTTCGGTTCAATAGATACAGTCATGTGGCAGATGGATGGACGGATGGACGTCGAAGGCTTAGTATTACCTTTCCGTTTTTACTCTTAGGGAACGGAACACTAAAAATAATAAATTTTCGGGAAAGTCGTGGAGAGTGAATTTATTATTATTTATTTCTTGGCATTAACTTTATTACTTATATTATTACACTCATCTGTATTCATGTAAATTATCGATGTTTGGCAAAAAAAATAACAAAGTGCATCACTATGCGTCTTTCCGCCTTTCACTGACAATGGAATTTGACGTTTTTAATGGAGGATAAATATGTTTATAATATTGTAAATAACATGAACTTGCATTACTTAAATGAGAAAAGTCCAGCGCGATAGTTTACTATAATATTCATTTTAGTATTTTAGAAGGACAGAACTTCAGAAATTGGCCTGTTTATAATTTTAAAAATTAAATTCCACTCTGTTACATACCCCTCGACAGGCGTCAGAGGACTGAGGCCTAGTGTATAGTATACGCTACTTTTAAGGGTATCAGTAACATGACGTATCAAGTAATACGCCTCTTCTAGAGACTTCATACTTTACTTCTATGTTCAGAATCAACAGAACTAGACGTCTTATGCACAGAGATCAAAATAATAACATTGAACAAATAAAGTTTTACTGTTTAACTATGAAAAAATCAACAAGTACCTATTTGTTCTCTTCTCTCATGTTTTTATGTAAAAACGAATAGAATAACTTTGTAATACAGTTTTAATTATAAAAAATCAACAATTCACTTGTTGCAAGAAAGATAGGTATTCTTGCACTTATTTGAACCAGATAATTATTTTATCGTATATTGTCTCACTGCTGGACAAAGATCGCCCCCATTTTTTTCCAAACATCCCTATTTTGTGCCACTTCAGATCATTTCTTTTTATGGCTCGTGACATTATCACCCAAAATAAATTTTCTTAAGTATGAAAAAATCAACAAGTCTTTAATTTCTTCTCTTCATATTTTGTGCTAAACTAAATAGGATACCTTTTTTAATCAGTTTCAATTATAAAAAATAAATAATTAACAACTCTCATGTGATAGTATGTTGCAAAAATGTCTATTACTTATTTGAACAAGATGAACTTGAATGACATTTCGAGTTATACAAAATACCGGCTGCTTTTAGAGGTACTTTCTATTATCACACTCAGGGCAAGATGAATCTATGGAGGTGATACAATCTCGAGTAATACAGAAATCGCAAGGTAAGGATCTCAAAATAAAACCAAAATCCATAACTGAAGTGAAAACCTAGTTCTAGCCGATGTTAAATAGGTTTAACCACTGATGCCGCTGCACCTAGTTCTAGCCGCTATGATAAAAGCTTTACCTAGTTCTAACCGAAGATAGGTAGGATACACCTAAGTCTAACCGCATGTACCCGGCTAGAACTAGGTGTATACGAACTTCGCCTATTAGCCATAACATATCTAAAATTATCAAGGCCCATAGGAAAACTTGAATAATTGGCCCATAGGAAAACTTGTTAATATTTACGGGCTGCCCGTTCTTTCAAATAGGGCGATAAAGTGCTGAGTTACAGATAATTTTCTAGTTTCTCTATTATCTCGCGTTAGTTTTAATCAAAAATTATTTTCTAGTGTTCAGAAATTGTCAATCAATTAAATTAAAAATGAGATTTCGATTCAGATAACAAAGTGCAGCTAATTGATCTTTCCGATTGGGCACGCTATTATCGGCAATTATAATGCGTGAAAGTCTGTGGTTGTGACGCCTTCTAGTTTTTTTAGGACAATAGTTACATAAAAACGCAATATAAGTATTACGGCAGGACCAGAGGTTTTAAGCTAACCTATAGGACACTTGAGCTAAATCCACAAAAAATATTACAAAACTCAAGCTTGGATCGTATATTCCATATTAAAGTTTATGAGTCATCTGCATGTGTTTCCTGTAAAATCTTTTTTGTAATTTTTATTTAAAAAAGATTGTGAGTACCTACATGATTGTGAAAACTAAAATATTTGTTAGTCACAGTTATTTTTTGTAATGAAATTTTTAATAACCATTTGATTTTTATTTCAGATGAAATCGTGGCTGCCACTATTTTCCATTCTTCTCGTTGCTAGTTATTCTTGTTATGGTTTAACTATCAATTATAATGATTACTTTATATTAAAATTAAATGATTATTTGTTGCTTCAAAAGTTATTAGACAATGAACCGTATTATACGAAACAGTTATTGTTGAGAAGTACAGATGGAGTTCCTAATGATATTGAAAACTTATATTACAGTGAAGTTGACAAGCATGGGAAAGTGATTTACTCAAAATGGCTATACAATATGAAAGACGTTGCTGAGTTGTTAAAAGAAAAATTTGGTGTGGACCTCCAAGTGAAGTAAAATCCCTTGTAAAGCTTTAATGTACGTTTGACATATAACTGAAAGGCGATTCCATTACAATTGTATAACTACTCGATTTAACGAATTTGTGTGGCATTTATCTAATACTATTACCTTTTATGATAAAAACGATTTTTTTACAAGTTTCCAGTACATAAAACCTACATACAATTCTGTTCATGTTGACAGACTTGGTGGCCCCTACAAGAATGTGTAGAGCGTAGATACACACCCATTAAATCTTAATTAAAGCTTTAACTATAGTTTTATATTTTATTTGAATTCCATTTTTAAGCAAAAATAAGGTAAATCATGCTCACAGATATATATAATCATGGGACTAAAAAATGTTTGAGTAAATGTCTGTTCTAATTAAAGAATCACGGTTAGATAGTCTGCTACGAAGACTATCATCGTCAATCGACCATGCACACCCTGGTGTCAGAGTTCTTCGGGACAGCTTCTCGGCCTCTGACGTTTCGTGACTATCATCGGGTCGAGTCTAAAGGGGTGTCGATCGACACGTCAGGTTCACTTCTCTCAAAACATGAGTGAAACTGAGATTCTATAATTAATTTATTTGTTGTCTGATAGTTATGATTTTACCTTTTGGAATATTGCATAGAAACTGAAATGAGTTGCGTTAAATGTGTTTAATAATTCACAGTGAATCGCTTGATTTACTAACGTAATTGAAAAATTAATTAATTTTGAAAAATCATAATAATAAATCTTCTAGAAAATCAATCAGTTTTAAATTTTTGCAACAAAAGACTAATCATGACTTATTCACATCATGTATTAATCGTATGTTATGTTTATAATTACGGGTTATGCATGGAATAGTAAATAACAATATGATTTATTTTTTTTATTTTTTCAGTGTGTTTTTTGTATTTCTATAATTTGTGTTGCCGCTAATACAACCACGACTTTAGAAACCCCAAATACATTAAACAGGTGGGCCTATTGACGATTGTTTTTTTTTTGTACTCATACTTATTTATCAATAAGATATCTAATGAAATAGCTTCCGAACTATACGTAAATGTAATGAACTGCTTTTTACCACCGTCCCAAACGTAAAATCTGTATAAATTAATAGCTTCAGAGTAAATTTAGAGTTGCTGATTTTTTAAAGAAAACACTGCATATTTTGAATAATAATTTTACTTTCATAATTGCAGGAGTGTTGTTTTATTACATAACAATAACCAAGGAAAGAGAGCCGTTTTAATCGTCAAAAATGCTACTGGACCCTCAGATATTCCTATAGGTAGAGCTAGAAGTAAAGGAGTGAAAGCCAAGTCTGTTCCTACCTGTCTGTATTATTTTGAAGTAGAGTTTGATGGGCGTAAAAGTAACGAAATTTATATGTACAATTTAAGAGATGTACAAAATTTCTTTGAGCAAATCCTTCAAACTGATATATGTTACGAGGAATGCAATAACATACCTAATCTTAAAGAAGATCAAACTTAATTTAGCCTAGTAATGAAGCCACTGCCGATGGATCTAATCTCGTCATGATGTCATCATCGTATCCGGTGGTCTGCAAGAAAGAAAACTTGTTAAAATAAAATATAATAATAATTAATTAGGCTCCAATATCTTATTTATATTTTTTTCACTAAAATTAGTACCTACGTTTATTACTTACTACATAAAACAAATAAAGGAATTACTTCTCATGTTAGCTCCTATAAAACGTGATAAGCAAAATTGTGGATCTTAATCCACAATCGCATAAGCTACATTACTTTTTGTGGTGTATCTGAAAACAGTCATCTTTCAACATAAGACACCTAGGTGACTTCCTATGTCTAGGATATCTAAGAAGATAATATCTTATTACGACTTCTGCATATCATGCTCTGATTTAAACCATGCATATAAACGCTATGAAATGAATAATAAACATTGACTAACCTCCACCGAGTGTGTTTCATTAAGTACACTCCTTCAAGTAAAATTAAATAATAATAATAAATAAGTACCGTTTCGATGTCTGTGGTACTTGTATCCGTTCTTAATTCACTTGTTTCAGTTGTTGCTTGATTTTCCTTATTATAGTATTTGTTTAAGTAAGCTTCCTTCGTAATAACCTCAGCGGGTTTATTTTCTGTAACTTCATTATAAGCATAATAACTTTGATTTGGAAATTCAGTGGGTTTCATCTCATTGTATGATTTTTTTTCAAAATCAACCGCTGCTTTCCATTGAAAATCATTTCTAACATTAATTTCTTTATTCAAGGCAAAATTGCCCTGAAACTGTGGTTGAATTAATTTATTTAGAAGATTTAAATCTGGAACAAAACTAAAACAAAAAATAAAAATAATAATTCCATACTAACTTAGAAGAAATTGGAAAATGTAGAATATACATGCGCTTCCTTCACCATATTACGAGTAAAAAAGCCAGCGATAAAATCTGATGAATTCTTTCGGATCTGTAGCACGATCCGACAACATTTTGACCTCTGTTATTTTGACTTCTATTTACTTCATGCCCCAACACTCTTAACTAGACATATGAGTATTTTGGCCTTATGTTCGATCGGCGCTCTAGTCGAGTTACCATATAAATAGGAAGCAGGGAGAACAGAAGACTCGACACACAACACACACAGAGATTAAATTTATTTGTCACTTCTATGAATATATTATTTACTAGCTGTTGCCCGCGGCTCCGCCCGCGTTAATGTCGTTCCCTTGGGAACAGTAGAAATAATAAAAATTCCATACAAACCCCTCTCCCTCTGTTTTTTCCCCATAAGGGGGCATTTAATACATTTCACCTACACAGATATTTTTTATTGTAATGGAGAACTTCTTATTGTCATATTTCTAAGTAAATAAAAAAAATCCATACAAACTTTACCCCACCTATTTTACCTCTTCAAGGGGCAATTTCGTCCATTTTAACTACACATCTTTTTAATTGTAATGTAAACATATATACTTATTTTTATACTTCTATGTCCAGAAATGAGAAAATTTCCATACAACCCCCCCCCCCCCCCTTTATCCCTTAAGGGGGAATTTTGTACATTTCACATTTTAAATTGTAATCGAGAACTTACATACCTATATTTATATTCTAAGTCTAGAAATGGAAAAACTTCACCCCCTATGATTTTCTAAAAATCCTTTCTTAGTGCTCATTTACATCATAAAAAGAATCCCTGTACCTAATTTCAGCCTTTCTGGGCACAGTAGTTTCGGCTGTGCGTTGATATATAAGTCAGGTTTGCCTTTGGCCCTCGGCTCCGCCCGCGTAAGTGTCGATTTCTCAGGAACAGTAGAATTACCCGGAATACATTAGTTCATGACTTTCAATGAAACACCTTAATATTGAATTTCAATTGAATAACTTCAAAAACGGAAAGTTTTATATTAACTTTGCATCCCCCTTAAGGGATGATTTTTGAGAAAAATATTTTACTCGTGTTTCATGCAATTCAGTAAAGAACCTTTATGCTGAATATTAATTCGACTAACTTCAAAAATGGCAACGTTTCATGCTTACTTTGCACCCCTGTTTTGCCCCCTTAAGGGATGATGTTTGAGTAAAATATTTTACTCGTGTTTCATACCTTTCAGTAAAGAACCTTCATGCTGAATTTCATTCGAATAACTTCAAAAACGACAAAGTTTCATACTAACTTTGCAACCCGTTTTACCCCCTAAGGGGATGAATTTCCAAAAATCCTTTCTTAGTGCTCCCCTATGTTATAAAAGGAACCCCTGTGCAAAATTTTAAGTTCCTAACCCATTTTTATTTTTGATATATGTTTGCAGGCAAACTCATGCCTTGAGTACATTCAAATGACGATAACGTTTTTTTAATGAACCCATTTTGATGAAACAAACCTTAAATGTTTTTCTGAGTTAAAACAAAGCAATTGGTGAAAGTTTGAAGTAAATTGGTTCAGTATTTTCGGAGATAATCGTGATCATACATACAAACAGACAGACAGACAGACAGACAGACAAGAAATTCGAAAAAAATGTTTTTGCTTTCTATTATTCTTTTTAAGTGTCCCTTTATCCATTTCAGTCAAAAATTCTAAATGTACAGACAAAATATTTTTACTGTTTTATTATATGTATAGATATAGATTATGAGTTAGGTTTAACAAATCAGAGACCGTAGGAGAAGTGCACAGTCAGAGAGATGATCGTAGACTGGATCATGACCGAGAGGAATGATCTGAAAATGGAATGAAATGAAATTTGAAATAAAATGAGGAATGAAAGTGGACAGATGAGAAAGAAATGAGGTTGAAAGAGATGCAGCATGCAGGTGGCATGCAGCAACGTTACACTAGTAATATAATATAAGTTTTACTCGTTAGGGATGTGATAAGTGAAATAAAAAATAGATATAGTTTACTTGAATATCAATAATACCACAGAGGAAAAATTACTCGTACAAATAATACTTACTTTTTAAATCCGATATCAGGAAGGCGTAAAAACTTTTTGATATCACCTGAATCAAATCTACCGTTGTTACTGCTTGCCACATTTAATACTAAACTAAACGATGTAAAAAATATAAAAGCCTGAAACAAAACAAATATTAGTACCTATTAAGTTTTTTGCTTACTATTGGAAACAAACATCAACTAAACTTTAAATAAATGCAAAAGGGGTCACTCTCATCTCAAAATAGTTATTTGACTCTGATTTAGCACTGTGAGATATATACTACTTGATACGTATAAGAAAATTGTGGTTGTCCGCCTTGCTTCGTCGTCTATGATTAAACCAGTGGATTCGTGGGAATCGTTTCGTTCGTTAATACACAAGAATAACTCGACGAATGAATAAATGCCGCCATTGGCTAACTAGATAGTAGACACTGGCTAAAATAAGCTTCTGAAGTTTGATAGCCAAATAGAAGAAAAAAAACATATGGTCCATATTAAGTATGAGCTTAATTTGTTTGTACGAGATAAACTAATAAAGAAATTAACGAATTTAATAAAATAATTACCTTATACGGTGCCATTTTAACTTTTTAAGTACAAAAATCCACAATCAGTAATATTTTGGTTTGTATTTAATTATGGTGCTTACGTGATGCCTCGGTACTGGTTTACAGGTCAATGAGATTGAGGATACAAATTCGTATTGTGGTTATTATGTACAAGTCCACCACTTTTTGCCTTTTTTATCATTAGAGATTACTCGGAACTAATGTTAGGTAATTACAGACAAAAAATGTAGGTACTTAAAAGACTTCGCTACAGAAAATACACTAAGGTAAAGAACCATATTACGGTGTATTTAGGTATTTTCTACTCTGAACATGATTTTTACAAAAATTAGTAAAGTGGTACGAATGGAAACTGTTTTATTCTGTAGACTGGTTTCTTATGATAAACGTAGCATATTATTTGAAGTTGCAGCCTTTAAATTACAAAGTATAAATAATCGTTAATTTAACAAGCGTTATTTTATGCAACCTCGTATTTGTCTTTAAATCCATGTTAAAATGTTGCTCCCACGTTTAGGTATTATGGGAGTCATTGTACGTAATTCCGTGATATATTCAAAACTGATTTTTGAATGTTTTTAAAAGCAAGATTTGTTTGACTGATTTATTACATACAATCTTAAACTCCTAATTAGATTTTAGTAGGTCATATAATATTTTTTTGGGATGTGTAATTACGAAAAAAAAAAAAACATCGACATAAAGTATCATATTGCCTATTATAATATTATCAAAGGAAACAAGAAAAAATAAACCCGCAATGTCGCTTTTTAGTATAGCATTTTTTACATAATAAAGAATAATGTTTCTCCTTTCTTCCATATATATGTAAAGTTATACCGGAAAAAACTCGTAAACATTATAACAAAGGTTTAAAAAATATTGTTTAATCAAATTTTGAATTTTTAGAATAACATAATAGATTGCAACTTAATGTATTCTATGTGATTTTTTAAATAAAACATAGAGAGTAATAATATTATGCTTGATTTTTATGTACCTTGAGTAAAAATTGTAAATACCAATGTTACCAATGATTGTTGTGACGTTATTACGTCACAACGGTCATTGGCATTCAAAATAATATCTAGTAATAAGTACCTACTACTAGATATTATTTTAAAAATCCCCTATTTAAGGCGTTACAATTACATATATCGACGATATACAGCGTAATTTTGAACCTCCTAGCTATATTGAAATCTGGGAAATCGAATCCCTAATGAAATACAGAATTGCAAGAAAAAAAGGTAAAAGATGAGAAAAAGAACATTTGACCTTCCATAGAAATTCGTCCAGATCGGCGTCTTTGTACTTATGTGAAAACTATTTTTTATTGCTATCAGTTTTTTTTTTCTTGCATTTCTGATTCTGAGATTCCATTATAGCTAGGAGGTGGAAAATCCCGTTGTATTGTGGCTAAGATAGAGTTTTTAAGACGCGCATTAATGGTGGCTAACTTAATAATTCAGAGGACTATATATTTTTAGAGGAGAATAAAAGTCAGTTTAATTAAATAAATAAAACTTATTAATATTATAAATCGTGATTTTCCTGACTAAATCCTTAGTTTTCCTAAAACTCTAACCATTTATCATTAAAATCATTACTCATTGTACCTATTATAGTCTCTTTATTTCTTTTACGTACTATTCATTATTCATATAATTTTATTACTTTAAATATCATATAATTATCTCCTTTCTTACAAACATTAGCAATGTTTAATAGACGTTTTTGCTTTTCATTTATTACAGGCTATTTTTATTTCTTTTACGTACTATTCATTATTCATATCATTTTATTACTTTAAATTTATTCCCTTTCTTACAAACATTAGCAATATTTAATAGACGTTTTTGCTTTTGATTTATTACAGGCTATTCAAGACAGTTTCGAATGCAACAACAACAAACGTTATATATGTGTAGGTTCCATGATGGTTACGGAAAAAAGAAAACTTCTCTTCCCGCGCAGACCGTAGAAGTCAGTCGAGGGAATGGGCGAAATTTAGAACCACGCATTGCGGCTAGGAACTCATTACTACCTATTTGTATTCTTTTTTCCGACTTTCTGTCTTCTGTCCACCTACACGCTAAATGTAGCCTTTGGTCTTATACCTATATACTATTTGGTGATATGTATGTTTATGTTCAGTAACATGTGGGTATGAAACTTAAAGTATTAAGTAAGTTGTACTATGGCATCAATTAGAATGTAAATTTAGTATCTAATTCAATGAGTTGAAATAATTTCCACGAGAAATAATTTTGTCGCCATTTACGCACTTGTCCATTTTTTTATTCCATGTCACTTAAATCCATGAACAAGAAGGAGACCATTTTGAAAATACTAAATGGTTCACTTTTTACATAGTTTTTGCTCTTTGCATGCCATTTGTATGTTTTATGGGGTTTCACTAAATTATGTCTGATGGCTTTGATAGATCTATCAGTTCAGGTATACACATGAATAGTGATTTTTACAACGTTTTTTTTAACAACCTTTTTTGTCCCACTGCTTCTTCTTCTTCTATTCGTGTCGATGGTACTTTAGTTACTATATTTTTGTCCCACTGCTGGGCAAAGGTCTCTCTTACAACTTTCGTCAGATAAATTTCATCATAGAATGGTTGAACTCACGTCATTCTTCGAAAAACCGTGATTCTATTCTACAAATGAAAAATCTTGACTTTTCTTTTCTTAGACAGTTTTTTTAGATCACGGTTTTTACGTTTGTACGGATTCCCGAGTCGCCTCCGAGTTCCGATCCATCTCAGGTATAAGGATAGGACCAAAAACACGCTTGGATGACAGAGAAATTTTTTATTACGCCAAATGCGCTCGCCCATTAATGATCTAAAAGTTATACATTTAATACAATCTAGAAAGACGCCGTTACACATGTTTCTTGAATGGGGTCCCCGTTACATTTTTATTTTATGTTATAGCCGCAATAGATATACACATTCTGTGAAATATTCAAGTGCCTATCTATAACTGCTTAACAGATACAGTCCTGTGGTAGACGAACGCTCGGCCATCGGCACCCCTTGAAATGACGGAGTTTGATACAAACTTTCATCTCCTATTTTACCCCCTAAAGGATATTTTTAAAGAATCCGTACGATCAAGTGACAAATGGAACCCTTATTTGATCACTTGTGTGTCTGTTTATCCGTCTGTCGCAGTCACAGCTGATTTCTTCCAAATCTACTGGACCGATATAGATGTGATTTGGCTCCCTAATAGATTTATGTGATCCAAAAACCTACATATTACATAAATAAATATATTTTTAGTTAGGGTACTGTTTGGGTAATTAATCAGAAAATTTTGTTTCATACAAACTTCAAACCTCATTTAAAAAAAAATCCCTTCTAATTCACACTTGGTCACTTAAGTATTTTAAGCAACGTTTGTGCACTATATTTAATGCTTGTGATGTGCGTAGATCGATAAGTCAGTCAGTCAAATTCTTTTTTTATTTAAATATAAATATACAGATTAAAATCCTATTTCAGGTTTGGATGTTTGTTGTTATTGCTTCTCATACGACACCAACTTTTGTAACATATACTTAGAACGTATTAAGTTATTCCAGGAAATTTTATGTACCTACTCGTCTATCAGAAAGTGTTATTTATGGTTTTGCAATGCGACAACATGACGATACCCCCGGTTTAAAATACTTTACATTTTATCCTCCAAAATCCAAAACATGACACGTAAAAGAATGAATCGTTTTGTATTAAAACATAGAGTAGTGATAGATCTCATTATGATACCGCTGATTCACCATCAGCTACATTCCTAATATTTTTCAACCACATTCCAAGTCGTAACGGTACAAGCAGAGCTACATGACGGTAGAAATTAATGATAAAGATTTTTTACTAGAGGGAAAGATTGGAGAATATAACTAATAAAGTCTGCTCGCGTTAATATCGGCCTCTTGGGACCGGTACTTTTTCACGATTTAAAACTTAGCCTTTGTCCTTCTCCCTGCCCCAACCCACAGTTATACAGCAATTCATGGTGATCGGTACCGTAAAGGCGTGTAAGCGGAACAAGCAAACAAACACACCTTGACATTTCTCAAATTAGCCAGGATAAGAAAATTTGTATCTGTCATCTCAGCTACAAGCATTACCCTGCCGGATATAAGCCTTCTGCAAGGATTGCCAAAATGACTTGTTGGAAACGGCGGCCAGCGTTTCCCTGCGATATTAGTTAGGTCGTCCGACCACCTGGACAGTAAGAGTCCGACACTGCGTATGCCGCTGTGTGGTCACCATTCGAGAACCTTTCTGCCCAAGGTCATCGGCTTTGATCGATACGTGACTGTCTGGTGACGCCTAAATTAGAGTTAAATTAGGTTTTATTTGTTATTTATGTTTTATATTATGTATTATACTAGCTGTTGCCCGCGGCTCCGCCCGCGTTAAGGCGAGGCCTCAAATGTTTGGTACCTTCGCTCGGCAAAGGACTGATCAAGTGCGCGCAAGGGATAGCGCTTGGCGGTTTAGCCCGTGAATGATGAGATAAGAGATAATCTCGAGTCGCTCAAAGAAAAACACGTAAGCGCCAAATTCGTTATTTCTATTTTATATAAAATCAGACCGGTTAATTGTATTTTCATATTTACATTTTGATGAATTACTAATAACCTATCTTTTAGTCTAAAAATCATTATTTCATTCGTCGCATTTGAGCTACAATAACAAAAACTCTGCGAACGAAGACCATTTTTCAAAAAATATTTCTATCGAGAAAATTTTATCAAAACGTGTTTCCATCTTCAATTTTTGTAGATGAAATAGTCAAAAATCATATTACTTAGATTTGAAACTCCTAATTTAAGTATTTTGCGAGATAAATAAGGTTCAGAACGACCTTATTTACAGTGGTATCACCTTAATGTCGTTCCCTTGGGAACAGTAGAAATGATAAAAATTCCATACAAACCCCTCCCCCTCTGCTCTTTCCCCTTAAGGGGGAATTTAATACATTTCACCTGAGATCTTTAGGAGGGGATTTTGCCCATTTCACCTACACAGATATTATTTTATTGTAATGGAGAACTTCTTATTGTCATATTTCTAAGTAAATAAAAGAAATCCATACAAACTTTACCCCACCTATTTTACCCCTTAAGGGGAAATTTCGTCCATTTGTAATGTAAACATATATACTTATTTTTATACTTCTATGTCCAGAAATGAGAAAATTTTCATACAAATAACCCCCCCCCCCCTAAATCCCTTAAGGGGGAGTTTTGTACATTTCACCTACACAGATCTTTTTTAATAATAATTGTAATCTAGAATGTATATACTTATTTTCATACTTCTAAGTCTAGAAATGAAAAAAATCCATACTAACTTTACTCCCCTATTTTAGCCCTTAAGGCGAAAATTTCGTCGGTTGTACCTACATACATCTTTTTAATTGTAAAAGAGAACTTACATACCTATTTTTATATTCTTAGTCTAGAAATGGAAAAATTCTATACGAACTTTATCCCCTATTTACCCCTTCAAGGGAGAATGTTGTCTGGTTCACCTAAACAGATCTTTTTTAATTTTAATTGAGAACTTGTGTACCTACTTTCTAACTTCTAAGTCCAGAAATGAGAAAAATCCATAAAACTTCACCCCCTTTGATTTTCTAAAAATCCTTTCTTAGTGCTCATTAACATCATAAAAAGAATCCGTGTGCCGAATTTTACAGTTTCTGGGCACAGTAGTTTCGGCTGTGCGTTGATAAATAAGTCAGGTTTGCCTTTGGCCCGCGGTTCTGCTCGCGTAAGTGTCGATTTCTCAGGAACAGTAGAATTACCAGGAATACTTTAGTTCATGACTTTCATTGAAACACCTAAATATTGAATTTCAATTGAAAAACTTCAAAAACGGAAAGTTTCATACTAACTTTGCATCCCCGTTATACCCCCGGGTTAAGGGAAGATTTTTTAAGAAAAATATTTTACTCCTGTTTCATGCCTTTCAGTAAAGAACCTTCATGCTGAATTTAATTCGACTAACTTCAAAAATGGCAAAGTTTCATACTTTTTTTTGCACCCTTATTTTACCCCCTTAAGGGATGACTTCTGAGTAAAATATTTTACTCGTGTTTCATACCTCTCAGTAAAGAACCTTCATGCTGAATTTCATTCGAATAACTTCAAAAACGACAAAGTTTCATACTAACTTTGCAACCCGTTTTACCCCCTTAGGAGATGAATTTCCAAAAATCCTTTCTTAGTGCTCCCCTACGATAAAAAAGGAACCCCTGTGCAAAATTTCAAGTTCGTAACCCTTATAGTTTAGGCCCTGCGTTGATATGTCAGTCAGCTTCTCTTTGTTTTTAGTATGGATTACTATGGATAGTATGGATAGGTATAATGCTGTCGTATAATGATGATGAATTGACTTTGGATTTTAATTTTCTTATGCCACTTACTATTTTTTTTTTGCTATATGTTTGCAGGCAAACTCTTGCATTGAGTTCATTCAAATGACGATAATTTTTTTTTAATTAACCGATATTGATGAAACAAACTTTAAATGTTTTGCTGAGTTAAAACAAAGCAATTGTAGAAAGTTTGAAGTAAATCGGTTCAGTATTTTCGGAGATAATCGTGATCATACATACAGACAGACAGACAGACAAGAAATTCGAAAAAAGTTTTTTTCTTTCTATTATTCTTTTTAAGTGTCCCTCTATTCATTTCAGTCAAAAATTCTAAATGTACAGACAAAATATTTTTACTGTTTTATTATATGTATTGATTTTTTTTAATTAACCGATATTGATGAAACAAACTTTAAATGTTTTGCTGAGTTAAAACAAAGCAATTGGTGAAAGTTTGAAGTAAATCGGTTCAGTATTTTCGGAGATAATCGTGATCATACATACAGACAGACAGACAGACAAGAAATTCGAAAAAAGTTTTTTTCTTTCTATTATTCTTTTTAAGTGTCCCTCTATTCATTTCAGTCAAAAATTCTAAATGTACAGACAAAATATTTTTACTGTTTTATTATATGTATTGATATATATTGATATTGATGATGATGAATTGACTTTGGATTTTAATTTTCTTATGCCACTTACTATTTTTTTTTTGCTATATGTTTGCAGGCAAACTCATGCCTTGAGTTCATTCAAATGACGATAATTTTTTTGTAATGAACCGATTTTGATAAAACAAACTTTAAATGTTTTGCTGAGTTAAAACAAAGCAATTGGTGAAAGTTTGAAGTAAATCGGTTCAGTATTTTCGGAGATAATCGTGATCATACATACAGACAGACAGACAAGAAATTCGAAATTTTTTTTTTCTTTCTATTATACTTTTTAAGTGTCCCTCTATCCATTTCAGTCAAAAATTCTAAATGTACAGACAAAATATTTTTACTGTTTTATTATATGTATAAAATAATATGTATAGGGTGCTAATTAAACAAGATTCTTTTTAATAGCATTATCCGCCTCTAAAAATGTATGTTGCCTTCTAAATTACTAAGTCAGCCACAATTAACGAGCATCTAAATAATACCATCTTAGCCACTAGTTATCTTCTATGTAAGCCACTCTAAATACAACTCAGCATGATGGTTATTATTTAGCATCTAAATTTGTAACTTGCATTCTAACAGTGAACTTCTAAAATACTAATATTTGACATCAAAAAATATATTTATTTAGCTTCAATTTTGTAACTCAGCATGTTTAAATTGTAACTTATCCCAAAATTATTGTTCGTCAATATTTAGCTAAAATTGTCATCAAATAGTATATTATGGCCACTAAAATTACCAGTAGCTATTGAGGAGAGACAAAATAACACTTATTTTTGAAAAAAAGAAATGTTTATTAAATTACCATAATTTTACTAATAGTAATAGTAGGGAGAGCTGGTACAATTTTTTGGGCAAGTATTTGAAGCAAGCTGAAAACTTGTCGCATTACACATACCTCTCCTATTATACCCCAACACGGAACTGCAGACAAGGGCGTCGCCAGCCGATGGCGCAGGGGGGGGCAAGTTGACTTTACCTACTACAATTCATACTTTTCTCATTCTCTATGAATGAGAAAAGTAGGTATGAATTGTAGGTAAAGTCGACAGCCCATGAAGCTTTTCACTTGTACTACGAGCCTTACATCTACATCGATTGTAATAACAACAGTATCTTAGTAATAGACTTAGGACTTTGGTTGCATTATATTTGGCAACTTTTTTAGAATCTCTAGGGGGGGCAGCTGCCCCTCCCTGCCCCCCCTTGGCGACGCCCTTGACTGCAGACCTGACTGGTTAGTGGTAAATAGCTGAATCAACCCCAAATTTTTTGGCAGCGTGGCAGGTAGAAAGTCCCACCAAAATAGTACCCTATTAAAATTTCAACCTGCCTCAAATTGATTTTTTATATTTTATTGCAAATTTTTTTGCACGCATCTGGTAATGTTAAAACCCCGACTAAATCGTCTGGGTTATATTTTTTATACATAAAACATAAAAAATTGCATATTGCCACAAATATCTATACTTTTGGTAATGAAAAAAGAATATTAAAAAAAATAGGGGTTGATTTAGTCCCGCTACTCACCAGGCAGGTCTGTAGTTCCGTGTTGAAGTAGAGGTATGTGACAATTTTTCAACTTGCTTCAAATATATACCTTCCCAAAAATTGGTACCAGCTCTCCTGCCTATCGATACATGAATCACGCCATATCATGTAGTGGCTATTTTTACGATAAAAGAATATGATGTATTATTTTACATGCTAAGTTATAATAAATGATGCTGACTGTAGGAGCTTGAATTATATTTTTTTGAGGACATAGTTTTGATGCTGTAAAAAGGAAAATGGTGACGAAATAGTAAATTAGGTGGCAACTTATGAATAAGAAGGACAAGTCATAATAATTGATGATCTTTATTTGACGCTTTCTATAGAATATTTAGTTGGCAGTGTAAAAAAGACGAATTAGTTTATTAGAGGCTATGTCATTTTCCCGTTGCTTAGTTATGAAATTAGAAGTTTGCTCACGTAGTACTTATATTAATTCTGTGGTACTTATATTAATTCTGTGCTCACGTGGCCAATAAATAATTTTGTGGCTTGATTTATTATTTCCCATATGTATATATATAGATAGATTAATTTTTGTAAGGGAGAGAACTTAACAAAGGAGGTTAACGAGAATGTTTCCTACGTGGAAAAAGTTTATTGTTAAGCTTGAGTTAAATGATTAGTAAAACCATGGCGGTATCATCTTCGCCATTTCCACGACGTTTCATCCAAACTAGAGTTGCGTTGCAACTCTACACAGAGCACACTTTGTCAGAGCGCGTGCCGCCGGATGAGTTATTCATTCCTGTAGAATTATAATATATATAATGGTAAAGCTTATGAGATAAAAACTTACCTCGCCTTTCGCTGAATTTTAATGTAATTTCTAATACCTACATAATATAAACAAAACGGAAAACACTAACCATGAAACGCTGGATAGAATTGAGAGCTAAAACTATGATGCATTATACGGGCGACTAAACTATGGGTACGTAGTGTGTTATAGAGCTTGTTTCTATAACGAAGTATTGAATTTTATATGTTAACACTTTCCGGGATGTCCCACCTGTAGACATAGACTTCTATTGATATATCTGTTGTGTCTGGTCCAGTGACCTTGAATGAGTTAAACTCGGTTCCCATATATTCCTCAAAAGTTGGCAAAGAAATAAAAAAAAACAGTGTAGCAAAAACTTAAAAACAATTTATTAGACTATGTAGTTAAACGGTATATAAATATTATATACGGTTCAATCACTCAATATTTACAAAATATTTTTTCTAGGGCAGGTCTAGGTATTAGCCCAGTGCAGCGGCGGCGAATCCTTTTG
The DNA here is from genome assembly GCA_947532085.1 of Elegia similella. Classification (NCBI taxonomy): domain Eukaryota; kingdom Metazoa; phylum Arthropoda; class Insecta; order Lepidoptera; family Pyralidae; genus Elegia; species Elegia similella. Next base: position 16,146,457 of record OX383930.1, read on the forward strand.
GCACAGCTCCTCCCGCGGATTGCTGGATGGTGGGCTGGAAACCGTTCTCGTCAGCGATGTAGGAGACGGTGTACGTGACTCCGTCGGGTCCCACCCAGGAGTATTGTCCTTGTACGGAGTAGATCTCATTTTCGCTTCCTGCGTTTTTCAGTTCACCGCGCTCTTCGCGTTTCGTGCCATCTGAGAGTTCAAACCTGTAAAAATATATTTATATTCAACCACGAAGTCGGACGACATGACTAAGGTCGCTGGGAAACGCTGGATGCAGGCCGCTTCCAACCGGTCCTTCTGGAAATCCTTGTCTGGTAGTTGATTTGCTTCAGCTGATATGACGATGATGATAATTTAATTTAAGTTAAATATTATATGCATTATATGAAAAACTAATATTATAAATGCGAAAGTGAGTATGTTTGTTTGTTACGCTTTCATGTCTGTAGGTATACTGAACCGATTATCATGAAATTTTGCATTGGTACACGTTATCTGTGGTACAAAGAAGGACATAGGGTACATTTTATCCCGGGTAAAAATACTTTTCCCGAGGGATCGACATTGACACGGGCGGAGTAGCGACCGAAAGCAAAAGAAATATTATAAATGCGAAAGTATGTTTGTTTATTTAGATTACGCTTTCAAGTTCTAACTGCTGAACAGATCATCATGAAATTTTGCATTGGTAAGCTTAGTCTGTGGTACGGAGAAGGAGACGTACTGTTCTCGATGAATCGACAATAATGTAAGAGTCGTGGACGATAATAAGTGTATTATGTTTGTTTATTTCAGAATCTAAATTCCTAAGTTTCAGCTGAACTTTTTTTTTATTATTGGATAGAATATGTCCAAAATTTGAGTGACTAAAACTTACGCAAAGTCATGGGAATCCAATCCACCGTTGTTGATGTCATAACGTACGATTTGAATATCCTGAGGGTTTTGAGCTTGAGGAGCAGCAGCCGCGAAGGCAATTAGACCCGCTAACAGGAACTGAAATCAAATCCGTCCATCATTACTGTATCCTGTAGGAAATCACTATTACACTCACAAAATTCACTTCACATAACATGTACCTACCAATTTCATTTTTATTTTATTTGCCTATCGACCGTTCCCTTCAATGTATACTTGATGTATAAGATGATTACGTATCGTAAGAGTCTCTTATATATTTCCTCTAAAACTCGATTGCATCATGCAATAGACCTACAATAATGGTTCTCTATACCGCGGTAAGGCACCGGGTGTAGCATCTGCTTTGGTGAACGTACAAAATCATGCACACAAACATATCACTTTTATGTGTTTGTAAACACCTAACTTGACCCGCAACGATATTTCTTAAGTAATAATCGCAGTACAAATGTCAATGTTAATAGGGATTACAAAAGGTAATAATCTTCTAGACAGACAATATGTCATTATTAAACATTTATCGCACAATACTATTTCGTTTGGCAAATGGAAAACACTGATGAGATATTTATTAACACTAGAATTAATAATAATTGTATTATGTAAGTCAAACCAATTGATGTTTATTAGAAATAAATGTTTTTTGAACCACATTTAACTGATAGACATTTGTCTGATATTTAAGGGTGAATCTTGAGAGGCGCAATTTGCGCTGTCCGGCGAGCTTTACTACATGTAAAATTAAAATTAGAAACCATAATATTTTTTTTCTTAAACATGCTTGGAAATGTAGGCATTATTGTAGTAAAAAGAGGACATGAAGTTTGTAATTCTTGGCTCGTGCATTACTTTACCGGCCTAGGCCAGGAAAGTAAGTATGAAAATTCATTCCTGGCCGCTGCTCAAAACTTTTTAATTAATCTATGTAACTTGTCATACAGCCAATGGCTACCACATTATAAAAAATGTACTCATCGAGCATATAAGTAGTTATATGAATATGAAAATAATTTAATTAAAATGTTGGTAAAATCACACAAAAATATGCCAATAATAAAAAGAAAAAACGCGGGATAGCAGATTTTTACGGTATTACATTTTTCAGGTAAAATATGCCTGGGCTGTATGGGCTATGTTTCCTTAGCACGAAATGACAATTGAAATTAAAAAAGAAAATAACGCGGGATTGTACTAATATTTTATTTTCGGCGTACTGCAAGCGAGGTTGTTGTTTTGGATTGTTTTGCAGATTGCTTCTAGTGGACTTTATAATGTAATATCGGTGTAGTTTGGTGTTATAAATGTTTATGAACAATGTGTGGACTAACTAAAGTGTCATGGTGCGGATTTAGAGATTTACATAGCGGGCTGGTGGTCGCTCGCGTTACTGCGTCGTCTATGATCAAACCAGAGGATTCGTGGGAATTGTCGCCAGGAGCTCCGTCGAATCAACAAAATGAATTATACCATCATTTCTTTGATAAAACGTTGAAAAATATGAAGGAAAAGGCGTAGGACATCAAATGCCGTAAAACAAATATGAAAATAAAAATGTACATACTATTATCGTTTTTTATATTATACTCATTTATTCCCAGTAGTACGTCTTTCATTATTTCCTCGCATTTATTGAGAAAAGCACAATACATGCCTTTGCCGGGAAACGGATTGCCGGACTCGTATTTATTGCCAAGGCCTCGCTGACGCTCGGCCTTGAAAACTCTACTCGTCCGGCAATCCCTTACTTCCCGGCCTCTGCAGTAATGTACTATTAAAATAAAATGTTGGTATAAAATAACACAAAAATATGTCAATAATAAAAAGAAAAAACGCAGAAAAGCAGATTTTTACGGTATTACATTTTTTGGGTAAAATATGACTTGGCTGTATGGGCTATGTTTCCTTAGCACTAAATGACAATTGAAAATTAAAAAAGAAAATAACGCGGGAATATACTATTAGAGTTTCATCGGACTGCAAGGTTGTTGTTTTGGATTGTTTTGGAGATTGCTTCTAGTGGACTTTATAATGTAAAATCGGTGTAATTTGGTGTTATAAATGCCTATGTTTATGAACAATGTGTATCAACGAAATGAATTACACCATCATTTCTTTGATAAAACGTTGAAAAATATGAAGGGCTAAAAGGTGTAGAACGCCAAATGACGTACAACAAATATGAAAATAAAAATTTACATACTATTATCTCTTTTTTTTATATTTTACTTATTTATTCCTAGTACCTAGTATGTCTTTCATTATTTCCTCGCATTTATTGAGAAAAGCATAATACATGCCTTTGCCGGGAATCGGCTTGCCGGACTCGTATTTATTGCCAAGGCCTCGCTAACGCTCGGCCTTGAACATTCTACTCGTCCGGCAATCCCTTACTTCCCGGCCTCTGCAGTAATATACTATTATTATACTATTATGTATGATCTAACTGAGGCACGATAGTTATTGTATTTATTTGTATAACAAATAATATTTAAAAAATCCGAAAGGTCTAAATATTAATAACCCTGGCGCGTCCGCTTCCACGTTCCTTTCAAAGCGTACTGTACGCAACCATTTAGGATACAAGGTGTGGGGATGAATTCCCTGCCGATGGCGTGAGGTGCGATGATGGAAAGTGGCCGTAGGCATCAACTCAAACAATTCTTCGGAGCACAGCCCATTATACAAACGATAAAACACACAGAGAGAAGCAAAATCTCTCCTTAGACTCAGTGGCTCGATACCGTTTGTAATATTGGGATCGTCGACAATTCTGACAGCTCGTCTTTGGACTGAGTCAAATGGATCCAGCTGATATTTGGGTGCACCTGCCCAGAGGTGACAGCAGTACTCCATGTGTGGACGGACTTGCGACTTATAAAGTAGCAGTCTTTGCCCAGAGGTAAAGTACCGCTTAGCCCTGTTGAGCACACCCAGCTTTTTTGATGCCATCTTGGCCTTGTCCTCCAAGTGACTGCAGTATTGAACGCTGGCAGAAACATCGACACCAAGGATTCCAATTCTGTTGGAGATGGTAAGGGATGTGCCTTGAAATTGTGGAGCTACAGCAAATGGAGCTTTTTTAGTGGTGAACGCACAAACTTGTGTCTTCGAGGGGTTAAAATTGACCAGATTTTTTTGGCCCCTATCAGCGACTTTCGTCAATGTGTTTTCAATTTCGGACACAAGTTGAACGCGGCTTTCGTCCACAACTATGCGAGGGACGTTCGCACGGCCCGCGTAAGACCTGTCACCCGTACTATCATCCGCATAGCAATGAATGCCATCAATGGACAGCATGTCATTGATATGCAGAAGAAACGGTGTCGGGGACAACACAGAACCCTGCGGAACGCCAGCGTTAATGTCTAAGCTATCAGAGCAGCTTCCGTCAACCACTGCTCTAATGCTTCTTTCGGACAAAAAGCTAGCAATCCATTTGCAGAGTCCCTCAGCAAGCCCGTATGACGGCAACTTCGAAAGAAGACCCCGGTGCCAGACCCTATCGAACGCCTTCGCCATATCTAAGCTAAATGCTAATGCCTCACCTCGACTCTCGATGGCCGATGCCCACTGGTGAGTGAGATACAATAGAAGATCACCTGTAGAACGACCGTGACGGAAGCCATATTGACGGTTGCTAATGTATTCTTCTAAGTATCTCAGGAGCTGTGTATTTATCACACGCTCCATCACCTTAGAGAGGAGGGAGGTAATGGCGATTGGCCTATAATTCGATGGGTCTGATCTATCGCCCTTTTTGGGCACGGGGTGCACGAGTGCAGTCTTCCACGAAGATGGGACTTGCCCAGTGCGGTACGAAAGCGCGAAAAGGTGCGTTAAGACTGGGCACAACTCTGGAGCACACTTTTTGAGCACCACCGCAGGGATGCCGTCCGGCCCGCTCGACTTGTGAACATCCAGAGCTAGCAACTCCCGCCGAACCATCCGCTGTGTGATGGAAATCTCCGGCATGGAGTAGTCACACTTAGGAATGGAAGGGGGTGTAGCAGCTCCATCGTCCATGGTCGAGTTTGAGGCAAATAGAGAGCCTAAGAGATCAGCTTTCTCTTTTGCGCTATGGGCCAGACCACCATCTGGCTTTTGCAATGGTGGCAATGACGACTGACAAAAGTTTCCCTCGGCAGATTTAGCAAGCTCCCAAAAAGCTCGACTCCCAGAGGGACACTTAACAAGGCGCTCACCAACTTTGCCGATGAAATCGAACTTTGCTCTAGCAGACGCTTTTTTGCTGAACCTCGAGGCAGCGTTATACTTCCGTCTCGCATCGGAAACATCAGAGTCCTTATTGGCACGGGCTGTGGTCCAAGCCTCGTATGCAGTTTGCTTACGGGATCTAGCTTCTCTGCAAGGTCGATTAAACCACGGTTCGGTCTTAGTACCAAAAGGCACCAGCGGGTTTGGGATGTAACACTCCATCCCCGCTAGAATTGCCTCTGCGACGGCTGTCGCGCAGGCCTCTGGATTCTCCGATGCAAAACAGAGCTGCCTCCACGGGTACGACGCGTAAAATTCACGCAGTCCATCCCAGTCTGCTGACTTGTAGTGCCACACGCGGCGCCACCGTACGGGTGACTGATCCGGTTGTTGCCGCGAGCAGGGCACTTGAGTCCGGACAACGCAGTGATCCGAGGTACCAAGAGGGGCCTCACCTGCGACAGTGTAATTGTCCGGATGCGTAGTCAGCAAAAGGTCCAGCTTGGAACTCTCATGATTCTCGACGTCTGGTATTCTGGTTACAAAATCAACCAGTTGCGAGAATCCATGGGCCAGAGCAAATTCAAATGCACACCTCCCCGCAAAGTCAGTTCTCTGGGATCCAAGCCAATCCACGTGGTGGCCATTGAAGTCGCCAAGGATAACCAACTCTGCGGAGGGATATTGCTGTAGTACCTTGTCAGTCGATAGCTGCAGGTGCTCATACAGTTGAGCTGTGCTCAAGTCACCACCGTGAGGCCTGTATAGGCACGCATAAACACGGGTGTGGCCTCCGTGATCTACGCGCACCCATAAGGTAGACTGGCCTCTTTCTTCAAGGCCGTGGAGACGACGACAGCAGACATCGTTCCGGACGTACATGCATACCCCGGCTTTAGACACAAAATTGTGTTCCAGCTTATAACCGGGGTAGTGCAGATATGATGTATCAGCCGGAGAAGATATCTGTGTCTCCGTCAGAAAAAACAGGGTCGGCTGCGCAGTCTCAATATAATGATGGACTGCGTTCAGATTGCTATGCAGTCCCCTGATGTTACAGAAATCCACTTTTAGTGTGGATAAGGGTGCCGCTGAAAAACGTTTTTTCTTTTTCCTAGCCATTCATAAAGGAGGGGGGGGGGGGGGTGAAAGATAGTGGAGTCATTACGCTGACAACAAAAAGAACAACAAATATTGCAGCATAAGGCTGCCAGCGGTAGACGCGGGTAGAGCAATTTGCTGGGGCGGCGGGCGGAAGGGCCCCTGGTCCACTCCGTTTGCAGCAGTCGGGTCCACTCCGGGCTCCTTCCCCGGCACGACTACTGCAGCGGGAATTTTACACATTCTGGCGGTTCAGCCTCCTGGGGTGGAGATTAAGTGATCCCCAGGTTCGGGAATCCATTCAGCCTGCGGGCGGCCAGCGGTCAGCCGTTTCACCGGGTCTCCCTGACCGCCGCCACAACACGCCGCGCCCGCGCCACACAAAGGCAAAAAAAACATGCTGCTGGTCCCCCCGTTGTCAGCATCACGACCCCACTGGAAAACTGGCGACCGCTACTCACCGGCAGAAACACAACACTATTTTAATAGTGTTGTGTTATTTGGCTGCGGTTTTCTGTAGGGTGGAGGTACTGCCCCAGTCGGACTGCTACTGTATACTTTGAAACAGCCCTACCTCTCTTAAAACTTGACTTGTGTGATGGGATACTAACTCAACGATACTATATTTTATAACAAATACATATATATACATATACACATCCAAGACCCATGCCAATCTGAAAAAGATCATTTTCCATTTTGACCTGGCCGGGGATCGAACCCGGGCACTCTCGTGTCACAGGCTGGCGTGTTGACCGCTGCGCCACGGAACTAGCCAAAAAACAATCGTAAAACAAATAACTTGAAAACGAACGTCATCTTAGTTTAAATATTTTGATTCAATATTTATTGCATAAGATACTTAGGTATCAATCAACTAAATACGAACTTGAACTTGACATTAATGTGGTATTATTGGTTTATAAATAGTTTTGTCCGTCGCCTTACTAGGCATATGCAGATGTTAGGAAAAATAAGAGTAATTGTTGCATGCATCAATAAAACACATGAAAAGGTTATGGGCAATATTTGTTATGCAATGTTGTAATTTCAGATGGATAGGTACTTAAAGTGACTTGCAAGATGTATAATTTTTGTGTGTGACAGGCTGGTAATCTGCTGACAGGACTGTAATCTATCATGCCAATTTCACGTCTCTTGTCTCTCTTTGCCCTCGAGCGCGAACGAGCTTGCGCATAAAAATTAGATGCCACATTATAAAAAACTGTATTAATTAAAATCAGCCTCTGGGTTGAAATGGGTTTTAATTCTGTCATTCTGAAGTAAATTTCTAGGCTATCTGTCTATCGCCTCCTAATCATTATTAGGTTGGGAAGAGTCCCTCTTGCCAACCTAATAATGATTAGTCATAATAGAGACTATTGCATGAAGAGTAGTTTTTAAAAAAAATTCTGATTATGTAAAATAAATAGCTTTTAATTAGATATAAATATATTAAGTACAGCCAGGGGTTGACATTCTCAATTCCGGTGATTGTAGATATGACCTTGGGTATGCGCGCCCGACTCTTCAGCTGCATTTGCTGCTCCCGAATACATCCGAGTAGTATCCCATTACCCTTTTCAGTAACCTATTCTGATCACAGGGAGAGTGACAAAAAAAGTCCCAGCATGGTGCCGGGTATCTCATCCACGGGTTCCTCGTAAACAACGTCGTAATCATCGAAAGCAGGTCGATTTACACTCAGATTATCCCATAGATAGAAGGAGTAGGTACTCGTTAAAGGTAATACAGGTATACATGCCGACCGGGGAATACTCAAGATTAAGAGGTGGAAGTGGTGTATGAGGACATCCGTAGGGTGGGCCGTAGATGCTTCCAAAATCTATTTTACTTAGGGGGGATACTTGGGGGGGGGGGGGGGGGACTTTAATGCAAGAGTAGGCAGACGGAGTGACGGAGAGTTCAAGGTGGGGTAATTTGGATATGGGGATCGAAATACGGCCATATGCTGCCAGTTAACAGCACCCAATAGAAGAACTATAGACCAATCACGCTCCAGAGTTACATCTATAAGCTGTTTTCGAGAGTTATCACGAACCGTCTCACAAACAGGCTTGATGCCTTTCAGCCTCCCGAAAAAGCCGTATTCCGAAAAGGCTTCATTACCATAGACCATATCCATACGCTACTGCAGGTTATTTAAAAGACCAAAGAGTATAACCGGCCATTATGCTTAGTGTTTATTGACGATGAGAAGGCCTTTGATTCGATCGATGCAGGGGCCGTGCTTCAGTCTCTCCAGCGATTGACGATCAGTGTATCGAAGTGTTTATACAGAAATGCCACCATGAAAGTCCGAGTACAGGAGCAGAGTACGAGCGATATTCCACTGCAGAGAGGCGTGAGACAGGGAGACGATATTTCTCTGAAACTGTTCACCACTGCTTTAGAAGACGCCTTCAAGCACCTGGAATGGAAGGGATATAGCATCAAAGTTAATGTCGAATTTATTACTAACCGTTGATTTGCCGATAATACTGTTGTTGTGGTGGAATCGCTGGAGGACTTAAGTAGCATAATGACCTCAATGGAGTTTCCCAACAAGTAGGCCTTAAAATGAACATGGACAAGAAGAAAATAATGTCGAATGTCCATGTTGCGCCGTCACCGGTTTATGTTGGGATCCCCACCCTTGAAGTTGTAGACCAATATGTCTAACTGGGATAGTTGATCCAAGCAGGCAGTTCCGGCTTCAAGGATGAGGTCTTGCGACGAATCTGACTCGGCTGGGCAACATTTGGGAAGCTCCGTCCTGTCTTCGTCCAACATACCTCAGTGCCTAAAGACAAAAGTCTTCAATCAATGTGGGTTACCAAAACGGCTTAGAAACGTAGTTCCACTAATGGGCCTCATAAGTAAGCTCATAGTTACTCTAAGGGCTATGGAGAGGGCTATGCTCAGTGTTTTTCTACTAGATCAGAAATGAGGAGATCCATAGATGAACAAAAGTCATCACAAGCTCAGAGGATTAGCTTTTTGAAGTGGCAGTGGGCGGGGTATATAGTGCGTAGAACCGGTACTGGAATGGCTACCACGTACTGGTAAGCGCAGCGTCGGGCACCCATCGACTAGGTGGTCGGGCAACCTAACCAAGGTCGAAGGGAAACGCTGGATGCAGGTCGCTTCCAGCTGGTCATTCTGGAAATCCTTGGGTCTACCAGTGGACTTCTTACAGCTGATATGATGATGATGATATTCAGTTTGGTTAAAAAGGTTGGAAATGTTCATTTCAAAAAATTCAAATAAAAATAAAACTAATCCTTACCCTTATCCTTACTAATATTATAAATGCGAAAGTGAGTTTGTTTGTTTATTTGTTTGTTTGTTTGTTTGTTTGTTTGTTTGTTTGTTTGTTTGTTACGCTTTCACGCCGTAACTACTGAACCGATCATCATGAAATTTTGCATACAAGTTCTCTGGAGTACGGAGAAGGACATAGGCTACCTTTTATCCCGGGAAAAAGTACTATTCCCGAGGGATCGACATTGACGCGGGCGGAGCCGCGGGCGAAAGCTAGTACTACCATAAGATAGCTTAAAATTAGCAAGATCAGTTATGAAGCCATTTAGTTTATTTATTGGTTTATGATTTGGTCATAAGATTTGATTTTAAACTTTAAAGATTCTACAAGAAAAAATAAATGTTAGATTAATTTGCAGTCATCATCATTTCCTGTAGGTGATACTGTCAATCGACCATGCGCACCCTGGTGTCAAAGTTTTTCGGAACCATCTCTCGGCCTCTGACGTGGTTCCTTTAACGACTACCAGATGGCAGCCGGGACCAACGGCTCAACGTGCCTCCCGAAGCACGGAAGCATCTTTATTATCAGACAATCAGGTGATTCAAGCCTGCAATGTCCTCACCAAACTGGAAACAACTAAAACAAAGTATGCTCCCCGTGGGAATCGACCCCAGGACCCCCGGGTCTAGAGGCGAACTCCTTAACCACTGGAATCAAAATGAGCTTTTTGTTCTGGGCATGCTGACATCATAAAATATTCGAGAATTATTTGAAGAGGACTGTAAAAAGAGGTAAATTGTTTGTTTAATCAAATAAAGGTGGTTTAAGATTGTGTTTGTAGCATTCTTAAGAGGTTATGGGAACGTCAATCAGTTCATCAAACGCCTCGGCCTTTAGCATTTAAAATTGGCCGAAGCGATTAGGAAGATGATGCATTTTTACAAAGTATTCATACTAAAGTAACTCTTAAAATTATTCGTGTAATGTCCATTATTTATTTATTCGTGCGCTTATGTTAATAAGTGTGTAGACCGCGTTCTTAACAATCATGAGGAAAAGTTCAAGGTTTCACGTGTTGCTGTATAATTTGGTATCAAATTGATTTCTGATGAGTGTTTAGGTGAGAACATTCGCATCGTTAAGAAACTATAGCTAATAGGTAGTTACTTAATTTTTACTATAGTATTGTTATGTGAGCATTTCTCCATGTCTAGCTAACACCTGTTTTGATGCAAGCAGATAAGAATGTTATATTTTAATTGTTGTTAGTACAGATAATTATGGGCTCCAATATGCTGTTACATGGCAATTGTAAAGGGCCGATAGCCCAGTGGGCGTGAGCATTATTAGCGCTTACGAATGTTAAGCAACCGGGGCGCAGTCCCTAATAGTAGCATAAAAAATATCTAGGGCTCCTCTGTGATTCGTAAAGTACGTTTAGTTGTTGGTCTTGGCCGTCATTATTGATACATGTCGTAAAGCATAATCAGTTTTGGCCACTTACACACACGAAAATCAAACAAAATATTGAATTACGAACTTGCTATCGTAATAACAGACACCAGGATCCAATGCACCACAGCTGTTGAGGTTGCAACGGTGTTAATTAAGGCTGGAGTCTATTGATGAGAGTCGATTGACTAGGAAGAAGCTGCTGAGAAGGATTGAGAGGTTTTATGGCCAGCTTTATAGCCATACCCATTGTCAGCTTGACTAGAGATCCCAGAGCAAAGTTAACCGACTAAATAAATTTCAAAAAGAGTGGTTATATATACCCTACTACATATTTACATGCTCATTAAGTTCTTCAGCCTAACGCGTAGAACCGATGGAGGGTTCTTGAATGGCGTCCACGTACCGGCAAGCGCAGCATCTGACACCCACCGACCAGAGTCGGATGACCTGACTAAGGTCGCAGGAATACGCTGAATGCAGGCCGCTTCTGATGCAATAACCGCTCAACTACCAAGTGCCTCGATCGAGCAACAAATCAATTGTGTCTGCGTTTCTCGCGATTGATGAGTGGCCGCTTTAACCCCCGCTATTTCTGACTGGAGAGCAACTCGTACTTGGCCGATTTTTAAATACTCTTCAATATTTCATTAAGAAAATGTGCACGTACTGCATTTTTATCTTAGGTTTTTTATGCACTTCTCAATATAAACATACGATACATATAAATAGCTTAAATCTTCCAAGTTTTCTGAAATGTTTATCCGTTTTCATACTCTCCTTCGATATTAAAATTAAATCAGATGTAACCGAGTTAGATAGTCCTACATATCACTTTATAGTACTCGTACTTGAAAAGCAATTCTATGACTTACAAAAAAATGAAGAACAAAGATGTTTTGTTTGATTTTCGTATGTTTAAGTGACCAACACTGATGTCAGATTTTTCAAGCTGCCTAAAGACATCTGACATATCTTAAAGACTACCATCAATGATGACAGCCGGTACCAACGGCTTAACGTGCCTCGTCATGGAAAAGCTCGAGAATGGTTTGTACCACTTACGGTCACCTATCATAGTGGGGACTGTGCCCAGGGTTGCTTAAGTTACGTAAGCGCTATTAATGTTCATGACCTCTAGGCCGCCGTCTAAACAAAGATGAAATCCTCAGTTTATTCGCAAAATCGAAGAAAGTAATCATTTAAGTTATTTCTCTAGTATTACAAAATTTTGTGAATACGTTTGGATTTACGGCTACAATAGTCGTTGCAACGTTCCTAACCGGTTGTGTTACGTCACAGAATGTTGACCCGCAACGCGGCGCTCGACCTCTGACCCCCATCACTTTTCCTTGCAATCCTTTTTAGATAACCTATATAGTAACAATTGATTGGCAAGTCAATAATTATCGTATGTTCAATCAATAATTTCTACTCTTAATAAATTTAGAATTAAAATATGGTGAAAATATTTCATGCGGACGGGACTTAACCTTTCAAATACCCCACTTGTAAAAGTCGGGTAGTTGTGTTAGGTGACATAAGTCTTAAGACATATAAGGGGAATGAGATATGGTGGAGAATTCTGGCTCCGAGATTGAATCGTGCGGTAGCTCAGACGGCAGAGCGTAGGTCGTATATAGGCCTAGGTCGCCGGTTCAAGTCCCGCCCGCATAAAATGTTTTCACCATATTTTAATTCTTAATTTATTAATAGTATATCAAAATAGCATTGTGAATCCTAACTAATATTATAAATGCGAAAGTGAATTTGTTTGTTTATTTGTTTCGCTTTCACGTTGTAACTACTGAACCGATCATCATGAAATTTTGCATACACGTTCAAATTCAAAACGTTTATTTAATATAGGTAATTTAGACACTTATTAAATGTCATACATTAACCGAGAACCGAGAATTGTTGACGTCAGTAATTTACTTATGGCTAAGTTTAATGCCGCTTCCAAAGCGGAGTGCAGAAGAAGCGGCAACAAACTGCACAGCGTATTTTCTCCAATCGACGTCAACTTACAAAACTAGATATTTGGACTGAGTATACATTGTCCTTATTACGTTATCTGGGGTACGGAGAAGGACATAGGGTACAATTTATTCCGAAAAAGTACTGCTCCTGAAGGATCGACATTGACGCGGGCGGAGCCGCGGGCGAAAGCTAGTGTAAACACTTATAACAATAATTTATATTTTAAAGCAATAAGTGTGTACAGAGCGCTCATTGAAAATGTTGACAGGAATAAACCTGTTATGTTCTATTTTCTTTATACATATTAAGACTTTATCTAAAACGTTAAAAATATAAAGGAACAAATGATTTAAAAGCATACAATAAATAATTTCTAAATGAAAGTCAAGTTCAAGTTAGTTTTAAGTAGGTACGTCTTATGCAATCGGTTGGAGTTATACGATGACTTTGATAAATACACAATTTCTTATAATGACTGTGACACCTTGTGGGCGAACGTGACCGTTTGCCAATGAAATATCAACGATTTACGATCTTATCTAGGAACTGTCCCATTGTGGATTGGTTTGAAGAAGTCTGTTTACCTAGAGGATTGAAAGAGCTGCGACAGGGCCATGTGATTTATTGACCAATCAAGTTTTTTCTTCGTTGTTTAGAGTTCACTGATCAAAGTAGTGTCTGTCGTTTCATAACATTTACAGCTACAGTTAATCATTGATATACTATGTTTTAATACATATTATTATGCAGACAGTATATTTTTAATCATTAAAAAAATTCTAAGTGGATGAATACTGGAATAATTGGTTAATAAATTTATTTATTAAATGCTTACTATTTTAGGGTAAGCGTCAAGATGATGAATGCCAATGCTGAATACACAACGTCTAAAATTAAAGTATTAAACCGTTAAGGAAGCCTCTGAATAACAGAACATGAACAGAACTAAGTGAGCAGTTCCACATAAGAATACCATATTTGCCTCTAGTCAGGTGTATTTTTCACCTCATATTATCCGGTTATCACAAAAAGTAAGCAATAGAAAATGAGACATAGGCTGTGTATCTTTATGATTACCAATACTCTTCTCTTTGACACCAATCTTATTTTTTTTTTTCATTAAACCTTTGGAATTTTCACCGGTACTCCAAAAAATACTCAGTAATTGTAGTCGCAACTACATAAGTGTTTGCGACTACAATTACTGAGTATTTGTAGTCGCAAACACTCAGTAATTGTTTCAACCACATCACACATCACAGTCGGGTATAGTGACCCTCCGATAAATTCACTTCAACTATTTCAATCAGAATAAAGCAATTTGTAAGATTTGGACTCGTATGTCCTCTGTAGAAATTATGAAGTGCGTCGCACAGCACCTAAAAAAAAACTAAAATAAAACCGGTGAAGTGCGTGTCGGAATTATGTCTGACTCGGAATTAGGTATTTAGCTACAAATAAGATTTTTTGTGACATGCTTTTATTACAAACGAATCCACACTGTAAAGTATTTTCCAAGACAAATCAAATGAACCCAAACAAGATTTTACCTTTATTATGATTTGTACCTTGTTTAGTTAAATAGTTCCTATGATAACGTTCCGACTCTATCATTAGATCAGCGCAATGATTCCATAATATTCTATTGTCATCCTATTTACATATACATGCAAAATTTCAGCTCAATCGGTAACCGGGAAGTGGATCAAATTTAACTTGTAAGATTTGATTAAAGACAAACATCGGGACAGGTGAAACCAAATAAAAGCTTGTATAGGCCCGTGTTTTTTGCATGCTTTTTAATGCAACATCAAGTAGAATTGCATTAAATGCTACATCAACCTTGAACATTGCTTGATAAATATTTTTTAATTTAACTTCAGACGACTTCTTTATTAATTATCGTGTCTCGATAAGAATGAAATTAATTTTAGGTATCCTTCGATAACTAACTACCGTGACAAAATTGATACAAGGTCAAAAGCCATATAGACTTCGTTACATCAGTTATAAGATGCGGTAACATAAATTGTATGTATTTCTAGCCAAATGTTATGAGAAGGTCAAGTATCTCATACATTTGAATGGAATAAAGGTTAGTAATAACATTCATTAGTTAGCGATGATTAACTTATAAATCTTTTTCGGAATACGGAAATTAGTTATTATGGAAGCAAATCATTAAATTACAATATTATTTTAAATAAGATTGCTTTAGTCGGATGGTTGCAAAATTGCCTTGCCATTTAAAAACTAACTAGATTATAGGCTTAAATTAAAATAACATTGGCCATCGGTTAAACATTCATATAAGTGATTGATCACACATTTATCATACAGGATTTCAAAGAAATTATAAATTAAAGACCAAAAAGCAAAAATAGGTTATTAATCATCGGTTCTAGGTCTTAGTTCACCTTTTACAATTATCAAAGGTTAATTTCGTCAAATATTAACAGACATACCATTTCTTCAGTTGATTCAGTTAAACGATCACTTGCTTTAATATTTTCGGTACTGACTTTCTTTATCGGTTGATTTACTGTACGGAGTTAAGCAATAAAATACAGAATATCAAATAATAAATCCGAAGTTATAATCCTAACTGTCCTAAGTAATTTCATTTATTTGTTTGTTATGCTGACACGTCTTAACTGCTACGCTTTCTGTTAACTATCTTAATATATATAAATCTCGTGTCACAATGTTTGTCCTCAATGGACTCCTAAACCACTTAACCGATTATAATAAAATTCGCACACCATGTGCAGTTCGATCCAACTTAAGAGATAGGATAGTTTAAATCTCAAATTATAGTCGCAATTTTAATTCATAATAACAGATTTAATTCATAATAACAGAAATTGCCGCGGACGAAGTCGCGGGCAACAGCTAGTTAACTATAAAATTTTGCAGTACCTTTTCTCAGGATACGAAGAACGACAGGTTACCTTTCATCCTTGTTTGTTTTTGTTTTTCTTGTGTGTTTGTAGTCAATATTGATGTCAGATTTAAGCTGCCTAAAGGCATCTGACATAGCTTTACAACTGCCATGGACCTTTCATTCCTGCACCCCTTTCATCAATATTTTCCTAAGGGATTGACATTAACGCGAGCAGAACCACGAGCTTAAGCTAGTGTCAAAATAAGTTATAAATTATTTCAATGATGTATCATCATCATATCGTATGGCATGGTCAGCAAGAATCTTATGAATATCTAAAATATCGAATTTTAAGTTCTTCAGCCAGTCTTCGGCAGGGGTGGAGTGCGTAATGGCCTCCGGGGAAACTATAGAATGCACCCAATCATGGATTACTAATCAATTCGCTCAATAAACAATTTGCTTTGGTATATCAACTCACCTTTATTATTATACTAAATCAATAACACCATAACTGCAACTATAACAGGCTGTATGTATCTGCATATGCTATATAGGTATCATTTATTTTTTGGTTATAGATTTTCAGTTTGAAGACAATATTTTGGTCTGTTAAATAATTAGTCGAACCCGCGTATATTCATACCTAATAACATCAATCGAATATGGTTTCCAGTCTATATAACACAGCGAAAAAAAATTACCTTTGACACCATATCAATAACGTTTGGTAAGGCAATAGTTAATATAACTTATTGGTTGATATCTCGTCAGTATCGATCTGTAGTCTCGTATGACCTATCTGTCATTTCGATATAGCTGAGGTCCGAAGTTGCTTAACACAAACATTGGGTGGGTTATATTGTTACACGGTTGTTAGTTCATGTGAATTCAAGGGAGAGCGTATCCAGCTCTCAAAAAGGTTGGCCAGGTCATCTCAAAATCGATTCAATATGAATCCCACCAACTTCATAACTTCGATCCAATTATCAATATGCAGGCACTATGCGTAGAACACCAATTCGGCTTGATGTTTATTTCTTTAGATACATTGTGACATTCATTTAATAATTAATGAACACTTAGTGATTATTTATGAAAAACAAATGAAATATAACTGTTTTTTTTTCTATTTTAATTCAAAGGGTAAAATTTAAGGTTTTTGTCATACCCTGTAGTGTATTTGTTTCATTGAAATACTTGTTAAATCCTCATTAAATGAAAATATAAACTAAAACAAAAAATAATTACCTATTCATATTTTTAAATAGGTTTTTATTATCTATATACAACATAGTCTTACTATTAAAGTACTCGTAAATGGTGGACATATTCGACTTGTAGAACCAAAACACAGTGGCTTAATAGGTAAAACACTCGTACAAAGGCTAATTAGAGTCCACGAGTTGAAATCACGCTCGTGTGAATATTTTTTACAATAACTTAATAAAATTCTACTACTTAATAAGAGAAACGGGTGCTCTATGTTTTGCGTAAAATTGTTACTTCTAATTTCACTTCGCCGAACTTATTTGTCTAACCTTGTAATGTAAAATTATCGTTTAGTCTAATAAATATTTTTGCACAATAATAGTTTAGCCTTAATTTTAGAATCTCTAATATTACATGGACTAAAATCGACTGGCATACATATCTATAGAAGTAACGATAACCTTGTATAACTATTTTTGAAACAAATATTTCTTACTTTAATAATATTTTCATTATAACTTTTCAAACCCAGTTAATGTACCACTTATGGCTACAAACCGAACAACATAAATACACACAAAAATAAATGTGTCTGATGTATTTTTTGTAACAACAAATATATAAAATTTTGTGACTAAGCGCTATAGTTAAGTTCAGATTGCAGCGGGGTGGCTCTTGGGCCACCCCAAGCCGCACAATATAAATACACATAAAAAGTAATGTGTTTTATGTATTTTTTTAACAATAAACATAAAATCTTGTGACAAAGCGCTATAGTTGGGTTCAGGTTACGGCGGGGTGGCCCTTGGGCCATCCCAAGCCGCACAACATAAATACACACAAAAAGTAATGTGTTTGATGTATTTTTTGTAACAACAAACATATAAAACCTTGCGACAAAGCGCTATAGTCAGGTTCAGGTTGCGGCAGGGTGGCCTTTGGGTCTCCCCAAGCCGCACAATATAAATACACATAAAAAGTTAAGTATTAAATGTATTTTTTGTAACAACCAACATATGAAAATCTTATGATAAAGCGTTATAGTTAGGTTCAGGTTGCGACGGGGCGGCCCTTGGGCCACCCCAAGCCGCATAACATACCTACTCACAAAAAGTATTTTCTCAGAATATACCATTACATTATATTATTTGTAATAGTTATACCTTATCTTAAAAATGATTAACACGAAAATGATAGTTTTATGTGTTTTCGTTTTTTGGGAAATATAAATTATGCGTAATGCGTAATTACGCATCCTTATCCTTACTAATATTAAATGCGAAAGTGAGTTTGTTTGTTTGTTTATTTGTTTGTTTGTTACGCTTTCACGCCGTAACTACTGAATCGATAATCATGAAATTTTGCATACAAGTTCTCTGTAGTACGGAGAAGGACATAGGCTACCGTTTATCCCTGGAAAGGTAAAAGGGCGGAGCCGCGGGCGAAAGCTAGTAATTTATATTTCCCAAAAAACGAAAACACACAAAACTATCATTCGGTGTATCGAGACTATACAAAATTAGGAATAATGAAAATAATCCAAAAAAAATTGTACGAATAGTTTGTGCGCCAAATTATATTAGGAATGTAAAAAATTAGGGGAACGAGACCCAAGAGAAACGTACTCATATTTTGAATGAGGTTACTCGCATGCCCACTTTGCCCATTAAGCTGGATACGCCCCTGTGAGGTTTTGGATGATATTGTAATAAAACGGCTATCTGATCATTGAACATATAAGGTAAACATTTTGCGAAAATATACGGGTATTCCGAGAACCGTTCTCATGGGTTTGGTAATAGTTATGTAACAGTTCAAAGCGAGCCTTTGTTTGAATTTTGATTTTTATTGCGATTACCGTATACATTTTTTATTACATGTACGCACTTACTTAGGTACTTAAAAAACCAGCCAAGTGTGAGTTAGCATTGCTCAAGAAGGGTTCCATACCCCGCTAATACATTTAAGTATAAATAACGCTCAAAAATGACGTTCTCTTTCTTCATTTTTTATTTTATTTTTATTGTAGATATTAAAGCGGCAGTAATATCTACAAATTTTGTAAAAATATTTAAGTCTCTACCTTTTACAGTTAAATATACACAGCCCTGTGACGTACGGACGGAGGTTATGACTTGTCTGGATAGCCATGCGAACTCGGCGATGGACATATTTTCGGGTGATTGCTGTTTCACCTGCATTAAACGGGTACGCTACGCGAGCGAGCGAGATGAGCCCACGAATTTCTTCTTCCTTTTCCGGAGCATAATTCAACGCGTCTTCCGTCTTGTAACATAGGAATTCTGAGAAAACTATTCCATAGAGTTACGGATAAAGAAATTATTACAACTTATGAGTAACCAAACTACGTAGGTACATCAATGGAATCTTCATGTTCATAATGGTATTTATTTACCTTTAAAGTTGGGTTAAAAAAATGTGCTAAAATACCGATGTTTAGAGGCTTATATTTTTTAAACTATTGATTTTTTTATCAAACTGTACAGGAACGTACATAGGTTATGATAAGATAAATTGATTTAATGCTTAAAACTGTACCAATATCATCAAACATCGCCGTGAGTCCCTTTCACCGTATGTATGGAAGTTGTCGCCTCCAGGTCGCCTTAAGTAATAGCAGTGTATACAAAGTGATCTGTGAGTAATGGCCCGTTTTTAGGGTTCCGTAGTGAACAAAAAACCCTTATAGTTTCGCCATGTCTGTCCGTCTGTCCGTCCGCGGTTTTACTCAGAGACTATAAGTACTAGAAAGCTGTAATTTGGTATAGATACGTTTATTAATCATGGCAAAAAAGTGGTAAAACAAAATCTTGTAAAAACAAAATTACCTTAGCTCCCATATTTTTTTTCTCAACTTAACCAACTTGTGGGGTGTTGTTGAATAGGTCTTTAAAAAATATTGTCAGCTTGTAAACATCATTTTTTTGATTTACTTATCCGTTTCTGAGTGGAGATCTATAGTCTCTGCCTACCCCCTTGGGAAGAGGCGTAATAATATGTATGTATGTATGTATGTTTCTGAAATATTTGGTTTTATAGTGCTATGTATACAGAGTCCAGTGTCCCCCCCTCTATCTACTAAATGGTTGTATATGAACACGTGAAAATAATTACAGCAGTAGTATATATCATCAGGTCTTTTTAGCCTCCAATGCAGGAGCATGACCCTCTCTTTACTACCGAAGCCATACTGGGCCAGAGCAGACAGAGGATTTGGCCTACACTCTCCTCGCTGGCCA
The DNA here is from genome assembly GCA_947532085.1 of Elegia similella. Lineage (NCBI taxonomy): Eukaryota > Metazoa > Arthropoda > Insecta > Lepidoptera > Pyralidae > Elegia > Elegia similella. The sequence continues at coordinate 16,166,744 of OX383930.1, forward strand.
GACGGGTTGGAGAGGTCTCATTGATGATTATGAGCTTTGTTTAGCTTGTATTTCCTAAGTCGCCTCTTACAACCTTCATGGGAAGACTAGGAGTGGTCTTATTCTACTCTGCCGAAAACCACACAGCTAAGTAGTATATATATATATATTTATATATAGTATATATATATATATAATGAAGTTTAAAGGTCAACTATCGGAGCTAAGTAGAGTTTACAAATTAAAGAGTTATAGTATAGTTGACCATCTTATAAATGTACTTGAAAAAGTAAAATTTCATACAAAGTTAATTAAAAATTAGTTAAGGCAGTTGTTAGTTTTAGTATTGTAGACGTAAAACAACTACAGAATATAAACTTACAAACCACGTTAAGTTAAGAAAATATAAATTCATGGTAGCTTTAATAATAATAATACCTAAATGAAAACCAATGTGTTTACGTGCGAAAGCGCGCGGCGCTTGGCGGAACGATTCTAGGCCACTTGCTCGACTCGCCTACTGCGGAGTAATATACCTACAAAATCTTGTTACCAGCGCTCTACTCGAGGTGGAACTTAATCAAATAGATAATATTTTGTAATTTCCTTTGCGAAATTGGATTTTATAACTCTTTGTTCAGCTACCACCATCCTATGTGAGCTCGTTTTTAGACGTTTTTAGTCGCATTAACTCAAAGCTGGCATTCACAACTACGGAACCCTACATTATGCGTGGCCCGACATGCACTTGGCCGGTTTTACTCTTTGGATACGGGAGCCTATAAACCTTATGTCATAATATACGCAGGTAATTTTTTGGGGTTTCTAACTTGGGGAGGCCTTTGAAACGTAGGACCAATGGTTCGATCCCGCGTCAGATCAAGATGGAAAACGATGTTTTTCGAGTTGGGTCTAGGGTGTTTATTATTATGTATCTATTATAAAATATAGTATCGTTGAGTTAGTATTCCACGGCCTACGATACGACACAAGTTCATAACTTAGTGTGGAGTTAGCACAAACTGTGTGATTTGTTTGATTTACACGACTTTCAAAATGACCAATTAGAATAGTGTTTAGTACAAGAAATGTCCTATCCAATATTCTTTGGTCCTGTCAGAAAAATATATATTTTGACACATGTCCAGTCAAAAAATCCCTTTCTGAATGAAAAATGTACTATATTAATTTAAAATAATTTATGTTTGCACAACGAATGTGAGGTTAACGGATTGTCAAAGACAAATCTGTGAGTTAAAGATTGTAATATTACATGGGCCTATGTGATTTTGTGAGAAGTTGTGAGTTTTAACATGTGTGAGGTATTACCTTGAACGAATTCGTCCAAGGGCGTTAACGAATTCTCTTAAATTTGACTAATAATAGGTAGTTATAAGTAATATGTGTAACAATAAAGGAGTGTCTAATTAAATGCATAATACCATTTTATTATATTATAGACGTAATGTTAACCACTGTTTCAAAACGAGGCTGTGACCCTATCCAATTCGTCTTCAGTGAAGCAGAGCAGCATGAAGCAGTACACGCGGCGGCGGTCAACGTGGCTCTCCTCTTTGGACGACATGAAGTAGTTGTTTTCTTCGCGAGAGTATCGGTCCATGTCCACTTTGCAGTACTAAATATACAATAAAAAAATTACTCTACTTATATTCAAATAGACTAGCTGTCTCTGTCTTACTATGGAATTATCTAGAACTCTAGACAATTTCAGCGTTTCATCAGACGATTGTATATGTTTTGACGAGATAACGTCTTATAAATTGATGAACGATGAATGCACGAAAAATCGTCACGTTCCGTGTGCAAGCGAGAGCGCAGAACAAGCAATAGAGAGGCACGATCAGCCTAAGCGTTCGGTTTGTGACGCATGTATCTCTCGTCCATCGTTATCACGTAAAATTATCGTCTGTAAAACGACTTTACAGACAGCCAATTTTTGTCAAAATGCTTTTGGGTACTTGGTACGAGAACAATAGATACAATAAAATCTTTATCAATTATGCTCTACATTTTTACGCTGGCATGAGAGTACACAAAAAGTAATAAAAAGAAAATATAAATTTTTCTTATTTATTGATACATACTTAAATATCTATCTCAAAAAACGACTGGTTAGATTTTGAAGGAACTTGCACTGTTTCCTAAGTTGGACTAGGTATATAATTCAATAAAAAACTTTCATAATTATACAGCGTGATTTTGAACCCCCTAGCTATATTTAAAACTGGGAATCAGAATCCCTAATGGAATACAGAACTGTAAGAAAAAAAGGTTAAAACAAAAAAAAATATTAAACCTTTCATAGAAATTCGTCCAGCTGATCGGCGACTTTGTATCTATCTATCTATAATTTAAGAACTGTGTTCTTGTCGGTGGAGTACTCTCCATGTCTCTCGGTTCTCGGCCATGGGACGACTTTGTATGGGAAACCTAATTTTCTTTTTCATTTTTTACCTTTTTTTCTTGCAATTGTGTGTTCCATTAAAGATTCTGATTCCCAGATTCCAATATAGCTAGGGGGTTCAAAATCACATTGTATTCAATAAATACTTACGTGCAGTAATACAATTTGCTATTTAGGAGCTGATATAGACTACCCTATATATATAAAAACCGTGCAATTCTGACAATATTTTTTACATACATGCATCGAAAACTTGTTTTTTTAAGTTGCTTAAAAACACCCAAACAGTTTTTAACAGTCAATCAAGATGCGAGTAAAAAGCTTAAATTTGGATATTATTATATCGATATAGGAAGCGGTTTCATGTTTCCTGTCTATGTTTAATTGCTGTGTAAGTTCTAATAGGATCCAAAAAAAAATGGAGAAAAGCTAAGGTAATAGCATTACTTAAACCGGGTAAGTCATCATAAGACCCGAAAAATTATCGACACATCTCATTACTGTGTCACACTTTCAAACTATTTGAACGACTTTTATTTGACAGACTGACTAGGATTTCGCACAGGCAAATCTTGTTGCTCACAAGTGCTTAACCTAACGCAACACATCGAAGATGGTTCCGAGCTAGGGCTCGTAACAGGAGCAATTTTTGTTGACCTTAGCGCAGCCTATGATACCGTTGACATGAAACTCTTACTGGAGAAGGTACTGAACCTTACTAAAATCAACCCTTTGCTAACATCTTAGGTGAAATGCTGCGCAATCACCGGTTTCAAGTCCTTCTCCATAACCAGAAAAGCCGATGGCGGTTTAAAAAAAACGGCCTCCCACATGGTAGTGTGTTAGCGCCTACCCTCTTTAACATTTATACGAACGACCTACCCCAAAATCCATCAACTCGGCGCTTTATATATGCCGATGATTTGGCGCTAACTTTCCAAGCGGGTGATTTCGAGACGGTCGAAACCCATCTCTCATCGGCCCTTACCCAGCTTACGGACTATTACAGGGATAACTCGCTGAGACCAAATCCTATAAAGACCGAATCGTGTGCCTTTCACTTGCGGAAGTAAAAGTTGAAAATTTCGTGGGACGGCGTAGATGTTAAACACAACGACACACCGAAGTATCTAGGTGTGACTCTGGATCGTTCCCTTACCTTCAAAGTCAACTGTCGGAACCTGAAATCCAAAGTGTGTTCGCGTAATAACATTCTGCGTCGTCTCACTACCACCTACTGGGGAGCATCACCTCATGTGCTTCGTACGAGCTGCCTAGCTCTGTGTTACCCTGCCCGAGAGTATGCATGCCCTGTCTGGGCACGCTCCACGCACGCTAGAGAGGTAGATGTTTCCCTTAATGCCTCCTGTCGGATTGTCACTGGTGCACTAAGGACAACACCGCTGTTTCATCTATACACCTTATCCGGCTTACCACCCGATGTACGACGCAACATCACCAGTGCAGTAAAGAGACACAAACAGGAGCACGATAAACGTCATCCACTTTATGGACAAATCCCTCCACCCTCACGACTCAAGAGCCGCAATAGTTTCTTACGGCAACCAAATATTAGCCCTAAATAAGCTCCCAAGGGCAGAGTGGAACAATGGTTTTACAAATACGCGCCATCATCAAACCAGATACCGCCTGCTGAGAAACTACCACCGGGTGGCACTCTGCCCTGGCCAGTCTGCAAGTCTTTTAACAGACTGCGGGCTGGTGTTGGCAGATACCACGAAAATAGAGTCAAGTGGGGTTTCTCCAAAAATTGTGAGTGCCACTGTGGTGCTATCCCATCTATGAGCCACCTCTTGGTGTGCCCAAAAAGCCCAATTTTCTTGCTCTCAACAAGATCTGGATGAGGCAAACGAGCGGGCAATTGCAGTGGCAATGCCCAGGTCGAAACATGTTTAATTAAACGCAAAGCTATTTTACGACTCAATAGAAGAAGGAGAAGAAGAATTATAAAAAGGCGATGCGACGGGCCCTCTGTCACAAATTCTATCCTTGAGCCGTTGGTAGAAGTAGAAGATATACATACTTTTATATTTACCTTTCTTTGTCCTTCTTGATAACAAGCTAGTTCTTCAAAGTGGCTGTTTAAATTCGATTTTGGATATTTAAAATACCTTTCAAGCTCCTTATACCTTCCTAATTGCTGAAACAAATTACAAAGGTTTTAAATTTGTGTCTCCTACATTAAGGCGCTGTATCCCTTAACCGTTTGTAGCGGACATCGCGCGATATATTTTTTACTCGTGTCATACTTGTCGTCAGTCTCAGTTTAAACCCGTGTCTGCCATTTTCGTGTTAATTTTCACTTTAAATTTAATAATTCAATAATTATAACCAAATATTGTATTTTTTTTAGGTATCCATCTGGCTCATCCAGTTATACTTTTTATAGATATAAAAAAGTTGGTAGTTGTCGCTGAAAATATCAAGTAATTCGCGACGAAACTTTTTCTGGATATAGCTTTTTTGTTATTTTATTTAGCTAAGTTTTAAATATATTTCTGAAAATATTTTAGTGTAACCATTTAATTTGATCTTTGAACTGTACGTCATATTTTTTTCATGCTAGTATTCCAAGAAAAATAAGGCTAACTGCGCGACGAAAAAATACACGTTTTACGGTATTCTCCTGATGCACAGCGCCTTAAATAAATAAAAATATTACAGCGTGCGGAACCCGATGGTCCAGTGGTTGTAAGTATTATTAGCGCTTACGCATGTTGAGCAACCCTGTCCGCGCAGTCCTCACTGGGATGGGTGACCGCAAGTGGCATAAAAGTATCTCGAGGTCCTTCATGCTCCAGAAGCTGGGCCATTGGTCCAGCTGTCTCGCTGATGACAGTTGTAAAGCTATGTCAGATGCCTTAAGGCAGCTTGAAAAATATGACACCAATTTTGCCACTTACACACACGAAAAATAAAACATTACAGCGTGTAACTTAACCAACGCCATTTCCGTGACAGGGGTGACTTAGCCCGTCAAAATGAACAACTTTTTCTAACGTACCAATGCTAGAAACTAAAAAAAATACATTTTCATACAAAAGTGTCTGGCCGCCCGGCAATTAGCGTGAAAATGTTAATAAATAAATTGAGTTCTTAGCATTGGTCCCATAGAAAAAGTTAATCACTTTGACGGGCTGAGTTACCCCTTCACAGGAATGTCGTTGGTTAAGTAACACGCTGTATAGGGACCATCACACATATTAAGTTATGAATTTGTGTCGTAAGGTATTGCCGTACATAACTGTATATTACTCAACGATACTATATTCAAAAAAATATTAACTAGGCTTTGATTTCTTTCTTCGCGAAATTATGTATGTATTTTTTGACCTAGAAGAAACGATTTCCTTTTATGTGAAGGCTTAACAAATAAATATTATGTTAATATTACTAAAAGTTACGCGACACATAATGACTATTACAACAAACGACTTCATTCAAGTATATTCATCCAAGCCATCTGAATTGGATAACCCTCGTCGGTAGAACCGACTAAAAATACACGAGTGAAACCGTTTGTTTCAATATGAATATTAGATTAATATAGAAGGGGGAAAATGTTACTTCTGCATCCAATGATCCACTTTTCCGCATTGTGTCTTGGGGAAATTCGTTCGGGAAAATTCTTCTTAACTCCACATCTTCGCTAAAACCAAATATTGTAGTATTTGTTATGTATTTGTGGTGCTTTTTCTAACCTTTTAAGGGTATAAACCCTTTTAGCAACAAGCTCATTAAAATCAAAATTACACAAAGTTTTTACCATGCATAGTCGTTAAAAAAAGGAACCACGTCAGAGGCCGAAAGGCGGTTCCGAAGAACTCTGACACCAGGGTGCGCATGGTCGATTGACCGTGGCACTTACTCGAAATGATGATGATGATGACCATACACTTTAATTATTTAGGAAATTTATACATAATAAAGTAATATATATGGGGTTGGGATAGACCTACATATCCCGAGCCCATATAAAGCGGGATGAGGTAAGCAAACTGATGGCTAAGGTTTGTTATTTTAATTAAGTAGTAAATTCAATGGCTTATCACTTGGGAAATATCGTTGGGGAAAATTTAGTTGTTAATAATTTATAATGCCACTTTTTTTAAATCACTGTGTAATAAATAGCTCCAAGTGAGATTTCGCTACTACACCGGGCGTTTGAGGCGAGGGTAGAGTGCCCTCAGCCAACATTACCAAAGGCCAGGAGAGCCGGACCTCGGCTTTAGGCGTTGCCTGTTTGTGCAAGGCGTGGAGAGAGTAAACTCTCATATTGCCTGATGGGCCGCGTATACGTGCAAGCATAGCCTGAAGGGCCAGTCTGAGAAGCAATGGCAAAGCCACTTTTGTTGCCAATGTTAACAATTTATAATGCCAGGTGTGTAGAAACTGTGGCTCCATCCCACCTACAAGCGCCCTCTTGTAGAACGGGCGCGGCTGCAGCAACGGCAGAGGTTAACCCGTAATATGGTAGGGTTATATATAATTCCATATTATTTTGAACTTTCTGCCCTTGACATAAGGTCCAAAACCAATGAAAAAATTAAACCTACGATGTTATGTGTTAACGCAAACTGCGTCATTTGGTGAACTCTACATATTAGTGCCTTTCACCGTGAAAACTTTTGAGTCATGGGGTGCAAAGGTATAGGGAGATCTCAGCACGTCTGATTGACATCTCCGAAGACCCTAGAGCTGGTACACACTTTGGTCAAAGGCTTTGCCAGCGATCTGGGCTCCGTTTTCTATTTAGTTTAGTTTGCTTTTTTTTTTATAAAACTTAGTACTTTTATATTAAGAAATAAAATACGGTAAAAAAAAATCGGACTTATTTAATTTTAATTAGTTTTATTTATAACTAGCTTTCGCCCGCGGCTCCGCCCGCGTCAATGTCAATCCCTCGGGAATAGTACTTTTTCCCGGGATAAAGGGTAGCCTATGTCCTTTTCCCCACTCCAGAGAACTTGTATGCAAAATTTAATGATGATCGGTTTAGTAGTTACGGCGTATGAAAGCGTAAGAAACAAACAAACAAGCAAACAAACAAATAAACAAACTCACGTTCGCATTTATAATATTAGTAAAAATAAGGATATCGTGTAATAAAAAAAAGGAGGGAAAAAAATAAGAAAGGAAGAAAATAATGGGTCTTTCACCTATAAAGTTGTCATTTTTAGGGTACCGTAGTCCACAAGAAACTCTTATAGTTTCGTCATGCCCGTCCGTCCGTCCGTCCGTCCGTCTGTCTGTCTGTCCGGGCTCGTACTCCGCCGCTACTGCACCGATTGTCACGAAAATTGGTGGTTATATAGATATTGAAGTTCCATAAGTTGGTTTTTAAAATTATGAAAAAAAATTTTTTTTCAGACCCCCGTACAACAAAAAGTGAATTTAAAAATATTAAATTGGACTAACCCCACCATGTGGGTTATCGTTGAAAAGGTCTTCTAAAATGCAACAAAAACTGCTTTGAAACTATGTAGATAAAACCCCCAGTCTTGAGATAATCTAATACAAAGTTAAAATTTAAGGTGTCCCCCCACCGTAACTTTTGAAATATTACTAAAATAATTCTGAAAAAAGATGTGGTATATACCGGTTTTTTTTACAGCTTGCCATTTTGTTCCTAATGACTATAATTTTCAGTTAAACACATTTTTGTTATTTAAACTTGAACGTGGAGAATATTATTAATATGCATCAAATTTCATGTTTTTCTGAACTTAATTATTGAATATGTTTAAATGAAATCACTTAATACGGTTTTATCGCGTGTTTCGAAAACTGTAAATTTTTCATGGTCACAGGCAGCCTAAGTTGACATTTGTATTTTGTATTATAAGAACTATGCAAAACTACCGCCTACCATATTTATTGATAGTTATTGATTCCGGATGTATGCAGTATTGGCTCACGGTGTCTGAAGGTCTTGCAGGCTTGTGATGACCTTGAGATTTTATTAAATTGATGACAGGATCCCAAGCTGTTGGTAACTGCCAACCATCCCCTCTATTGAAATTAGGATGTTTCTTAATTTCAATAGCCTTACGAAGCATTCTTAGAATATATCTGTTTTCTTTTGCAAGGACTTGAGGATTATCAAAATGCATATTGATTTTGTCCAGGGCATGTTCACAGACTGCGGTCTTGGTTGAGCATCTATTACGAACCAGGACTGCAGTCAAAAATAAATTTTATTTCGTAGCTAAGGACCCAATATTAATTTATGCATTATATTTCTCTTTGCCTCTCCGGCAGAACTTGATTAAGACGGGAATATATTTATATTAATAATTAGCCATTTTCTCGAGACGCTCTTAAAGCGGGTGCCGCGCCGACGAAAAACGTCTCTACTGCGCAAGCCTTTTTAGGCTAACAATTAGGAGATTACATATGTAAAAAGTGAAACTTTTTTTTTTTTAAATAATTAATAAAGGGGGGACTATTGTTGATGTGTAAATTATTGTTTTAGATGTAATATTTACATATGACATATATATCGTTTTAATAACAATATACTTATATCGTTTTAAATTTTCTATGTATCTGTTTCAAATTCCAACAAGGGGATGATCTTGTGAAAGGATACTTCAGCGCATAGCACTAGTGATTTGAAAACACGTCAATTTCCACAATTTAGCGCAGTTTAGTATCAGTGGAGTCGTTTATAAGTTTATCTATAACAAACATAGATTTAAAAAATGGCATAACAAACACAGGCACAATCAAGTCCTTCAATTTTATACAATAAGTATAAATATAAATATATTTGTGTGTTGTGCCTGTTTTGGTTTTTTAAATACTTACTATGTATAAATCACACTACCAACTTGTATTGATACGGTAGTAAGTATCTGTAAAAAAAAAAACCATTAAAAATACGGGAACGAAATTCGTACATTCCAATGTTTGCAAATATAATTAATACGAGAGCATATTTTTTTTTGCATCTGTTTGTTTTTACATACAATATCAAGTACCACGAACTTACAATGAAAATAAATAGAGCTTGGCTATTCAAAGATATACTGCACAAACGCATTTCTACACAAAATCAACGAGCAAACCTCAAACCTCAAACCTTTAAATATTTTATTGAACAGCGGTGTAAAATAAAATTTAAGTAAGTTTGTAAAACTATTTTTATTGCAAATCGTAAAAGCCTTTAGAATTACACATTTCTAAAGAAACTATTAAATATTTCCAACTGTTTTTTGTCTCAAATGTATTGCAGGTGCGTTATGCAATAAATACAACTTTAGGTGTTAAGCAAATGCCAAATAGACACGATTTGGGATGACCAGAGAAGACATGGTGATTGATGAGTGATGACTGATAACTTATGCATAATATGAAATGTCTGTAGTGATAGTATGTTGTCATACTTGTAATAAGTACAGAAGTGTTACTTATTTTCTATAATGTAAGAGATGTCAATCACAGACAGGGGGATAAACTATTGAACGTTTAGAAATAAAAAAAAAATACAATACAACAGTTTATTTCAGTCATAGTGTTTTTGAAATATTACTTATCTGAAGATGTTGTGATAAGAAATATTTGACAGAAAAGTTTCGACACTGGTCCTCGTCAGAAAATCGTGATCTAGTTAGTTACCATTGATTAGGAAATAATGAGAAGTGGGCTTACATTGAAAGGTATATAAGGATAGGTACGGTTATTAATGTATACTATAACAAACAGTCCATCTGCTTCAGTACGCATAATTATTTTTTAAACGATAGAAAAAAAAATTATTTATTATTTTGTTAAACTGATAGAAATAATGCTATATTTATAATCACTTTTTGCCAAGAACTAGTCTATTCCATCTAGAGTACTTAAATGCAAAATATTATAATGAATAAGATGGTTTGTGTTTTCAATATTAGTTACATATTAGGTGTAATAAAAAACAATGTTAATTAAATTACCATTTTACATTCCACAGCTTTTGTTCCTTTGTTTGGCAGTATTGTTGCTATCTTCTACCTATGGTGGACCCCGAGCTCGACTTTTGACAAATTATTTTCAAAATGATGGATCAGGAAACTACGCATTTTGGTAAAGTGTTAAAGTTGCGAAATTTAAAGTTATGTATATAATGTTCAAAAATATTAATTTTACACTGAAAATATCAAGAGAATTTTGGCAATTAGAATCATCAAGAGATTTTCATGGATACTTTTTGACGACCTTTGTAGCCGTAGGTTCTGGTTTCGATCTCCGGTCAGGTCAAGATAGAAAATGGTCTTTTTCAGTTTGACCTGGTTCTTAGACGTTTATCTATAATGTATTTGTTATACAATATAGTATATGGAGATATATTAGGCGAAATTCATAGTTAGGCCATCAAAAAGAAAATCGTTTAATTCCTTTGATTTTTTTCAGGTTCAAACAGTCGGATAACATTTACAGGTGGCAAAGAGGGAAATTACAATATTTCGGTAACCAACCATTCATATATACGACGGGTGGGTTCGCTTATATGAATAATGATGACCAAATATTGAGGGTAACGAACTTCAAGGCAGACGAAAATGGTTACCAGCCCGAACAAAGTGAGGGCCCTGGTGGAGTACCACGCTTCTTAGACGGTGCAAGCGGCTAAAAGGTTAATTGAATGTATGTCTCCAATCAAGTGGAGGTGGATCACTTTGTGCAACTCCTAGTCTTCAAGGCGGCAGTGCGAGATCTTCTAAATAAAAAAATAGGTCTAGCTTTAGCTCTTGTTAATACTCATAATTAGTTTCTCTTTATTATTCGATTGACAATTCTACTCGCCACCTCACATTTGTAAATATATCTTCAGCCTCATTTGTAACCTTAAACAAAATGAAATTTTGGTTTTTGTAATTTTATTATGGTAAGTTGTATGTAAAGAATAAGATGGATCTCTTACATAAGCAATTCCTTGCTTAAAAAAGAACCTCCGTTTATGTGTGGCTGACAATATTATTGAAAGAATTTAGTTTTTTGTTTAATAAACGCTGTGGATACTAAGGAAAAAAGCACTATACTCCACTATTCTATACATCACTAGCACGTGATATTTACAAACACAAACAATGGCGAGGTGGACTTTGAATTTCAGCAATGGCGGAATGGTACCTTTAGTCTTAATCAACCGGGCCATTGCGACTTTACAAACGTATACATAACGTATTTTTGTCTAAGTTATTGAGTCAGTTTATTGATCTTTTTTTAGTACATATAAACTAAGGCAGGTTAATAAAAACCTATAGTGTCATAATTAATCGAAATTTTCTTTAGAAATAAATTGTAAATATTATTAACAACACCAAACCATTGCATTGTGTCTTATTACGCATATAATATTGCTAGTATTTATTGACCCATAGACTCCCGAAATTTGTGACGCTAGAAAACTGAATATAGATTAATTTCAAATTTCAGGGTCACTTTTATTTTAGCTTTTCTAGTGCTTTTAGCTATCTTTTTCTTCCAGTTTCTTCCTAAAAATTGTCAAAAATATACTCCTTCGAACATAAATTGATCAAAATTGATAAATTTAACGAAACACTTGTTCATCCACTTCCCACATATCCGTATTTATATACATAGTAATTAATAAATAATTCATGAAAAGCAATCGTTTCTTAATTTGATGTAAAAGCAATTTCGATAATTTTTAGATTTCATAGCGCTTACTGCACTAAGCCATAAAGCCACCGAAATGAAGCAATCAAATCAGAGTTATCATGAAACAAATCGCCAAAATTAGGTGAGTTAGATTTATGAAATACGTACCAAAAAGTTGTCAAAAATTGTTTACTTTCGACAAGAGGAATAAAAGACAGACTTACAAATTGAGCCACCCAAATTAAAAATGATTGAAATAAACGGCCAGCAAAGGGTTTATTTAAGTTTTGGCGGGAAAATGCTGCACATTGGTAAACTAATAATCTTTGCAAACGCTATCGCAAGGCCAAGAGAAGCAGGGTATAGCGAAGTGACACCTCCAGAACTAATACACGATAAGTCAGGATATGTTGAAATTGCGCCATCATAACTTATGATTTTGACCGGACAAATTTTGAATGTCTGAGTATTCAAATAGGTAAAATGAAATATTATGCCAATCATATAAGGCTATGACTACATAAATATTAAAATAATCTACTATTAGGTATTACATAAAAACTTAAAACATGTGATGGCGAATGTGTTTTCTATGTAAAGTAAGTTAAAGACAAGCCTCCTAGCACAAAAATGTGGTGGATTATTATTTTTGTAAATATCCGTCGACTTTTACTAAAATATAAATTTTGAGCCAATTATATTGTATTATAAGTCCAGACATACCAGTCCAGTCATATAACACAAGAAAACATATTTAAAAATAAAACTGTACTTTACACCATGATTCTCAACTTGGATGCTTGAAAAACGCTGCTGGGATAGTTGACCCTTAAGACGAGGACTCAAATGTTTGGTACCTTCGCTCGGCAAAGGACTGATCAAGTGCGCGCAAGGGATAGCGCTTGGCGGTTTAGCCCGTGAATGATGAGATAGGAGATAGTCTCGAGTCGCTCAAAGAAAAAAACGTAAACGCCAAATTCGTTATTTCTATTTTATATAAAATCAAACCGGTTATTTTTTTTTTCATATTTACATTTTGATGAATTACTAATAACCTATCTTTTAGTCTAAAAATCATTATTTCATTCGTCGCATTTGAGCTACAATAACAAAAACTCTACGAACGAAGACCATTTTTCAAAAAATATTTTTATCGAGAAAATTTTATCAAATCGTGTTTTCATCTTCAATTTTTGGAGATGAAATAGTCAAAAATCATATTACTTAGATTTGAAACTCCTAATTTAAGTATTTTGCGAGATAAATAAGGTTCAGAACGACCTTATTTACAGTGGTATCGCCTTAATAAGACAGCGTAGATATTAATCTCGGCACAGATCAAAATAAGAAAAAGACATTCAAACAACTTTAGGCTAGGGGTGACAAAAAAAAATGAAATTTCTAATACTTCTTTGCTCTTGATTTGCACAGTTGTTACAATTTCTTCACCACGGGAGACCTAAGATCGACCTGCACGATCATTTAGATCGTGCAGTGAAAGTTGTTCTGGTATGGCCATATTTACAAGAACAAAAAATTAAAAAGGATACATATTTGTACATGAAGTAAGCTTTACAAACAGTCACGTTTAAAGTAAAGTTATTTTAGTAAAACACTTCAATATAGTATTTCATAAACATAAAACCAGTAAAGCTATTCATGATTTTTACAAATTGTGAAGTATTTCAAACACTTTTGGTTGCCTATAATTCTTTCATGTTTTGTCAGTTGAACACATTCCAGATGCAATGCATAATTTAGTTCTAAAGCAGGAAAAATAAAATTACAATCCTTATCCTTATAACTACAGAACCAATCATCATGAAATTTTGCATACAAGTTCTCTGGAGTACAGAGAAGGACATAGGCTACCTTTTATCCTGGGAAAAAGTACTATTCCCGAGGGATCGACATTGACGCGGGCGGAGCCGCGGGCGAAAGCTAGTAATGAATAAAATTCAAGTGCTTTCCTGCCAAATTTTAAATTCTAAAAACGACACTTTTTTATATATCGTTTATTTGCAGAAAAGGGACGTAGTATCTTATGTATGAGTGATCAACTGAAATATTTTAAAACAAAACAAGGGAAACTAAAAAGCGTATAGGTTATTTTCATTATGACAGTAATTACTATGTCTTCAGTGTCAGATCTGGGATAAAAAAAAATAGATTGTTTCAGCTGCTTCTCTTCCCACATAGACTGTAGACATACGCAAAAATTAGGAATTTGTATCAAAATGAGATGTGATTTATACTGATCTGCTATTTAACCTTCCACCAAAATAAGTTATGATAATTTGACTGGAGATAAATATTGTTCAGATGCATAAGAGAACATATATAAGAGAAATATTATTTTTTTACTAGAAGTCGTCCGGTCACTTACGAGGTAACACATAACATTACAATGAAGAAGACGGTTAGTATTATGTTACAAATATTGCTTAGATATTAGTTCTATTATTTTTGTGCACTTTTATTTCATTAATGTGCACTTATAAGTTATCTATTTAATGTATCGATACTATAAATAATTAATGTGTTTTTCATTTCACAGCTTGTTTGCCTCTGTTTGGTGCTAGTGCTTTCTTCTTCCCACGGTGGACCACTAGCTCGACTTTTAGAAAATTATTTTAATAACGATGGTCTGGGCAACTATGAGTTTTGGTAAGTAGCAGTAGTACATAATTTATTGCACCAAACATGATGCACAAAATGCGGCCTTATCGCTACTGTATCCCTCCCACTACCCGTAAGTTCCTACATTCATATATCAAATCATAGATAATTTATCTATGTAATTAAATCTCAATAAATCCCAAAACTATATATTAAAAATATTTTAAAGTAAAAAATACTAATCATGTCTTTTTGCTTCATTTAACAGACAGACCCTAGCGTTAAAACCTATAGTACCTACTATAGGTTTTAACGCTAGTATTTATTTATTTATATATACCTATATATAAATAAATAAATATATACGGACAAATCACACAGATTGAGCAAGCCCCAAAGTAAGTTCGAGATTTGTGTTATGGGATATTAACTCAACGATACTATATTTTATAACAAATACATATATAGATACACATCCAAGATGGGTCTTGGATGTGTATCTATATATGTATTTGTCAGGCCAATCTGAAAAAAATCATTTTCCATCTTGACCTGGCCGGAGATCGAACCCGGTCACTCCGTGTCGCAGGCTGGCGTGTTGACCGCTGCGCCACGGAGCTAGACATGACGGTAAAAAACAGAATCCACATAGTGACGACTATCTGGGCAGGAAACCAAAAATTGTTCGCAAATACTATGTTTTTGATTTTTACCTTATACTATCGAAGTAAAGTCTTAATCAATAACGAGATAAAGTAAGTACACGGTGTCTGGTGGCAAATATATATATTTTTAAATACTATTATTTCAAAAAGTCATAAACGTTGTGGGGAAGGGTATTGTCATTAAAATCAGTAATCGTGCGGGTTTATTAATTACGATGTCGCAGTAGTCAAGTGAGCATCGCGCGTTCGCCATCGAGGTATTTTTCAAGACGAACGATTCATACGTAATTGCTCGTCGATAATTTTTGAACTGAAAACTGATCGGTCGCTTTGGGAATATCCTATAAATATAGTACTGCCGCCAGACACCCTGTGATAGTTTAAGAATAATCTAATTTATTACAAAGATAAGAATGCAACAGAAAACTTCGGTAGTAAATTTTACAATTTTTATAATTTTCTGTAATATTTCCAGGTTTAAACAAACGGATAACATCTACAGATGGCAAAAGGGCGAGCTAAGATATCTTGGTAGCCAACCATTTGTATATACGACTGGCGGTTTCGCTTATATGAACGACGACGACCAAATATTGAGGGTCACGAACTTCAAGGCTGATGAAAACGGTTACCAGCCCGAAGAAAGTGAGGGCCCTGGTGGGATACCCCCTCGTTTTGGGGCGGGTAGCACCGGCTAAAACTATTGTCTCGATGTTAAGTTATTCTGCCCAGGCATCCTGGGTGATGACTTTGACTAGAAATCTTTATTTGGCTTTCTACTTTTAATGATAAATGTAAATTAAATAGTTTTTTCACTATCCTTCGATAAAAGAGGGGTGTTAGAAATTTGCTTCCTCGACGGTGCAAGCGGCTAAAAGGTTGATTGAATGTATGTCTCCAATCAAAGGGAAATGGTTCACTTTGTGCAACTCCTGCTTAGTCATTTTGAGGCAGTGCGAGATCTTCTGAATAAAATAATTGATAAGTTATACTAGGAATAGCTCTTGTTAATATTTAGGATCGTTAAGCTCATATTTTTGAAAAAATTATGGAAACCTTTTTTTTTATTTAATTAGTAATCAGTTTATTGTAAATTGTATGTAATGAATAAGATGGAAGAGTGATATTCTCTCACACAAGCATTGCCATGCTAAAAAGTTACATTGTTAGTTACACATAAACGGAGGTCATGTTTATGTGTAGCTGACAATGTACCTACATGTTAAGAGAAATATAACAATATTTTTCATTCCATTAAAGACTGTTTACTGAGGAATAAACTTTCTGTAAAAAGCTTGTTTTTTTGTACATACCTATATAACTAGCACCTGATATCTACCAATACAATCAATGTCAAGATAGACTTTGAATTTTTAGTCACAGTAATTGAGTCAGCTTATTTTTATATATTAGTAGAAAGAGTAAGATTGTGTCAAGTGCTGTGAAATAATTAGGTTTTAGTTAAATTACTTACATAATTTTAAGCTTCATTGCTCTGGCCAAGTATGGCTCTAGTAGTACAGAGAGGGTCGTGCTCCTGTAGTGGAGACTAAAAAGGACCTGATGATGATGATGATGATTGTTACTAACAAACTATGGACTTTTACTGTCTGATTAAAAAGGATGTTTTTTAATAGGTGCAATGCCCTTGACATTTCACACTAAAGTCAAAAAATCACCGTATTTTATTTAGCATATCGATACCTCTTCTCAAGATTAGACACTGAGTATTTTTTTATTCTCTGCTTTAACATAGATTGGTCACATGGACCAAAGTCTTTTCGGGTAAAAGACTTTGGTCCATGTGACGATGATCTCATGGGCCCTACTCAAGATACCTTTAGAATTTCGCCTCCTTGGCCTTTGTTGATGTGCTAACTAAGGTCAGTCGCACCCATGAACTCCAAATCTCTTTTATCTTTTAGGTGTACTTAGTACCATTTTTAGATGTGATGCGATGTGCCTTTTCAAATCACCACGTGATTTAACTTATGCTGTTAAAGTTTGGATAATTTGTGTACATGAACTTGTGCTACTAGAGGAACACTGTTGTGAGAAAATCTCGAATATTAAAGTGAATTATACATATGTTCGATTGTAAGTTATTTGAGTAAACCAGGTAAAACAGTGGTTTCTAATGACAGAATCTTGATGTTTCGAATTTTATTTCGCATAACACACTTGGCATAATCATTTTTGAACGAATATTTTTAGGTTATTTCATATATATTTATTGTTTGGCTGAATGTTTATATGTCCAGGTTTACAATGGCATACTTTTACGATGTTACAATTTTACACACAGTTTTTTTCTCCCTAATTTCATGGTTTGAGACATCTTGTCTATCTATATATAGGATTTTTGGAAATTCATCCCTAAAGGGGTAAAACGGGGGTGCAAAGTTAGTATGAAACTTTGCCGTTTTTGAAGTTATTCGAATGTAATTCGTCATGAAGGTTCTTTACTAAAAGGCATCAAACAGAAGAAAAAGGTTTTTTCAAAATTCATCCTTTAGGGGGTTAAACGGAGGTGTAAAGTTAGTATGAAACTTGGCCGTTTTTAAAGTTATTCGAATGAAATTTAGCATGAAGGTTTTTACTGATAGGCATGAAACATGAGATAAATATTTTCTCAAAATTCATCCCTTAGGGGTTTAAACGGAGGCGCAAAGTTTGTATAAAGCTTTGCCGTTTCTGAAGTTTTTCGAATGAAATTCAGCATGAAGGTTCTTTATTGAAAGGCATGATACACGAGTAAAATATTTTTCTTAAAAATCATCCCTTAAGGGGGTAAATCAGGAATGCAAAGTTAGTATGAAACTTTCCGTTTATGACCATTGAACCAATTTGGCTAAAATTTGGTATAGAGGTAGTTTGAAAACTGGGGAAAGACACACCTATGTCCTTCCCCAGGCTTCAAACTACCTTCTTTTTCTTATCGTGTCGATGGACTGAATTTATGCCAAATTTTATTGGCCCAGTATTCCGCCACTCACCTCTCTTGGAGGCGGAATAAAAATCTTCCAAGGTGGTTGGGCACCTAGGACATGTCAAAAGATGCGTCATAGAGCCTTATCCCTTATATAAATACCCTTATCTTCAATTCCGGAAAATTCTACTGCTCCCAAGGGATCGACACTAACGCGGGTGGAGCCAAGGGCAAAAGGCAAACCTTACTTATATATCAACGCACAGACTTTATTATTTATAATTTAAATGAGCACTAAGAAAGGATTTCTAGAAATTCAACCCCTATGTGGGTGACATAGGGGGTGAAGTTTATATGGAATCTTAAGGGGGAAGTTATGGAGAGAAGATTGTATGAAAATTTTCTCATTTTTTGACTTAGAATTATGAAAAAAGGTATATAAGTTCACGACAGCAATTAAAAAAGATCTGTGTAGGTGAACTCTGTCTGTCAGTCTGTCGTCTTTTCACACTTTACCCATTGAACCAATTTGGATAAAATTTAGTATGAAGGCTCGGGGAAGGACATAGATTACCTTTCATTCCGAAAAATTCTACTGTTTCCGAGGGATCGACATAAACGCGGGCAAAGCCGCGGGCAACAGCTAGTAAAATATAGATGCCAAATCCAAAAAGGCTGGCGGCATTTCCTCGCTAGATGGCCAGACTCAATTTTTGACCAAAATGCGAGCCTGCCCTTAGGTCACCGGAAACGTCGATTAGGCGTGCGGAGATTTCTTTGAAAATTTGTCGGGCCTCCGTACTCCTAAAGTCTCCACGGCGTAGGGCACAAATATTTGTATAAGGCTCGCTTAGAGCTGTATATTTGCGCCTAATACTGGCCTCCGCCGCTGCTGCAGTCGCGCCCGCCAGGCGGTCGCCTGTAAGTGGGATGGGGCCACAGTATGCACGCAAGTGGCATCCCTTACAAGCGATCGCCCGTTTTTCCATGGGATGAGTGTCATGCCATCGGGCCTTTTGCCATCATCTCGAGTGATACTAGCGGGCTCAAGCACCGCTGGCACCCCCCCGGAGGCAATGGCACGACGGGTGGTAACGTTTAGAGCGGCATGTCGTGAAAAGCGTCCCGCGCTGCGGCGACATGCACCGTTAGCGATGAGGTTTATTTGTCCTGGCCCCTAGACGAAGACTCACGGCCAAACTAAATGAGGTCCTTTCCAAGAGAGTCCACCACTAGCCTGACTCTGGGTCGCAGCTAGCTAAGAGACGAGAGCGCTCTGCATCGCGGCTAGCAGTCTTCAATAAGATATTACGGACCGATTACATGCAGAGCGGCTCATCCCATTATCGCTGAGAAACCAGGTTTAGGGGTGGATGACAATTCCGACCGACTGCATTTCACCAAGCATCTCTGGCCTCGGCTAGGCCACTTACCTCTACGTCGCAAAACGACGGGTCTAAAATTCTTCCAATGAGGTTACGTGTACCATTGACTGATGACAGAAATGCTGATAGTGCTACATTTGTAATTTTTCTTATATACCAAGACCACCATGCCGTATGGGTAATGTAGCTTCATCCCAACTTCTGCCACTAAGGGAGCAGTTGAATAATTAAATTATTGCTTCCCTTACGGTGTTATCTAAGAGGGACAGAAGTTGGTTGTGGGCCCATAGTGGTGTACATCGAAGCATGAATGTGGTCTTGAGTACAAACATGCAGAATTTTATGATAGTGTATGCCAAATGTCGGTTGATGTCGCCTAGACGGCTGGAAGAAAAGCAGCATCTGGTCTTCCACAAATTTTGTGAAAGCATCTTCCAGCACCGGTGGCGCCCCCAGGAGGCGAAAAGAATGGTCTTCAATGATTTTAATGTTTGGAGCCAAAACACAAAATTTTGAATTTAGCTCGTCATCTAACTGTTGGGGCAAATCTCTACAGAAATATAGTTTGCATTTAGCAAAATTTAATTCAGAGCCTTAGATTATTATTTATTGTCTCCGAAAGATTTTATAATTTTTTCTAGGTCAGAAAGGACTGTCGCAGCATCTCCTTCCAAAGTACCGTCATCTAGGTACCACACGTTAAATTTAGAAGCCAAGTCTTTTATAGAAGGGTGGATAGTCAAAGTGAAAATGGCCGGTCCGAAGGGATGCGCCCTGCTGACAGCCGAATTTATTACTTGACCGTCATATACCAGGCACGTTAGCTTACTATAGCATTGCCACAGATAAGGAAACGTGCCTGGTATTGAGTTTTGTATTACTTGGAAAACATTAAAAAATCATGCCCAGGTAAGTCAGTTTTAATTAGCAACTAAAATGTATTTAATATTTACGTGTTATTTTTAGATTATGAACATTTTATCAAAAATTTTTTCACAAAATGACGGATAATGTGATTTATCAGTGTCAGCAAAGCACGCCGGTCTACTGAGTTGAATGCATTTTTAATATCCACCTTCAACAATACCTCGCATCCGCCGTGCTTGAGGAAGGTGCGGGCTGCATGTACTGCGGTCTCGCAACCTCCCTTACTTCCAAAACCTAGCTGTCTCGGCTGGAACAACAAAATATAAAAAATATAAATATGACGTTCAAAAAGAGATACATGTATCCAATTTTGAATAAAAATCTTTGACTTTTGACTTTTGGAACACTTGCTCCAAAACGGGTACAGAATGCCTGCAACAGATTTTGGAAACGACGCGAAATTCAAATACCTATTACTTCTGTGTTCTTATTTTGACCCAGCTGTTATAATTTCTCCTCTGTAGGTATTGTCTGTGTCTGTAGGAGACCTAAGTTAAATCATCTAGATATCGTCCTGTAAAAGTTGATCTTGTATGGTCATATTTACACGCAATGAAGAAGAAAAGGATAACACGTTTGTACATGAATATTTAAATATAGTATTTCTTACCAGTAATGCCATTCATGATTTTCAGAAATTGTAAATTATCTCAAAAACTTTTTGGTTATCTTTAACTATGTTCGCGGGTTGCTAGCATTTTAAAATAATTAAACATATGCTTTATAAAGTGAAAATTCAAGCGTATCTATTAAATTGAAGAGAAATAACCAAAAATGTATTTGTTTAGAAAAACCGGTTATGTGGCACTAAATAATCATTTCGTAATTATAATTTCATATTAAACGCATAGTTAAATCGTAAACAAGGAAGAATAAAGATTAAATTTTAATAAATAAAACGCACTTGTTTTGATACGTACACGTGAAAATTAAGAGTCAAACTTCAAATTCAATGATCTAAAAACAACACTTTTGTTGATATCAATAATTTGCATAAATGGGACTTATCATAAGTATGATAAGAGCAACTGATATATTTTAATACAAGATTCAAGGGAGACTAAAAAGCATATAGGTTCTATTCTTTATAACGTAAATTTGTCTTTCATGTTGAAACAGCAAAAAATTTTAAATTTAAAATCGTCCCAGCTGCTTCTCCTTCCACACAGACCGAAGACACAGGCCGAGGAAATGGGCGGCATCCAGGCTAGCATCACTACTCTGATATCGTTTACCGCTATATATCAAATATGTTTACCAACACGCTAATTGCGGCTTTTGGGTCTTTTGGTCTTAGGCCTGTAAGTATTAAAGACGTAAAAAATATGTATGTACGTGGTATCTTATAGAGGATATATTAGATAATACAAAAGCAATATTCTAGGTAGGTATGGTTCACGGTTAACGAACGACCTACATCAATGTCAACTAGCATAATATGAATATTTTTATGAATTTATATCTTAATAAGGTGTGATTTATGCTAAACTGCGATTCAACCTTCCTCCCAAATAGTTTACGGTAATTTAACAGGAAATAAACAATGTTCAGATAAACATATATAAGAGAAATATATTTTTTTTTTACTAGAAGTAGTCTGATCACTTACGAGGTAACACATAATATTAAAATGAAGAAGACGGTTAGTATTGTTTTATGTTTATTGCTTAGATATTATTCCTATTATTTAATAACTTACACTTTATAAGTTGGGCATAGGCCTATGTCCAGCAGTGGACTTCTTGTGCCTGAGATGATAATGATTATGACTTTATAGGTTCTCTAATGTAGCGATACTATAATTATTAATGTGTTTTTCATTTCACAGCTTGTTTGCCTCTGTTTGGCGCTAGTGCTTGCTTCTTCCCACGGTGGACCACTAGCTCGACTATTAGAAAATTATTTCTATAATGATGGTCTAGGCAACTACGAGTTTTGGTAAGTAGTAGTAGTTATTGATTGCACCTAACAACATTCACAAAGATTCGCGAAAAGCGGCTTAATCGCTACTGCACGTAAGAACATATCTGCCTGGAAGGGATCCAGCCAGCCAGTTTAGCTCATGCATTCATATGCAGCCGAAAGATAATTAATTTAAGTCATTAAATTTAAACAGATACCAAAACGATAGACTGACAATATTTTAAAGTTAATAAATATTGTTATTTTTTCTAATAATTATAATATAATATTCTTACCCTGTCTCTTTGCTTCATATGCCAGACCTACGAAGAAATAATGAGTCTATTTATTCGTAGTGGCAGACAGACCTTAGCATTAAAACGTTTGTGTGTGTTGTTAGGTATAAAGGTGGAAGACTGAATCCAAATATTAAAGTGACAGAATAAGTATAAGTTTAATTAAGAAAAATCTAACTAATTAGAAAGATAAGTATGCAACTATCAAAACTGTGATAGAAAATTTTACGGTTTATATAACTCTCTGTTATATTTTTAGGTTTAAACAATCTGACAACATCTACAGATGGCAAAAGGGCGAGCTAAAATATCTTGATAACCAACCATTTGTATATACTACTGGTGGTTTCGCTTATATGAACGACGACGACCAAATATTGAGGGTCACCAACTTCAAGGCTGATGAAAACGGTTACCAGCCCGAAGAAAGTGAGGGTCCTGGAGGAATACCCCCACGTTTTGCGATGGGCGCTGGCTAAAACTTTTGTCTCGATGTTAAATTATTCTGCCTAGGAATCCTGGGTAATGACTTTGACTATAAATCTTTATGTAGCTTTCTATTTTTCAATGATATATGTGAATACAATAGTTTGTTATTATTTCTCAAAAAGACGGGTGTTATACATTTAAGAACTTAGTCGGTCTGTGTGTATGTACGAGTATGTATGGCTTCATAGCTGTTATATGGATAAACCAATAAAAATTCGAGTCTTTATTTCAATCTACAACGTAATTCTTAGCGGAAATATAATAGAAATTTGACTACTTTTTGCCTTATATTTTGGTTTCAAATCATAAGTGCAGTCAAGATCTGGCCTTAATTCTTGTACAATACTTTAGTGTAGTAATGTCAAATGGACAAATTTTAGACCATATGCTTTTATGTCTAAGAAATTAGAAGAATTTTTGGTTTCCGATAATGTTGTATGTTCCATGTCGCGAAAACGTTGACCAATGCCATCTTTCAAAATGTGTATTTTGTAGTATTTGATTTTTGAACAACTAAGTCATAATTTTAGCGATTTAATAAATGAATTAGATTTAAGTAGGCAAATAAATACAGGACATGAATTATTTTAGTTTTATTTCTAACAAGCTGTCCCGGCTAACTTCATTTCGCTATTACTTCTTATTGTGCTATTCGGGGTGACATAAAAACCAATAAATAAAAGTTTTACAAAATTTGTTTACTGGCTTGAACATAGATGGCTGGGCCGATTTTGATAAAACATATCTAAGAACCATAGTTTAAAAATCTGCTTTTAATTAAAAATGCATTTAAATCGGTTTATCCGTTTAAGAGCTCTTTTTGCATCGGGCGCTTAAAATGTTTTTTGTGTGATATCACTTATTTTGGCAGGTGATCTAAATTTTTCAATTGTACAAAAATAACTCTTAGAGGTTTTCCTTTGTTTTTATGTATGGACCCAATGTACAAAGGTCTGAGGAAAATGCCCGACTTAATTCCAAATCCGAACCTACATATAAAATTCAGATTCTGCGACTTCAGGATGGCCATGTACTTGAGTGTCCTCTATATTTTGTTTGGAATACAGAAAAGTAAGACCTCAGTCCTACGAATCTGTTTCGCCGCTTAGCCACAGTGTGCGAAGTCTGTACTTGTAGCTATGGGTATCGAAATATAACCCGCACTACGTTAGTTTGACAAAAGGTTTAATGAAATCACACTAGGTTACAAGAGATGAACAACTTAACACTAGTAGTTTTACACACTTAACAAATACACATGAGTAGATCAACACGGGGCAAGGAATCTTGACGGACTGACTAATAGTTGATTGCGACGCGAGGAGTAACAGCGCACTTGCCCTCTACGACTGACGTGGTAGTCCAACAGACACCGCGAAACATAAAATTCGGTTTATTTTCATTAAGTTTCAAATTTTCGTGCTGCTGCTCTCAGTACCTTACCTCGCGCGTTGGTTACTGTGCGGGGAGCGATCGTAGCGAGCGCAGGTTTGCATCCCTACATGCAAACCTGCGCTCAGGAAAGTGTCCACGAGACTACCACGTCAGCGTTAACGTCAGTTTCTATTATACTACCACCTCAGTAAAGTTGTTATATTTCCATAGTGTTTACTAAACAACCACGTCAGTAATTAAGTTTAGTGTATTTTACAAAATGGTATTTTTTAGATTATTTTGCATTAAAGGAGTAGAATTTTATTTTGTTTAAGTGCGGAATTTATACAAATATATATTTCTTAACTAATATCACATTCTTGTATGTAATGAATATACTCAAGAATTAAAAAAATATTTTACAAGACTGTTGCTATAATCACTGAAGAATATAAGTCACACACTGAAATATTTTTTGAAAGTCGCAGCATTTTCCTCGAAAAATTTGTTTCTTAGATGGCTGACTCAAGTAACAACCCCAGGCCAGGCACTTCTTCTACTCGTAAAAGAAAATTGACTGGAACAGTCACGAAGATCAAAATAATATAGTAGCTGGAAGAGTAAAGTAACGAGTTTAGCAATTGATGATGAAGGTAGACCCAAGTTTGGAGCCGGAAATTCAAGAGCTTGAAGAAGACACAATATCTTCATAAGAAAGTCCAGAGCCAAATGTAGAAGCGCAACAAGGACCCGCAAGCAACTATGTATTTACTGTCAAACAAAGCTGTGATTTTGAAACTGTCTAATTTTGAAATGAACCTATGAATGTTCCTCATGTTTTCGAGACTGAATAATGTATTGTTAATTTCTTAAATGTTTAATATTACATTAAAAAAATGATTTTGTTGTTTTTTCTGTCATTAATGTTTAAGTGAAAAATTATAGACCGATTTATGTGATCTCAATATACACATTAAAATTTGGTACATACAAATGGTTTCTTTTATTTATAATTTATTTTACTTAAAAATATGCAGAAAATTGAAATTATAGAAATAAAATAGCTGTATAATATAATTATATAAAAATATTTGCTGTTAAAATGGTGTCTCGTGTACTACCACGTCAGTACAATTGTAAAAATTGAGCCACGTCAGTCGCAGAGGGTTAAGCATTTCGCTCTCTGCATGGACTAGCCTACACACCTTTTGAAGCGTTCGTACAGTCGGGGGCAGATAAAACTGACCACTCTTAATACATATTTTAAATTGTAGGGTGGTCACATTTATCTGCCCTCCACTGTACTTACTAGAACGCTGGAATAGCAGCGAAATATCGTACGCGTCACAAAGCCTGTGTGTGACGTGTGTTACCATAGAGATAAGATAATGTCTATGTATGTAACACAGGCTTTTATGACAGCTCCGTGGCGCAGTGGTTAACACGCCAGCCTGCGACACGGAGTGCCCGGGTTCGATCCCCGGCCAGGTCAAGATGGAAAATGATCTTTTTCAGATTGGCCTGGGTCTTGGATGTATATCTATATATGTATCTGTTATAAAATATAGTATCGTTGAGTTAGTATCCCATAATACAAGTCTCGAACTTACCTTGGGTCTAGCTCAATCTGTGTGATTTGTCCGTATATATATATTTATTACTAGCTGTTGCCCGCGGCTCCGCCCGCGTTAGTGTCGTTCCCTTGGAAACAGTAGAAATGATAAAAATTCCATTCAAACCTATCCTAATACATTTCACCTGCATAGATCTTTAGCTCTTAAGGAGGGGATTTTGCCCATTTCACCTACACATATATTTTTTTATTGTAATGGAGAACTTCTTATTGTTCTTCATATTTCTAAGTAAATAAAACCACACAAACTTTACCCCACCTATTTTACCCCTTCAAGGGGAAGTTCGTCCATTTTAACTACACAGATCTTTTTCAATTGTAATGTAAACAAATATACTTATTTTTATACTTCTATGTCCAGAAATGAGAAAAAATCCATACAACACCCCCCCCGCCCCCCTTTATCCCTTAAGGGGGTAATTTATCTTTTTTAATTGTAATCTAGAACATATATACTTATTTTCATACTTTTTAGTCTAGAAATGAAAAAAAATCCATACTAACTTTACTCCCCTATTTTATCCCTTCAGGCGAAAATTTCGTCGGTTTTACCTACATAAATCTTTTTAATTGTAATCCAGAACGTCCAGAAATGAGAAAAATTCCATACAACCCCTTAAGGGATAAAGGGGGGGATTTTATACATTTTACCTACACAGATCTTTTTAATTGTAATCGAAAACTTACATACCTATTTTTATATTCTAAGTCTAGAAATGGAAAAATTCCATACAAACTTTACCCCCTATTTACCCCTTCAAGGGAGAATGTTGTCTGGTTCATCTAAACAGATCTTTTTAAATTTTAATTGAGAACTTGTGTGCCTACTTTCAAACTTCTAAGTCCAAAAATGAGAAAATTCCATAAAACTTCATCCCCTTTGATTTTCTAAAAATCCTTTCTTAGTGCTCATTTACATCATAAAAAGAATCCCTGTGCTAAATTTCAAGTTTCTGGGCACAGTATTTTCGGCTGTGCATTGATATATAAGTCAGGTTTGCTTTTGGTCCGCGGCTCCGCCCGCGTAAGTGTCGATTACCCGGAATACATTACTTCATGACTTTCAATGAAACACCTTAATATTGAATTTCAATTGAATAACTTCAAAAACTGAAAGTTTCATACTAACTTTGCATCCCCGTTATACCCCCTTAAGGGATGATTTTTGAGAAAAATATTTTACTCGTGTTTCATGCCTTTCAGTAAAGAACCTTCATGCTGAATTTCATTCGACTAACTTCAAAAATGGCAAAGTTTCATGCTTACTTTGCACCCCTATTTTACCCCTTAAGGGATGATTTTTGAGTAAAATATTTTACTCGTGTTTCATACCTTTCAGTAAAGAACCCTCATGCTGAATTTCATTCGAATTACTTCAAAAACGGGAAAGTATCATACTAACTTTGCAACCCGTTTTACCCCCTTAGGAGATGAATTTCCAAAAATCCTTTCTTTGTGCTCCCCTACGTTATAAAAGGAACCCCTGTGCAAAACTTCAAGTTCCTAACCCTTATAGTTTAGGCCCTGCGTTGATATGTCAGTCAGTTAGTCGTCAGCTTCTCCTTTTTTTTAGTATGGATTACTATGGATAGTATGGAATAGGTATAATGCTGTCGTATAATAATGATGAATTGACTTTCGATTTTAATTTTCTTATGTCACTTATTATTTTATTTTATTTTTGCTATATGTTTGCAGGCAAACTCATGCCTTGAGTTCATTCAAATGACGATAACTTTTTTTTTAATGAACGAGTCTTTATTTCAATCTACAACGTAATTCTTAGCGGAAATATAATAGAAATTTGACTACTTTTTGCCTTATATTTTGGTTTCAAATCATAAGTGCAGTCAAGATCTGGCCTTAATTCTTGTACAATACTTTAGTGTAGTAATGTCAAATGGACAAATTTTAGACCATATGCTTTTATGTCTAAGAAATTAGAAGAATTTTTGGTTTCCGATAATGTTGTATGTTCCATGTCGCGAAAACGTTGACCAATGCCATCTTTCAAAATGTGTATTTTGTAGTATTTGATTTTTGAACAACTAAGTCATAATTTTAGCGATTTAATAAATGAATTAGATTTAAGTAGGCAAATAAATACAGGACATGAATTATTTTAGTTTTATTTCTAACAAGCTGTCCCGGCTAACTTCATTTCGCTATTACTTCTTATTGTGCTATTCGGGGTGACATAAAAACCAATAAATAAAAGTTTTACAAAATTTGTTTACTGGCTTGAACATAGATGGCTGGGCCGATTTTGATAAAACATATCTAAGAACCATAGTTTAAAAATCTGCTTTTAATTTAAAATGCATTTAAATCGGTTTATCCGTTTAAGAGCTCTTTTTGCATCGGGCGCTTAAAATGTTTTTTGTGTGATATCACTTATTTTGGCAGGTGATCTAAATTTTTCAATTGTACAAAAATAACTCTTAGAGGTTTTCCTTTGTTTTTATGTATGGACCCAATGTACAAAGGTCTGAGGAAAATGCCCGACTTAATTCCAAATCCGAACCTACATATAAAATTCAGATTCTGCGACTTCAGGATGGCCATGTACTTGAGTGTCCTCTATATTTTGTTTGGAATACAGAAAAGTAAGACCTCAGTCCTACGAATCTGTTTCGCCGCTTAGCCACAGTGTGCGAAGTCTGTACTTGTAGCTATGGGTATCGAAATATAACCCGCACTACGTTAGTTTGACAAAAGGTTTAATGAAATCACACTAGGTTACAAGAGATGAACAACTTAACACTAGTAGTTTTACACACTTAACAAATACACATGAGTAGATCAACACGGGGCAAGGAATCTTGACGGACTGACTAATAGTTGATTGCGACGCGAGGAGTAACAGCGCACTTGCCCTCTACGACTGACGTGGTAGTCCAACAGACACCGCGAAACATAAAATTCGGTTTATTTTCATTAAGTTTCAAATTTTCGTGCTGCTGCTCTCAGTACCTTACCTCGCGCGTTGGTTACTGTGCGGGGAGCGATCGTAGCGAGCGCAGGTTTGCATCCCTACATGCAAACCTGCGCTCAGGAAAGTGTCCACGAGACTACCACGTCAGCGTTAACGTCAGTTTCTATTATACTACCACCTCAGTAAAGTTGTTATATTTCCATAGTGTTTACTAAACAACCACGTCAGTAATTAAGTTTAGTGTATTTTACAAAATGGTATTTTTTAGATTATTTTGCATTAAAGGAGTAGAATTTTATTTTGTTTAAGTGCGGAATTTATACAAATATATATTTCTTAACTAATATCACATTCTTGTATGTAATGAATATACTCAAGAATTAAAAAAATATTTTACAAGACTGTTGCTATAATCACTGAAGAATATAAGTCACACACTGAAATATTTTTTGAAAGTCGCAGCATTTTCCTCGAAAAATTTGTTTCTTAGATGGCTGACTCAAGTAACAACCCCAGGCCAGGCACTTCTTCTACTCGTAAAAGAAAATTGACTGGAACAGTCACGAAGATCAAAATAATATAGTAGCTGGAAGAGTAAAGTAACGAGTTTAGCAATTGATGATGAAGGTAGACCCAAGTTTGGAGCCGGAAATTCAAGAGCTTGAAGAAGACACAATATCTTCATAAGAAAGTCCAGAGCCAAATGTAGAAGCGCAACAAGGACCCGCAAGCAACTATGTATTTACTGTCAAACAAAGCTGTGATTTTGAAACTGTCTAATTTTGAAATGAACCTATGAATGTTCCTCATGTTTTCTAGACTGAATAATGTATTGTTAATTTCTTAAATGTTTAATATTACATTAAAAAAATGATTTTGTTGTTTTTTCTGTCATTAATGTTTAAGTGAAAAATTATAGACCGATTTATGTGATCTCAATATACACATTAAAATTTGGTACATACAAATGGTTTCTTTTATTTATAATTTATTTTACTTAAAAATATGCAGAAAATTGAAATTATAGAAATAAAATAGCTGTATAATATAATTATATAAAAATATTTGCTGTTAAAATGGTGTCTCGTGTACTACCACGTCAGTACAATTGTAAAAATTGAGCCACGTCAGTCGCAGAGGGTTAAGCATTTCGCTCTCTGCATGGACTAGCCTACACACCTTTTGAAGCGTTCGTACAGTCGGGGGCAGATAAAACTGACCACTCTTAATACATATTTTAAATTGTAGGGTGGTCACATTTATCTGCCCTCCACTGTACTTACTAGAACGCTGGAATAGCAGCGAAATATCGTACGCGTCACAAAGCCTGTGTGTGACGTGTGTACCATAGAGATAAGATAATGTCTATGTATGTAACACAGGCTTTTATGACAGCTCCGTGGCGTAGTGGTTAACACGCCAGCCTGCGACACGGAGTGCCCGGGTTCGATCCCCGGCCAGGTCAAGATGGAAAATGATCTTTTTCAGATTGGCCTGGGTCTTGGATGTATATCTATATATGTATCTGTTATAAAATATAGTATCGTTGAGTTAGTATCCCATAATACAAGTCTCGAACTTACCTTGGGTCTAGCTCAATCTGTGTGATTTGTCCGTATATATATATTTATTACTAGCTGTTGCCCGCGGCTCCGCCCGCGTTAATGTCGTTCCCTTGGAAACAGTAGAAATGATAAAAATTCCATTCAAACCTATCCTAATACATTTCACCTGCATAGATCTTTAGCTCTTAAGGAGGGGATTTTGCCCATTTCACCTACACATATATTTTTTTATTGTAATGGAGAACTTCTTATTGTTCTTCATATTTCTAAGTAAATAAAACCACACAAACTTTACCCCACCTATTTTACCCCTTCAAGGGGAAGTTCGTCCATTTTAACTACACAGATCTTTTTCAATTGTAATGTAAACAAATATACTTATTTTTATACTTCTATGTCCAGAAATGAGAAAACATCCATACAACACCCCCCCCCCCCCTTTATCCCTTAAGGGGGTAATTTATCTTTTTTAATTGTAATCTAGAACATATATACTTATTTTCATACTTTTTAGTCTAGAAATGAAAAAAAAATCCATACTAACTTTACTCCCCTATTTTATCCCTTCAGGCGAAAATTTCGTCGGTTTTACCTACATAAATCTTTTTAATTGTAATCCAGAACGTCCAGAAATGAGAAAAATTCCATACAACCCCTTAAGGGATAAAGGGGGGGATTTTATACATTTTACCTACACAGATCTTTTTAATTGTAATCGAAAACTTACATACCTATTTTTATATTCTAAGTCTAGAAATGGAAAAATTCCATACAAACTTTACCCCCTATTTACCCCTTCAAGGGAGAATGTTGTCTGGTTTATCTAAACAGATCTTTTTAAATTTTAATTGAGAACTTGTGTGCCTACTTTCAAACTTCTAAGTCCAAAAATGAGAAAATTCCATAAAACTTCATCCCCTTTGATTTTCTAAAAATCCTTTCTTAGTGCTCATTTACATCATAAAAAGAATCCCTGTGCTAAATTTCAAGTTTCTGGGCACAGTATTTTCGGCTGTGCATTGATATATAAGTCAGGTTTGCTTTTGGTCCGCGGCTCCGCCCGCGTAAGTGTCGATTACCCGGAATACATTACTTCATGACTTTCAATGAAACACCTTAATATTGAATTTCAATTGAATAACTTCAAAAACTGAAAGTTTCATACTAACTTTGCATCCCCGTTATACCCCCTTAAGGGATGATTTTTGAGAAAAATATTTTACTCGTGTTTCATGCCTTTCAGTAAAGAACCTTCATGCTGAATTTCATTCGACTAACTTCAAAAATGGCAAAGTTTCATGCTTACTTTGCACCCCTATTTTACCCCTTAAGGGATGATTTTTGAGTAAAATATTTTACTCGTGTTTCATACCTTTCAGTAAAGAACCCTCATGCTGAATTTCATTCGAATTACTTCAAAAACGGGAAAGTATCATACTAACTTTGCAACCCGTTTTACCCCCTTAGGAGATGAATTTCCAAAAATCCTTTCTTTGTGCTCCCCTACGTTATAAAAGGAACCCCTGTGCAAAACTTCAAGTTCCTAACCCTTATAGTTTAGGCCCTGCGTTGATATGTCAGTCAGTTAGTCGTCAGCTTCTCCTTTTTTTTAGTATGGATTACTATGGATAGTATGGAATAGGTATAATGCTGTCGTATAATAATGATGAATTGACTTTCGATTTTAATTTTCTTATGTCACTTATTATTTTATTTTATTTTTGCTATATGTTTGCAGGCAAACTCATGCCTTGAGTTCATTCAAATGACGATAACTTTTTTTTTAATGAACCGATTTTGATGAAACAAACTTTAAATGTTTTGCTGAGTTAAAATAAAGCAATTGGTGAAAGTTTGAAGTAAATCGGTTCAGTATTTTCGGAGATAATCGTGATCATACATACAGACAGACAGACAGACAGACAGACAAGTAATTCCAAAAAAATTTTTTACTTTCTTTTATTCTTTTTAAGTGTCCCTCTATCCATTTCAGTAAAAAATTCTAAATGTACAGACAAAATATTTTTACTGTTTTATTATATGTATAGATTTATCCTCCGAGAACAGCCGTGGCAAATTGTTTATATACTTGTTTAAGGAACAATACATAACCGAATACACTGCCTTGTGGGACCAGTTTGTTGTTTTTGAAGTACTTAGATTTAAACAAATTAATTCTATTTCTTTGATTTCATTATTATTCTATTCAATTTGTACGTATTGTTGCTGGTCATATAAGTACTAGCGCATGTACGCGAATGCCTGCTTGTTCGTGTAGCTTACATAACGGCTCGTCATGGGAAAATTTTGTCATAGGTCATGGTCAACTCATGTCCAGTAGAAGACCGACACCATATTTTCATTGTTTACGTGGTTATGTATTTTTTGCACATATTGATACACAGCTAGGCAAGTCGACGTATTTTCTAAAATTGTCGTCCAATAAATAATATTTTTTGCAAAATAATATTTAGTCCATACGTCACAGTTTACTCAAAAATATTTGATACGAGTATGATTGATGGCACTGATATTCGTCTAAAGTTAGTGGGGTCACTGGAAACTACCGTAATTTTAAGTTGTCCGGAAATTGTCCTTCATCAAATTACTGGTTTATGAGTTTTACTAGAAAGGTGGCATTATTTCTGTAATGCAGGCTTTAGTAAGTATTGGAGAAGTTTGTCGTGCCCAATACTGCGTTTAATTCTTTAGTTGATTTATGATTTTATATACGTTAGCCATGTTTTGTTTCCGGTAGAGTCTTCTACTCGAGAAAAGTCAACTAGCCTATAATCCCGTCCGTTCAGCGAATCCAAATTGTCCCACACTGAACTCTAAATTCCTTCGCTTACATTTCCTGTCCGAATAATATATCTAATTTAAAGAATAGCATTCGAAAGTTTGATGATTCGAAATCATCCAGAAACCGCAACCCTGTTTTGCTTATTCTGCCGTATACATCACGTACTTTATTGAAGTCATATATTATAATGGCAGAATGGCAGCATACCTACTTTAGATTAATTTAAACGAAGATTGTCAAAATCATCAATTGCTTCGATGAGTTTCTTCTTTTGGCTAATTTAATATATCTTGAGATCCAAGATGAATGACACCACTTTTAATAAAACTTTCTGCCATTAGGTATTGGTTACGGCTGTTCGTGCGTCTATAATATGTCAGTCAGTCAGTGGGAACTTCTCATTTTATACATATTATATATTATTTATATATAGATGCGCGCCGAATCATTCATCATCATTACAGCCGTATGTCGATATCAAACATTCAACCCAAACTGTATACAAATATAATAAAATATTTGTAAACTCATATTTATACAAATAAATTTCACTATCTTTTTTTTATTCCTCCACAGAAAATGTTTTTGCTAAGGCGTCATTTCTATATTTCTTATAGATTAGCTGGACTATTATGGTTCTGCATCAGGTGCTCTAGATCGCTGAATTTTATATATCAACAGAAAATGCTCATCAAGCTGAACAATTTTTGCTAAGGCATCATTTCTATATTTCTTATAAATAGCTGCAGCATTATGATTCTGCATCAGGTATTCTCGTTTCGACAACCGATTATACCCTATATGTTGCTCAGAGTTAGTAGCTATATAACACAAAATTTTTCGAATCCGTCCAGTATTTCTGGAGATTAGCGTCTATAAATAGAAAAACAAACAAACCAAAAAACAGAGAAGCAAAAATTTGCAAAAGAAAAAACTGGATGTATTCTATTTCACTTCAAACATCTCCTTGACTCGGTTTTGAATGTTTTTTTTTTCTATGGAGTAGTCAGACATTCGACCTCTACAGTTTTATTATAATATATTATAATACAGTATATTATACTGATTGATAGAAGTTCCTCATTGTCTGCCTTAAATGAGTTGGCATTTTGCCATGATAAATTGCTATTCAATATTCTGCCGAAATAAAAAATGTAATTATATAGAAAAACAGAATAAGATATATATAAAAGAAGACAATATGTATATATTTTAGTGCTTGCCCAGCTATCCAAGTAATAATACATATATACATAATCTTAAAATGAAAAATATGGTTTGTAAATTTAATAAGTTTAATTGAGTTTTTTACGATTGACGACCATATATAGTTCATATTCAATATATTACAGTATAGGTAATGATAGTAAAGTTAAGTGCACGTGGATTTCAAAAATAATCTTCTTTTTGAGTTTTTAATCTTCATTATCATCATTACAGCTGTGAGAGGCTTTTATCTAGCAGTGGACTTCTTCCACTGCTAGATAAAAGCCTCTCACAAGGATTCTTCGTTCCATGGGAGGATATTGCCATACTCACCACGCTCGGCAGGCGTGTTGGCGAGCGCTGTTGCTTTGGTTCTTTGTGCTTGCAACGCTGCTGCCTACCGAAAGCATTTTTAAGCTGGGGAAGGATAGGAATTTGTTGTTTTGTTGGATTTAGAAAGGGAATGTAGCATCTTACTCGCTGGGATGCAAGGGGATAAAACAAGTAGCAGCTCGGGAAGGCCGGGCACGCGTATTCCAACCACCGGTCAAGCCGTTGAGGATGACACCCCTGACAAAAAAGTGTTTTACTATTGTCAGATTATTCTAACTGCATATCATGATAGATTTACACCGTGTGCCTCAATGACGAACTTTTTTTTCACTGATGGACATATATTTCTCACAGTATTCTCCTTCACCAAAAGCAGGTCATCAATGTAACAATCGTTTTATTTGTTCTCACACTTTTGATACATAAATTAAGTTCTAATGCTTATTATATTTCCATTCCGCAGATTTTGCATCTTTTTTTGACTCTGGTGGTGTCAACATCTCGTGGTGAACCTGCAACTCGTTTTTTTTCTGATGGTAGACCTACTCAAACCTTTTCGAATGATGAGTCTTTTATTTCATCCTTACCCCGTCGTAAGCCTGCGTCTGGAACCTTTTTCCTTAGTGAACCTGTAACTCCAACTTCTGCTATTAATCCCTTTTCTGATTCTCGAAAATTGTTGTTCGGATCTCGAGCTCCTGCAACTCGAACTGTTTCTCAATTAAAACCTGGAGCTCTAACTGTTACTCCAACTCGGGCTCCTTTTACTAGATCATTTTCTCAAGGTGAACCTGGAACTTTAAATTTTCCCCGTTATGAATCTGCGAATCCAATCCGTCCCCTAGGTGAATCAGGATTTCGAGCTCCTGTAACTCGAACCTTTTCTCATAGAGGATCCAGTATTTCTCCCCGTCGTGAGTCTGAAACACGAAACTTTATCTACGGTGAACCACTAGTTGAAGTGTTGACAGATTATTCTTATAACGATGGACTAGGGAATTACAAGTTCGGGTAAGTAAGTGTTTCGGTTAGTGGTTAAATGGTACAGTTAGGGACAGACATAACTGACCAGGCCCTCTTCCTATGTCTTGATATTTATAGTTTAAGAGAAAATTCAAGATATAGGTAGAGGGCCTGTTCAGGATTTTCTGTCCCTGACTGTACATCTTTAGAAGTAGCAATACTTAAAAACGTAATAAAAATAAAATTCGATTCGTACTGCAAAAATTTTTAACATTGAAAAACATTCAACTTCTATTTGACTTAGGTACCTACTGCAAGTTCTGATGCAATTTGGCTAAAAGTATAAGGGTGGCATATTTTTATTATTAATTCCAAGAAGAAATTGAATCTCAATGTTACGGTTATTATAATTTCCTTCTAAATTTTCAGGTTCAGCCAATCAGACAACACCTATAGGTGGGAAAAAGGCGAGCTAAAGTATTTTAAGGGTAAACAATATGTATACAAGACAGGTGGCTACGCTTTTATGACCGAAGACAAGAAATTGCGAGTTACAAACTACGTCGCCAATGAAAACGGGTATCAACCCACTGAAACTGAAGGTCCAGGTGGAGTACCCGCACGTTTACTATGTAGCGCCTGCGGCTAATTCTATAGTTAGTATTATTGGCTTACGAGTTACGTTATTCATCAGCATTGACCTTTATCAGAAAATCCGCGCCCTCTGATAAGTACTTGGCGGCGTCCTACCGACTAGTCTTCTGTGTTCTGGTCAGAATATCAAGCGTACACTGATGAATATTTCCGTGGCGGGTGGAGATGGTTATATTTCCGGCCGTCCCACCCCCCTAAGACTCGGCTCGAGTGTGCTTGCGCCGCGTTCCTTTCACCCGAAGACGGCGCTGTTATATTTTCACATTGATCTATTAGGCATACATAATGCCTTATTACGCCCTACAGATATGAAACGGGCATAAATCCAATTCGCGTCCAAAAAAATATCCAAGAAAACGAGTTATGCATGACGCGTAAGCGGACGCATTCTTTAAATCTATGATGT
Organism: Elegia similella; assembly: GCA_947532085.1. NCBI lineage: Eukaryota > Metazoa > Arthropoda > Insecta > Lepidoptera > Pyralidae > Elegia > Elegia similella. Next base: position 16,203,859 of record OX383930.1, read on the forward strand.
TTTGATACTCTCAAATAAGCCCAAATTCGTGAAATTTACGACATTAACTTTTTGATTGCGCTGACTTAGAATTTTGATATTTTTACAGCTTAAAGGGACCACACATTTAAATATGTTAATTTTAACTTGATATCGTCACGCGTTACTACAAAAAAGGGTCATGACAGACAGACGGACAACCAAGTGATCCTATAAGGATTTCTTATTATTGTTTAAGGTATGGAACACTAAAATACCATTTTGGTCGTAGCCAGAATTGAATCTTCCTGTTATCGTCAAGACGTCAGTAGCAAAAATAAATAATAGGTTAGTTGCATGCTTAGTACCTTTTGTATATATAATTATAATTATGGGTTTAATTACTAGTTATGAGTTAGTTTATGTGTAATATCATATTGACTTACCTATAAAATAAATGATTTATTTGAACGATCTATTGTAGAAGAATAATTTCTATTGTTGCTCTCCCCTGCATTCCTTTCCTCTATCTATATCCTAATGTAAAAAAATCTTAACGAAAATGACCTCGCCATTGACCTGTTAGTAGGGGCAATGAAAACTAGATGCTGATCAGGTTTCACCGGGACGCTCTTTGGGGCATGGGCATGGGCATGGGATGTGACATGGTTTGATATTCATGACCACACTGACACTGCGCTTCCTAACCAATAAATAAATATATATATACGGACAAATCACACAGATTGAGCTAGCCCCAAAGTAAGTTCGAGACTTGTATTATGGGATACTAACTCAACGATACTATATTTTATAACAAATACATATATAGATACACATCCAAGACCTAGGCCAATCTGAAAAAGATCATTTTCCATCCTGGCCTGGCCGGGGATCGAACCCGGTCACTCCGTGTCGCAGGCTGGCGTGTTGACCGCTGCGCCACGGAGCTAGTCAAAGTAACCCCAGCGTGCCAAATCATACCTGCATCGCCCTACCTCAGTACGGAGACAGTTTAAGTACTTCCACTTCCCGGCACTGAAGTTCATTAATTTAGGAAGCACAGTCTCTACGGTCAGCTCAGCGCAGGAAGAATGCTACGCCATGGCTCTGAACGACATCATTAGAAGAGCCCTTGCCACCATCACGTTTTATATAATGATGGCAAGATTCCTGATAGTACGTTGATGTACGCTGATCCCTTGGGGACGTGGTAGGGCCCTCTTGTGGGATGCCACTTATGTGAACACAGGGGTTTAGTCATAACAGCTGGTTCCGAAAGCACTAAGGTCACCAAACAAGTATGTATGCAATCTTAACTGAGGATTATATACAGGGTGAAATTGAATTAATTAGCAAACGTTTAAGGAGTGACATAGACCACAAATCTGAACAACTTTCATTATGGGACCAACTTCGATATCGTGAAAAAACTATCTGCTCTTTCATACAAAAGTGGAATATCTACTTGGCCGAAATCTATGGAACAGCCGTTCTTTTTTTTGCAATTTCTGAGTTGGCCCATAAGGAATATTGAACATTCCTTAAACGTTTGCCAATGAATTCAATTTCATCCTGTGTGTCCTAACATCTCTACGCCGAAAGGTTAGGACATAAGGGCTCTACCGCAAGGGGTTTCTTTTAACAGTCGTAGCAGCTACGGCTTATTTCCGTCACTGGTAATAAGAGGGCTGGCTGCTATTTTGCCTAAGAGATTAGCAAAGCTATTCAATGGGGGAACGCAGCCAGCGTTCTAGCTGACAGGCCGCACGGGCACAATTTTGGAGAATTAAAAATGTCTATGCTCTATTTTACATACATACATAGTATCACGTCTTTTTCCCTTGCGGGGTAAACAGAGCCCAGGTCATTAAGACCTAAAAGCCACTTTTAGCATGTTGGAGGGCGTTAGGAGGAAAATTGAATCAAAATATTGATGGGTTGCTAGCCGCATTGCCTACTAATATGCTCTATATTTCTATCTCTCTCTTTTTTGTTGCTGATTACTATTAAATTACTTAGTTGTAAAAGCAGAAAAAATATGTTTAATCAAAATGATTTCAATGCGATACGTAATTGTACAAACTCTAACATAACAGTAGAAAAAAAAATTTTTTTTTACAATCGACGACATTATTTATATTTGCATACCTATGTAAAATTTATAATCATTTTTGGAGTCGATGCTGGCTCAGACAGCAAGTATAGTTTGATCGTGTTTTTACAACATACCTTCGGTAAGCAGGTAGGCAAGGCAGAGTTATTTTTTTGGCCGGCACCTACTCCAAAAACTAACTGTAAATAATATGCATGTAAGTATCAATATTCACTACCCTTTTATTCTAGTTTGTACGTCTGTATATAGGGGTGAAGTCGGTTTTTATTGAATGTTTATAAGCACGTGCAAAACGTGTAAAACGATCTATTGAACTCGCGCCTTAACCTAAGCTGAATGTTCTAACCTCCTGGCCACAAGAGCGCCCCATACGTTACGCATTCACTACTTGTTTCACTTGCATAATATGAATTAAAAACTCAAGCCTGAGTCTCACGTGCTCACAGAAGGTTAGATGGTTACTTAGGTATAATTCTTATAAATAATACCACTTTTCACGAAAATTCGACAAGACTGCCCTTTTTTTTAATATTCTGATGACAAAAATTAGGTCAATTTCAAAGTTCGAGATGACTGACGCCACTTTTCATTTACATAAATAAAATAACTGTACTAAGGTATACCAATTTTTCAGTACCCCGACAAGATATATGCAGATTTTTATCATAATCGGTTCCGTAGTTAGGGCATGAAAGCGTAACAAACAAATATACGAAGAAACTCATTTTGTATTTATTATATTAGTTAGGATTACATTCAGTGAAAATGTCTACTGTGTATTTATCATATGTACTAGCGGCCGCCCTCGCTTAGTTAATACAATAGCCTATGTTCATCAGGGATCATTATCCCTAGGGTATATAAGGTTCTAATGGTAAAAGAATTTGTCAAATCCGGTCTAGTAGGAGTCTACTCAATGCAAACAAACAAATCTTTTCCAAAATTTCCTTTTTATTTTATATAGACTTACAAATGTCTAGTTGACATAGAATTACAAACACTTAAATTTTTTTTTATTTATTTCATAAAGTTATTTTAGAACAAACGTTGTTGTTTTGATGTTAGGTATATAAAGGATTATATACCTAACAACGTTTGTTTGCAGGAGCAAGGTTTTGACTTATGAGTAACTTACAAATATCCGGTTTAAAAAAAGAAACTTAATAAAAAAGGATATTGCTATAGCTTAATAAGTGTTTATAATTAATTTAATAAAAGTATGAATATTGCTTTTAAGTTCTTAAAGAATGTTAAATTCTACCAAAACAAGTGTAATTCATTTATATTTCAGTGTTGAAGATTAAAACAAATTACAATGTTCAAACTTTAAATTTGAATGTCATAAAATTTTATAATACTCGTTGCAATTATCGTGATCTATAACGTTTGTGCAATCCTACGCTGGCATATAGCGTGGTAGCTTAAAAGTCGCTGATCCAAACTTCTATGCCGTAGTAGATACCCGGCTTTTACAGAGGAAACTTTCAAAGTACATAAAGACAAAAGAGATTCGTATTCGAGTAGATTACGAAAGCACCTTAGGTGTCAAAATATTATTTTGTTGTTCCTCCCGAATGACACCATGAAAATCACGGTGAGTTTTTTTTTAAATTAAATATAACATCTATTACATCAATGTGACGAAATTAAAACCTAGCTGCTAAAAAACTTTTACACTCTTATAGATAAATAAAGAAGTATTTATCCTCTAAATATTCACATTCCATTGGGGTAATTATTTGATAAGAAGACATTAAAACGACTTAGGGCTAATGTTGAAAGATTCACGAATACAAAACGAGAAAAAATCTAATTAACTACTTCTATGAGCTGTTACAATTTCTCTACCATAGAAGACCTTATTGAAATCGTCAAAAAACGTTATGTGACAGATGATCTGGTATGGTCATATTTACAAGCAATGAATAATAGGGTAACACATTTGTAGTTGAACCAAAACCAAACTTTTGCTTATCTTTGGTTTTGGTTAGCATTTTCTAATTAAAGAAAAGTTAAAAGAGTGAAAATAGAAGCGTATTTATTCAACTGAAGAGAAATAACCAAATTTGTTTTTGTTTAGGAAATACGCATTTCGTAATTTTAATGTCAGATGGATACATTTCGGATTAAACGCATAGTTTTTGTCTTTAGTGTTTGTGTGCGTAAGAATAAAGTTTAAATTTAAATAAATAAAACGCACTTTTCATACTTTCACGTGAAAATTAAGAGTCAAACTTTAAATTAAATGATCTAAAAACAACATTTTTTGTAGATATCTACTTATTTGCAGAAACGGGACGTATCCTAAGTACGAGTATGATAAGAGTAATTGAAATATTTTAATAAAAAATTCAAGGCAGAGTAGAAAGCATATATGAACTTTTTTTTATAACATTAATTTGTCTTGTATGTTGGAACTGGAAGAAAAACAATCGTTCCAGCTGTTTCTCTTACCACACAAACTGAAGACACAGGCCGAGGGAATGGGCGGAATTCTAAAGAAATAAATAAATAAAAATCAAATATGTTCACCAACGCGCTAATCGCGGCTTCTGGGTATTTTAGCCTATCTACCCTGTATATAATAAAGTCGTGCAAATATGTACTATGTAGGATCTTATAGAGGATTGCTAGAGGATTTATTAGAGAAATACAAAGGTAATCTTCTAGGTAGGTAAGGTTCATGGTTTACAAACGTCCTACATTAATATTAACTAGCATATGATTATTTTTAGGAATTTGTATCCACATGAGGTGTGATTTATGCTAAATGTGATTCAACCTGTCTCTCTTGTTTCTGATAATTTAACAGGAAATAAACAATGTTCAGATGAAATATGTTTTTTTTTTTGCTAGAAGTAGTCTGATCTCTTACGAGTAACACATAATATTAAAATGAAGAAGACGGTTAGTACTGTGTTATGTTTATTGCTTAGATATTGATCGTATTATTTAATAAGGTACACTTATAAGTTCTCTAAAGTAGCGATACTTTAATTTATGATTATTAATGTGTTTTTCATTTCAGCTTGTTTGCTTCTGTTTGGCGTTAGTGCTTGCTTCTTCCCACGGTGGACCACTAGCTCGACTATTAGAAAATTATTTCTACAACGATGGTCTAGGAAATTACGAGTTTTGGTAAGTAGTAGTAGTTACTTATGCGCGAAAGGCGGCTTTACCGCTACTGCATGTAAGAACTTACCTGCCTGGAAGAGATCCAGGCAGGTTAGTTCATGCATTCATATGCAGTCCATAGATAATTCGATACTAAAGCGATAAACTGAATGACTATATTTTAAAGTTAATAATTCTTATCATGTATCTTTGCTTCATGTGGCAGATCTACGAATAAACAATGAGTCTACTTATTTGTAGTGGCAGATAGACTCTAGCATTAAGACGTTTGTGTGTTGGTAGGTATAGAGGTGTAAAACGTAATCCAAATACTAAAGTTGACTGGTAGAGAATGCTATTAGCATTAAGTCCACCTTTTTTACCATTTTCTTTGTAAATAAATATGAAATAAAATAAATAAATAAAGTGACAGGTTACTATCTGGACGGAAAAAGAATTAGCTTATACATTCTTTGTATTGATTTTATTTCTGAACTATTAAAATAAAGTCTTTAATAACAAGATAAAATAAGTATAGGTTTAATTATTAATTAAAATCTAATTAGAAAGTTATGAATGCAACTATCAAAACTTTGATAGTACATTTTACAGTTTATATAATTCTCTGTTATATTTTTAGGTTTAAACAAACGGATAACATCTACAGATGGCAAAAGGGCGAGCTAAGATATCTTGGTAGCCAACCATTTGTATATACAACTGGTGGTTTCGCTTATATGAACGACGACGACCAAATATTGAGGGTCACGAACTTCAAGGCTGATGAAAACGGTTACCATCCCGAACAAAGTGAGGGCCCTGGTGGAGTACCCCCTCGTTTTGGGGCGGGTAGCACCGGCTAAAACTATTGTCTCGATGTTAAGTTATTCTGCCCAGGCATTCTGGGTGATGACTTTGACTAGAAATCTTTATTTGGCTTTCTACTTTCAATGATAAATGTAAATTAAATAGTTTTTTTATTATCCTTCGATAAAAGAGGTGTTATAAATTTAAGAACTTAGTCAGATTGTGTGATGATAAACTGATAAAAAATCAATTTATGTGGAAATATAATGAAAATTTGGCTACTATTTTGCCCTTGATTTTGGTTTCAAATCATAAGTGCTGTGAAGATCTGGCCTTAGTTATTTTTTTCGTTTAAACCTCACCATTTTTGTACAATAATTTAGTATAGTCAATGTCAAATGTCCAAATTGTAGTACATAATATGCCTTTAGCTCTAAGAGATTAGAAGAATTTTTGGTTTTTGATAATCGTATGTTCTATATAGCGCGAAAGCCCTTGACTTTAATGCCATTTTTAAAAGAAGTATTCTTGTATAATTTGATTATTGAACAACTAAGTCATAATTTTAGCGATTTAATAATGGATTAGATTTAAGTAGCCAAATAAATACAGGATATGAATTATTATGATTTAGTTTTATTTCTATACTTGCTATTTCGGCGAACTTCGTTTCGCTATTATTTCTTAGGTTTATTTTTATGGTTATTCTTTTAATCGGAAATTATGTAGGCCGCAGCCGGAGTACTTAAAAAAAATCAAAGTTTAAAATAAAACTTTATTAAAATAAGAAAAATTACAATTTAAATAAATTCTAAAATTAACTAAGTTCGGTCGATGCTAGATCCGAAGTGTCCGTTCCTCCATGGGCTGATGCAATTTTCGGTGCAGGCACGAGGCGTCGACTCAGCAGTCACGCGGCAGGGCCATATGGATGAATATTGCTGACTGTCTTCGAGAATGTTCCAAAAATGTAGGTCGATTGCTAAAGGCTTGTGGATACTGTCAGCGATCTTCATAGAAGCTATAGCTATAACACCTCCACCCTCAAAACAGCAACTATTTTAGAACTTTGAGAGAAAATGTTGCTGGAAGATGAGATTCGTCTTGGTGTGATCTTTGGTTGTTCGGATGAACCTCGGCATATGTGGGTTCTTCGTTTCTCTCGTTTTCAGGTGTGGTATTCTTGTTTTCAGATTTAGTATGCTGGCGGCAAGGTAGATATCGTTTGATAAGCGCTCCCGTTATAAGTAAGAGCACTATTGAAGTCACACCATAGAAGGGTAGTGTGGTGTGATAGATGAAGTCAGATGAATCTTCATTAAGAGTTACAGGTGGCTGGTGAAGTATGTTTTCTTGAGCAGCGTGTAGACCTTGTAGATTTATTGAGTTAAGTCGTAGCAAGGGTCGACTTCTGTTTGAAGTTATCTTATTACTCGTAGTAGGTATCTGGGTAATCTTCATTGGTTGGCCTTCGACGTGATCGTTTATGTTGGTGATGGTGAGCTCTCGGGTATGTAGAAGACAGCCTTTCGGTATTGTTACTAGGTACCTTCCATGTAATACGGTGTAGTCATCACGCCCACACGTTAGTTGAACTTGTGTCGGATGAGGAAGAGCAATTGCGTAATGTCTATCGTCCAGTTTTTCCACAACTTCTTTCGTAAGTGAGATGGTAATCTGTTCGCAGGATTCATCAAGAGCTTGGTCGGTGATGAGTTTGAATACGCAGTCTGGTTGAGTCTTAATTTGATGGTTAAATTTTTCTTCGCAGATGTAACGAGTAGTTATCTTCGGGCATTCAGCCTCTATGTACACGTAGGAATTACTATTTGTGGCTACTAGGGGATAAGGAGGGATAATGACTAAGTTATTTTTATTAGGCATTATAGACAATTTATACAGATCATAGTTATCTGGAGAAACTATAGGCACTCTAAGGACTATAACTATTTGATTGTAACTATAATAGCAAGCTGGTTTAATTATACTATAATATTCCCTAATCTCTATATCTAAAACCTGATTTTGGTTATATAATACCCTCAACCTTTTAATCATATTACCTAATATATCATAGCCCAGCATTGAATGATGCGTGCTCGACGCTCTCACAAATGCAAGCATATCTTCTATCCTAATTAACTCTAATGTTAAGTCCTCTACATTTTCACTAACAATAGCCAGTAACTGAGAAAATCTAGCTAATCTTAACATGATATCCTCTGGTAACTTGTGGTATTTAAAAGCAACTGTAATGTTTCATTAACTTTACTTTGATTTTTAACTATCTGTAAAATAACCTTATTATGCTGGTCCATCCAATCTTTACTTAGGCTCATGTGACTATTAATCTCTGAAGTTAACTTATGTTGATTATCTTTTAGAACTTTAATGGCATCATTATATCTTAAAGCATCTGAATGGTCCAGGTTACCAGTAATACTCTTTATGACAGATCCTAAGCCGTCTATAAGACCTCGTCTAACTCGATTTGGCTTTAAACTTTCTAACTGGTATACCATGCTTTATCTAGTTTCTTATGAAGATAGTCAATTTGCAAAGCATACAAGTAGGTGCTATCATTACCTAACATGCGATTAGTTTCATTAAGTTGGGTATAAACTAATTGAATTTTATCTTCTATATCATTAAGATTAACGTAACTTAGAAAGGTATGATAGTGGGTTATGAAAGTTACAGAGCCAAGTTTAAATGGTAGTAATCCGGGTCCGCTGTCCATGCTGTCAAGTTTTATCTCTTGAGCTTGAGTCAGTTGGAGGCTGAGCGTCATCAGTAGTATCCTGTAACAAGTTAGCGCTCTTAGGGACGCGTTTTAAGCGAGACTTAGCAACGGGACCTCGTTTTTTGGAAGTGAATATGTGAATAGGTAAATTTGCTAGGACTTTATCTTGAGTATATCGTGCGGCTAATTTTTGACGGCTGGCAACAGGGTTCTTAATGAATATCTGTTGCTCAGGAGCATACTCTATATCAGGTTCTCGGGATTTATTCCTATTTTCTATGAGGTTAGTTCTGTCAGCAAGGGAGGTATCACTTATCAATTCATAAACCTTTTGTACCTGATCTCTGTGATGATCTGATCTTTGTATATACTGTTGCATTAATATCGGTGACAAGTCAATATCAGTAGGGTCTCTAGGGTCTAGGTGACCTAAAATTACGTCATATGGTCTACACTTAGTAAATGAGTGAACTGAACTGTTATAGGCAAGTATAGCATACGGCATGAGATTTACAACAGGTTCGTCATGCTTCTGAAGTCGTAAAATGCGAAGATGTTCAAGAAGAGTAGAATGTAGTCTTTCTATATTACCATTGTCATTCGGTGAATGGGCCAAGGTCTTATGGTGAATAATTTTGTGAAGCTTAACAAATTCGGTGAACATCTGATTAGTAAATTCCGTGCCTTGATCTGTTACTATAGTGAGTGGAAGACCATGATGCGTGCAAAATGTTAATAAAGCCTGTAATACACTAAGTGCAGTCTCATCTTTTAGGAGGTAAGCCTGTGCGTATTTTGAGAAAACATCTACGATTGTAAGATACTTTTTGGACTGTGCTGTAAATAAATCCATGTGAACTATCTCGAAGGGCTTAGTGGCAGGCGGTACAATGCAAAACTGGGGTCTTATTGGATTACGATCATATTTCGCCTGACCGCATATAGTACAATTATTTATAAACTTAGTTATATGATCTCTCATCTTTGGCCAGTAGTACTTACTAGACAAAGATAAGTAACATTCATTTATCCCGCGGTGGTTGGTCTTTCCTTCGTGATAGTGTTTAATTAACTCCTGCTGCCGGAGATAGTCCTTGACGTTTTCAATTTCTTTCTTACATAAAACTAAGCTCATAGTTGAACTCTTAAACTTTTCCTGCAAAATAGGCACAACAGAATACATACCAAGTGTTGGGGTTATTAATAAAGCGGTCTTTATTTTAGGGTTTACATACTCTTTAATAGCGTTAATTAAGTCTTCTTCGAGATTAGATTCAGATAGTTGTACAGACGTGCGAGTGTGTGTGTCGAAAGGTTTAGTAACAGTCGGTTTCTTTTTAATGTCTCCTACGATAGTCAAACAGAGCTGTCTGTTAAATTTATTAAGTCGCTCGTCGGTTATAGGTACCTCAAGTATTGGTTTTTTCTGACTAGTATGTACTGTCGCAGTAGAAGAGTTGCCCACAGATGGTGGCCTTTCTGATGGATTGGCAATGATGGAGCTTAGCTCTTCATTGTGGATCTCCACACGAGAGAGAGCATCTGCATTGGTGTTATACTTGCCCTTTTTGTATATAACTGTATAGTCATATTCACTTAATTTAAGGCGCCAGTGAAAATTACCGAACGTTGTCACTTATGTCGCATGCCAGCAAGATCCTCCTGCGCATTATAAACACTCGACTATCATCTTTTGTAGATCACCAGATACCGAATGAACAATCTGGCTTTGTGGCTAGAAAGGGCACTCGCGAACAAATTTTAAATATACGTGTCCTTATAGAGAAGTGCCGCGAATTCAACAAACCACTGGTATTGTGCTTTATCGATTATGCCAAGGCGTTTGACTGTGTGCAGTGGAGGACGATGTTCGACGTACTTTTGGAAATGGGCGTTCCCCAACACCTGATTTTCCTAATATAGAATTTGTACCTTAACGGCTCAAGCTTTGTGAAATTGGAAAATCAAAAATCCAAATCCTTCCACACAGAACGAGGTGTGCGCCAAGGTTGCATTCTATCACCGAAGTTGTTCAATCTGTACGGCGAACATATCATGAGGAAAGCACTGGACGGCTGGGGTGGCGGAGTTGCAGTGGGTGGTCAAAGGGTCAATAATTTGAGATATGCAGACGATACGACTTTAGTTGCTTCTAGTGAAGAGGAAATGGCAGCTCTTCTAAAGAAGGTTGAAGATGAGAGTGCCAAGCTCGGGCTTAAAATCAACCATTCTAAAACTAAAATAATGGTGGTAGACAGAGCTCAAGTACTTCCAATTACCAATGCACTCAACGCATATGAGAAAGTCAAGGAGTTTGTGTATGGGTCGCTGATTACTAGTGACGGTAGCTGCACCAATGAAATCCGACGCAGAGCTAAAATGGCTAAAAGTGCTATGACTAACCTTGATAAGATCTGGAAGAACCGAGGCATCCGTCGGTCAACTAAAGTGCGCTTGGTCAGAGCCCTAGTATTCTCCATATTTCTGTACGGTGCCGAAACTTGGACCATCAGAAGTCGCGATAGCAGCAAGATAGATGCCTTCGAGATGTGGTGTTGGCGAAGATTACTCCGTATTCCCTGGACCGCTATGAGAACTAACGAGTCCATAATAGCTGAATTGAAGATCACCACGCGGCTCTCCTCAATATGCCGGAAACGAGCCCTTAGTTTTTTTTGGACACATTATGCGGTCTTCAAAGCATTGTCTGGAGAAGCAAATTATTATGGGGCAAATGGAAGGCAGACGGGGCCAAGGCAGAGCACCTACAAGATGGTGCGACACTGTGAAGAAGGCGGTGAACGGTGGAATGCATCGTGCGGTCCACGCAGCTTATGACCGCACTCAATGGAAATACATTTCATGTGGTCGCGATCCTCAGTATTGAGGGACCGACGAAGAAGAAGGCGCCAGCGAGTTAGCCTTGAGTTGGGCTCTTTTAGACTCATAATCCACTGAAGTGGTTTATGGTCGGTATAGATTTTGAATTTTCGACCAAATAAGTATGGTCTAAAATACTTTGTGGCCCATACTATTGCCAGCAGCTCCTTCTCAATGGTACTGTAGTTTATCTCGCTCTCATTGAGAGTACGTGAGGCGTAAGAGATAGGTTTATAAGAACCTATAGGGCCCTGGGAAAGAACAGCTCCTATAGCGACATTCGAGGCATCTGTCGTCAAGATAAACTCTTTACTAAAGTCCGGGTATCTAAGAACAGGGTCGTTAGTCAATAGTGTCTTGCATTTTTCAAAGCAGTTAGTATATTCAGTATCTAATGATATTTTACAACCTTTTTTTTTAAACATCTGGTAAGGGGTTTCGTGACGCGGGCAAAGTCGGGAATAAATTTTCGGTAGTATCCTAAGAGACCGAGGAATTGTTTTATTTCTTTGGGAGTTCTGGGCAAGGGGTATTTCTCAATAGCTAAAATTTTATCAGGGTTTGGTTTGATACCCTCGCCACATATTATATGACCAAGGTACGCGGTCTCTAGTTTTAAAAATTCAGACTTGTCCATTTGTATTTTAAAATTGGATTCTCGCAATCTCTGGAACACTTTCTCTAGATTGATAATATGCTCCTGCAGGGAAGTACTGAATACAATGATATCGTCCAAATATACAAGACAAATTACATTCTGGAGGCCGCGTAGGACATTGTCCATGACCCGCTGAAAAGTGGAGGGTGAGTTCTTCAACCCCATCGGCATTCTAAGGAATTCAAAGTGCCCGTGTTCCACGTTGAACGCAGTCTTAGGAATATCCTCTGGGTTCATTTCAACTTGGTAAAACCCAGATGCCAAGTCTAAAGTTGTAAAATACTTGCATTTACCTAGCTTATCCAGGACATCGGCTATGTTGGGAATGGGATACTTGTCATCTATGGTCTTTTTATTTAGTTTACGAAAGTCAACCACGAGACGCCATTTCTTTTTGCCAGAAGCATCAGCTTTCTTTGGCACCACCCAAATAGGAGAGCTCCATGCTGAATCAGAAGGTCTGATAATGCCCTGGTCTAACATCTTTGCTATCTGATCACTAACCTCTTGTCGATGAATAAATGGGTACCTATAGCTCTTAGTATATATAGGTACCTCGTCCGTAGTCTTAATAGAGTGTTAAATTTTATTTGTGAAAGTTAATTTCTCGCCTTCAATATAAAAGGCATCGGCATACTTGGCACAGATAGATAACAAATTAGCTTTTTCTTCCTCATTAAGATGATCAGTACGCAATCTTGATAATACATCCTGAACTCGCGAGCTAGGAGGGCTAGAAGGTTCACCCTGAATATTAAATAAAGAGGCGCGTGCGGGACTGTCTAATGAAAAGACAATGTCATTGTGTGTTGGATTTTCTATTTCGACTATACCATGGTTATTTTCTACAGTAGTGAGACATTCGTGAATGAAGCAATTACATATTAGCTGTTCATTTACTATGACGTCACCATCAGGGGTGTTAAAAGGTATACGAACTAATTTACTTGAATTTGCCGGAATTATACCTTCATACAGATTTACATTTCGGGAATTGAATAGTCTGATAGGGTTGCTAGCATTTTTCGTATGTAACATTTGTTCTTTTAAATCTATTCTTGCTTCCCATTGAGTAAGGGTGTCCAACCCTATTAACCCATCAAAATGATCGTGAAATTTATAAACGTAAAATTTTATATTTTCAGGGCTCTTAAGCTCACTAAAGCAAGGTAGTAAAATCGAATGTTCTCTCCTAACAGAATCTTGAATGTTACATATCTCGAAAGGTTCATATGTGAGCTGTACATTAGAATAGTATTTCTGTATAGCTTCAGGGCTCAATAGGCTTATGTTGGCCCCTGTATCGAATTATATATTAATAACTTTAAGGGGGGTTTTCTATATTAATATAAGGTAAACATCTCTGTGTTTGAAGGTTTAATTCTATTTTGGCTTTTTTATAATTGCATCCTTCCGAAAATCCTCATGATTTACTGAGCTAGGACCCGGCTGCGGTTCCGGTGGCTCTGACAGTACCGGTAATTCATAACACGTGTCTACTTGTGGTTGATTTTCATAATAATTATAGTCATAATAATCATTGTAAGTCGCGACGTCATAGTCGTAATAATCCTGGGAGTAAAAGTCATAATTATTATCATAGTAGTCATAGGATGTTTCACAGTCAGTCATATTTACGTCACGAGATTTAAAATAATTAGACGGCGGTGGATTTCCGAATTTTGTCCAGTCATGGCCCGACGGGGGCAGTGGTCTCGGTACAAAGTGGCTTACACCACTCATAGGGCGTGGGCCCATGTTAGTGTTAGGTATATTACGCGGGGGCAGTCTAAATACATGACTTTGTGGATTATAATTAGGAGGGGGTGCACGGAACATTTGCTGTGTACGCGTTGGCATGCGGAAAGGGGGTTGGCTCGCTTGAGGGTTAGGTCTGAATTGCGGAGGCGCCGGTGCCTGCATGGTGCGCTGCCAATTATTATTAGGTTGACTAAAAGCAGGGAAAGTAAATGGTTTAGGTATATGAACGTTAGGGGTTGCATGCGTGGATGGCATAAAATTATTACTTTTAGGCATTAACGGGAGATGAAAAGATTTAGGTAAAGCATTATTACGCTGCTGCAGGTACATTACATTAGTTTCTTCCTGCACATATTCTAACGCCTTTTCAATAGTATCAGGTCGCATGCACCGAATACGGGACCCAAGAGGTTCTCTAAGGCCACGTACAAACGCCTGCATTGTGAGTTTTTTATATAGCGTTCGCTTAGCTTCTATAGTAGTGTGCACATTCTCATGCAACGTTACGTATGTCATTATAATACTAAAAAGTGACTGACACCTCTCGCAAAATTCCTGGGGTGCGCTAGACCCCTGAGTCTGCAATGCAAGGTCATTATAGAGGGCTGTTTCATCCCTTTGGTCCGAAAAATTATTAATTAAAACTGTTCTGATGCCATACCAGTTATCAGGTATGCCGTTCGAGTTAATCGTTCTCGCGGCATTCCCGGTGACCTTATTAAGGATACCATTAATTACTGCCAAATTATTTAACTCGGACCCCGGCTCATTCCTAACGTAAGCTGTTACTAACTGGTCGCAAATACGAATAAATCTAGTCAAAATGTTAGGGTTCCCGTCAAAATCGGGGACAAGGCGTAAGGCCTTAAAAATAACGTCGGGGTTTATCACTTCCCTCTCTACATCTAATCTATCTTCCGCAGGGTTCTGCATATTAAAATCTAAGTTTCTACGACTGTCTAAAGTGTACGCCCTGCGAGACTGCCTACTGGGCGTACCCTGGCAATTAATTCTAGGATGAAAAATCGTGGAAGCAAATCACTACTAAAATTAGGACTTAGGAATTATGGGAAAGCAGCACAAGATAGAATTCTAGTGTACTTACAAAATCATGTCGACTCGTTACGTATCAATGTCTGGTTACCTGGGTCGTCTCCGGCGGCGTGGTCTTCGAAGTTCGTTCTGAAGTACTCGTGAAAGCTTGAGAGCTCAACCAGCGGCGAAGGGAGCAACGATGTTTGGAGACCGATCGCGCACTGACTCGAGTATCCTACCGACTGCGCCAATTATGTAGGCCGCAGCCGGAGTACTTAAAAAAATCAAAGTTTAAAATAAAACTTTATTAAAATAAGAAAAATTACAATTTAAATAAATTCTAAAATTAACTAAGTTCGGTCGATGCTAGATCCGAAGTGTCCGTTCCTCCATGGGCTGATGCAATTTTCGGTGCAGGCACGAGGCGTCGACTCAGCAGTCACGCGGCAGGGCCATATGGATGAATATTGCTGACTGTCTTCGAGAATGTTCAAAAAATGTAGGTCGATTGCTAAAGGCTTGTGGATACTGTCAGCGATCTTTATAGAAGCTATAGCTATAACACGGATGATAACATAACCAACAAAACAAATATTTCAAAAATCGGTTTACGAACAAACCCGTCTTATATATAAAGCTAACAATTATATATATAGTTTTACATTTACTGACGAAAATCGACAGTGAGTACAGTTAGTTCAATGTCCTTACAACCACCAAAACTGTAATTAGTTTCTTTCAGGACATTCTTTTAGCAAATATAACAAAGAAAAATATGGAGAAATCACACAGATTGAGCTAACCTCAAAGTAAGTACGAGACTTGTAATATGGGACACTAGCTCAACTATAGCTATATTTTATAACATAATATAAAGATATTAGATACATCCAAGATCCAATCAAAGAATATATACACGTTCAATCTGAAAGTCGTTTTTAATATATGTTTTCGAAAAAAGGTTTGTTCAATTTTGTTTGAAACAAAAAGAAATATTGCCAAATTATAGGTCAACGGGATCCCTACAGTGATTCAAAAATTTAGGTTTGACTCCTTTAGGTATGCTAAATATACAAAAATACAGACGAAATTTAATGGAAATTACATATATTTTTCGTAGTCATGAATACATATACCTACAGCGCATTTTTTAAATCAATGATTAAAGCTAATTTACTCGCTAAATGGATGAGATATAACATTCATTAAAATATAACCATATTTAAAAAATATATAATAATCGATAAATATATTTGCATATATTAGAATACTAGCTGATGCCAGCGACTTCGATAGTGTGAACTTAATGACTCCGACGTATTATTCTAATAACAAAATATTTGTGACGCAGTCACGTCTAAAAAGCTGGATGGACCTATAAACCACCAAGTGGCCCGATCGAGCCGCATAGCAATAGAAAATCAAATTGTATCTGCGTTTCTCGCGATTGATGAGTTAATAAAATTTTGTATATGAGTAGGGTACAACTTGGACTAATTAACATACCTACAGAATACTGTTATCCTGAAATTACGAGTACCATGGCAGCCGCACAAATGGCTTATTTAACTAGCAATATAACGGCTCCTCTGCTGCTCCTCAGCGATTTGTTGCACTTCATGTTCCTCAGTAGTCTCTAGAGACCTAAACGGTTGCGTATATACGCTGGGAACCTCAGCGCGATTCTCTATCCGTGAATCTTTCCGAATCGTAAAACAATGCATAACGATCACGATTAGTACTCAGTTACGCTTTACATTCCTCAATGGGCTGTCAGGTAGCCTCCCGCGATATATCGCGGGAGGCTACCTGACAGCCTTGGAGGAATAATTCGTCCAAGCTGACAACCCATCACCGTGTAGTACGTCACAGACATTACGTACAAAGTAGTGATGTTTCATTATGTTATTGTATTATTTGTATGTTAGTCTGTAAAGTATATATGGGCTATATTTTGTAAAAAAAACTGTAGCCTGAAATAAATGACATTATTATTTCAGGCTACAATTTATTATAATACGAATAAAAATGTCAAGCCCGTGTCTCACGTGCTCACAGAAGGATAAGTACTATATTTATCTACTACTATTCTTATAACAAATACCACTTTTCACAAAAATTCGACAGAATATCTTGAAAGGAAAGAACTCTCCCTTTTTTCATGATATTTTGATGACAAAAATTAGGTCAATTTCAAGGTTCAAGATGACTGACGCCACTTTTCATGAATATTCATCATGGATGTCGTTTTTAAAGTATTTTGGGGTGTAAGGTGAATATGGGGAGAGAAACTACCACAGAATAATTATTTGTCCTAGGCATGTATAACTAAAATCGGATTTGGCAGGTAATACAAACATTTTTGAGTCCGAGTCTCAGAATGGCTTCGAATATTTTTGTAGTAAAAACGCGTTTAATTGTTTGGAAATACATATATTTTTTTATTATTCATAACTAGATTTCGCGAACTACGGCGTTCGCCAAATATAGAACATACATACATATGTATGTGGAAACCGGATGGCCGCCGAAATCGTGGCAGGCCTAAAAGGAGATGGCGCGATGACTTGGACGCATATATTAGTGGCTGGCAAACTTTTGGATGACTTCAACAACTTAGGGATGACAGCAGACAAAAAGGGGATACCTTTGCATAGCAGTGGGACATTATGATTGGTAAAAAACTAGCTTTTGCTCACGGCTCCACTCGTAAAACATCAACCCGGAACAGTACTCTTAGGAATAAAAGGTACTTAAGTACCACTTTATCATTACCTTGACAAGGTGCATGTAAAATTATATATATCACTAGCTTTCGCCCGCGGCTCCACTCGCGTCAATGTCGATCCCTCGGGAATAGTACTTTTTTCCGGGATAAAAGGTAGCCTATGTCCGTACTCCAGAGAACTTGTATGCAAAATTTCATAATGATCGGTTCAGTAGTTACGGCGTGAAAGCGTAACAAACAAACAAACAAATTAACAAACAAACAAACTCACTTTCGCATTTATAATATTAGTAAGGATAAGGATATGCGGTTCCATAGTTAGGGTATCAAAGCGTAACAAATTAATATACAAAAACTCACTTTCGCATTTACTATATTAGTTAGGATTATATTCAGTGTAATTTCAACTAGCGGCTTATTTAATTCAATAGCCTATGTTGCCATAAACCGTGATAGTTAGGCAGTTGAATTTTTTACAAATGATGTATTTATGTTGCCGCTATAACCAAAAATACTATAAACAGAATAAAATAAAAAAAACGTTTTTGCTCGATATTGTTAACGGCAACAGGTAGATGCATGAAATATTCAATACAAATTCAATATTTGATAAAAACAGAATAAAATATATATTTAATGGGGCTCCCTTACAACAGACATGATTTTTTTTGCCTTTTTATTTACAATGGTACGGAACCCTTCGTGCGCGAGTCCGACTTGTACTTGGCCGGTTTTTCGATAGTAGTTTTTCCTCGATATTGATAACGGCAACAGGTAGGCGTATGAAATATTCGTAGACTATTCAGTAATATATGTACTAATCTACCAAAACAAGAGTTAATAATTTATATTTAAGTGTTGAAGCTTAAAACAAATTACTATGTTCAGACTTTAAATTTGTATTACATCAAATTTTATAAAACTTGTTGCAAATATCGTGATCTACATATAACGTTTGTGCAATCCTACGCTGGCATATAGCGTGGTAGTTTAAAAGTCGCTGATCCAAACTTCTATGCCGTAGTAGATACCCAGCTTTTACAGAGAAAACTTTTAAGTACATAAAGACAAAGGAGATTTGTATTCGAGTAGTTTACGAAAGCACCTTAGGTGAAAAAATTTCGTTTTGTTGTTCCTTCCAAATGGTACCATGAAAATCACGGTGAGTTTTATTATTTGAAAAATAACATTTATACATCAATGTGACTAAATTATCTTTGTTTCCGACTGATTTTATATAGGTACCTGACTATATTTTGTTTCTTTTTTTTTCAGATTTTTTGTATCGTTTTAGCTGTAGCGCTCGCTCCATCATCTGGAGGACCATTAAGTAAAATATTGAGTAATTATTTTGATAACGATGGACTGGGAAACTATGAATTTGGGTATGTTGATATTGATTATACAAGTACTTAGGTATATTTTAAACTACAGTTCGATTTTGACAGAACTTGAGCAGAATTTAAAAAATACGTATTTGCGACTTATTATTTAAAGGCATGTTAAGCTATTATTTCGTTCAACATGGAACCCAACCAAATTAGAGGAAGGGTGTTAGTTTTGGTGTTAGTGTATGTAGTGTTTTTCGATTGTATGGTATTAAATTATGTAAACCTATTTTTAGGCACGCTCTAATAGTTTGTAGTTTGAGGGCTGATATATCTGCGTCTTAATGTGAGTTTAAATTAACGGCCTGCCATAAGGCATATTATATATATATATATATATATATATATATATATATATGGGCCAGGCGGCGTGGCGGTACAAAAGCAGATGGTCTAAACGCGCCGGCTACTTTGGATATTTCCGTTTTTAAGAATATTTAAGAGTTATTCGAAAAAGAAAAATAATCGATGGCTGCCATATCTGTAATGCAATTATAATAAAAAGTTTCAAGGTTAATATTAATGTATTTGGCGAATAATGCTGTTTACCGAGTAAATTGGACGTGATTTAGAGGCAACTTTGCAATTTTTTTCTATCGAGAAAATTTTACGCGGTCGTATTTTTGAGTCAGATAGTTACCAGAGTTAGTCCTGAACTTTGCTGCATTTTTATTTCAACTTGAGTATTTCATTATTATTGATATTACAGACAATCATGCAAAGTAGTGTGAGGAAGTACGGGCCCATAAGTATAGTGAGTGGGTGCTTAAATAAAAAAGTCCTCCCAAGTTCTATACGTTTTGTCTGACAAATAAGGCATCAAAGGAGGAGACTCTTTAATTATACTTTTTTTTTACAAATCTGGTCTCAATAAGCAGATACGATTTACAAAATTTAATTTTACAGTTTCAGATCCTCAGACAACATCTACAGATGGCAAAAAGGAGTGCTTAAGTATCTTGGCGACCAACCATACATCGATGTCACCGGCGGCTTTGCGTATCTGAATGACGAAAACGCCTTGAAGGTCACAAATTTCAAAGCAGACGAAAATGGTTATCAGCCTGAAGAGAGTGAGGGACCAGGTGGAATTCCTTCTCGTCTTGCAGCGGGAGCCGGCTAATCCAATTTATTCAGTGTACATCTATTGGTATAAATAAATAAAAAAATATAAATAAATTAAACATAAAATAATAATAACTGAAAGTTTTCCTTTTTAAATTATTTTTTTTTACTTTTCCTTTTCCTTTTTCATATTTTTTAAATCGTATCTAATGTTGTCAAAATTATTACTATAAATAACGATGGTTATATTTTTTACATTTATCTGTATTATATAAAAGCATATAATGTTTAGGAACATGAACTAAACTCACTATAAAAATAGTTTTAGTTGTTTATACAGCGTGATTTTGAACCTCTGAACTACTTTAAAATCCTGGAATCAGAATCCCTAATGGAATACAGAATTTTAAGAAAAAAGGTAAAAAACAAAAAAAAATGACTACCCATAGAAGCTGGGCAAACCAAGTAATTGGCGACTTTGTTTGGGAGGTCTAATATATCCCCCGTTTTTTTACCATTTTATTTTGCAAGTCAACATTGTATTAGAGCTTCTGATTTCAGGATTTCAATATAGTTCAGAGGTTTAAAATAACGCTGAATAAAGTAAAATATAAAATCTCCGTTTTTTAATATTTACCTTGTAATTTATACATAAATAGTATCACGTCTTTTTCCCTTGAGACTAGATAGAGATCTAAAAGCCACGTTTAGCATTTTGGTGGGTGTAAGGTGGAAAATGGAATCAAAATAGTGATCGGTTGCTAGCCGCATTGCTAAGAAATATGCTGATAGAGTATTATGAGTATTAGTATATTTATCCAATAGTTTGCTTCATTTAGAAATGTCAGTATTATGTACATATTTACTCCTTTAACCGGTTAACTACCAAACGCCCCAATCGGGAAACATAACATTAGATAATCTACTGTGTCTGCGTTTCTCGCGATAGATGAGTTAAATATAAAGGGTAGTATTTAATCCTAATAAATCTCCTTTTTTTCAACTAAATATACAAAAGTCGCACCAAAAATACTGACTTGCACACTATATGTGCACACAAAATAAATGTAATTCTATAAATAAAAATCACTTTTATGAAAACAAAAAATTAAAATCTCACACCAAAAATACTGACTTGCACACTAAAATATGCACACAAAATAAATTTAATCCTATAACTATAAATTCTAACTTAACATAACGAACCTACTTTTCCAGCAGCAGCTCGTTTCTGATGGCGATTCGTTTTCCGATGTGGTTGCAGTTCTAACCTAACCTAACCTACTTTTCCGGGAGCAGCTGGTTTCTGATGGCGATTCGTTAATGGAGAGATATATTATTGTAATGCATATTTAGGAACCAATTTTAGAAATTCAGTTAGAAGATTAGATAAATTCGTGTGCAAGTCAGTATTTTTGTTAGACAATAAGTAATTTTGATGTAAAATTGGTTAAAAAGGTCATCTAGTTTTAATTGACTACATATTTTTTTTATTAAACATGTTTAGATTTGAGTAGTTTATTTGTAGCTTATTCAGTTTTCTGGTACGCAGTAAGATAATTAGTGGAGCCACTTAGTTTGCATAAATTGTAATTAAAGGTGCAGTTAAAAATATCCCAAATATAAAGCAAAACATTGATGATCGTGATTTACATATCAACGTATAGCCTATACTATCATGAATGGGACCTATGGGGTTAACAAAGTATAATCAATTGAAAAAAAAAACTTTAAAATCAGTTGCAATAATTGAACCAAAAAACAACAAAAACAAACGGGACAAGTTGAATAGAAGCTTATAATATGAGCTTTCAAAGAAAGTTTTAAAGACGATAACTACAAGTATACAATAAGTTTTGACCTATCACACCTTTAGGGCAGTTAGCCTTCGGCATGCAGTTGACTATGACAACATGATGGTGTATGAAATATCTCGACCACTTTTATATATAAGAAGATAGAGTGACTCAATACATCAGATTGTTATAAACGGTGACGGCTAACACACGCTGTTAGAAAAATGAACAAACTGGTGCGTATACGTTTTTGAAGTTTGTGCAATGCAGTTTGAAATAATGTCATTAATTTAAATTATTAAGTTCACTTCAGTGCGATTTTATTCACTAAAAATATTAATAGAAAGAAATAATACTTAATATATACCTATACTTTTTCTTGACCTTACTAACTTAATAATACTTAAAAAAAATATTAAGACATTAATGATAAAAACTTGTTTATTACTGAAGTTAAAAATAACGAGTTAAACCACGCTCAATTAACAAGAATGTCAAAAGATTTATTAATTATCTTACATTTACTCCGTATGCGAATAAATATAATTGTTATGTATTGCTTTGTTTATTTTATTATATATTTTTTTCTTTACTTTGTACGCGAACGGTGTATAACCGTGTAATGAACCCAACGGTAATACATACATACAATCCCTTGAAGACAGGACTCAACTTGTTGGTCCCATGGAATCGATACTGGAAATTCATTTTTTTTTTCATTTTATGGAAATGTCGACATTCTTTTCGAGGTCCAAGCATTGTATTGTCCCATAGAACAGCACCTCCTCTGGTGTTGCAGATGTCCATAGGCGACGGTGACCACTTCCCATCAGGTGGCTCGTCTGCTCGTTTACCGTTAAATATACATAAAAAAAAATGTTGTTCGTTTTGATGGGTTGAAACACTAACCTAAGTGCCTTACTGGTATTGCAAGTGCCTTAGGTTCACTGGATCCTGGTTACAAACTAACTAGTAGGTGTAGGGTCTCGGCTATGAACGATCCCCGGTCAGGTGCAGGCAAACGATATTTTTCAGAGTGGCCCGTGTTTTTGGTATTTATTTATATATGTATCTATTTATAAAACATAGTGTGTCATTGAGTTAGTATCCTTAGTGGAAGCTAACTGAATCGTTGCGATTTGTCCCTATATATATTTATTTCACATTAACGTAGTATAAGTATAACTAAGAAGTAGGATTAAATTAAATATAATTGCTCCAAAGAGTCGGTCAGAGTCCTTGCCCCGAACTACCTTCATCGGTTAAGGTGGAAATCCCAGAGGGCTCGCGGGACCCTCGGCTCTGGCTTGCTAAGGCAAGTCAAATAAGTTTGACTTTCCAGAAAGGAGTCGTGAGAGCTGTTGCTCCAGGGGTGGAAATGTTAAAGAACGCAGCAAGTAACTTGAAGAAAGCGCAGCACACCTCTCGACATCCCTGAGTCGTCCCCACTGATATGTAGCCCCCTTTTACCTGCACGATGAGGTCCCCATCTAGTGGGCGAAAAGCCAACACCTGTGAATTATTGGCAATTATCATGATTATGGCAGGTGTCTGGCCGTTAGAAATAACCCAATACAAGTTCAGCTACATTTCAACACCGTAACCCACTCATTTTTTTAAATGCATTAAGACCTGTTCAAGGGCATATCATACACTGGTATATTAAGGAATTTGTTCTGGCTGGAAACCTCCAATCTATTCCAACGGCCAGTACGTGTTTTAAATCTATATCGACGTTAGCATCTAAAAGTACCGGGGTAACACCCGGGAATCGAAAAAAAGCATATACCTACCTAAAATTATTTTTTGTACTTCTGTTTCTAGAACGTTCTTATATATACATAATTATATATTACTTAATATATACTTAATTCAACGTAAATATCACTTCTACTGCCTTGTATCTCTTGAATAAAATGTGGTATATGAAAATTAGATAGAGTTAAGATAAAAAAATAATTGTGCTTCCTTGTTAAAATGTTGCAGATTGTTTTGGCGTGTCTGGCGACGTTGGTTTCTTGTACACTAGCGGCCAGCCTTCTAGAAAATGCAGTTAAATTACTAAGACATGAAAATGACAACGATGGATCAGGAAACTACAGATTTTTGTAAGTTGCACTTCTATGCGTTTTTAGAAAAAGTATTACGGAAGTTTACGTCTAGTCATTTATTTTGTCTGACTTAAATACTTCCTTAGTTAAATACCTACTCGTAATCAGATCACAATAATTCCATTTTACGGATAGCTACTTAAGAAAATATAACGACCGATACCTAGTGCTAATATTTATATAATTAATTAGATTTACTTTAGAGAATCGTATAATTAATCAAAAGTCTTAAAAACATTATCTTTCTAAATATTGGGAATATATTTTATTAATATAATTGGTAGGAACTCGTAGTAACGACTTCCTACGTTAGTTAATTTTAATATCCTACGTCCGCGGTTCTGCCCGCCTTGATATATATATATAGATCCCTTGGGAATAGCACAATTTTCCGGAACTTTAAGTCTCTATGTGCTTTTCGTGGTTCTCTACCACTTACCAATTTGTATAAAATGTTAAATCATAACAACGCATATTACGTATATTTTTTAAAACCCAATTTCTTTTATTATAATATTGTTTAATGTATTAAAGCATAAACGTATTTACACACAATGAAATTAAGTCATATTGGTTTTACCTTTCTGAAGAGCGGAGATGTTCGGGAGCAGAATATAAAATAGCATTTTGAAGTTTCGCCCTAAGTTGGGGAGCTAGCCCCAGTAACGTGTTTGTCAAGAAAATGAAGGCAATACCATTAGTAAACGTAAATTTTTCATTTTGTGTTTTTTGTATTGTGCTCTTTTGAAATGGTTCACAATAGATAAAAAAATAAGTTCTATCGATTTGTTAAATTCGCGGAATATCTATTTTCGTGCTTAGCAATTCTAAAGCTCCCGCATCTTTACTTATTGATACACAAATAATATCGGTTATTGTTCTATTTTATTTCACAGATTCAAATCTCAATCAATTTAATAAAAAAAGACAATATCAAATCTCTGTAAAAAGCCAATTGAAACTGTAGCCGATTATGAAACTATTTTTACTATTTATTTCATTTGCCGTACAATATAAACCTAAATTAATTATGAGCAAACGAAAGAAAAATGGTTAAGATGACAGGAATAATGAAAACAAAATAAAATAAAACGAAATGTTTTGTTTTAATTACTATTGATTTTTTGCCTAAATACTATTAGTCGAATAGTCATTATGCCTAGTAACATTATGCTAATTCATAATATAGGGAAAAAAAATGTCTCGTAGATAATTTAGTGAACATTACCTGTATACAAATAAACAGATAAGGCAACAAATTGCTATGCGGAAACAATATGCCAAAACCGTTATGTCAAATAATGGATCCACCTAGACCGTACCTAATAATTTGTATGAAAAAGAAACTATAACGATCGATTCAATAGTGATAGCGTATCATAACTTACTGTCGAATTTATTATATTAGTTGGCATTTTCTTTACCTTATATTGTATTTACCATCCTTTTAGTTTCGAGCAATCAGACGAGACGAGGCACGAACAGAAAGGCACGCTAAAAAACGCAGGGACCGACAACGCGTTTGTGGCGTCTGAGGGCTTCTACACCTGGCGGGCTCCCACTGGAATATTGTACCTAGTGAAGTACATCGCTGACGAGAATGGATTCCAGCCAACGGTAGAAGAAGGGCCTGGCGCCCTGCCCCCAGCGGCTACTGCTTCTCTATTGGGATAAAGTTTTGAAACTTTACAAAAAGATTCAGTACTATTTTAGGTGTTGCGTCTTAAGAGGCTTAATATCCAATAAGCATTAATTCAGAGTAAGATATTTTATAAATATGGTGCCTGTAGAATAATTTGCTAAATGAATTCTCAGTTATAAATGGTTATTTAGCATCTTGTACGCTGGCTCTAGTCAAGCTGAATTAAATGTCAGAACGAAAAAAACACATTTCATTTCGTCACCGTTTATATTTCCCACATTACATATTGTTGCCCTCGGCTTTAACCACACTTTTCGTCTGTAAATCTTTAAAAATATAATACAATCGTTTTCCAAGGTAAAACAATTTACGTATTACGCTTTGTAGTGATTGTATTTGCTACAAAACTAACAAAACATTTTAACGACTATCTGAATATAATTTACCATTGTTTTCTTCCGTATTCAAAACAACTTGCCTGCAAAATTTGTTGCCTATCGATTATTTAGGCACGAAAGCGCAACAAAAGATTTCATAAAACCTTAATATCCATAATGTAAGTGAGGGGGGAGATTTGTTTTAAATATGTAAGATATAATTATGTAAGATATTGAGGAAAATGCAAACGAAATTTATCAAAATCCATTTATTTTTCAGTTGTTCACGTTTAGTCGTCGACGTGGTATTTTACTGATTCAACCCAATATGGTTGCGATTGCTCTCGAATCCAAGGTCGATACCCGATATCCAGTGTCAATCTATGGGAAATTAATAAAAAATCTATATTTTATATTTAAGGAATAGATAAATACATAAAGCAAACATAATATATAATACAATTAAACAAATATAGAACGATACAATTATATTAAAGACACTTTTAGTAAACGATTACATAACACATTTCTCTTAGGAAGATATGATGAACGAAATATAAAAATAACATTGCTCTACATATACATAACTCTCTTCAGGAATTTAGGTTAGCCTGTTCGGGATGAATAATTTGTCTTTTACCTTCTTGGGGCTTAATCTTTGAAAAAATCGGCATACATCTTCCGACATAGATTGATACTATTTTAGATATTGATTCATTCCAATTAATACCAAAAATATTTGCCCAATTAACCTATGAAAAATTATTTTTCATGGTTATTATATCTTTCAGATATAAAACAGGCTTCAACCGCAAACTACTCAACCGATTTTGATAGAATTAAAATGAAAATAATTAGAAAATATCCAATTATATTTTTTTCATTGGATTAATTCATTAATAACGAGTTATATATCGTACCATAATAAAAGAATCCGACCGACTTTTTCAAGTCGGTTAAAAACAGGCAATCATAAAATTTTATTTCGTTTTTCACAATATATTCCGTGTAAAAACGTGTTCCATGTCAAGGTTCCTCTACTTAAAACAATTACTATTTATCTCGTTAGATGTTATATCAAAGTACATATAGGCAGATATATCTACTTAAATAAGTATCACATGCAAAAAAAACACGCGTACCAAAGGCCTTATTAGAGTTTACAAAAAACAACATTTTGTCTATCCTAATATTGAGGCCACCGCTCTTGAAGGTAAACTGTCGAGCTCTGGTTTGCCTAAATACGGGATCTGAAATTTTGACATTAATATATATAATATGAGAATTAAAATTCTAAAAGTAACTACACAACTGCCAAAAAAGTAGTAAATAAATATATACAGACAAATCACACATATTGAGTTAGCCCCAAAGTAATTTCGGGACTTATGTTATGGGATACTAATATAACGATACCCTATTTTATAACTAGCTTTCGCCCGCGGCTCCGCCCGCGTTAATGTCGTTCGCGTAAAGGTAGCCTATGCCCTTCTCCGTACCCCAAATAACGTGTATGCAAAATTTCATGATGATCGGTTCAGTAGTTACAACGTGAAAGCGTAACAAACAAACAAACTCACTTTCGCATTTATAATATTAGTTAGGATACACATATAGATAAACATTCAAGACCTAGATCACTCTGAAAAAGATTATTTTTCGCCTTGACCTGACCGGTACCGATATCGAACCCGAGTCATAAATTTTTTGTAAGAATTGATGTAAAAAAATAAATAAATAATATACACTTTAATAATGTAATAATACATACAAAATTTAAAAATATATATAGTAACATTAGTAAGTATAAAACAAATTTAAATATTTGGTTAGTATTTTTGTAAGTTTGTTTATTGTACCATCACTTATAAATGACTCAACGGATTTGGACGTATCTATCGTTAGAATTCTTAAACCCTCCTGACTATCGTAAGCTGTAATTATTTGGCAGTAGTTACATTATTTTGGAAAAAGCTTGTGCTTGCCTATATGTTTTCATATTTAAGTTATATGCATTACGAGTATCTGCATTCTCTGCTGTTTGCGCTAACGAACAGGAAGCCAGTGCGCTTGAAGCGAAAAGATGATCGTATTTACGAGGGCAGTAAATAAATCAGGCACAGTTATTAATGAGACGATTAAGTTTGTTGAGAAGATCTGCATTTTCTTGATTGCATTATTAGTTGCTGTTAAACTATTAAATCGATTACAATACTTGGATATCGAAAAGAAAGCTTTTGGTCAACGACAAGCTTCGCAGCGCTTTAATCTTACACTTATTAACTACCATGTCTCTTGCCTTTTTATTATTAGAAAACAAAAAGCGGGACAAATGGATGGAGAATGTATCTCAAATCGGGAGCTAATTAAAAATGCAGAATAAAGGATACCATGATGATATACAGTGATTTAATCTAAATGTGTTTATATAGTAAAATAAAAGTCCACTAAATCTTGCTGATTGTTTAAATACATTAAACTCGTTATTTTTATGCGTCTGTAGTGTACAACACGGTGAAAAATATCAATTAAATATATGTTTTTTACTGATTATCACTGACTGGAATTACGTGAACGGAACACTTTGACTTTCATCGTAGTTCCGCTAATTAACAAAGATAATTTTTATTCTATTAACCACGAACAAATAAATAGAGAAGCCTGTGTAATAATTCATCATCATTATCATTCCAACCGTTAGAAGTACACAGCTGGACAAAGGCCTCTCCCAAGAAATTATTAATTATCTTTTTATTATAAGTATATTGCCATACTCATCACGCTTAGCAGGCGGGTTGGCGAGCGCAGTTTTTTTGGTTCCTTGCGCTTCCGACGCTGCTGCCCATCGGAAGCACAATTCTACTCCACAGAACATCTCTGGCAAAGCGTCACTTCCGCTTCATCAGTTGCAAACTATACAATACACTTAATAAACACACCAATATTTACTCCTGCACAAAGTATGTTTGCAAAACACGTGTACAACAATATCTTCGTAGTCTTAGTTACGCTCAAACTGAAGATCTACTTTAGCTGTCTTTCCGTACGCTACGCACCCCTGTATTGCATTTATGTAGCCACACTAATATTCATTATTATACTATCACATCACATCTACACGCATAAGCATACACACAAACATACACCTTTCACTTTCACACATACACTTGCCACTATTATATATTCATTCATACACATTTTTAACTATCATACATAGACATCCCTCGCTTTTGTTTCTATTTTTCGTGTGTATAGTGGCTGGTGTCAGATTTTTCAAGCTGCCTAAGGGCATCGGACATGGCTTCGCGACTGCCATCAACGATGACAGCAGGGACCAACGGCTTAATGTTCCTTCAGAAGCACCGCCCGCTCTAATTACACTTACACACCCACCACTATCACACTTATATACACAGCAGTGCATTTTATACCTGTACCTAGCTATAAGTTCTTATCAAAATTTAACCAAACCGTGATTTCCTAAAATAACAGATGTAATCTAGTTTGGGAAATCAAAATATGTAAACCACTTCACTCTGCCAATGTAAATAATATATTATGTACAAGTAGGTCAAATCTGTAATTATTACCTAATTAATAAATAATTATCACAGTAATTTTCTGTCACTTTGGTCACCCTGGCAGCAAGCTGTCTCCGAGACACAGACCGATGACGTCTAGTTCGGGGATGGACTGTTGCCGGGTGGTTCGATGACTGATAACATTGTATTGTGTCCTATGAAACTGTACTCTTAATGTTATTTTTGGCTAAATAAAGGATTATTATTATTATTATTAAGCATTTTTAAGCTGGGGAAGAATAGGAATTTGTTGTATTTGGGAAGGGTATTGGGATACTACTCACTCGGATGAAACGGAAATCAAGTAGCAGCTCCGGAGGCCGGGTGCGCATACACGTGTGGGGATGAGACCCCTGACCACTAATGTAATAGATTAACTTAAAGCCAATGTGCTTTTCTTTGGCCGGCCGTAAAAATTTTGCCTAATCATATCACAGCATGGAGCACATACCAGACCTGAGGATGCAACCGGGAAAAAACAATAAAAAATATTTGGTACGTTTCCTAGGATTTGCTATGATACTGCCATAGTGATATGATACTGCCATAGTGAATTACTTAGGTTCTATATTCGTCGTCGAATATCAAAAACTATTTTAGCTCTAGCCATCTATCGACTTTATAAGAATTTATAAACTTACTTTAGATATAGTAATATTGGGATGGTAACCAGTCTTATCAGCATAATAAGTAACAGTATACTCGGTGTCATCAATAAAGAACGTGTACGACCCTGTAACAACTTGATCACCATTTTCATCGAGTTTTCCTTCACGATTCTCCGATATATCGTCCGTGTCATATCTGTAAAATAATAAACATATTTTTTATAATATTTCTACATATCTATACGTTAATGTATTGAAAATTAAGAGATCATTGACACGAATAACATCCATAACAACATCAAGTCAGCATCTTTTATGATTTCTGCACGGGTCTGGCGGCGGTGGCATAGCGAAGCATTTGTTCGCTATGTAATTTGCCAGTTTTTTAAGACGTGACCGTACCAGTGTGTTCTTTCGCAATTAGTTAAATTACGGATATAGGACTGCCACGATGGCGAGAGTATCTCACGCGATTTTTACGCAAGACTCCACACATCCAGAGTAGCATCTTAATCTCCGTGGCACGCAACTCCCTCTTCTGCCATTTAAGCACTTTTCAGACTTCACTTCTATGTAAAAGGACATTTCAGACAAGACAGAAGGTATCCTTTTATTTCGACATTTTTGTGTCAAAAATGATCCCAGTCACCTCATTTCACTTTGCTCACGCTGTCGTTATGCGGGCCTTAATGTGTCAAGCTCCGAAGATCTTTATCTGAGGGTACAACTGGAAACACGCTCAGTTGAAAGAAGAGAGTGTATTGAAAATTTTATATAGGTATTATAACTTTGTACTGTTAAGGAATGGCAAATCAGTAAATTAAATCTTTTCAAAAAATGGTTTATGACTGGCAATTTCTTCAAAACTAGCACATTTGGCTAAGTAATATACAATGTTAAAAATAATTTTGTGTATAAACTATTTTATTATTTGTTTCCGTTAACTTTTTAATGTAACTTCATAGATAAGTGTTTAAAGCGCGACAGTTAAATAAAAGTATCATGGTAAAAATAATTTTGCTACTGAGTAGGAAACTTGTCAGTAAAGTTTATTGTTAAACTCTAGGGCAGGTTGCTCGTATAATATTTCCGAGCGGCAGGTAGTATTTGTTTAAATAATCAGAAGCAAGCTCATTTCAAGGGAAAGAGACAGGGGAAAGTGAAGGATTAACTGACATATCAACTTATTACGTTATGAAATAAGGAAAATGACATTATTCAATGATGACAGTGTCTGCAACAGAACACAGCGTGTTTAACAATATAACAGTGTAAATGTTCAGTAATCACTCACTTGAAACTATATTCTCCTTTATATATATTATCTACATTCAACGTATAAGCAGCGACGAGTTCGGTAAACAACAGCAAAGTTGCAACACTTAACAGGACACTGGAACGTTTCATCTGAAAAACAAAATGTTCTGATGATGGAATGTGATGATCGTTTTTGATATTCATTTAAATCAATTAAAACTACTTTTGCTAAATTTTTGTGATCTTTTCACATAAAACCCTTTAGTTAGTTTGAAAAATACAATTAAGTATTGTAGAGGCTTTCAATTTAGCAAAGGACTTTTATTGTTTATTTTTTTTACTTATTTTCTTTTTTTTCTTGGATGTTTATCTATATAAGAATCTATTACAAAATATAATATCATTGAGTTAGTATTCTACGACACAAGTTAGCAGAGTCACAGTGAGGCCAGCTGCATCTGTTTGATTTGTCCCTATATATTTATTTATTTTATGAGTCGACAGAATGTTTTTACAAAATACAAAAATTTGCAACTTTATACATAGAAAACCCCTTTACCACTTAATATATTAACCGTAACACAAAATATTTCAAACTTACCTTGTAAAAAAGGAAGACTAGAAAAATATTCTTATATGCAGTATATAAATCTCTACACTGATTCGTACAAAACTAGAGACACGTCCTGACCCCTGTCGAGTACAGTCTTTTATGCCTTTGCCTTATTATTATTATAATGCTGTGCGATTGTAACTCCTAATTGACCAGTTTAAAGGTTGATACAAGATTGTAATGTGAATGGATAATCTTTATGCTGCATCAGTTTTTGTTTTGTAGTTCGTTATTTTTTTAAAATTATAAATACATGTTTAACAAGTATCATTTTATATTTTTTCATGTTTCATGTACCGGCTTGAATTTTTCTACAGACATTTTGTATTAAAACCGGTGATTCAGTCCGTTAAAATTGACAACTTAACGGGAGCATTGCCGGTAAGTAACGCAAGCGTAACAAACAAGTTCGCTGTCGTTATACAAAAGTTGTTCATTTTGATAGGCTAACTTACCCCTAAAAGTGGTTGTGATGATAGAGCAGATCCAAATGTCACGTCCAACAATTATTACTAAGGATGTATGTGTATAAGTGGGAATAAAAATAATATATATCATATAAGCCATACATAGTCCTTCGGTCACGAGATCAAAGATTGCTTTGATAATTTTTTTTAATTATTTAATGCTCATCTTCTATCTATACATATAATAAAACAGTAAAATTATTTTGTCTGTACATTTCGAATTTTTGACTGAAATGGATAGAGGGACACTTAAAAAGAATAATAGAAAGCAAAAAAAATTTTTTGGAATTTCTTGTCTGTCTGTCTGTCTGTCTGTATGTATGATCACGATTATCTCCGAAAATACTGAACCGATTTACTTCAAACTTTCACCAATTGCTTTGTTTTAACTCAGTTTAACATTTAAAGTTTGTTTCATCAAAATCGGTTCATTAAAAAAAAAGTTATCGTCATTTGAATGAACTCAAGGCATGAGTTTGCCTGCAAACATATAGTGACATAAGAAAATTAAAATCCAAAGTCAATTCATCATCATTATACGACAGCATTATACCTATCCATACTATCCATAGTAATCCATACTAAAAAGAAAGGAGAAGCTGACTGACTGACTGACATATCAACGCAGGGCCTAAACTATAAGGGTTAGGAACTTGAAATTTTGCACAGGGGTTCCTTTTATAACGTAGGGGAACACTAAGAAAGGATTTTTGGAAATTCATCTCCTTAGGGGGAAAAACGGGTTGCAAAATTAGTATGAAACTTTGTTGTTTTTGAAGTTATTCGAATGAATTTCAGCATGAAGGTTCTTTACTGAAAGGTATGAAACACGAGTAAAATATTTTTCTCAAAAATCATCCCTTAAGGGGATATAACGGGGATGCAAATTAGTATGAAACTTTCCGTTTTTGAAGTTATTCAATTTAAATTCAATATTAAGGTGTTTCATTGAAAGTCATAAACTAATGTATTTCGGGTAATTCTACTATTCCTGAGAAATCGACACTTACGCGAGAAATCGGAAAACCTGACTTATATATCAACGCACAGCCGAAACTACTGTGCGCAAAAACTTGAAATTTGGCACAGGGATTCTTTTTATGATGTAAATGAGCACTAAGAAAGGATTTTTAGAAAATCAAAGGGGTTGAAGTTTTATGAAATATTCACATTTCTGGATTTAGAAGTTTGAAAATAGGTACGCAAGTTCTCAATTAAAATTAAAAAAGATCTGTTTAGGTGAACCAGACAACATTCTCCCTTGAAGGGAGGGGGTAAAGTTTGTATGGAATTTTTCCATTTCTAGACTTAGAGGTATGAAAATAAGTATATACGTTCTAGGTTACAATTAAAAAAGATCTGTGTAGATGAAATGTACAAAATTTCCCCCTTAAGGGATAAAGGGGGGGGGGGGGGGGGGGGGGGGATTGTATGGAAATTTTCTCATTTCTGGACATAGAAGTATAAAAATAAGTATATATGTTTACATTAATTATTTTGTCTGTACATTTCGTTGATGAAATAAACAAGGACCTTAAAAATGTAGCGGAGTGGTCAGATGACAATGGTTTAGTGCTGAATCCAGGTAAAACAAAATATATTGTCATAGGTACTAGAGCTCAGATATCGGATATCAAAAATAACACACCAGAAATAAAATTAAAACATACACACACAGATACTAGAAGTCTCTGAGGCTAGAAATCTTGGTGTCATAATGGACAGCAAATTGCAGTTTGAAAAACATGTAATTGAGACTATCAAGACTTGTTATTACCGACTGAAAGTTTTATATCAAATCCGTGAGTACCTTAGCATAGAATCCCGAATTTATTTGTGTGAGTCACTTATATTATCCAAACTCAACTATGCAGATGTGGTGATTGGTGCATGTCTGCTGGGCCGTACGAAAAATCTTATTCAGCGTATGCAAAATTCTTGTGCTCGATACTGTTTACCTATTCCTCGACGAGCTCGTATAACACCATATCTGAACCAAAACAATCTCTTGAACATGGAGTCAAGACGTACTCTTCACTTTGCTTCATTACTTTTTGGTGTTATTAAAAACAAAAGTCCATCATATTTGTATAAAAAATTGCAATTTGGC
This sequence comes from Elegia similella, assembly GCA_947532085.1. NCBI lineage: Eukaryota > Metazoa > Arthropoda > Insecta > Lepidoptera > Pyralidae > Elegia > Elegia similella. The sequence continues at coordinate 16,238,674 of OX383930.1, forward strand.
AGACGGGCACGAGAACCAGACCGCTTGGTTTGCCTCAGACATAAAACTGCTGCATTTAGAGGCAGTTTTAGATATGCTGCAACAAGTTGCTGGAACAACATCCCACCTCCTATTAGAAACTCTTTGACTATTAAAACTTTTAAAATGAAATTCAAAGAATATGTTTTAAGTGTTCAAAATTGTAAAATTGCAGCATTTTTTCATATTCTGTTATTATTATTTATTTAGTTCATATATATTCAATTGTTATTAATATATATATATATATATATTTATTTTCATTTTAATCTATGTATTTTCTCACAAACAGAATCAGAATTTATAATTAATATGGCGCCACCCTAGATTGCTTGTTTAAAGTTTATGTATGTGACATTTATATCCTAATTAAATTTAAAATTTTATTTTGTTTAATTGGTGTCCTCGGAAGACCAGAGTTGTGGTCAGAAGGCCACAACATTATGCTGAGAGGAGGCCATTTTGATATAGGCACAAATTTGTTATGTAATTGCTGAGAATTGGTAACATTGTTTCACCATGTTTGTGATATATCAAATAAATAATTTTTCTTTCTTCTTCTTTCTTTCTTTCATTACAATTAAAAAGATCTGTGTAGTTAAAATGGTCGAAATTTCCCCTTGAAGGGGTAGAATAGGTGGGGTAAAGTTTGTATGGATTTTTTTTATTTACTTAGAAATATGACAATAAGAAGTTCTCCATTACAATAAAAAAAATATCTGTGTAGGTGAAATGGGCAAAATCCCCTCCTTAAGGGCTAAAGATCTATGCAGGTGAAATGTATTAAATTCCCCCTTAAGGGGAAAAAGCAAAGGGGCAGGGGTTTGTATGGAATTTGTATCATTTCTATTGTTCCCAAGGGAACGACATTAACGCGGGCGGAGCCGCGGGCAACAGCTAGTAGATAGTATAATTACACCAAGAATTGATTCTTAGTTATTAATTAATATAAATAACATTTAGAACAGGTTAAATAGACACATTTCAATTCGTGTAGTCAAACTTAGTTAATTCTATGAAATGGTTACTAAAGAAGATGGCCTACTCTCAAAATATTTGCCAGGTACTTTAAGTAAGGTTAAAAGTCGAGTGTTTCGGTAAAGTACGTTACATGCAAGGTCAAAACTGCGTGACCTCACAATTTGTTATTCTTTTTAATTTCAATTTATTAATTGCTGCACCGATTAGTATAAGAACTTACTTCACATCTTACATCAGATCTCCGTGGTCCAGTGGTTAAGGCGATTGCCTGTAGACCCGAGGGTCGTGGGTTCGATTCCCACGGGAAGCATACTTTGTTTAGTTGTTTTTTTTTTAGTTTGGTTAGGACATTGCAGGCGTGAATCACCTGATTGTCTGATAATAAAGATGATTCCGTGCTTCGGAAGGCTCGTTAAGCCGTTGGTCCCGGCTGCCATCTGGTAGTCGTTAAAGGATCCATGTCAGAGGCCGAGAGGCGGTTCCGAAAACCTCTGACACGAGGGTGTGCATGGTCGATTAAACATGACACCTACTCGAAATGATGATGATGATCAGATATAATTCCTTATGAAGCTGAGATAAAAACCAGAAGAATCTTAGCATTTTTGTGGGATGTAATTTGTTCATGGAGGGATATATTGTTGTAATGCATATTTAGAAACCAGTTTTAGAAATTCGGTTGTAAGTTTTTTTAATGATGTTATTAAAAAGAATTTATATTGTAAATTTTTATATTGATTGTGCTTACATTCATAAAAATATACATAAAAGTCTCTATTTATAGACCACCTCTTATTCGTTTCCCGTGCAAAGAATCTTAGTAATAAATACTAATAGTATTGTAATATAAAAGTTAACAGGACTGCCCAGCAGCCAGGAACAATTATACTCGTAGCTTATGTCTCTCAGGAGGATTTCTAACGATGCCCTCCCATACAACCAATTCGATTGGGATTTCTTATTTTTATCCCACTATAACTTTTAAATAAGTAACTGTGTTATAAAGACTGACATAGATACATGTATTAACTTTTAAAACAAACCATTTACTTTTGGGCAGTCACAATAAAAACAGACTATTGATTTTTCATACCGACGTCAAACAGTCTAAGCATAAAACAATTGTTGGTTTGGTTAATTGGTTTGTATTGTCATCAACGCAAAGCCTCTACTTTGGCTTTGAAAGTGGCAATTTGGTTCATTATCATAAATTCATACTCTCACTTCTTTTCCCCGCAATATTTTCACAAAAAAAATATTTCTGTTGCCGTTATTACAAAAAATAATAAAATAACATTAACGACAAAAAACGCGTTGAATTTTTACCAAACGCGTTTTTTGGCGTTAGATATTGTCAAATGTGATAATTAACAAAGAGAATACAAACACTACGCAAAATTATTGTTGAATCGTTAAATTACAGATCATTTTAGTATTTTGTCTTATCCCTTCATATAAGGAAGGTATATATCTGGTCTATACAACCAAATGTTATCGTTCTAATATTTTGTCATACACACATAAATTCAAATCAAACAACTGAACCGGTTTTGATGAAATTTAAATAGGTCCGATTGAAAAGCATACCAATTCCAAGAGGTTTACCAATGACGGAGTTATGAGATAACAGAATGTAAAAAAGGTACAACCGAATTGTTAACCTAGTCCTTCATTTTGAAGTCGTTAAAAAATAAAAATAATATCAGTGTGTGTGTATGTGTGTAATCACATGTCCCTTTATATTCTGAGCTTAATATTAAATAAACATAACGGTAAGTATGCATTTTTTAAATTAAATTAAATCAATATTGCCCGGTGGTTCCAAAGCATTATTTCGCTTTTCGTTACGGTCGGCGCCTTAATAGTGACCAAAACCACAATGATGATTCGGAGGAGAGTTACTCGCATCTGCAGCATCAAATCATCGTGTCAAGGCCAACTGGTTACATCATATCTGAGCTGGTATTTAGAAAATACCAATATTATTTCGTTATAGTAACGGTTAATGACCGAAGAAAAAATAGTAATAAAATAACTTGTTTACTATTTACATAGTATATTTATAGTCCATATTATTATAAATAAGTAGTAAGTAAAAAGTTTCTTCAAATAAAAATAAAAACATGACTGCCCTGTCCAAAAAAGTAAAATCGATGTCATTCATGAGGGTAAAAGGATTCTACCGATATACGAAACGTTCATATCTATAATATTACTCGTATCAATTCGACTCGTATGAGTGAATAATAATGTGTCAGATTTGCATTGTTTTTGTAAATATACTATACCAGTTTGTTGACATTTAAAAGTATGTACGTAGGTTTGTCCGAGCATATCTCAAAACTAAAGTAACTCGGATTGCAAAAACCTTTCTTGGTAACACTAGGTAAAGTTCAACTAAGAGAACAGTGCAAGTTTCATCAATTTTTGGAATAGAGAGTTAAGTATTTATAGCGTGTTAATCAGTCACTAAATTTGCAGTATTGAAGTCTTTTTGCCTAGATGTACACATTAGTTTTAGTTGTGAACTTGTGCTTTGGGATACTTACTCAACGATACTAGTTTCTATATCCTTGTAGTTTAGAAAATCAAAATTGTACATGAGGGAGGACACAATATAATATTTCATTAAATCCAACTCAAATTATATGTTTAACAACGGAGTTAAGAAGAAATTTAAAACTTTTTGGCGCCCCTGGTGGATTTTTCATGAAAATGGGTAATTGTGGACCAAACATATGCATCAAAAAATTTTACTTCTTCTCTGAAACCATAATGAAATAGCTCATAACAAGAAGCAAAATATCTTAGTAAAATATTATACATTTTGTTTATTCTAATGGTATTTTATCCCATTTAAAAAGGATGTCTTGATTCTCGAAAGCAAATTGCAAACCTCTTTTAGATTCTGAAATTTTAATATTTGTCATATGAGTTTATGGCTATGTGTGTGTGTGTATATGTCATGGAACCGAGATTAAAGGAGACTGAAAAAAATACCCGCGCAGTTGGTAAAATGCCCAGTATAAGAGCAGTAGGATAACAACTATTGCAATAATCAAATTGTCCGGTAATTTCAAAACGCTTATCGCCCACAGCCTTCGTTATTAATCTTCTTCTTTAGAAATAAAAAGAATTAGAAGGCGTAATTTTTTCTTTTTATTTCTAAAGTGCAGTTGATAAAAGCTCTGCTGACCTATGATAATAAAAACTTAAATTAACTGGAATGTACCATATTAAGGATCACACATAATTTTTACTTATTAGAAAGAGTGTATAAAATCTTCTAGTTCTTAATAGATGAATTTAAGTTTTAACTTTGATTCTGATGTGAGTGTATCTAATTGTTATTGTATTTAGATACAATAACAATTAGATACACTCACAGCAGAATCAAAGTTCGAACGGTTATGCATATTCGCCATCCAAGAAGCAAAGAGCACGGCAGCTAGTGCGAGGCACATGAGACAATGCTCCTTAGACTTGACCCTACTTTGGGTTTCAGGGTACGAAATAAGACTTTGATTAAACTTAGGTATAATTTAAGCAGTAGTAAAAACTTTGTTTATAAAATATTTCGAGCATTTTTATGAGTAAAAATCTTGAGATAAAAATAAACTGTATCCACAAATAACAGAAAAAAATCTTAATTCTATAGTGATGCTCTGACTCAGATACGTATAATCTGCAATTTACAAGTAATTGTATCACCAAATTGTCCTACACACAACAGCCTCCGTGGTCCAGTGGTTATTGACCCGGGGGTCGTGGGTTTGATTCTCACCGGAAGCATACTTTGTTTAGTTGTTTTCAGTTTGGTTAGGACATTGCAGGCTTGAATCACCTGATTGTCTGATAATAAAGATGATTCCGTGCTTCGGAAGGCACGTTAAGGTGGTCCCGGCTGCCATCTAGTAGTCGTTAAAGGAACCACGTCAGAGGCCGAGAGGCGGTTCCGAAGAACTCTGACACCAGGGTTTGCATGGTCGATTGACCGTAACACCTACTCGAAATGATGATGACCAGATTGTGCGAAGATTACAGGGCAATATTCAAAATGTCTAGACAGGTTGAATAAAAAGTTTATTTTAATGGTTTTCATGGCGGAGTGGTTAGCAACCCAGTTGGTGACACGAGGGGTAACGGGTTCAATTCCCAGCGCGTACAAATACTTGTTCTTTATTTTCACAGGTATGTGTCTGCGGTTCTGGAGATACCCAAGGCGAGCTGGCATCAGGCAGGTATCCGGCTATAAAAAATCACTAAATTACAGCATAAATGCTGCAGAAATCTAAATAGCGGACTCCAGCCTCCCACGGATCACAAAAAAAAATCACAACCTCGGATGAAACCGAGAATACCCTCGGATGTGGAGTAGAAGGACTTTAATAAAAAGAAAATGTTAGTTAATGACTTTGCCCTAGGTAGCTTGTCATTATTCAAAATTAATAAAATAGATCATAAAATATGCCACTTGGATAGAGATATATTACTTAAAATAACTAAAAGTTATTAAACGAATTTTAAAAAGTATCAAATTTAATATTTGAAAGCGAAGCAAATATCAAAATAACAGTTTTCATCGACTCTCAAAATAATCTTATACAAAGTGATTTTGAACCTCCTAGCTATATCGGAATCTCGGAATCAGAATCCTTAATAGAATTCAGAATTGTAAAAAAAGAACCTGATTGCAAAAAAATATGTTTCCCATAGTTGCCGACCGACGAATTTCTATGGAAGGTCAAATAATTTTTTCGTTTTTGACCGACTTTAAAAAAAGGAGGAGGTTTCTCAATTCGACCGTATATATATTTTTTTACCTTTTTTCTTGCAATTTTGTATTACATTAGGGATTCTGATTCCCAGATTTCAATATAGCTGGGAGGTTCTAAATCACGCTGTATATTTTAAACAAAGTAATTGAAAATATAAATATTATTGTAATTATCATACATACAATTTCTTAACTCCTTCCTGAACTTCCTGCTAAAAATCGAAAAGGGGTTTCTAGACACTTACTGTAGATAAGATAAGATAAAATAAGATTTATTTGCATTAAATAGGGTACAGAAAGATGTTACATATAGATGTGTAGCTTAGCCTACTTAGCCATTTTTACAGCATGCAATATTTTTATTTGATTACATTTCTATTTACAATACTAAATATAGGCTCTTTAATCAAATTCACATACTTTTAGCGTCATTAATAATTACAACTTTAAATAAGTCTCAATTTAATATTATACAAAAATGTCAGAAGTACTTAATTATTATCAAAAATGTCATCAATTTTATAAAACATTTTCTGGAATAGCCACATGTTCAATTTATTTTTAAACAAATAATTGCTAAGGTTTTTAAACTCATTTGGCAATTTATTATAAATTCGTACACACATGTTGTGTGGACTATTTGCACATTTTACAGATTTCGGAGTACTGTCTAATACGAGCCTATATGGATTTCTTTGCATTCTTCCACTAACCTCACTTGCTTTCTTAAACAGATTGATATTTTTGTAAACAAACATACATATCTCATATATATAAAGTGAGGGGAGAGGCAGCAATCCTAAATTTTTAAACAATATTCTGCAAGATATTCTAGGTGGTACTCCACATAGCACTCTTATACATTTTTTCTGAGCCACAAATGCTTTTGTGTATTCTATGCTATGGCCCCACATAATTATACCGTATCTCAGAATGGACTCTATGTATGACCGATATGATAGAATTGCAGTCTTTCTATCCGCAACATTTTTAACACGATTTAATGCATACACAAATTGATTAATTTTTTTATTTATATTGTCTGTATGAATTTTAAAACTCATATCCTGATCTATTGTAACTCCCAGAAATTTTATGTTTGTCACTTCTTTTATTTTTAGTATATTAAATGTAAAATTGCAATTTGGATTTTTTGATTTATTCAATTGTATATAATTAGATTTATCAAGATTAATTTTTAAATTATTCATATTGAGCCATTTAATTACTTTGTCAATTGTATCGTTTACCTCCCTTTCATGATTAATTATTGAATTATTATTCTGGTCATTTTTATTAGTTGCTACGATTATGGATATGTCATCAGCGTATAAAATGCATTTGTGTTTGATTGCTGTAGTAATGTCATTTATATATAATAAGAATAATAAGGGTCCTAATACACTTCCTTGTGGAACACCTTGACATAACTTTCTATAAGATGATATATACGTCATCATTTCATTTTTTATTATTTTACTAATAATGACACCCTGGTGTCTGTTTTTTAAATACGATGCTATCCATTGTAGTGCAACCCCTCTTATACCTAGTCTTTCAAGTTTATTTAAAAGAATATCATGCGTCACCTTGTCAAATGCCTGTGACAATTTAAAAAACAGTCTTGTAGTCAAGTACTTAATATTTAGATTATGGTGTATTGTGTTTATTAGTGTATAGGTAGCTAGTCCAGTCGATTTTTTCTTTTGATAGCCATATTGATTTTTGTTTATAATATGATATTTATTTAAGAATTCCATGAGTCTTTTATGCATGCATTTTTCAAAAACTTTTGATAGTATTGGTATTAGCGTGATTGGCCGAAAATTTTTCAAGTCTTCTTTTTTACCTTTCTTGTGCAATGGTTTTACTAATGATAATTTCAGTCCATTAGGAAAGGTGCCACTCAAAAAAGATAAATTTACTGTACTGATAAGTGCGTTAAAACCGATTCGATTTGGGGACAACATTCTTTTAATATTTTAGTATTTAAACCATCATAGCCCTCAGAGTTAGTATTTTTTTAACGAACCAATTATTTTTTTGACTTCTCCCACCGATAAAGGTTTGAGAAAAAAACGGAACCCTATAAGGGTTCCATTTCATCACTTGGTTATCCGTCTGTCTGTCTGTCAAGACCCATTTTCTTATGAGCGTAGAGGTATCAAGCTGAAATTCATATCAAATATTCAGGTCTACTGTCCCTTGGAGCTATGAAAGAATCAAACCGTTTATGCCGCAAATTTTCGAAGCCAACGCAATCTAAAGATACAGCTGGTTGTGCTGCAAATTTTCGTGTTTTTTCAATATTCGCAGGGAATCAATACCTACCAGGGAACTTCCCATGAACTCAGAATCTTAAAATTTGGTACGAAGCAACGTCTTTTAGCACAGATAATGGAAAAATTGCGAAAAACATACATTTTAAGCTACATCATATAAGAAAAATTTTTTAAGTAATCTTTCGACATTCGCAAGGGAATCAAAACTTCAGGGTACTTCCCGTGAAATCAGAATCTTAGATTTTGGTACGAAGCAACGTCTTATAACACAGTTAATGAAAAAATTGCGAAATGCATACATTTTAAGTTACATCATATAATAAAGATATATATAATAACTTCAAACTTATACGTGCGCAAGGCCAACTCGCACTTTGCCGGTTTTTTTGAAAGCTTTTGACATTCAAACTAATAAGGCAAAACTCCCTTCTTCAGTTAAACTTAACGTAATATTCCATGTCTTTTTCCACCTAAAATATATAAATAAAAAATAATACCATATTTTAATCGGCCTCACATTTTTGTATGAAAATATCGATATTGTTTTCTAGTCCAATCCTGGGTCCCATACGTTGTTCAAATGAACAACGTATGGGACACGTGGGGAACGTATGGGTAAGGATATAAAATCAGCCCGTCTAAATAGACGGGCTGATTTTATATCATTTTACGTTAGACGGGATGGTTTTAGATACAACGGTGTTCACCCTTACATCCTGTATTAACCTATTTGCTTACAACAATCAGGCATAGCTGGGTCAGATACATATTATATCATTCACTATTTTGCTTTTTACACTCCAGTACGTCCCTGTGTCATTGTTTTGACCTTGGAATCCTTACTAATATTATAAATGCGAAAGTGAGTTTGTTTATTTGTTTGTTTGTTTGTTTGTTACGCTTTCACGCCGTAACTACTGAACCGATCATCATGAAATTTTGCATTCAAGTTCTCTGGAGTGCGGAGAAGGACATAGGCTACTTTTTATCCCGGGAAAAAGTACTTTTCCCGAGGGCTTGACATTGACGCGGGCGGAGCCGCGGGCGAATGCTAGTATTACATAAAAATGGAAACGGAAGTATTGGAAGGTAAGTAGGTTTGTCCACCAAACTAGAAAGAAATAAGTAGGTATGTTTTTATTAATACATCAGGCTTATAAAAAGAGAATACATAGGTATTAACTTATTTCCATATCAACTTAATAAAAGGTAAGAATACTTACATCGAAATGATATTTACAACAATGTCTACTAGCCGGGGTAGAGGGTGGAGTCTTATAATCATCCCTTTTTACAACGGAATATAATTTTAAATTGTATTCCATTGTAAAAAGAGATGATATAAAATTCACACAAAACTGCGTGAAAAATTATTAATTTTTCCAGAAGTTTTGTGTCTTTCGGCACGTTAAAAGATAGTTTTTCTGGCGTTTTAAAAGCAGTGTTTGTATAGTTCGGCACTATACAATATTTGTACATAGTTAAAAAGATAAATTAGACATAAATAATTTGTTTTAAAGTCGCAATTACCACACAAAACACTGCGCGTCTTGTCACTGCCAACGGGCAACTAGCGGCGTCCGTCACAGTGACGTCACAGCCTCCGCGCCGGCCGACCAGTGAATTTTGCTAGTAATTTGGTCATAACTTCGTCAATTTTTATCGTAGAACAATAATTTTTGCACCTTATGTTATGGATTTCTTAGCTCTATAATCCTGCATTCTCAACTAAAAACTTTACGGATCCTCATTACGTGATTTATTGATAAACATATGTCCAACACATTATTAGATTTACAATTAGCAAATTCACAATTTTTATATTGATCACATATGTCCATAATATTATTATTTAATTTAAATAAATTTATATAGTCATTTTTAAAAACATTAAGTATTATAATATTATTTTTACTCAATTTTCTACACAAAGAATTCAATTGTAAAGTTAACATTTTTAGATCATAGTCATTTTCTCCTACACTTATTACTAGTTTATCTTTTGGATTCAAATTTATATTCAGACAATTTTTTAAAACTTCTGTGCTTAATGCATTTGGTTTGATTTCAGAAGTTATAGAATAATCTTCTAATTTTGAATTTTCTCTTGTCTTTACTAGTGCTGATGATAAACCCGTACATTGCTGTGTTCCAAATATATAGATTTTACTTCTTCCGTCTTGCGTTTTATTTATCTTTTTTGGTTGTTTAGAATTGGCAATTTCAACCATTGCAGTGGATCTAATATTTTTTGTTTCTTTTGTACGTCTCCTTATTCTGTTTATGTTTTGTTTCAGTTTGACTATTTCCTGTTCTATTTCTTTAATTTTTTCCTCTATTTCTTCTATTTGTGGCTTTTCCGTTTCAGTAGACTTGTTTTCTTCTCCATACATTGTATTGTCTGAAGATTCTTTGTTGGGCGACGAAAATATTTTTCTTATTTCTGGGTATTGAACGGGACGTTTGGCATTTTTCTTTTTTAAACTTTTAATCTGATTGTCTGACAAAGGCAATTGACAGAGTGATTTTAATGTTTTGTTTTCCTCTTGCAGTTTTTCTATCTGTCTTTTGAGTTGGTTGTTTTCAATTATTACGTTTTCTAATTCATTTACTGAAACTGCTAGTTCTGCTTTAAGTTTATCAATGCATTCCCTAATTTCTTGCTGAGCCACAGCGTCTGATAAAGTAAAATCGGCACTTTTAGATAGAATAATATTTGAGTTCATACAAGAATCATCTATTAAATCCATTGTTTTTATTGGAGTCAGTATTTGCGAGTCCTCAATCTGCGAGCTAATAGGTGTTGACTGTTGCGCGTTGTCAGTTTTAGGCGAAAATTTTTTCCGCGTCGTAACGTTTGATGTACTTCTGCTATTATTTACTATAATTTCCTTATTTTTGGTGATACATATTCTACATTTCCATTTCATTTTTGATTCAGACTCCATTATGCTCCATAATTTTTCGGAAAATCCTGCACATTCGAATTCGAACTTATTGTGACATAGACTGCATTTTAATGTAGTTTTCGCGTCGACGTTCTTTTTACATTTAAAACACACAACTGTATTTGTTGCTTTCTAGATGTAATACTAACAGTAGGCAGGATCTAGTTCGGCGTAATACTCGACAATGTATTGGGTATCAGTAAAATAAACGAATACCTACGACCCATTAACCAATTGTGCACAATTTTCATCGATTTTTCTTATATCTGCTGTAGAATTTGTTTTTTGTACTTATAGACTTTCATATTTTACTAGTTATTACTGCACATCATTTTATCTTAATTGTGATCAAATCCCAAATTTTAATAAGCTGTTATACAATATTTACTCTCTTTATTTTTCTCTTAGTAACAGTCAGAACTACTCCATTTAATTATTAGAGTCATACTTAATGTAGTTAGATTCTTGCAATTCCTCTCTTAATATTAAATTATAAGTATATTGTATTCATTCAGATTCAATTGATTGTTATCACTCATGTCTTAGTACAATTTTTAGCTATCTCGTCGAAGTCTTTTCTCCAACTGCTTTTTAAGTGATTTTCTTTATTTTTTATAAGGTTTTTTGCATAAAATATTACTCTGACATACTCAAACTAAATTATTTTTTTAATTATCTAAATGATTTTCTTTAATTATTGACTCATATGATATATGATACATAATAAATTGTTAAAATTATTTTGTATAACTCACTATTAATAGGTAAAATTTTCACAATACCACACAAGTACATTAGGTATCACTTTTCACGATATAATAATATACACTGCCGATGCAGGGCAGAACCTACAACATGCTAATGTATGCGTAAAAAATATTTTTATTTACGGGATAGAACTATAAATTAAGTAATAAACACTAAGTTATTTATGTTTTATACAAAGTTGAATGATTTTAGAAACTCACCTTGTAAAAACCTGATCACATGGCAACGTATTGTTAATCAACAAAATGTAGCGTAAAAGTTGCACGAATTCATACAAGCAGTGGAATAATTTCCGAGCACAGTCAAAGGCAGCCTTTTCTGATGGTATACTAGATAAAAATGTAAATGGAATATCGTCTGTGATGAGTTTTTGTAGTAGGGCCGTTGGCCTAGTTGTTTTTTATTTTATAGGAGCTGAACAGGAAAGGTCTTAACATTTAAGTTTTACTTTAGATACAAATCTTTATTTCGAAAGCTCTAAGTGCCTAAAGTTACGCTTTGCATGATAGAAACGTTAAATATGAAATAGCCTATCGCATATTAATGCAGGGCAGCTTGTAGTATTGATGTGCCGGAGAGAAATTCTTTCTTCTCATGAATTCCTTCTCCCAGAAATTTGCGGGAAATTTCCAACAATTCTCGAGAATTTTTCAATAACTCCCGCACTTGAGAGAAAGAAAAAGAAATTCTTGGGATATATTTCCGATCCGTTCTCACCGTTCTCGAAAATTTCTAGCACGGCACAACACTAGTAGTGAGCTGTTGATGAGTCTATCTGTGTGAATGAGAGTCGGTCAAAGCACTCGCCCCCAACCGTGTCTTCATCGGTCGGGCTGGAAATTCAAGAGGCCTTGTAGGCCTCGAAGTTGTCCATCCAGAGAGAATTTATGAGATTGATCACTACCACCTCTGGAGTCTGTAGTTCCAGGGGTGGAAGTGTCAAAGGGCATAACGCCGTGAGTAACTTCGGAAAAAGCGCAGCCCACCGCTTGACACCTTGAGTCACCCACATCGGTGTTACCCTTTTGTCGGCAATAATCGTCGGCTAGCTAGGGGCGTCAATTATTATGATAGTAGCAGATGTCCAAGCCTTGCCAATAACCCAGCACAAGTCCAGCCACATTTTAATCCCAGAACAGTACCATATTTCCAGTAACAGGTTCTGTCTGGAGACCTACAAGTTATTAACTTTTCTAAAATCCCCTACGTTGTTTCTATTATCCCACGCAAGCCACTCAAAGAGCCGTGGTAATACCCATAAACTAAAAGAAGATAGTTATTGTGGCGAGCTCCGTGGCGCAGTGGTTAACACGCCCCGGGTTTGTACCCTGGTCAGGTCAAGATGGAAAATGTTCTTTTTCAGATTGGCCTGGGTCTTGGATGTTTATCTATAAATGTATTTTTTTTCTATATATGTATTTGTAGTAAAATATAGTATCGTTGAGTTAGTATCCCATAACACAAGTCTCGAACTTAATTTGGGGCTAGCTCAATCTGTGTGATTTATCCGTACATACCTATTTATTTATTTATATTTATTGTACTTATAATTAAATCCCAGAACTCACTAGTTTCTCTAATAAAATGCAATAGTTCCTCATCCAGCCAAGACCTGTTCATTTCATACATTGGTATTTTACTGCCCGGGTTCTGACAGCAGACCTACCTACATGACATTACTTGTCCAAAAGGCCTCTATGTGTTGGAGATATATCGCCATGTAAGCTTCTCAAAGGACCTTGGTAACATCCGCGAACTAAAAGGAGATACAAATAATATTTTTTTTTTTACATTTGTCTATAGTTTAAACTGATATAAACATGATTCATTATGTTTTTGTCCATGACCGTATAATTTACGTGGACAGATAACAGCTGGCATTGTCCCAGTGAAGCCTCTGGTAACCACCAGAGGCGTGGTTACTAGAGCGTGGTTAATAGATATTGATCATGGAATTTTCGAAAGAATATGAAAATGGTTAACTGTACACCAATTTTATTCATAAAATAGTTTTGACTTCAAGAGTAAAACCATCATTACACATTTATCTCATATGAAGGGACGTCGCATGATATACCTCTATGAGTATAATTTTTTTGTGAAGCTGAATTTTAGTTTTTCTAGATTGTCATCATTCTTGAGAGCAAATTGCAGACCTCTTATAGATTCTTGATCTGGAAATATAATATTATTCATATGAGTTTACAGCATTTTTTGGCTATATGAACATATACAATTTAAAATCCCAAATACCCATTTAAAGAATAATAAAATTTAATAAAATAATTCAATTTGACATAAATAAGCAATGCAGTTATGAAAATAAAGTTCCCATTGAATAACCAAAACAAATTTAAAGAAAAAGCAATTGTTAAAAATGAATGTTATAAGTAGGTAAAGGCTTTTGCCCTGCAGTGGGACATAAATAGCTAGTAAAAAAAAGTAAGTATATTAGCATACAAAAATACAGACCTTTTGTTTAGCCTGAACTTCCTGATAGAAATCTTGGAGGGATGCCAACCTGTGTGTCATTTGCAGTAGGGACCTGAAATTATTGGTTTTTATTTTTGTGGAATGAAAATGTAGTTTAAATCAGATGAGTAAACAGAGAAAAAAGCATTGTTTTGTGAAAAACATATTATTATACTTACTACAGATGTAATTGTAGGATGGTAGCCAGTTTTATCGGCGTAATACTCGACAGTGTATTGGGTGTCACCAATGAAGAACGAGTACGATCCATTAACAAATTGGTCACCGTCCTCATCGAGTTTTCCTTCATGTTCTTCCCATATTTCGTCAGTCTCATATCTGCAGTATTATAAATTTTTATTGTACTTCTAGTAGTTGTCAGAATTGGAAATTCTCTAATATAAAGCTAGTATCATTCTCGGTATTCTATTATTATATTTGCTAATAATTTTTTTTAGTATGAGGTTAAGTTAATATATACTTAGTTGATATATTACTTTTCTCAATAACTCCCTTCAACTGATCTGTTACATTTGCGATAAATAAAAAGATATTATTTATATGATAATGCGTCGTGTACTCGTGAAGCCTACTTGTAGTGGGTACTCGAAAAATCATGAAAATTGTTCAACTTACTGGTACTTATATTCTCCCTTATGTATATTATCTATTTTCAATGTATAAGCGGCGAGTAGTTTGATGACCAATAGCAAACTTGCGATGCTAAATATAAGCTCTGAACGTTTCATCTGTAATAAGAAATAATTTACTTTGTGTGTGTCAATTATTTTCATAAAATATTTGATACATTTCATTGGATCATTCGGAATAGTGCGTATCCTAAGCAAAGGTCACGGAAATCAACTAGTATTGTGTAATTTAGTTTTTTTTTTTTTTACTAAATATTGAATTAGACATTTGTCTCCCATCTCACCTGATGGTAAGTGACGATGAAGACGAGGATGTTACATGCCTATCCAAGAGATACCCATTTATTCTACTTTTGTTGTTTGTTAGTTAGTGTAGAATGGAGGCCATAACTTTTCCGTGTAAGTGGCCAACACTGGTATCTGATTTTTCTTAAGTTATAGAATATGCGTTCATTAAAATCAGACGGGGTTTCGTATATTTTTGATAAAAATATGTTTTTATTTCACATTTGATTAGTATTGTAAAACATGATTATATATTAATGATTTAAAACCTAATATCAAGACGGAGCCTCGACAGGCTAAAATATCTCAAGCAATTTTTTTTTACTTTATCTAAATCAAGTTAGTCACACAATGTTGTGTTTATGTATTAAAGGATTTACACAAAATGAAAAAGACTTGTTAAATATACTAGCTTTTGCCCGCGGCTCTGTTCGCGTTATTGTCAAACTGTACTTTTACTGGGATGAAAGGTAGCCTATGTACTTTTCCATACTTTAGACAACGTATATGTAAATTTTCACTTTAATCGGTATACAATACAATACAAAAATTCTTTATTGCACCATATTAGGAAAACAAATGTATAATTTTAATAAAATTGTGTACAATTAGGCGACCTTATCACTAAAAGCAATCTCTTCCAGGCTACCTATTGACAGTTGGAGAAAAAGTCGTATAGTAGTGACATAAAAGCGAAACAAACAAACGAACTCACTTTCGCAATTATAATATAAAGTAAGGAAATGATACAATACTTGGAACTCGTTTTAGCCCAGTCGAAGCAACCTTTTCTGAAGGTATAAGGGATTGTAATGCAAGTGCAATATCGGCTGTCAAGAGTTTTTGTAGTAGTCAGTTGTTGTTTATTATACATATAGTTGTCCAACGGGATTGTTTTACCTTGTCTAGTTTTACTGCAGTAATACGTCTTTATCCTCAAATATGAACGTAGCATAAAATAAACTAAACTAAAAATTACGTTTTGCATCATAATGACGTTAAAGAATTTCGTATTAACATGATTCATCGGGATTTTGTCCTTTATCTGCATCTGCGTCGGAAAGTCAGCATTTTTCTTAGAATGAGCAAAATAACAAAATTAATAATTTGTTTATTTAATACATTAAATAATCTTTCTATCGTTAAATCTTGAATCATCACTGTAGTACTGGGGATGAAACCCGTTGATATCGGCGATGTAACGGACTGAATGACTTCCGCCTTTTGGGTCTATGTACCCGTATTCTCCGCGGACTCCATAGCCGTCATTTTGGGATTTGAAACCACCATCTTCTTTTCTATATGAACCATCGGATACGATGTATCTGAAAAAAATAAAACGAAAATTGGCATTGTCATACTTAATCTTTTATTTCTTTGTTAATATTTTTATTATATTTAATATTATGAATTAATATAATATTTATTATTAAAATAAAAAATTCCTTGAATAATAGTAAAATGAACTATAAAAAAAAGTAATTTAAAAACCGGCCAAGTGCGAGTAGCACTCGCGCACGAAGGGTTCCGTACCGTTATCTAAAAACTGCAAAAAACATGTCAGTTGTATGGGAGCCCCATTAAATATATATTTTATTCTGTTTTTATCAAATATTGAATTTGTATTGAATATTTTATGCATCTACCTGTTGCCGTTAACAATATCGAGCAAAAACGTTTTTTTATTTTATTCTGTTATAGTATTTTTGGTTATAGCGGCAACAGAAATACATCATTTGTAAAAAATTCAACTGCCTAACTATCACGGTTCATGAGATATAGCCTGGTGACCGACGGACAGACAGACAGACGGACAGCGGAGCGAAATTAATAGGGTCCCGTTTTTACCCTTTGGGTACGGAACTCTAAAAATGATCAGTAATTTATTTTCAATTTTCGATTCTTCAACTAATTTTTTTAACATATCTTTAAATTGAATAAGAACAATGATTGGAATTATATTTAACCTTATACTTTTTGATTAGTGTGGCGATGTAGACAGGGCCCGCATTGTTAGGGTAGGTCTTATTTGTTAGTATTTGTTTAGTTTAAGACTTATTTAGTTAATAAATACTTTTGTATTCACATTACTTTATTTTCTGGTTCGTGTTTTATTAAACTAAGTAATTAACAGTATTACATAGTTCAAACACGTTTAGGAAATCTATATTTAAGACAAGATTCCTATTTGTAGGTGGTAAATAGAAAACTATTCGTCCCACTGACCTATTTACTTATAAGTGAAAACCTATAACTAAAATACTTACTCAAAACTATAAGTTCCTAGCGCATTTGTATTGAATATGAATTTCTTTATTTCACTCCTCGCTTGGATCGGCGCCTTAAAGATGACCAAAACCACAATGATGACTCGGAGAAGAGATACTCGCATCTGCGGCATCAAATCAATGTGTCAAGGCCAACTGGTTACATTATGTCTGAGCTGTCATTAAGAAAATACTTATATTATTTCGTTAACTAGCGTGATGACCGGCGACGCCGAATAAGTGATGGACAGGTGTGCACATTTATTATATAGTATAATTATCGTCTATAGAAATGTGAAATATTTCAAAAGTTTATTTTATGTTGTAGAGCGGATACAATAATGAAAATTAAGAAAAAAAAACTCTTGGTAAGTGAAAGTTATGAGTGACAAAATTTTCCCTTTTTCAAGTACTCTCTTATGCTCTAATCTCTATATCTCAATCTCTTTGACTTTAAAACCCTACTAAGCTGTAATATCTTTATAATCAACGTTATATTCACTGCCATTATTTTTTACACTTGACTCCAACACGGTACCAATATAATTTTATGTGATAGTTCCATTAGTATATTATGTATATATTTATGTTCTGATTTAACTGTGTCGAAAATATCGACACTGTTAAGACAGAACAAAAATATATAAAGGAAGTTAAGCCTTTTATTCCAGTGAACATAGTGATAACGAACCTTGAAGGTAAAATTAAGTTTTTTTTGCATATAAAAATAGCGAAATGCCAAATGCAGTTCTTAAAAAGGCAATCGTATCCTGCTGAACGGGTTTAATGTCGATGTAGGGCATTAATCCAGATTAAATGAACATAATATACTTCTTTTTTGTATATTATAAATGTCAGTAGCCCTTCTGAGCAGACTCCGTTTTTCATTTTCATTACTTGTCATTGTTATCAATCATTTAATGTGTAGAATACCATAAACAATATATTTATAGTAAGTGGCCTGAACCGAGACAACTACTTAAGATAATTCCTTTCTAAGCCAAAATAACATTAACAAAGTAACAAGTGGATAAAAACAAATATTCAAACTCTAGGAATAATTTGGGGAGACAATTCACTTACCTTGATATATTCTTCACGGGTAAAAATGTTTAACACTGTGACAACAAGACAGCTGTCCACACTTTATATCCAGTATATTAAGAATGTCAGGACAAGACTTCATTCCTCATTAACAATGCGAAAACGAGGACCAAACTTGCTCATTATGTGTCAATGACTCCGAGGCGTCTCGTGGACAAACAAGTTGATACTATTTACATTTTAGAGTTCCACATATAAGCTAGGAATGCCGTGTATCTCACAGCCTCGAATAGAAGCTGTTTTTCTCCTTTGAATGTTGTACAAGCAGACTCTCTTATTTGAGCGCTTGTCTAGTTTTTCTCCAACTGTAACGCATCGGAGTCCGGGTTCTGCTAATATGACAGCACTCATCTTGTAATCTGTTTTGGTATAGCTTTTACAGCCGTCCGCCTGTTTGGGCACCCGCAGAACCACGTGATTAAATACCTGTGAAAATTAGGTATTGTGTAAAAGTAGATTACAGAACAAAAACATTCACAACTCTTATGAGATTCATATCTCCCCGTTGCTAAGTAAGTGATATCACTATCTAGTGAACCCAGGTTCTAGAGCTCTTCAACTGAGGATCTAGGCGGCAACAAGCTCGAATAATAGAGAGAGAGAAGACTAAGATTTTATTATGGTTGAATTTGATAATAAGGATGACACTCTTATTAAATTACTAGCTGTTGCCCGCGGCTCCGCCCGCGTTAGTGTCGATCCCTCGGGAACAGTAGAATTTTCCGGAATCAAACATACCCTCCTATGCCCTTCCCCAGGTCTCACACCTCCATCCCAAATTTAGCGTAAAAAAACGACAGACAGAGTTACTTTCGCATTTATAATATAAGTATTAGTATGGAAGTATAGATATTATTTATACTTCTAAGTTCAGAAATGAGAAAATTTCCATAAAACCTTTAACCTCTCATTTTACCCCTTTATGAGTGAATTCAGTCCATTTCACCCACATATATCTTTTTTAATTGTAATCGAGAACTTACATACCTATTTATTTTCATACTTCTAAGTCTAGAAATGAGTAAATTCCTATACAATCTTGACCCCGCTATTTTACCCCTACAGGGGAAAATATCGTCCATTTTACCTACACAGATATTTTTAATTGTAACCTAGAACTTATATACTTATTTTCATACGTCTAAGTCCAGAAATGAGAAAATTTCCATACAAAGTTTATACCACCCATCCACCCCCGTTTTACCCCTTAAGGGGGGAATTTAGCAATGTTCATCTACCTACACACATCTTTTTTAATTTTAATCTAGAACTTATATACCTACTTTTATACTACTAAGTCCAGAAATTAGAAAATTCCATATAAATTTTACCCCTTTAAAAGTTAAATTTCTTAAAAATACTTTCTTAGCGCTCACTTACATCATTAAAAGAACCCCTGTACTAAATTTCAAGTTTCTAGCACAGCAGTTTAGGTTGGTTTGCCGTTTGCCCGCGGCTACGCCGCCGTTAGTGTCCATCCCTCAGGAACAGTTTGGACGCTTAAAGGGGTGACTCAGGTCATCAATATGAACAACTTTTTCTATGGGACCAACGCCGGGAACTCAAAAAAAATTTCGTCATTTCCATACAAAAGAGTCTCACCGCCCGGCCAATTTGTATGGGAATGACGAATTTTTTTTGAGTTTTCACCGTTGTTCCCATAGGAAAAGTTGTTCATTTTGATGGTCTGAGTCACCCGTTTAAGGGCCCAAAACGATAAAAAATTCACCGTGTATATTTGCAGGCAAACTAATGCCTTGAGTTCATTCAAACGACGATAACTTTTTTTTTAATGAACCGATTTTGACGAAACAATCTTTAAATGTTTTGCTGACTTAAAACAAAGCAATTGGTGAAAGTTTGAAGTAAATCGGTTCAGTATTTTCGGAGATAATCGTGATCATACATACAGACAGACAGACAGACAGACAGACAGACAGACAAGAAATTCGAAAAAAAATTTTTTGCTTCCTATTATTCTTTTTAAGTGTCCCTCTATCCATTTCAGTCAAAAATTCTAAATGTACAGACAAAATATTTTTACTGTTTTATTATATGTATAGAAGAACTTAAATATGGCGAAAAACATCCATGTGGGCGTCGTATGAACAAGTGACTTAGGTCTATGTGCGACCTACGCTCTGCTAATTGAGCTACCGCATGATTCAACCTAGGTGCCGAAATTCTCCACCATATCCCATTCTTATTACGTATAATTAAGATTTTTTCACCATATTCTATTTCTTAATTTTATGAAATTATATCAAAATAGCATTGTGAATACAAAAAAAAGCAGGTGCGAGTCGGACTCGCGCACTAAGGTTATGTATAAAAACGGCAAAAAAAATCATGTCTGTTGTATGGGATGTCCCTTTAATATTAATTTTATTTTTATTTAATTATTTATTTGTAAAGTAAATTTATAACTTAATATTAAGTAAATATTCAAGCATCTACCTGTTGCCGTTATCAATATCGAGCAAAAATAAGCAAAAAAAAACACGTTTGTTGTATGAGAGCCCCTTAAATATTTATTTTATTCATTTTTTTTAGTATTTGTTGCTATAGCGGCAACAGAAATACATTATCTGTGAAAATTTCAACTGTCTAGCTATCACGGTTCATGAGATACAGCCTGGTGACAGACGGACAGACAGACAGCGGAGCGAAATTAATAGGGTCCCTTTTTTACCCTTTGGGTGCGGAACCCTAAAAAATTACAAAATATTAGGATTAAAACAAAAAAATATATAGGCACAAATCACACAGATTAAGCTAGCCTCATAGCCTAAGTTGTGAATTTGTGTATCGAATACTAACGCAACCATACTATATTTTACAATAGATACTTATTTACTTAAACATCCAAAACTCAGGGCAATCTGAAAAATATAGTTTTCAATCATGATGGAAAATTAAATTTGTTTAGATTTAACGGCTTCGAGGTTCGAGGGACCTGGCCTGGGATCGTACCCGAGAGCCTCCGATTCAAAGGTACCACTAAGCTACAGCGGTCGTTCGACACAAAAATTCGAACAAAGTTATTCTACAATTTGCAAGTTAACGAAAGATATAACTATACTTGTTCAACTATTTGATTGATACTGCACAGCTGTAGCCGATACAACAATAAATATCATCTATTGTGTCTCGTTGACTATCCATCAAATACACATACACGCATACATATTGTCACATCTGTATCCCTTTCGGGGTAAACAGAGCCTAAGGCCATAAGAACCAAAGACCACGTTTAGCGTGTTGGTGGGCGTATAGATTGAAAATGGTGTCAAAATAGTGATGGTTTGCTACCCGCATCGCTCATTAACATGATACCTTAGATTTTTGCCCATTCCCTCGGCCGGTTTTTACGGTCTGCGCGAGCACGAAGCAGCTGGTATATTCTATATTTTTTCTATTCTCCGAGAGCAGGAAGAAAGTCCATCAAAGTGTTAAGAAATCCATAAAATAAACGGCAAACCAAATTCCAACATTGGTCCCATAGGAAAATTTGTTCATTTTGACGGGCCGAGTCACCCCTTCACGGGAACGTCGTTGGTTATGATACACGCTGTATATTACACACTGCATACAAAAAAATATGTGCTATGAAAAGTATCTGTAGTTGTAAGTATACCGATAGGCAAACACTGGATTAGGTAGACAATAGATCAAAGGTTAGATTTTTAATCTATGGCAGGCATATTGATTATTGGTTCGTGATATAGCATAGAAATGTTAAAGCTTAATCACGATATGAAGAGATCATGTAAGTATGTTTGATATAAGCTTACATATTTTTCCAATCATACCCCTTGAAGTTAGCTTGATATATACAATTGGGTTACTTAATAAAAAAAAAATTGAAATATGTTTTCAGTTGTAATTTTAAATCCATAGGTTTTATCGCTAAAGTTGTTTGGACAAGTCCATTTTAAAGGTATGAAACAAAAAAATACTACTGTAAAGAAGTCTTCAAAATTGATGAGTTGTTTGTTATGAGTATTTTTCACCGATGATTGTTTGAACCAAATAAAAAATTAACCAAAAGTTAATTTTCACTGATGTGCTTTTCGGGAACAGCAATTCAAAAACATGTTTTTCCAAAGAAAAAAAAAAAAAAAGGATTGCCACTCTTCTAAAATTAAATGTTCTCATCATAGACACCGTGACATAGATAATGACATATCGTGTGTTCAACAAATAGATAGCCTATCAGTTTGGTAATACCTATCAACCCAAATAAATGCACCATAAGATAAACCCATCGAGTCCATACGCTTATACTGCGAATTACATAACTAGCTAATGCACGACAAAGTTCAGCATGAATTATTTACGTCAAAGCAAAATACGTGATTGATTAATGACCCCTAAGATAAATTGGCCAAGTTCAAGTCGATCTTGCGGACTTATGGTGCCGTACAAAAAGTTTCTCTTTTTATAAAGTAACTAACTACTAATTTTCGTCTATAATCCTAGATCATCGAGAAATATTTAAGCAATTTTACGATATAAACAGCCGATTTTCTGATTGCGACAATTTAGAAGTTTTATTTATTCACAGCTACAAGAGACCGCCAATTTGGTAATTTGATATTAATTTGAACTTAATGTATTCGCATGAATACATTAATCATGATGATTTTGACCAAGTCACCATGACAGACAACGAAGTGATAATATAAGGGTTCCTTTTTTAATGCATATACAAAATAAATTACTATTTGAACGATAAAGACTTGACATAACTAAACACCTAATTTCACATAAATGACTATATTTTTAATAGTATTATATATACATTAATTTATTTAAGTAATTGTAGTTTTGAACTCATTATTCATCATGAGGTCTTTTTAGTCTCCACTGTAGGAGCATGACCCTCTCTGTACTACTGGAGCCATAATTGGCCAGAACAGGCAAAGAATTTGGCCTAAACTCTCCTCGCTGGCCAGACGGGTTGGAGAGGTCTCATTGATATTTATGAGCTTTGTTTAGCTTGTATTTCCTAAGTTGGACTGGGAGTGATTTTTTTCGGAACTTATTATTATAATTAGTTAATTATAAGATACGAAATGTGATTCTGACTTCGAAGTAAGTTATTTTTTTTATATTAGACATAGCTTATTTTTTTCCGACGAACTATACACAACTAATATTTACACTCCGTTATGTTCGGTAAATATGTAATATCTTATTTGTATGCATATTTAATGTGTACAATTAAGTAAATAAAGATATAGTTTTTCCTTTTGACTTTTAAGAGAACCCTAAAAAACAGTGGCGCAATTATTGATCGTTGTTTGGCCATTGTTATGTAATATCAAAAATGACAAATTTGACTTATCGTAAACTAGCACATCTCATAATGCAATGAAGCTGTGTTACAAAAGTTCTCACTATTGTTAGAAGCCACATTGTATCATCTTAATTAAAAGTATGTATGATGTAAAGTTCTGTGTTAACAAAAATATCTTACATCAAAACTTTTCGATGATGTGGCTATGGTAAACGACATAATAATAATAATATTTCTATATTTTTTTATTTTTGTATCGTTCTTTTGTATTGTATTTTATAGTTATATACAAATGTAAGTAGATTAAGTTCAAAATTATATGTTTTTATGAAATAAATAAATATTATTATTATTATTATTTGTCTGACTATTTATGGCTATTCACACAATTATGTTTAACTAAGTAAAACCCAAACCTAAAAAGCTTTTTGTATTTATTAGTGTTAGAGGTTTTCTAATAAATCAAATTAAACAAAATAAGTTATATAGCTTACTAAATTTTAACTTTTCTATATCTTATATTTTTGTATTACTACCTACTTTATCTTTTTATTTGTTTTCTTCTTAAGGGTGACTGGGAATGCTCTTAGCATTAAATTCACCTACTGTAGCTCCATAGGCTTAATAAGTTTTTTAAATAAATAATATAAAAATATATTACAAACAATAATATTGCCACATTTTATTTATTAGTTGTAACAAACGTAAGTTGTTCAAATGTTAGTTCTTTAACTCTTTATTTAATAATTCATAATTAAGTAGAGGAAATCCCAATAGAAACCAAAACACATTAATCATTTGTGGCTGCAGGTCAAAACGGTATTTTTATTATAACACCTCCACGCTCGCCACCTAGCGGCTATGAGTAACAATAACAGCCGCATTTCGCTATCTTGCTTGCACGAGTGCTTGAGTATACTCGTAATAATATCGTCTTGCTTGAGATTCGTTTGCTGATTATTGAAATATTCTCTTCTGTACCTACTTTTTGAGAAGACCGCTAGATGGCGCTATTTTCATTTACTTAAAATAAACTAATACCTATAATATTATAAAGAGAGTTTATTTATGTAATGGATAAATATAAACATTACTGAACAGATTAAAACAAAAACCTTTCAACTATGCATACTAACACTCCTATTAAAATTAGAACTTCGAAATTAACTCTGTCAGTACACTGTCACGCTTTAATTTAAGCCACTTGCACACACGAATTATACAAACACGTTTCAACTGAACTGATTTAGATATAAACTTTTGTATTGAGGTAGTTTGAGGCCAGTAAAAATATACGGTATCTTTCACCTCGGAAAACGGTACCTTCTTCCGAAATGAACGAGCGAAATCTAGTAGACTGTTATTAAAAAATTTAAACATGTTATAAATAAATATAAATATATACGGACAAATCACACAGATTGAGCTAGCCCCAAAGTAAGTTCGAGACTTGTGTTATGTGTATACTAACTCAACGATACTATATTTTATAACAAATACATATATAGATACACATCGAAGACCCAGGCCAATCTGAAATAGATCATTTTCCAGCTTGACCTGGCCGGGGATCGAACCCGGTCACTCCGTGTCGCAGGCTGGCGTGTTGATCGCTGCGCCACGGAGCTAGTAATATTATATTTTATTATACATCCAAGACCCAAGCTAATTTGAAAAATATCGTTTTCTTTGACCTGACCGGGGGATTTTGGATCCTATGACACAAAGGCACTTGCCGTCGTCAGAAAAGTACCTCCCATCTATATAGAAAACGATTGTTACAGTAACAACAATGTTACTTGAGGGAATTTACGGGAGCGTAGTCGCGGGTAAAGCTAGACAAACGCCTAATCCAAGATTTAGTGAAAAAAAAAAATATATATAGGCGATTTATTTTTATAAAAAGATTTTCAGCTAAGTAAAGAATATAGCTTCAATAGTACTAAAAACCTTTTTATATTGTTAATGCACAAAATAAGTAATGAACGCGAGCTGGTTTTGTGTTAATACAAAAGACATCAACGCGCTGAGACAAGGTGGCATTGATATTGTACATTCTTCGCGTTATTAATCAAAAATGTTTTAAAGTGTTACAGAACGAAGTTAAAGAAGAAAGTATTTGTGGTTGTTTCCTGGCGTTATTTTTTATTAACTAATTTATACACCTGGTTAGTTAACTAATTTATGGACTTGGTTATGTTTATTATTTTTCCTTCAAATATCCCCCTAAACACGGCTGAGTTTTCACAATTGGTAAACATAATAATCTTTCATTTAAAAAACCGATTTCAATCAAATTACTGAACTAAATGTGATGAAATTTAAACGGGAAGAACTTGAAACCATACCCTTTTAAATGAAAAATGTTGAAAATCGGTTCATAATTAACGAAGTTCTGAAGTAACAAACAAAAAAAATCATACAACCGAATTGATAACCTTTCTTTTTTTTTGAAGTCGGTTAATAAAATACATGCTAGCTGGTGTAAGACAACATTTGCACGGGCTTTAATAACATAAATAAAATAAAATAAAAATAAAAAATAAAATAAAAAAGCCTTTATTCTCCAAAATTATCATAGATGAATGTCATTGACACAGATTCCACTAGCAAGTTTTATTTTCCCTCTTTTTGAAGTCGGCTCTGCGGCATAGGACTCCCCCTGTTTCCTCCACTCTTCTCTGTTTCTCGCCTGCCTCATCCAGTCAGGTCCACATCTCTTATGAAAAATATCTCTCCAGCGCATTCTTGGTCTTCCTTGCTTTCTTTTCCCATCTCTAGGTGTCCATTCCGTAACTCTCTTTGTCCACCTATTGTTCTCTAACCTGCAAACATGACCGGCCCATTTCCATTTAAGACTCCGTATTCTTTCTACTATATCTGTAATTTTTGTTTTGCTACGTATCGACTCGTTCGTTTGTCTATCAGCTAACCTTATGCTCAACATGCTTCTTTCCATTTTCCTCTGATGCACGGCCAGCCTGTCTTCGTCTTCTTTTCGTAGAGCCCATGTTTGGCATCCATACGTTACATGGGAGTATAGAAGTTTCGTAGAGCTTACTTTTAATTTTAATGTCTATGGTCGTATTTCTCATAATTTCCCTTAGACTCCAATATTTTTTCCAGGAAATAGCTATTCTTCTACTTATTTCATTCTCGGTGGTGTCTTTAAACGAGATTAATTGCCCCAAGTAAATATATTCTTCTACGTATTCTATTTCTTTACCATCCACCATTATTGTTTGTCTGTGCTCATTAGTTAATATTTTTGTTTTTGTGGCATTTAGCATTAGACCCACTGATTTACTTTCAATTACCAAGTCATTTATCATTATTTCTAGTAGTTGTGGCGTTTCTGCAAATATAACAACATCATCAGCGAAACGTAACTGATATATTCACCATTTACCTTTATCCCTTTGTTTTGCCAATCAAGGTTTCCAAATACCATCTCTAAAACCGAAGAGAATAGTTTTGGGGATATTGGGTCCCCTTGTCTCACTCCCTTACTGATAGGAAATTCTGTACCTTCAAACTCTAGTTTCATTTTTGCGGTGCACTTGGAATAGATGTCGTGCAGTAGGTCTATATAACGCTTGTTTACACCTTGTTGAAGAAGAGCTTCCCAAATGCATTCATGTTTTATAGAGTAGAAGGCTTTGCTATAGTCTATGAAACATAGGTATAGAGGTTTATTATATTCTTGTGACTTTTCTATCACTTGAGTCACCACCTGAATATGATCCATTGTAGAGAAGTTTTTTCGAAACCCAGCTTGCTCACGAGGTTGGTGTTCATCTAGAATCTTCGTTAGTCTGCATAATAAGATTTTTGGAAATATTTTATATATGTTCGTCATAATACTTATTGGTCTATAGTTTTTCAAGATTCGAGGGGTCACCTTTTTTATATAAAAGTATTATAGTCGATTTCGACCATTGTTGTGGAGTCAACCCTTGTTCTATTATGCATGTAATTAGCTTTTGTAATGTCAACGGCAGTGGTTCGCATAGAGCTTTAAGCACCTCGTTAGTGATATTGTCGCTTTCAGGACATTTTTCATTCTTTTGGGAACATATTGCTTTCTCTATTTCAGATTTGAGTACAGGAAGTACCATAGAGTCCTCGCAGTATGAAATGCAGTAGTAGTTATCCACGCTTCCTGTATTATACAAGCTATCATTATCAACGCCAGTGTATAATTCTTTATAGTAATTAGTAGCCTCTTTAATCATGTCTGGGCGATTTGTGATGAGGTTTCCTTTTTTGCCTCTCAACTCTATTGCCCAATCTGACTTTTCCTTCAGTTCTTTGTAGGCCCTGCGTACACCTGTGTTTTTAATATGTTTTTCTAATATTTCCTGTCTCTTTCTTTTCTTTTCTTGTGTTAATTTCCTATTTATTACTTTGCTTAGTTCTGATATTTTTAATCTATTCTCTTTTGATCTTTTCTGTTTGTACAGTAATTTTCTTTCTTCGAAAAGGTTTGCTATATCCCGACTAACATTATTATCCGTTTTTTTTTTTTTTCTTGGTATTTGTTTCATAAAAAGTTTTAATGTAGATTCTAGCTCGTTATTCTGATCTTGTACTTTTGTGGAACAATTGATAGACTCTATTAATTGGGTTTGCCAATAATTTGCGTTGTTCTCTGTAATATCGGGTATTTGTGTTAAATTCGATGCAGGTTTAATGTGTTTTCTGCACTTCCTTACATAAATGTACACTTCGCTCCTAATCATTCTATGATCTGTCTTAAAATTAAGTTTCTTTATTATATCAAAATTTCGTATTTGAGCAGGTCTATTAGTGAGAATGTAGTCTATTTCGGTCAATAATTTCCCATCTGGAGATTTCCATGTCCATTTCTTATGAGGCTTTTGTTTGAATATACTATTTATAATTGTGAGTTTTTTCTCCAATGCAAACTCTACCATTAATTGTCCATGTTTACTCCTTTCGCCAAAGCCGTATTTGCCAAAAATCTTGTCCTCACCTCTCTGCATTTTTCCTACTCTTGCATTAAAATCTCCTGAGACAATAATATTTTTTGATTTAATATAATTTAAAGCAATTTCTACTGACTGATAAAAAGCGTCGATGTCTATGTCCTTATATTCTTCTGTGGGGGCATAGACTTGGATTATTGACCAGGTGTTTTTGTCGGATGTTTGTATTTCTAAAATGCCCACTCTATCAGATATCGATTTAAAGCCTAGAATACATTCTTTTAAGTATTTTTTGATCAGGAATCCAACACCATTTCTTCCTACAGTTCCAGGTGTGTGATATAGGATAAAGTCAGCGTATTCCTCTATCTTTTCGCCATTGCATGGGCTTTACCGACTTAATATTTACAAGTATTTAAACTCAATTTTTAGGTGTCTAAAAAAGATAAGATTTTTTTTCTAGGTACGTTTAGAAAAATTAATCGTACAAAAATATAATTATTTGTTACTTGACTATAGTTTTCCTTTGCAACAGAAAGTAATGTATAGGTTCTGACTCCATTACGAGTATGCAAAATATTCAGCACAAACAGAAATTTCTTTTTTTTAGTTATCTTATAAATTCGGTTTTTACCACGCTCCAACTGACGGCGTTGTATACCTTCTATTTCTAAGAAAAATGAGTCTGGGCAGACATGACTGAGACAACGAAGTCGAAATATAGATCGAAATATAGAGGTTCCTTTTTCAAAAACTGTCGGAAAAAGCAGTATAATGTTGGTGAAGTTTGCATTTCTAGAGATAAATTGTAGGTTTTAATTCATTGGAGGTTTATGGCCATAGGCTCTGTCTACCCCGTCAAAGACGTGATAATATGTATGAATGTAATAATTCCCTCGATAGATCTCACAGAAGGTGGAATAAACATTCATTTAAATTGATTGCGATATGGATGTCGATATGGATTAGGATTCCGAATTCCAAGGGTAAAAACGCGACCTCATTACTAAGCCTCGGCTATCCGTACGTACGTCTATTACAGGGCTGTATCTATTGAATAGGTAGACTAGATATTGCAAATATTTGTTTCCGCTATAACAAAAAATCATAATAATAATAAGAAATTAAAAATGAATAGGGTATACCATAAAAGAAACATGATTTGAACGTTTTCGTATTCAAATATTGTATGATGCTTGTATAAATCCCTCCTTGGGAATAAAACGGCCAATATATTTATATTATTTAATTCCCAAGGAGGGAACACTGCTTGTATTTCTTATTAGCCTTGCTAGCCTTAATAACAATGATAGTCTGCTCTATATAGCTACCAATAAAAAAAACTATGATAGCGCGTTCTATTTTTGGATGGGTGCCATCTATTTTTGAAGAACAAAACTAACGTTTATTTAGTGTTACGGGACCCTTCGTATGTGATTCCGACTAGTAATTGGCTTGTTTACATTTTATTCTACCGCTCGAGTGCCCGCGCGGTTGCTATAAATTATACATATAAACGTTGTTTTTCTATCTATTAAAAAAACTGCATTAAAATTCGTTGCGTAGTTTTAATGATCTAAGCATACATAGGGAAAGACTGCGGGATGCGACTTATTTTTACTTTGTAGTGATGACGCTTGTAAGGGCTGCAGATCTGAAAATTTTATATTTATTTATTTCTCACATGGTAAAGTGTACTCACCTTATACTTCAACGATTTCTAAGAAATAGGGTTTTGACTGTTAACTCCTATTTGCAAATATCGGATAAACGCATAATTCAAACTCACAAAAATTCAAAACTGCAAAAAAAACACATGTATGTAACTTCTTTTTTTCTTGCGATGATGACGGAACCCTATTAAGATTTAAAATAAAATGTTTTT
Source organism: Elegia similella (assembly GCA_947532085.1). Taxonomy (NCBI): domain Eukaryota; kingdom Metazoa; phylum Arthropoda; class Insecta; order Lepidoptera; family Pyralidae; genus Elegia; species Elegia similella. Next base: position 16,269,362 of record OX383930.1, read on the forward strand.
CGGTAAGAGTGTAATAATAATTTTTATGGGAAAGCCTTGAAGTCAACGTCCAGTCGGTCGACCTTGATATCGTTGGATGGACGAGGTTAAGAAAGAACTGCGCGAGCTAAGACCGATAACTGGCAAGAGGTGACACAGGACAGATCGAACTGAAGATGCTTATTCCTTATTATCGGAGGCCAAGAGTCACTTTGGGTCGGTGCGCCATCTTAGTTAGTTAGAGTGTAATAAGCGAAATTATCAGATTAACTCAATAGCTCTATTTTTTGATTTGATAACTGATTTTTAGAATTAAACATAAGTTCAGCTTATTAGATTGTGAGCCGTGTGGTTTCCGGCAGAGTAGAATAGGACCACTCCAAGGCTTCATGGAGGTCGTTAGAGGCGACTTAGGAAATACAAGCTAAAAATGCTTATAAACATCAATGAGACCTCTCCAACCCGTCTGGCCAGCGAGGAGAGTGTAGGCCCAATCCTCTGTCTACTCTGGATAAGTATGGCTCCGGTAGTACAGAGAGGGTCATGCTCCTAAAGTGGAGACTAAAAAGACCTGAAGATGAAGATGATTAGATTGTGAAACTGCTTTAAAATTCAGTTGGAAGATTTTATCCGATCAAACATACTTAATATGTTTATTGAATCCAAGTTTGATAAAAGCTTATACTAAAATAACTGTTTATGTGTGTCATTAACAATATGTAAATAGAAAGCCCAAGTCTCATGACAATAATATATTTCTCTATTATTATTTGTAAAAAACCTTAATAAACTAAATAAATCACAGTTACAAATCTCTTCGCAAAGAGAACCTTATGATAATCTGTTATCATACTGAAGGTACATGGCTGACTTTATTCTGTACTACTTGTATCGCGGAGGGTATTTGTGTATGTTCGTTTAGCCAGACGCGGCCAAAAAGTTGTTCCTTCTAGGTTGGAAGGGCTGGGGCTGGAATTGTTGCTGGAACTGCTGGGGTTGCTGGGGCTGGAATTGCTGCTGGAACTGCTGGGGTTGCTGGGGCTGGGACGCGATGTACTGGAGAGCACGCGCGATAGCCTCGGGGATCGGCGGGGGAGTTGGCAGATGGGCACCCTCAGGGCGGAAGCCTGAAAATTTACGATAAACATTTTATTTTGATTATTATAGATCCGTTAATTGTGTTTCTTATTAAAAGTTGTAGTTATCATGTTTTTACATTGTATGATTTAATTGTAAATAAATCCCAAAATTAATGTCGAGTCCTGGTGACCTATAAACCTAGCATGGGCACCAGTTCTACATATGTTTATGTATGAGTTATTTTTTATCACTTTATATGTCGTAGTTATTTTGACTGTTAACTCCTATTTGACTAGCTCAGTGGCGCAGCGGTCAACACGCCAGCCTGCGACACGGAGTGATCGGGTTCGATCCCCGGCCAGGTCAAGATGGAAAATTATCTTTTTCAGATTGGCCTGGGTCTTGGATGTGTATCTATATATGTATTTGTTATAAAATATAGTATCGTTGAGTTAGCATTCCATAACACAAGTCTCGAACTTACTTTGGGGCTAGCTCAATCTGTGTGATTTGTCCGTATATATTTATTTATTATATATTTATTAGTTATAAGACGTTTTAGAGAAAAATAAATATATATTTTATAAATACAGAATATGCTGATTAAATATAATTTTTATAAACACTTTGTTACAAACAAATGTCAGCGTAAATATTTTTCAGTATATTTTCTAACACAGATTAGTTTTGCCCTAATTTTTTTTCATCTATAGTTCTTAAAGGTATATAATGATGACTTTTTAAACATAGGCACGTTAGTACTATTACTTGTTCTGTGACATAGGCTGTTATGAAGGCTTTTGGTATGCGTATACTGTTAGAACACATTTGCATACCACTAACTACGGCAAGAGGGTATGGACTTACCACAAGACAAAAATACCTTTTTTAAATTCACTATGTAGCTAGCTTCAAGTAAGCTTTTGCTACATACTTCAACGGGCGTTTGAGGCAGAGCGCCCTCAACCTATATAGACAAAGTCACCAAAGGGCCCCCAGGAGGGATGAATCTCAGCTTTGGGCGTTGCTTGTGTGCGCAAGGCTTGGAGAGTCAGCAAACTCTCATATTGCCTGATAGGCCGCGCACAAATAAGTTTCTACTAAAGTTATTTGCAACCTGTGCTGTGCAATAATAAAAAAAAGTTTAATAATAATAAATTTAAAAGATATAAAATATACCGTTCTCATCAGCGGTGTATCTCAGGGAGATGGGCACGCCTTCTGGTGAGGTGTAGCTGAAGGAGCCTTCAGCGACCTGTGCTTCAGCATCTTTGACGCCCGGGTTCTTCAGGTAGCCGCGTTCTTGTGCTGCGATGCCATTGCCAGTCTCATAACTGTAGGTAAAAAATGTTAAATAACGTGTTTACTCATAGAATAATATTATAATGCCTTTATTTTATAAGCTTTTATTTACTTCTGATGAATTTTGCAAGTTTTTGATCCACTTCCCGGTTACCGATTGAGCTAAATATTTTGCTTGCATGTGTAAATCAGATGACAATAAAATATTATGAAATCTTTGCGCTGATCTGATGATGGAGTTGGAAGATGGTCATAGGAACTCATAAACTGAACAAGGTCCACCGATCGTGTTTGGCCTCATTTGTTTTGTCTTGGAAAGCACTTTGCAGTGTTGATTTCTTTTTAAAAAAAAGCTTGTCACCAACATTTTTGCAAAAACACTTGTTACATTTAAAGGAATACTTCGTAACATCACAGGAAAAAATATATATTTCGTATAAATGACAAGATTAATTTATTATACTTATTAAATCTAGATATACAATTCTCAGATTCTTAATTTTAACAGCAGTGGCTCAGCGGTCTAAGAGCTCGACCTATAAGCGAAAGGTCCCGGGTTTTTAGTTTATAGTCCAATCTGCTTATAATTAAAATATTGTGAGGCAGCCTGCACACTAGTGGATTGTTCTCTAGTGTGTTAAATGGAGAAGGCAGACAAACCACCTCATTATTACCTGCCAAAAATAGTCACTGTTTGTATATCTTTCCTCCAAAGAGAGTCTAATCAGATCAACACTTTATCCTTACTAACTATTTTACAGATATCATCAATTTCAAAGTAAAAAATCTTTTTGCAATGCAATTACATGCTGAGGTATTTTGACAAACCTGAAGAACGTACTTAAATTCTAATTAATAGTCCGACTTATATGTATATCTTTCGTACTCAATGGTGAAGTTTTTGCTATTATTTTTATTACTTCCAACAAAACAAATATTTCTTTATTCTCCTAATCCACTATTTTCGTTTTCATAAGACAAAATGTTTTATAAATCGAGTGATCGTTCCAAACAAGGTGTGTGAATACCGCAGGCTATGCAAGTACGCCGTAAAGATCAAACGTAATAAGAGGTTCTGCCAAACGGCGCAGGTCGCAATCATGATAAATTGACAGATACTCTGGGGAATCTTTATTTTATATAACTACTAGCGTTTGCCTGCGACTCCGCTTGAGTTAATGTGGATCCCTCGGGTACAGTAGATATTGTCAGTGGTGTTTATACCCTTTGTCCTGTCCCGGGCCTCAAACTACCTCTCTATCAAATTTCATACCAATTGGTATAATAGTTGAAGCGTGAAGTGGTAACAGAGTTATTTTCGCATTTATATGTAATATTAGTATGGATGTGTCAGATAAGCAGTTTTTGAAACTGCAATTAATATGACTGACATTTTCTAAGTCGAGACATTTAATAGCAAGTAGGTATAAGGCAATAGATAATAAAAGCGTAAGTATACGTTTTACATAATACGTTAACTTAGTAATTTTATATACACATATTATATATGTATAACCTTATAGAATTAAACAATATACATTTTAAATTTTATATGCTTATATTTTTATAAGCTTTATAACTTGCCTTAGTTGTTAGTAAATTACAAATAGAATCAAAACACTTACTTTGTTATTTACTTACTTAATTCATACTACCGAGATAATGAGGAGTGATAATAGTCCATATAAAATATTTATCAATCGATAATACGCTATACTCGGTTGTATTAAAAAGCTTAAGGTGTATTTGTCTATAACTTTACTCAAATATTTGAATATTCCTCCTTCAAATTTTATAGTATGCTTAAAGTTTCAAATGCTGGACCAATTTGTTGCGTAAGTAGGTCCAACTCTCAGATGCGCGGGCGTCTCCTAACTTAACGTGTAATGCGTTTGACACGAAAGGAATGCACATCTATGATCTCACCATCGACACACTACGTAACAGAACTTTACTCATATAGATCTGCTATTATCAAGAATAACATTTGGGGACCTGTTTAATGGTTGATCAATAGGCTTTCAATGCATTAAAAAGCTTGACAGCTTGCATCACACTATATGATAGGCAATCGTTGTATTTCATGTTTTATTACACATTTATTAGATAAAACAAAACAGACAAAACTTATAAATAATGTCCATAGAAAATTAATTAAAAGCGTTAAATAAAAATTTATGTCGTAGGTTATTATAAGTTTGGTTTTATCTTACCATAGATTCTTTCCCGAAATCAATCACAAAAACATATTTTCGGTTTTACAAGTTTATAAAATCTGATTTTTTATTTAAAAAAAATTACGAACTCGCAGCGACTGCGCAACAGTAACTACTTCAAGGACCCTTCTGAGATATAGTTTATAGTTTAGGTAACGATAAGGCTGGCATGTTTTATAACAAAAGCTTAAAAATGCAATATACAAGTTGTTGTGAATAATTGGATTTTATACCACGCCTAATTCTCTAATTAAAGTCTAAAGTTATTTATAAACCAATTTGTTATTTAACGTTTTTCTTTTTATAAGACTTATACAGCGTGTAACATAATCAACGACGTTTGTTATGTACACAACGACCTTGAAGGGGTGACTCAGCCCGTCAAAATGAATAACTTTTCCTATGGAAACATTGCTGGAAACTAAAAAAAAAAACTTTGACATTTCCATACGAAAGTGTTTGGCCTATATAAATATATAAAAAAAAACAGATTGGTCCCACAGGAAAAGATGTTCATGTTGACGGGCTGAGTCACCCCTTCACGGCAACGTCGTTGGTTATGTTATTCGCTGTGTATGGGAGCATATACATATATTTATTAACTAGCTGTTGCCTGTTTGTTAATGTCGTTCCCTTGCGAACAGTAGAAATGATAAAAATTCCATACAAACCCCTCCCCCTCTGCTTTTTCCCCTTAAGGGGGATTTTGTACATTTCACCAACACAGATATTTTTTAATTGTAATGTAGAACGTATATACTTATTTTCATACTTCTAAGTCTAGAAATGAAAAAAAAAACATACTAACTTTACTCTCCTATTTTATCCTTTCAGGCGAAAATTTCGTCGGTTTTACCTACATACATCTTTTCAATTGTAATCCAGAACGTTCAGAAATGAAATGAGAAAATACCCATACAAACTTAACTTTCAAAAACGACAATGTTTCATACTATTTTTTTTATTATTATTTATTTAATTTTGCAGCCCGTTTTACCCCCTTAGGAGATAAATTTCCAAAAATCCTTTCTTAGTGCTCCCGTACGTTATAAAAGGAACCCCTGTGCAAAATTTCAAGTTCCTAACCCTTATAGTTTAGGCCCTGCGTTGATATGTGAGTCAGTCAGTCAGCTTCTCCTTTTTTTAGTATGGATTACTATGGATAGTATGGATAGGTATAATGCTGTCGTATAATGATGATGAATTGACTTTGTCACTTATTATTTTATTTTATTTTTCTATATGTCTGCAGGCAAACTCATGCCTTAAGTTCATTCAAATGACGATAACTTTTTTTAATGAACCGATTTTGATGAAACAAACTTTAAATGTTTTGTGAGTTAAAACAAAGCAATTGGTGAAAGTTTGAAGTAAATCGGTTCAGTATTTTCGGAGATAATCGTGATCATACCTACAAACAGACAGACAGATAAGAAATTCGAAAAAAAAAATTATGCTTTGTAATATTCTTATTGAGTGTTCCTCTATCCATTTCAGTCAAAAATTCTAAATGTACAGACAAAATATTTTTACTGTTTTATTATATGTATAGATTATGCTGGCTATGAGGCTGTGTGAAATAAATTTACATGCGCATATCTTTTGAATGCATGGTTTCAAATAGTTCGTGGAATCTACTAAGTAGTATGGCGTAAATAAAATGCATACAAACTAAATATAACTACTAAGTAATTTGCCCACTTATAATTATTTGTTTATTTATATATGATCATTTATAGTGTTTGTTAATTTATATTTTATTTTTCATTGGACCGTGATAATGTAAAACAAATTATAATTACAATTACAATGTTACTGATATAACTTAACATTTTAAACAAATTTAATGAATTGTTAATAATACAATTTTATATGTAGACTCTGCATTGAAATAAAAGAAGCTCCCGATTATGATAAATATTTTTTATAAGTTTATTCCTAAAGATGTATCGGAAGTATACCACATTTATGTAAGTTTTGAGAATTGAAATCTTCTTCGTGTTGGGTCGAAATGGTTTCTTTTAGATATATTTCAACCAATATTTGGCCACGCTAATCGTTGGCCTTATTGAGGTCCGTGTGCCCTAACTGTCCCACTTAACATTATAAAAGGTGTTTTTTTTAAATCCTACTTTATACTAACCTGTATTGATAGCTTCCATCTACGTTGGAGTCTTGCTGGTAGCTAATGATAGGGATATACTGCTGTGCTTGGGCAAACGCGACTGCCAACACGGCTGATAATACTATGAACTGAAACAATAAATGTCCTGTGATGATATTACTTGATATTTAAGTGAATTTTTATTTCAAAAGTTAAACAAGTTTTTGTGATAAGCTAACAATATTTGGGAATTTGCATGGAGAGTAGAATTCGACAAATAAAATATAAATTTAAAATAAAAAAGTTTGTTTTCTGAAGGGCTCGATTGCCTACTGGACATGAGCATTATTAGCGTTGTTGGAAAATTTCCGGCGGTGTTCCCACTGGGTTGGGTTACCAATTAGCATAAAAATATCTCGAACCAACAGCTTTTTATGTGAAAAGCTGTTGGTATCACAAACTTTTCGTTTGTTTATTTTTAATTTTTATGGGCACTTTTGATATATAGTATATATATATAGTAGTATAATACATTATACTAAAGTGACGTCACTAGTCTGTAGTAATTTCAAACAAAAGATTAGGCTGAGACTAAATAATGTGACTTTTGCAATCTTTATTCTTTAAAATAATTTTGGCTTTGCAAGGTAATTTCGATCTAAACTGATGAAAACATTTAATAATTTTATAGTTTTGTTTTCTTTGCTGCCTGTTTTTTAAATCCTACAAATATTTTTAGATGACCTGTTTAAAAATTACACACTGCTTTCTTGTTTTAATTTAGGGTAATTTAGAAAGTGAAACTACAGATAAATAAAACCTAACTATAAAGAAAAACCTACCTATAAATAAAAAATGTCACGCAGGTAATTTCCCTGCGGTAATGTGCCCAGAAGACTGGCAGCATTGCCACGTTGAATGGCAAAAGGATTAATTAATTTCTAGTTTTGTAGCTAGTAAATATTTGTATTAAACTTTAAGAAATTACAGATTTCTAAGCTACAGATTCGTGACAAAGTAATAGGTATCCCTTCCTTCTTAATATCAGCTGTTGTAAAGCTGTAAAGATTTCAAACTCAAAACGTGACCTTTTGTTTTGAGAATTTAAAATGATGTATTAACATAAAATGCCCAGGCCTTTTTGGAAATTGACCTCGGTTTCAAAATGGTTCATTCGGATATCAATAAATTTCAAAATGGAACTGAGGCGGCATTTACATTTTTATCATCTGGTTTGAGACGTAACTGTGATATATCATCGTTTCGTAACAGACATTGACACAATGAAGAAGATGATCGTTTTGGCATCTCAACAAATATAGCTTCAACAACCTTCATACGCGATAAATAAATCAAGAAACAAAAAAATTACGTGCGATAAATATTTTCACGAAAAAAAATGCATCTACGTTTCGACAGTAGTAGTTTGAATATTGATTAGATTAAAATTATAAGTTTAATAGCCTTTGTTATTCATAATGACACAAAAAAAGAGAATTGTTCGTCGTACAAAACAATCGAGTGTCAAGTAATTTCGTGAGAAACAGCTGTCTCTATCAGTAATTCTTTGTAGGTCCCAGTGCCGAGCATTGTTAGACATTAGTACTCAAAGCATTATGGATATTTTGCATGGGTGGGAAAACATAATGATACTATTTATTTCGTTGTCGCGATGTGCATTTAAATAATGGTAATCTCAATCTTGATACAATTAAGCGAGATTGATGTAGGCTGTAAGTGTCACCCTACATTATTAATGTAAATGTAACTATGTAAATTTTTGATTGATTGATTATTTTTAATAAGTAATTTATTCGTTCTTACCACAGGTCATCTCAGATATATTATCGTGAACCAATTTTGCTATTGTAACATTCAAAACTGAGAAAGATAATAATATTATTTAATAATTAATTATAGTATCGTTGAGTTAGTATCCCATAATACAAGTCTCGAACTTACTTTGGGGCTAGCTCAATCTGTGTGATTTGTCCATATATATTTATTTATTTATTATATTATAGTTAGAAAATTAATACCCAATAATTACATGTCAATTACATATTAGAGATATTTTTTACTTGTGTGCTGATTTCATAATGATTTATTAAATGATAATAATTCCCTATATATAGTAATTATGTTTAAAATCAAAATATTATAATAATAACTAATTTGTAATTTATAATAAAATTAATTTTTATTTAATATCTGCTATGGTTAAAATCTATATTTAACTAAGTTAGATGAACTGCACTCACCGATTTCATTGTCATATTTGTATAAAATATGAAGTGATGGGCAGGTGATCCTCTGAGGATGTGTGAGACGGGAATGATTTTTCATCTTCGCCGAATCGGCTTTTATACGCGAAGTGGTTGGCACACCTCAGAAATTGGAGTATTCGCTGCACACGCACAGGCCGCAGCGACAAAGTCCGTCCGCCCGCCTTGTGCATAAAATTCTCTATTGATTCCATAATATTTAATCTTACTATTAAAAATACTCAATTTTTACATTAGAATAAGCATACATTATCATTCAACTTTTGACACTTAAGCAATTATTTACATCACTCTGACTGTATCTCATTTGGTATTAAGGTAAAATAAATATTTTACGTTTTGTGCCTTATTTTATCATATTTTATTTTTTTAATATATAAAAGCAAAAGATTCCATTTTAAAAGTTAATATTAATTCTATCTAAATCTATTGAAGGTTTTTGGAAATGATAATTTTTGGTGTTTTCAAGAGGGCATTTCAATAATATTTATTACTAGCTTTCGCCCGCAGCTCCGCCCACGTCAATGTCGATCCCTCGGGCATAGTACTTTTTTTAGTATGCAAAATTTCATGATGATCGGTTCAGTAGTTACGGCGTGAAAGCTAACAAACAAACAAATAAACAAACAAACAAAACCACTTTCGCATTTATAATATTAGTAAGGAAGTAAGGATTTGTAATTATTATGTATTTTCAACTGATTTGTTATTTCTGATTATTTTATAATTTTACTAGCTTTCGCCCGCGGCCCCGCCCGCGTCTATGTCGATCCCTCGGGAATAGTACTTTTTCCCGGGATAAACGGTAGCCTATGTCCTTCTCCGTATTCCAGAGAACTTGTATGCAAAATTTCATGATGATCGGTTCTGTAGTTACGGCGTGAAAGCGTAACAAACAAACAAACAAACTCACTTTCGCATTTATAATATTAGTAAGGATAAGGATTTTTATGGATTTTATATGGACTTGGTTCTGAAATAAAGATTATATTATTATTATATGCCAAGTTTCATCTAAATCTGTCTAACGAATGAGGCGTAATTGAATAACAATCATTCAAACTTTCACAAATAGAATTAAAGAGGTTGTCGATTTATAGGCAAACTAGCTTCGAAGTTTTATTTTTTGTCCAGGTAATAATATATCTATGTGCTTTATTTTACCTTTATTTGTTCAGCTCTCAGGCTTATGAACATGATTTGAGTAAAAACATACAAACTTTTTAGTTTTGGATATTTCTTACTTAAACACGATTCAAAAACTTAACAAATCTGTATAAAATTCAACATAAAGGTATAACGTATAGAATACTTAACATAGAGATACCCTGTATACTAAAACGAGCTTCCTGGGCATAAACGGAACGAAGTCACAGTTGATAACTAGTAAACTTCTAATGGTTTCTGATGTTTTCGCGATTGTTACACATTTAAATAAAATCACTTTAATACGGTATTATCGCGTATATTACATTATTTTTACACCTAACGTTTCGAAAACTTTACAGTTTTTCTGGTCGCAGGTAGACTAAGTTGACCTTTGTGTTATATAGAGAACACAAAGGTCAATTTAGTCTACCTGCGACCAGAAAATTGTAAAGTTTTCGTGTTATATAGAGAACACAAAGGTCAATTTAGTCTACCTGCGACCAGAAAATTGTAAAGTTTTCGAAACGTTAGGTGTAAAAATAATGTAATATACGCGATAATAACGTATTAAAGTGATTTTATTTAAATAGTAAACTTCTAGTTAATAATAAGAGGTTCTTTATAAATCCCCTTACAATATTATACTGATTCGATAATCTGATTTTGCGCCATAATGACTAGCGTCAATTCATGTCCCAACACTAAATAAGACGGCGAAACTGTCATCTCTTAATAGGGTCTCAATAACGAATAGGCCGGACTAAATTAACTGATGCTATGTTTTGTAAGGGCGTGATGATGTATAGACCATGATTTTGATCAACCTTTTTCAAGTAACAATATGAAGAAAGTACAGAAATATGTTTGAGGTCATCGATTAATGCATTACGGGCTTTTCTCACTTTCCGTATATTTCTGATGTACAGTTATTGAATTCAGTATCACAAAAAAACATGGGTACAGGAATGACTTACTGGCTGAGGATACCTTTATATTGATTTCAACGTAGCTCTCTAAGTGCTTGATTTAGTCAGTTAATACTACCATTAACAGTTCGGATTTATACCATCCTAAAACCTGCATCCTTGAGCTGCTACTTGCTTTTTCTCTGATCAGCCAAGTAAGTAGTATTCCAATACCTCTTCCGTTCCCTTCATAAATCCAATAATTCCTATCTATCTTAAAAATGCTTTCGATGGGCAGCAACGACAGAAGCACAAGAAGCGTGCTAAGTTAAACAAACATATAAACAGTTGAAAGTAAAATGCAAAATGCCACAGAGAAAAATACCAAATACTGATATATACAATATTTGAAAATACATCGAGCAAAGACAAAATCATTTTTCAACTTCAAACAACACTCAGAAATTACTGACAAGACACATAATAAGTTTAATCGTTGTTGCGTGTGGAAAATCTCTATATTACCTACATGTAATAGCAATCCCCTTTAGCTCAAGCTTCAAAATTAAAACTTGATTGATGAGCATGTTACCAGCAGCCTCTTGTTAGTGATGTATGAGTGCAATATGTAATTCTGTGGAAGGACTCTAAGGAAAACAATATATTCTAATAAATCAATGATGTGTTCTAATCAATCGTCCTATTATTTTATTGATTCGAATTACACTTTTTGCAAATATATAAAGTGTCACTTTAAATCCATGTCTTCCTCTACTTGGTTTCAATACCATCCTTATCCTTACTAATATTATAAATGCGAAAGTGAGTTTGTTTGTTTGTTTATTTGTTTGTTACGCTTTCACGCCGTAACTACTGAACCGATCATAATGAAATTTTTTATACAAGTTCTCTGGAGTGCGGAGAAGGACATGTACTATTCCCGAGGGATCGACATTGACGCGGGCGGAGCCGCGGGCGAAAGCTAGTAAATATATAAAACTAGCTTTCACCCGCGGCTCCGCCCGTGTCAATGTCGGTCCCTCTGGAATAGTACTTTTTTCCGGGATAAAAGGTAGCCTATGCCCTTCTCCGTACTCCAGATATTGTATGTAAAATTTCATGATGATCGGTTCAGTAGTTACTGCGTGAAAACGTAACAAACAAATAAATTCACTTTCGCATTTATGCAAGGATAAGGATAATACCTACATAGTAAAAACTCATTATAGGCTTGGAAAATTAATTCAATTTGATAGAACTGTTTTTAGGTGACCTACTTACTATGCATCCTTTCAAAGTCATTTTGCCATACTGCCACGACTTTCGAACTTACCTAGTTCTATTGAAAGAGTTAACTCTCTCAGCTGCCCAAGGTACAGTCTTCTTCGACTGATATTTTTAACGGTTGCATTCTAAGGCACCCAAAATTTTCAGCTAAGGTGTGACGGAGTCTGAGGTTCGCTATAATGACTGCATATTAGCAATGCATGTCAGACTCTATCCCTCCTTGGGTAACTCCAGAAACGCAGTCAAATGCCTATAAAAACTACGAATAAGTTTTGTTTTCTTTTTCGTGCAGTGTAATTGGCCAGATTTTTTCAAATTGCCTAGGTCGAGGAATCTGATATAGTTTAACGACTGCGAATCCTTATCCTTATATAATAAATGCGAAAGTGAGTTTGTATGTTTGTTACGCCTTCACGCTCTATCTGGGCGTGAACTAAACCAATCGTCATAAAATTTTGTTTACCTGTTTTTGAGGTTACGGAAAATGAAATAGTGTTCATTTTATCCGAGGAATAAGTACTGTTCCCGAGGGATCGACACTGACGCGGGCGGAGCCGCGGATATAGTAAGTAATAAGTATAAAAATCATCATCATCATCATGATGATGATGATTTTCATACTTATTACTTAGTATGAAAATGAATAACAAGCATTTGCTCAACCCGGGAATCGAACCCAAAGCCTCTTGGATACGGGTACATTTCATCCCGGAATAAGGTATTGTTCCCCAAAGGATCAATTTTAACGCGAGCAGAGCCGCGGGTATAGTAATAAATAAAACAGTCCTGTATGTAATACAAAACAACGGGGAAAAGGGCAGATTCAAGAAGATAGTTACATTATCGGATGAGCATAAGAACATTCTGATTAACTGACATCTCTTGTATTGGTTATTATCACAAGATTAATGCTCGTGACACGTATTTGCACAATAATTGGATTTATTCAAAGGACTTGTAGAATCCTGACGGAATGAGTAATAGACAGATTTAACGTTTTGAACTTCATATTATTCAATGTAGAATGTAATCTTGGTGGCAATTAATAAGTAATCACAGTAACAACAAAATGCATATTACGGCTATTTGTCGACACGCAATGACGTCGCTCTGTCTAGAACGAGTAGGTATAGATTAAATGTAGGTAGATATATCGCACAAAGGTGTCAATGCATGTTTATTGCCTCCACTTCAAGTGTCTGTTATTCTTTCCCTCAGAACAATATGCTTCAGATTATTGTTCTGAGTTCTCTTTTTGTAACCGCAAACAATTTGACGACAACCATGGCGCAGTGTACACAAAAGGGCTCAGAGTTCGATTCCCAGCGCAGAAAAATATAGTAATCATTACAGGTATTTGTGTGCGGTTGTGGACCTACCTAAAGGAGTGGATCACGCAGTCGGCTGGTAGTCAAGAAATGCCAAATCATATTATACCAGGGACGCTGTAGTGGTAATATAGTCTACCAGGGCTAATATAACCAGTCACTATATCGCCGCATCGAACGCGTTCTGTCAACGGTTTCATCAGAGGAAGCAATCGATAAAACGCTTAGATAAGTAGGGAGTATCGCAAAAAATACATTTTAAACAATTTAAATATAGACAAACAGTAGCTTTAACCTGCTGATCAGCACTTATGTGGCGTCCTTTAACAATAGTAGTGTTAATTCACCTGGGTCAGCTTCGCGGATGGCTGCTAGACAAAAATGCACTAAATATTCACTTTAGACACAATAGTATGAATATGTTCCAGTCGCCGTTGAAACGGCTGGCTCATGGTGCCCTGAGGCAAAGCTTCATTAGTTCGATAGGGGGCCGTCTAAGGGACCGCGGCTATGACCACCGCTCCGGATGGTATGTACCTGACACAAAGGATATCTATGCCATTTACCGAGGCAACGCAGTAAGTGTCATGAACCTATCGTCAATAACTATACATACCTTAAAGTGACGGAAAAGGACATAGTGGGATATGGGAAAGGACTTTCATCACGAAAAAAAGTACTGTTCCCGAAGAATCTACATCAAAAATTGGATCCGTGGGCGAAAGCTAATATTTTTTTTAACTAGATATCTATATCCCACTACTGGGCAATAGCCTTCCCTCTTTTTTTCCATTTTACTCGTAGTATCCTCCCAGTTCTTACCAAACGTTCTTATTTCAAATTATCCCTTTTTTTGGTATTCCTCTTTTTCTATATCCATCGAATGGGACCCAGTCAGATGTTTGATTCTAAACTAGACCCACTGACCTTTCAGATATATCACTACGAGTATATTATAAAATTGTGATTAATCTTGAGATATAAAAAAGATAACTTTTAAGAATTATTCGTTGAAGTAGCTTAGTAACAATAATTATACCATTTTATTCAAGTAAATTGATATAATAAATTTTTACGTGAGGAGAATTTTACTACCGAGTAGAGTAGTAAAATTGATTGCGACTAGGGTTGGGCGGATACTCGTAATGTAACTGACCGAATATCGAATATTGTGACATATTCGATGGCGGTCGGTTTACTTAATTTGAAATTATTATGATATAAGTAATGGTAGAGCTGCATGAATTAAATATTCGTGTTTACATTTGTGGTAATATTTTTTTCAAATATAATGTCTGTTATTTGAAATAAATTGTTTAATTCATTTATTTTAACTTACCTATATAGGTACCATTATGAAACAACGTTTGTTACGAAATACATTTATTAAAAAAATAAAATTGTAGTTTCTGTTTCTGTAGTATATTATAATTTACAGCTTAAACATTATAGTATGTAGCAGTTTTGACTTAGATATATTAAATACTAAACGAAAATACATTAAACCTGATAAGCAAGGCTCATGCGTCGCTTGTTTCTCATGCGTGTAGTAGTCTACACGCATGAGAAACAGGCCAAGTAATAAAATTAATAATTTGTAGCAAATAATAAGATATTTATTTGGCCCATCTCTATACCAACAAAACGTGACTTTTTATTGCTATAGTTCTGTGTGTGACTAGGTTACTTCCATATTTGATTCTCATGAACAAAGTGATATATGGTTGTTTTATGAAGGTCGCAAAAAAGTTTAAAATCCTAATTCTGACTTATCCTAACTAATATTATAAATGCGAAAGTGAGTTTGTTTGTTTGCTTGTTACGCTTTCATGTTGTAACTACTGAACCGATCATCATGAAATTTTGCATACACTTTATCTGGGGTACGGAGAAGAACATAAGGTACATTTTATCTCGAAATATTTAGATGACTCGAAGACTGATTTGAAATAAAAAAAAATTCATTGGATTTTCCTTATGGCACCGCCATTAAAAAATCATCAAATCGGTTCAGTAGTTTGGTTCAAGTGTTTTTTTTTTATCTGAACGTATAGCTAGGTATGTTAAATATTATTTAAAAGATTATAAATTTAGCTATAGAAACTATATTTAATAGATCTAACCTTTATATTAAAAGCATACATCATGAGTCAAAACTGTAAGTAATTGTACTTTAAGTAATGGTATGACCATTATTAATTATAAAAAAAAGCCTTTTTTTTTAATAAAAGTGAGGAAATATAATAATAATCGATTTATTGATAGAATTTACATAATAAAACTCATAAATCTTCAAGACGATATTAATTTACATAATGACATAGGCAGTTCATAATAATTAATGATGATGATAATTTCGTTTGTTATGAAAATTATTTAGCTTACAAAATTCAGGGACTATTGCACATAGAAAATAGACAAAAACACAGATTGAGCGAGCCCTTAAGTAAGTTCGAGATTTGTGTTATGGGATACTAACGATACTATATTTTATAATAAATACTTATAGATAAACATCCAAGACCCAGGCCAATCTGAAAAAGATCATTTTCTATCTTGACTTGACCGGGGATCGAACCCGGGCACCCTCGTGTCGCAGGCTGGCGTGTTAACCACTGCGCCACGCATATATTGCGCTATCGTATACAAACATGACAATTTATATTTTCACCGCGTGGTTGAAGAACTGGGGGATATAACTTTAGCTCCTTGGCGCAGGAGCGCCAAGGAGCTGTAAAAAATATGTACAAACTTTTGGGCGAAACTTGTTGTGAATAAACTTTACATAAGTTACCTTGACGAAGCATTTTGCGGATGCATTTCTGTAAATTATTGACGAAGCATGTTGCGGATACTTTACCGTAACATATTTATCAAATAAAATGTTTAGTAGTAAGTACTTATTAAAGTTCAGTCTTTGATAAATACTGAATGGTTTAAGGTATGTCCTAAGATTGCAAAAAATATTAAGTAATTATTTATATTCTAAGCATGAAATATACATATATATAATCGAACATAATATAGAATATTGTACAAACTTCTTTAAGAATCAGAAAAATGCGCAAAAGGCGGCCTTTTCGCATAGAAATTTCTAGCAGGCAACCTTTTCTTTGAGAAATCATTTGAAATCAAAACAAGAAGTGCGAGGTAGTAAAACACTATTCGAAACAGATATATAACTACTTGCTAAGTACATACATACATAGTATCACATAATTTTCCCTTGCGGGGTAGGCAGAGCCTAGATCTTAAGACACATTTTGCATTTTGGAGGGCGTGAAGATAAAAAACATAATTAAAATAGTGATGGCTTACTAGCGTCATCGCCTATTGCCTTGATTCCGCAGATTTTCGCCCATTCCCTCTATCGGCTTTTACAATCTGCGCGGGAAGAAGCGGGAAGGCGCTGGCACCTTCTAGGTTTTTTTATTTTCTCCCAGACTAGCATGGAAGAAACATAAGAATATAAACTAAGTACATATCAATAGCTAATAAACAAATTTATCAAAAATTAAAGCTTTGTTTTTAATTGACTTCAAAAAAGGAGAGGTTGTAAATTTATCAGATCTTTTTTAATGTATGTATATCGCATAAGTTCGTCATGTCTTCAACACATCTAAATTTACTGCATTTTAATTTTATCACAATCGGTTTAATAGTTAGTTTGGAGTCTGTTTTTATCTGAAAGATTATCATTTATAGAGAGAAGAATCTTCTACCTAAGAGAAAGCTCAGAGTGGATTCTACGTACAGAATGACAGGAGGAAAAACGACACATGCCGCGCTTTCTTCACCAAAGATATGCTAGATACCAAAGTAGTCCTAAGATGCCATGCAAGGCTGTGGGAAGGTGAGAGTGTGTCAACCAGAGCCGTATAGTACAAGTAGTTAGCAGACTCAAAACTCATCTCCGTGCCCTACACGGCTCTGGCAGCCGTGTTTAGCGAGGCTTAGATAAAGCTATACTATTATTAGAGAACTTCTATCCTGGTCTAGTAGAATATATATATTCTTAAATAAATATTTAAGAATATATCAGCTGGTTTTCTTCCCATTCAGACCATATAAGTAGGCCGAGGTATTCGACGAAATCATAAAGCATGTTCAACAGGTGATGTGGCTTGCGAAACCCGAATGATTCTTCTCAATTTAAACGTTTCAAGAAACAAAGAGGTATTTTGGAGTCCGTGCTTCAACATCGTTGACACAGAATATTGAGAAGCTGGCATCCAAATGAATAGAAAATATATTATCTTCTATTCAAGATGCATTTGTAATATAGAAGGACCATTTAAATCAAACTCAAGTATTTAAAGGGCTGGTACCCAAATATTAAAAAATGCTTAAGATGCAATTTAAAAAGGCTCATGTTTAACGAACCATTAGACTTAGTAAAATTTTAAGGCGAAAAATCTGCTTGTTTCACCAAAAATAGTAAATGATCACCAGAATTAATTCCTCATTTTAACGTAAAAACAGGACCAAAAATATTACACCTTGCGATCCTAAATAAAGAATCCATCTCCAAATTAGGATAGTTTAATACCAAAATAGTTAATGACCACCAAAAGTATAACATTATTTTAATATAGCGTGACATCTAAATATATAACATTTTCTTATCCTGTTAGAAAGTAAATTATAGCAGATAAATCGGTATATTCTCAAAACTAGTAAAGAAACCCCTAAAGCTTGACCCTATGGTATTGTGAAATCGTTTTTAACCGACTTTTAAAAAAGGAGGAGGTATCATGATTTGACTGTATATATTTTTTATGTGTGTTCACGGATAACTTGGCGTTTTTAAACCGAATTACATTATTCCTTTTTTTTTGTTGAAAAGGAGATATCCCAAGGTAGTACCATGATAAGGAAAACAGGATCTGATGATGATGATAGCAGAGAAATCGAGGGTAACCTTCGAAAATCGTAGTAGCGACTAGTGCGTTTGTAATAAAAAATTTAACGCACTACTATTTTATTTATTAATTTATTTAAAATTTTTGTTGTACAACATTACAGACATAACGCCTTTATTTCGTTTTCTGGTGGGGTCACAGTACTCACCTCACCTCACTCAAATACTTGGTATTTCAAATATACGGTATTTAGAATTCGGGTATTTTGGCTCGTACATTTTAAATAAAGGTGTTATGTTTTTTGGTATTTTGTGTAGTCGCCTGTTCGCGAATGGTGCCCTGGTAATGGTCCAAGAGCTTGTTTTGTTGTTTTCTGTGCATATTTCCGTGACGTCAACAAAGGGTCCAATGGAAGACCAGCGCTGACAGTTACGTACCGCCAGCATATGCTGAGGCTGAGTTAGATCCTTTTTGACAGCACAGCACAGCACACAGTTAATAAATTTATTTGTTTATTTAGTTTATTTATATTTCGATTGTGTGTACGTAATATTGTAGTCTTGGAAATAAGACCAGAATCGATTTTTTTTAAAAAGATTTAATTACAACTGCCTTAAGAAATATTAACTCAAAAATAGAATTTTTACACAACAATTTAATTCACATCATTCAGCACAAAAATATCACAAACTAACTAATTAATCACAAAATGAACATAACAACACTACGATCTAACAATTACGACAAACACTAAAACAGTTAACCAAACCGGCAGAGTAACGACCTAGTCACACGAAAGATGAAGCGAGAATGTGTCGGTACTGGAGAGGCATCGCCTTTTTATAGGCTTTCCCCTCCACCATTACTCTTCTCGCCAACACGGCCTTTCCTGACGGGAGGCCGACCTCGGGCTCCTTCATCTCCAACTGTGATGGTCGGTATCCAAGATTGGCATGGAAGAGTCTTCACTGCCGGAGGGGGTCCTGGGCGGCGTGACAGATTCTTCCGTCAATCTCTGCGACCCGGATGTTCCCGGCTGGGGCTGCCCAGCGTCAGGCACCTCGACTACGGGAGGCTGGGTAACACACGAGGCGGACTCCTCGCTCTCGTAGTCTGCATCTGCACAGAACAAGAACCAAAGCACAAAAACTTGTTCACTCAATTCAAAACAAAGTGAGGGAACTTCATTAGTAGTTAAGTTGAACAGCAATACAGTAGGCTAGCTGATCTAGCCTATCCTAAAAAAGACGGATATAAAACAAACTGATATCTGTACCAATCACCCGGGGCAGTTCCCGTCGGGGGAGTGCCGCCTCACGACTCGTTAGAGATCTACGTGCACTTACGTGAGACATAACTTTGCGTGTGTGAATCGGTTCCACATAAAAGAATGTTTCAACCCAAACTTTCAATAATCCAAGGACAGTGCTTCCTACACAAGCACCACACACATATACCCCACGACTCGTCAGGGACCAACCCGTGGTATGACGCTGCGTGTACCAATGCTCCAGGACCACGTATCTAAGCGACTCCAAGACAGTGTCCGAGCACACAACACCAAGCATGTTCCATATACCAGAATCGCATGTCTGAGCGCACTCCAATACAGCATTCCGTAACATGAAACTTACTTTACACTGGAAGTACATCCGTCAGCCAAGATAGCTTACCCAAGTACACGGACTTCAAGATAGCGGCTATCCAGACCGCAAGATAAAACCTCCATCGACCATGTCTGCCACATTCGTAAACATATTACGCTCACAAAAATAATAGGACACAAAAATTTACTTCTCGAAAAACATTATCTTTAAAACAGACAGAGGCCCCGGCACAGGCGTGTCTCACAAAAAATATTTGAGCAGACTTCTTGGTAAGCCGAAATAATCAAATTCACTTACCACTAAAGAAGCCAAGAAAGCAGAACAGACATCAGGAGTCCATTATCCTTACCACAGCATCATATATTTCGCAGCTGCCTGTGTTGACTTCACATATGAGCCTGCCAGGAGCTGCAGCTCATAGCGACCCTGAGGCAGGATCTTCATCACCCGGTAAGGCCCTCACATACAGGAATCCAGCTTCCCTGTCGCTCGAGCCTGTTTTCTCACAAAAACTAAAGAATTAAGTTCAAAGCCACGAGGTGACTTGCGACATTTGTGAACATTCTCCTCTATTGGTAACGGAGGATCATAGATGGCTAGTACCGACTCACTCGTTAGACATTCTATGATGTACTTTCGGGCAGCCTGTTGTTCTATACCCAAGAAAAGTTAACACCCTTTTGGGCAAAGTCAGCCATGTAGCGTCTAAAATATAACTGGCTAAGCCCATAAACTGACGAACCTATTTTACATTTTGTGGTTCGGCTGAGTCAATCGAAGCTCTCACCTTCTCATGGCTCGGCCCAACCTGACCTTCACTTATTGTTCGTTCCAGATATTCTAAAACGAACACCAATCATCAAAATTGTGCAAATTCGGATCGAAACTTGAAATGAAAAAATGTTGGCTCGACCTACCCCCATAGTTTATGGAACGTATCGCGTCTACAATGCGATCGGTAACCGACGAACGTTCCGGCGTCAACCGCTGATGTTTCGAGTTACGTTCCGAATCACGAGGTGGCGATCTAGATCTACTATGCAAACGCGATGGATTACGGGTGGGCGATACAAGCCAATCCCGTGAGTGTCCTACTTCGATCGTGAGACATAGACATGTACCTATCTGGTGAACGCGACCTGCGTCTACTTGGCGACACCAACGTATGCTTAGACTGCGTTGGCGATGGGTGACATGCATGTGCACGTGACGGTGTTCGCTGGCGCCGCAGTGGCGACCTATCTCGACTCATATCTCGATTTTTTGAACGTACCACTCGTATATTAGAACGAATCGACGCAGACGACGACCTAACTTTTTCTTCTAACACCCTAAGACGAGCCATTAGAGATTCCATTTCAGAAGACCGTTCACGGTGCCTCCTACTATGTCGACCGCGACTATCACGGCGATCACGCTCACGATACGGGCTTCGACTATCACGGCGGCTCACACTGCGATCACGCCCGTGATCTGACATTCTAACTTTATAAAGATTCGAACAATAACTTATAATTCAGACACTTATGAAAAAAAAAAAAACACCAATGTACGGAAGAAAATCACACAAATCACTGAAATACCACAGTACAAACTAACTGCCACAAATACAAATGGAGAAAAATGGAAATAACTCACCCTTGATGACTATGATGACTCGCAATCAACACACTCACACGTGTTAGAAAAGGAAAAATAAAAAAATCTTGGGTAGATGAGTTTAAACGGTTATTCAAATCATAAACCATCAAAAATCACATGTAAAACAAAATACGTGGGCAAAAGAGAACGAATCCCACTTCTGATCTTGGAAATAAGACCAAAAGTGTTTTTTTTTTAAAAGATTTAATTACAACTGCCTTAAGAAATATTAACTCAAAAATAGAATTTTTACACAACCATTTAATTCACATCATTCAGCACAAAAATATCACAAACTAACTAATTAATCACAAAATAAACATAACAACACTACGATCTAACAATTACGACAAACACTAAAACAGTTAACCAAACCGGCAGAGTAACGACCTAGTCACACGAAAGATGAATCAAGAATGAGTCGGTACTGTTGTTTTTTTTTTTTTGGTAATGACTGTGTAACTAGCTCCAAGTCTCCAAGTGAGCTTTCGCTACTTCACCGGGCGTTTGAGGCGAGGGCAGAGTGCCCTCAACCTTTATAGACAACATCACCAAAGGGCCCCCAGGAGGGACGGACCTCGGTTTTGGGCGTTGCCTGTGTGCGCAAGGCTTGGAGAGACAGCAAACTCTCATATTGCCTGATGGGCCGCGTATGCGTGCATGCAAGCCTGAAGGGCCAATCTGAGAATCAATGGCAAAAGCCTTTAGAGAGCAGCAACTCTCATCTTTTGCCTTATGGGCCGAAAGCTACGTTGCCAGAAGGGCCTATCCTGGGTGCAAGTCACCCGGGACCGCCGGGCGGTCACCAATAATCGGAGCTAATCCTACTCTACGCACTCTATTCCGGTGGCGAGTGCGACGGGGTCGGATAGTGGGATTCCTCTGGCTATTCGGAGCCGAAGAGGGGTCGGGGCGGGCTTGTGCGATGTCAATAGGATCATCGGGATCGTCAAGTACGTTCCTAGGACGTCTACGACGTAAGGTCGTATCGTGTAAGTTGGGGGAGTAGTTAGCAGCTTGCACTACTAACGGGTTGGGGTGGCGTGCGGCTTTCTCAAAGTAACGCTTGGAGGCGTTTTTGAGATAGCCGCGAATGGATGGGAGATCTAGGTCACGGTGTAAGTCTGTCATGCGCAAGTACCGATGGTGACTCGTATTTGTGGCACGGGTGACGAAGCGGTTCTGCAAGCGTTGCAGCCGATCGATGTGGGAGGGCGCGATATGGGAGAAGACTACGCCGGCGTAGGTCATGATAGGGCGGACGCAAAGCTTATAGAGTGTCAACTTATTTCTAAGTGACATCTTAGCATTGCCTATCATGGGGTGGAGACGGCCTAATACGAAGGCGGCATGGTTGCGGACTTTGGTGATGTGGGGGCCGAAGGTCATCGCGCTATCGAGTACGACTCCAAGGTATTTAGCCTTGCCTGCCCACTGAATGGGCTTTCCGTACAACGATACTGATCCTAACGAGGGGAGTTCTGCTCCGGACATGGTGATTTTTCGACGTGTCACAACTTGGTTATCCTTTGAGAAAAACACAGCTGTGCTTTTCTCCGGATTAACTTCGATGCGCCACCTCTTGGACCACCCGCTGAGAGCGTCCACGGCGGACTGAAGACGATTCACGATGACCGTTTTAAGGTGATTGGACGTGTAGAGGGCCGTATCGTCGGCGAATAGTGCCACTTCTACATCTGGGGTCTTTGGGATATCGCTTGTGTACAGCGAATAAAGGAGGGGCGAGAGAACAGCGCCTTGCGGGACGCCGGCTCTAATGGGACGGGGCCTCGAGAGGCATCCCTCTACTCTGTACCGAAAAGACCGATTCGACAAAAAGTCTCGTATGATGTGCACGAGACTATCCGGCAGGCCCAAGTTGGTCAACTTGGATATCAAGCCCGAATGCCAGACTTTGTCGAAGGCTTTCGCTACATCGAAGAAGAGTGCTCCCGTAGGACGTCCCCAATTTCTCAACTTGAGAATATGCTCCGTGAGGCGGTGCAGTTGGTGGTGACACGCGTGTTTGGCCCGGAATCCAAACTGTTCGTCGGGGATGAGACTTTTGGACTCTACGTAGTCCTTGAGTCTTTTGAGGATGATCCGTTCGTAGATCTTGCCTATACAGTTCAAAAGACTGAT
The DNA here is from genome assembly GCA_947532085.1 of Elegia similella. Lineage (NCBI taxonomy): Eukaryota > Metazoa > Arthropoda > Insecta > Lepidoptera > Pyralidae > Elegia > Elegia similella. The sequence continues at coordinate 16,293,249 of OX383930.1, forward strand.
AGGCCGGTAGGAGGAGGGGTTCTTCAGGTCTTTGCCTGGTTTAGGGATCCCGATCACGATTGCTTCTTTCCAGGCGGCTGGAAAGGTGCAATTTGCAAGACAAGCATTGAAGATGCTTACGAGCAGGAGGAGGAGGGTCTGTGGGAGGCATTTGAGCACTCCGTTCGAGAGTCCGTCAGCGCCGGGCGCTTTTCGGGGTCTGAGATCGCGGATGATTGACTTCACTTCGTCAAGTGTCGTCGGGGCGAGGGGGGTATTCGGTGGGATCGTCTTAGAAGCCACGAAGCGTTCTACGTGCGATTCCACCTCGCGAAGGTGATCGGGGTCAACTGGCTCACGACTAGGGGAGCATTGGCTCTCCAGGCTGTCTGCTAGGCATTCAGCTTTTTCATCATTATCGAAGGCGATGGAGCCGTCTGGACGCGTGAGGGGGGGAGTGGCCGCAACCGTGTCGGTCTTGAGGCTTCTGGCTAGTCGCCAGTATGCCTGGTGGGAGGGCGTCATCTCGGCAAGGAGATCACCCCAGCGTTCCTTCCTAATTTCCGCGATGCGTTCCTTGACTCGCCGTTGCAAGAAACGAAGGTGGGCACGGGCCTCTTCGGTGGGATAATTGTCATGTAAGCGTGAAGCGCGATTCTTCTCTGTCAACAGCTGCCGCAGATCCTCGGGGAGCTCCATTCTGTGGGTGGGATCCACAGAAGGGACTTCCCGAGAGCATTCCTTGTAGGAAGCTTGCAGATGGCTGGTGAGAGAGGAGATTGCGCTGTCAGTGTCGTCAGTCGTGGTGATTATGTCAGGGATTGCATCCAAGTGCGGTGTTGGCTGGTTGATAACTTTTCCAAGTTTCTTCCAGTCGGTCACCGTCCTTGTATGCACTATACGTCCGTTGTCTGTCGGTCCTAGTTGTAACACTACAGGTCGGTGGTCGGAGGAGATGTCAGGGTGGACCTCTACTGAACACACCTGAAGGGTGATGTTCTTAAGGAGGGCAATGTCAAGAACGCTGGGGTTTTGTCCCTCTTGAGTGGGGTAACGCGTGGGAGCTAACGTGGCCACAACGTCGAAATCTAGTTCGTCATGGAGACTCTCTAGGATTAGTCCGTTGGGCGAGTTCGTGACAGAGTGCCAGCGAACTGACTTGCTGTTAAAATCTCCAGCCAAAATGGTAGAGTTTGACAGCGAGAAGAGGGATTCGAGGTCGCTACGGAGCAACGTCTTTTTGCAGGGGAGGTAAATCGAGGCTATGTTGATAGGCGCATGACCGGTCATGGCTATCCGGAGGAGGGAGCACTCGATATTTGTAAGAGCTGGGGGGTCTAGCTGGGTGCAGTGAAGTGACCTTTTGTAGTAGATCACTGTTCCGCCCTTTTGGGTGCGTAATCTGTCATTACGGATGATGTTGTAATTCGCAATCCGAGGATTGCGATGGTGGGGCTTCAAAAAGGTCTCTTGTGCAAGGAAAATGTCCACCTGATGTGTTGTAAGAAACTCCTGGATGAGGGGTTTCACATCGGTGAATTTGCCGTTGGCGTTGTAGTACGCGATAGTGAGGGAGCGGGGTTTAGTTCTCTTATTGAGACTACCCATATTAACGCGAGGGGAAGTAACGCGCGAGGAAGGGCGCGTTTTCTAACCTTTCCATTAGGAACCGGTGTTGGAATACGATGTCCAAGATCGCGTAAGTGTCGCCGTTGGTTGCGAGAATGGCGTGACCCATTTCGAGGATCTCGGCGCGGTCCTCACGTGTTTCTCGCGCTATGTCGAGAACCACTCCGAAGGCCAGAGCGTCCTGGTCCCGGCTAGCCGGAGGAGCGCTGTGGCGCAACAGAGGTGGGGGCCTGCTGGGGGGAGCGCGGTTCCACGTTGGAACCTTTGGGGCTTCTGAGTGAGACACCGGCTGTCTCTGCTTCAGAGGGGGGAAGGCAGCTTGGCTGCTCATAAGGGGTTGAGGGGCGGTGGGCGCCGGCGCCTGGGGGGCACGATTTGTGCGTGTTTGGGGGGCAGCGCTTTGCGAGGATTTTGAGCCCCAGGCGTTCCTGCTCGCTTTGGGGGCTTTTGAGCATCCCCGCCAGTTGGCGGGGTAGCCTTCCTGCCCGCAAAGTACGCAGGCCGCCTGAGTCTCGTTCTCCGCACTGCGGACTCTTTCACAGTCCGCTGTGCCGTGATCCCCCAAGCACTTCACGCATCTGGGGTGGGCATGACAGTTACGGGCCGAGTGCCCGTAACATTGGCAGCGGTGGCATTGACCGACAATGCCACGCTTGTGGGGGGGCTCTACTTTAAACGAGGTTAGCCCTGCGCACGACGAGATTTGGAAAATCCCCTTACCTTCCGGTGTGTTGTCTAAGACAACTAGCACCATTGGGTACGGGGTTTTCTTTTTCCCGTACATGCGGTGGACCTCGTTAACGGGAAGCGACTGAGAGACTAGGGTCTCTTTTACGTATTCGACCGAAGTCGAGACGGGGATGCCTTTAATGACCGCCCTGAGTTTGCGGTCCTCAGGAAGGCCGAATGAGTGCCAAGGGATTTGGCGCTCGTTTAGGAGACGGTTGAGGGAACGGTAGTCCTCCATGGACTTGACATTAATGGCGATATTACCGTCGCGGTTGGTGGACGCGCGTGTGTATTGCACCTTTTGTGCATTTAGCAAGCGGGAAAGCGGTTCCCACTGCTTGGGGTCGCGTAGGACTACCATCGGAGGTGGTCGGGGCTTCCTTCCGGTGGAAGATGGGGCGGGCTAGGAGGGCGTCTTCGCGACGGATGAGCCGTTCGCGGTCTTTTGTGCCTTAGGGGCAGGCTCTTTCTCGGAGCCCTTCGCCTTACGCTGGCGCTTTGCTCCGGTGACGACGGTGTAATCGTCGTCGTCGGAGCATCGCGACTGCTCTGGCTCGGGGTCCTGTCCAGAGGGGGCGTCTGCTGGGAGGCTGTCTCCGTCTCCATATCGTCGGACTCGAGGACAGTCTCTAATGTCGCAGCTGGGTATCGGGGTTCGAAGGGCTGAGCGGCGGTCTCAGCCGGGTCGTCGGTGTAATAGTAGTTGGTCTCATCTACGGGGAGGCCGTCGTATCTATTACCGGGGAGGGCTGTCGCGGTCGCGGTCGGAGAGGGGGAGCCCGGGGCAGAAAATACCACGGGGGATCGGGGACGCATCACGTCTGAAGACCCATCGGTGATGAGATCCTCGCGAGAGATGCCGCGGGCGATACGAGCACGGTACTTGCGCTTGTATGCGTTATAATCCTTCCTAATAGAAGGATTGTTGATTACGAACTCTTTGAGGAGTTCGTAATCGGAGGGGATGGCAGCCATTACGAAGGCCGCATGGAGGGTTCGCGTTGGGGTAAAAAACGTGGCCCTAAAGAACCTAACGTCTCTGAGGGGTGAACTCAGAGCCCTAACGCCCTATCCTCTGTTGGGTGGCGCAGAGGGAACCCTACCGCCCTACTTACAAACTACAAAGGAACCTGCCTAATAAACCGCTGCCGACCTTGTTAGTGCAAGCGGGACGAACCTAGGTCTTAATTACCTAACCGATACTCTGGCTTGACGAGGGGAGCCCCCAAGGCCAAGTGCTCCAGAGCCCGTCCTGAAGTTTGCCGTTACCCTGAAGGGGTAAAGGCTAGCGCCAGGGTCAGCACTACGTAACTACGAGTAACCCGTATTGGCGTAGAACACCGCAACACGATCACTCGAAGCACGGCCTCGGCTAAAAGCGAGGACTACTCCACCGACGCACAGTGTGCGCAGGTGGGCAAGGCGTAGAAGTTTCCCAAGAAACACTTACGGTCAGTACTTGCCCTGAAAAGGACAGACCGATCCGCGTAAACGCCACGAAGCGCGTTCGAGAAAGGAACACGCGCGTTCTAACGAACACGTGCGTTCTTAAAAAGAACACGTGTGGCGTCGAAGCGTCGACAGGAACCTCGCCGCCCACAGGGTCCAAGTGGTCGACGAGCTGCAGCTGGAACACAATCGGAATTAATGGGCTCGATCCCAGGATACGCCTGGCCGAGCAATCGCACTGAGCGTTGGAGCCTGCGATTTCCGCACAGAGCCGACGGGGACAATTACCACGTGGCGATTAAATCACTTTGTGGGCAGAGTCTCCGACGATAGTGGGCCGAAACAACACAACACAAACGAACAGTAGTTCCAATAAATACAGTCTCACTGAGAGAGCGTGCCGCGACAACACGTCTGCTCGGATCGACTGCACAAACCGGAATGTGTCGGTACTGTTTTTTTTTTTTTTTTTTTTGGAAATGACTGTGTAGCTAGCTCCAAGTGAGCTTTCGCTACTTCACCGGGCGTTTGAGGCGAGGGCAGAGTGCCCTCAACCTTTATAGACAACATCACCAAAGGGCCCCCAGGAGGGACGGACCTCGGTTTTGGGCGTTGCCTGTGTGCGCAAGGCTTGGAGAGACAGCAAACTCTCATATTGCCTGATGGGCCGCGTATGCGTGCATGCAAGCCTGAAGGGCCAATCTGAGAATCAATGGCAAAAGCCTTTAGAGAGCAGCAACTCTCATCTTTTGCCTTATGGGCCGAAAGCTACGTTGCCAGAAGGGCCTATCCTGGGTGCAAGTCACCCGGGACCGCCGGGCGGTCACCAGTAATCGGAGCTAATCCTACTCTACGCACTCTATTCCGGTGGCGAGTGCGACGGGGTCGGATGGTGGGATTCCTCTGGCTATTCGGAGCCGAAGAGGGGTCGTGGGGGGGGTTGTGCGATGTCAATAGGATCATCGGGATCGTCAAGTACGTTCCTAGGACGTCTACGACGTAAGGTCGTATCGTGTAGGTTGGGGGAGTAGTTAGCAGCTTGTACTACTAACGGGTTGGGGTGGCGTGCGGCTTTCTCAAAGTAACGCTTGGAGGCGTTTTTGAGATAGCCGCGAATGGATGGGAGATCTAGGTCACGGTGTAAGTCTGTCATGCGCAAGTACCGGTGGTGACTCGTATTCGTGGCACGGGTGACGAAACGGTTCTGCAATCGTTGCAGCCGATCGATGTGGGAGGGCGCGATATGGGAGAAGACTACGCCGGCGTAGGTCATGATAGGGCGGACGCAAAGCTTATAGAGTGTCAACTTATTTCTAAGTGACATCTTAGCATTGCCTATCATGGGGTGGAGACGGCCTAATACGAAGGCGGCATGGTTGCGGACTTTGGTGATGTGGGGGCCGAAGGTCATCGCGCTATCGAGTACGACTCCAAGGTATTTAGCCTTGCCTGCCCACTGAATGGGCTTTCCGTACAACGATACTGATCCTAACGAGGGGAGTTCTGCTCCGGACATGGTGATTATTCGGCGTGTCACAGCTTGGTTATCCTTTGAGAAAAACACAGCTGTGCTTTTCTCCGGATTAACTTCGATGCGCCACCTCTTGGACCACCCGCCGAGAGCGTCCACGGCGGACTGAAGACGATTCACGATGACCGTTTTAAGGTGATTGGACGTGTAGAGGGCCGTATCGTCGGCGAATAGTGCCACTTCTACATCTGGGGTCTTTGGGATATCGCTTGTGTACAGCGAATAAAGGAGGGGCGAGAGAACAGCGCCTTGCGGGACGCCGGCTCTAATGGGACGGGGCCTCGAGAGGCATCCCTCTACTCTGTACCGAAAAGACCGATTCGACAAAAAGTCTCGTATGATGTGCACGAGACTATCCGGCAGGCCCAAGTTGGTCAACTTGGATATCAAGCCCGAATGCCAGACTTTGTCGAAGGCTTTCGCTACATCGAAGAAGAGTGCTCCCGTAGGACGTCCCCAATTTCTCAACTTGAGAATATGCTCCGTGAGGCGGTGCAGTTGGTGGTGACACGCGTGTTTGGCCCGGAATCCAAACTGTTCGTCGGGGATGAGACTTTTGGACTCTACGTAGTCCTTGAGTCTTTTGAGGATGATCCGTTCGTAGATCTTGCCTATACAGTTCAAAAGACTGATAGGCCGGTAGGAGGAGGGGTTCTTCAGGTCTTTGCCTGGTTTAGGGATCCCGATCACGATTGCTTCTTTCCAGGCGGCTGGAAAAGTGCAATTTGCAAGACAAGCATTGAAGATGCTTACGAGCAGGAGGAGGAGGGTCTGTGGGAGGCATTTGAGCACTCCGTTCGAGAGTCCGTCAGCGCCGGGCGCTTTTCGGGGTTTGAGATCGCGGATGATGTCGGTACTGGAGAGGCATCGCCTTTTTATAGGCTTTCCCCTCCACCATTACTCTTCTCGCCAACAGTAGTTTATTTTTTGTAAATTGCGTGAATGTGTTTCTGTTCTTATTTGTGTATAAATAATAAATAAATAAATATATACGGACGAATCACACAGATTGAACTAGCCCCAAAGTAAGTTCGAGACTTCTGTTATGGGATACTAACTCAACGATACTATATTTTATAACAAATACATATATAGATACACATCCAAGCCCAGACCAATCTGAAAAAGATCATTTTCCATCTTGACCTGGCCGGGGATCGAACCCGGTCACTAAGTGTCGCAGGCTGGCGTGTTGACCGCTGCGCCACGGAGCTAGTCGTGTATGTGCTTTTTGTCAAGCAAACATTATCTTATCTCTTGTCTTTTATTAAAACCACATTAAACCTATGTATTTACAATATTTAATACACGAATATTAAGATTACAAGATTAAGAAGCAGTCGTTAACCTATCTCAGATGGTTTTATGCAGTTTGAAAAACTGATATCATTGTCGCCCATGTATACCCTGTATACTCGCGAATATCCCAACTCCCAACCCATCCAAAATGTTTATACATATTGTGTAACCTTGCACAATATTCAGGTTTAGCCTTAAACGAATACTCACTGGTTATGACTAACTTAAGCAATCAAGTTATTAGTTCTATATAGGTAAAACAAAGCTTTCAAGAGATGAGCGTGGGTGGCTAATAATGGAATCAATCTTAACATTTAGCGTTCTTGGGAAAATACTCTTTATCCTTGTACTAGAGGATACAGTTGACCTTTAACCATCTGTTTACTCTATGAAAATTATCATAAATCAAAATAGGTAAGTCAAAAAATAGAATGTGAGTGAGTGGCTTAGAAAAAACCATAGATTTAAAAAAATGGAAAGATCCCTTTCTAGGATGAAGGAATAAAAAATTCGAAATAGGTTTTTAAAATCGCAGACAACCATAAGGTTGTCTGCGATTTAAAAAAAATATCTTTATTTTAATATAAGGTTGTAAGAGCATTGATGAGGGTATATTACTTGTATCATATTACTTCTTACACGACTGCCAAAAAAGGAGTGTATTGTTTTTCGAGTTCATGATGTATGTGAATTTCTATATTCCACCATAATTTTTAAGTGTTTCAACGGATTTGAACGCATGATGTATCTTTGGAATTCCTACATCCACTTGAGTGTTGGCATTCCTTTTTTGGCACTGCAGTGGTGTTTTTATTTTATAAAAAAAATACTTCTTTAGCCTAATAGCCAACCTAATTATCGTAACGGGAAGAAAATACCTAAATAGCCTTGCGTTTTTACTATTCTTTTGACTTCATACACATAATTATTATAAATCAATCTTTATAAACGGTAACGATCAAGGAACAAGTACAATTAATAAAAAACTGTACTTGACAGGATGTTTTGCTGTTTGACATATTTAATTTGTTAAACAGTGATTTTCATCGAAATATAAAGGTCGAACCCTCTTCGGATCTTCGACCATTATATACCTACATGCTGTTCATAGGCATGATGTACCTATAAAATAGTAATTGACACAATCATAGTCATAATCACTCTTTTTGTTGCTGAAAAATACTTAGCCTATTTATCTATTATTAAAGCTTAGCTTTGTATCTTTAAAAACAGGTTGGCTACTAAAATATTTAAAGAATAACAAAATCTTTAATTCTTGGCGTGTCGAGTCGATGGAATTATATTTTGTGTGTACAAGAACTTCTCTACTGTCTAAGCTTTATCGTGCAATGATCTATTTCTTGCATGTACCCTGTGGTAGGATAGAACATTAGGTGCACTACGGTCTGGGGAACGTGCAATGTCCAAGCTGTCACTCTATCTTTTCATATTCTCTGTTTTTTTTTAGTTTGAGACTTATACTGTACTGACATGGTCAGAACGCTCTAAGGCCTACAAGATCCTATAAAAATATCGCACATTGAATTTAGAATGTGTCAGTCTTTGTCAAAATGAAATATTAGACTTCTGGATTGTTTTTAGTGTGTGTGGCATAGAGGAGATTAAGATATCTACTCCACTGTACCAACAACTAAACTAACTAAGCTAACTGATTTTATTATGGCTATAGCCATTGTTAATTTGCTGTCAGGAAGAAGCGCCAGGGCGTCATGAATCGGTACTCGTAATGCAAGCCCTGGTCTTGGCATGATTATCATACATGTAAATAAGTTAGGTTACCTAATCAAAGAAGTTCTAGATAGATAACTAAATTCCGCAATCACTGGGGCAAAGTCGTAGGCAGAAGCTGCAATACAGTATATATATATAATAACAGTGATATGTCAATTGTGAATGATGATATGTAGTACCTATTGCAAAAGGCCAAAATTGAAATTTAGCTCGAGGTGTAGGCTGCTTATGGTTATCACGCCCAATATAAAGATATTATTTAAGATAGATGTTCTACCGTGTTGTAACGAATCCACTGCGTAATCTATTATTTTATATATTATATATGCTATTTGTTTTATTACTGACCTTTTAACTTTGTCTTTTAAAAATAAGTTGGGTTGGAGACGTAGTCAATTGAAAAATTTACTTGTTATAAGAAAAAAAGACAACATACATACATAAAAATTAAGTTTAATGATTTTCGTATTCCTGTGGTAAAACCATAGTACTAAAAAATGGCGTCGTAAAACTAATCACAATGTCGGCCCAATTTTGAAAAAATATATGTATTCTCATGAGAGTCTGAAAACAACAATGGCAATTCTTTTAATAAGTACTCTAAATATGACACGAACCTACGAATTAGTAACAACGAGCTTAAACATTTTTATTTTTTGCATTTTCGGTCGCCGCGTGTTCCGTACACTGTTTAGAGGGTTTTGTCACCACCAATTTCAATTTAGACCTGTTATCTTAGTTTATAAACCAACGAATAAGAGGAATGAAGGTTTGCAGACTAACTTATAAAAATGTTTTACCACACGCGAGCGTCAGTCTCTCTGATCGAGTCTTTGGCAAGAGTTTTAGCAATGTATACGGTTTTATTTTAGCTCATTAAAAAAAAAAATCAGTGGTTAATAGATAAAGGTAGGTTTAGTTGAATGACATGAATGTAATTTTTTATGGACAACATCTGAGGACAACATGTGGAATGACTAAAATAAACTACAGTGCGACTGAAGTTAGAGTCACTAGCGGGTTAACGGTCGATGGCCCGGCTTGCTGCGTTGACGATGATGAAACCAGAGAAGAATTTTCATGTTATCGATAACTTTGAAGTAGAGCGACCAGTAGCAGAAGTCGCGCGAGCAGTGTCACTTATTACTGCTATAATTACCCGCGCGACTCAGGTTGTCATTACTGCAGAATTAAATTAGAAACTGTTACCCGGTCGTTTTAACTTTACCTGTATTAGGTATTTTCGTTAACATTTAATTTATATTATAGCACACCGAGAGTGACACGAGTCGTGGGCCGCCGCGATACTGCTGCTGCCGCCGCTCGCTGAATTACAAAGTCATTCCATACAAATCCATAGTAAATAGTAGTGTCGCCGGCCGGCATGATGGATATTGCCTGACCATTACTAGTACTGCCTCCGTGGTCCAGTGGTTAAGGCGTTTCCCTTTAGACCCGGGGGTCGTGGGTTCGATTCCGATGAAGCATACCTTATTAAGTTGTTTCCAGTTTGGTTAGGACATTCCAGGCTTAAAACACCGAAGCACGGAAACATCTTTATTATCAGACAAATGAAGATGTTTCCGTGCTTCGGAAGGCACGTTAAGCCCTTGGTCCCGGCTGCTATCTGATAGTCGTTAAAGGCACCACGTCAGAGGCCGAGAGGTGGTTCCGAAGAACTTTGACACCAGGGTTTGCATGGTCGATTGACCGTGGCACCTACTTGAAATGATGATGATTACTAACTAGTGCTGTCGCTGGTCGTTGCCACCGAACTTAATGTTCTAAAGACACTAGTTATACGTATAAAAATAAGAAAATTAAGCAAATTCTCTTTATCAAGAGTCTAAGAACCGTTGCTAAAAAACCTTAATTCTAATAAAAAAATGACGTCCAAATTGATAGTCCCGTTTAAAGTCTATGATAGTACAGACAAACAACAGGGTTAAACTTATACCACCCCGCTTTTTGCGGCGAGGATTAAAAAGACAGAAATAACATAAAATTTGGCTGTATGTCCCTTCCTTTTATAAATGGAAATCAAACAAAAATGTCTATGATCTCATCTATTTACGTCAAATTCACAAACTGTAAGGTAAATAACATTTATGAAAGAAGATTCAAAGAGATTCAACCATGGTACCATACAGTATGTCAGAATGACATTATAACCAAACAAAATACAAACTTATGACCACGCCACGATCTAATAAGTTAACAAAATGACCTGAAAAGTATTTGTTTGATAAAAACATGTAAAAAAACAAAACTTCCGTTCAAATACAACAAGGATATACCATTATGAGATACACTAGCGGAAACTACAATGCATTTATTAAACCTCGGAAACCAGAAGGTGTCGATCAAAAGTCTGCGTACATTGTTGGCAGTGGCTTAGCTGGACTATCAACAGCTGTGTTCTTGATTCGCGATGGTCGCATGAAAGGAGAAAAGATTCACATTTTTGAAGAATTATCGGTAGCAGGTGGAGCCTTAGATGGAAAATTTGTTCCGCACGATGGTTTCGTAACACGTGGTGGTCGCGAGATAGAGGAACATTATGAATGTTTGTGGGACTTATTAAGATCCATTCCTTCATTAGAATTGGAAGACGCGTCAGTTTTAGAAGAGTTTTACCGCGTCAATAAAGATGATCCAAACTCTTCTAATTGCAGAATTATTAATAGCTGTGGCCAAAGAGTACCAGATGATGGAAAATTTAATTTATCACCACAAGCACAAAAAGAAATTGTAAGACTCTTTCTCACATCAGAAAACCATTTGTATGGTGCAAAAATTCAAGACTTCTTTAGCGATGACTTTTTTAACTCCTATTTCTGGTTGTACTGGTGCACAATGCTGGCTTTTGAAAAATGGCATTCTTTGGTTGAAATGCGTCGCTATCTTCTGCGTTTCATTCAATGTATTGGCGAAATACCTGATCTTAAAGCTGTAAATTTTTGTAAATATAATCAGTATGAATCTATAGTAAAGCCACTAATATCGTTCTTAAAAAATAATAGCGTTGACTTTCAATACAACACGCAAGTTACTGATATTATTGTAGAAATAAATGGGGATACTAAAGTTGCAAAGAAAATCTTATTATTGAAGGAAAAAAGTACCAAAGAAATTTCACTGACATTAGACGATTTAGTATTTGTGACCAACGGTTCTATAACGGAGAGCTCTACGCAAGGCGATCATCTTAATGCGGCACCGATCACGCATGATTTGGGTGGCAGCTGGAACCTCTGGAAAAATTTAGCAAAACAATCACCAGAATTTGGCAACCCTGAAGTATTTTGTGAAAAAATACCTGCTGAAAGCTGGTTTGTTTCAGCTACTATAACTTGGAAAAATTTTGATGTTGAGCCATTTTTCTATCGTTTAACCAATCGTAAATTTCGTACTGGAAAAGTTATCACGGGAGGAATCATAACTGTAAAGGATTCTAACTGGCTACTAAGTTTTACAATGCATCGTCAACCACATTTCAAAGAACAACAGGAGCAGCAGTCGGTAGCGTGGGCTTATGCTTTACTGTCAAATAAACCAGGAAATTACATAAAAAAACCAGTTGAACAGTGTTCTGGTCATGAAATAACACAAGAATTATTGTATCACTTAGGGGTTCCAGAAGCAGATATTGAACGTATATCGAAGGAGTCAGCGCACACCATTCCAGTTTATATGCCATTTATCACCTCTTACTTCATGGTTCGAAAACAGGGAGATCGTCCATTAGTTATTCCGAAGGGGTCAAAAAACTTGGCGTTTATTGGAAATTTTGCGGAAACCCCAAGAGATGTGGTCTTTACTATAGAATATTCTGTGCGGACTGCTATGGAGGCTGTTTACCAATTTTTAGATATTGAACGGGGTGTCCCGGAAGTATTTGCTTCTGGATATGATTTGAGATATTTAATTAAAGCTATCTACTATTTGTCTGATAGAAAGAAACTCTCAGAAATCGACGTACCTGTTGGTGATAAACAAATGTTTGATGAATTTATTAATAAAATTGCACCTACATACATTGGAGAAATTTTAAGAGATAGTGATTTGATTTAAATATACAACAGAGTATAACAAATACTTGTTTGTTTAATTTAAAGTAAGATATTAGTAATAATCAAAAAAACATTAGTAACAGTATTATGTGTTTGATTCCTATTTGTATTATTTTAAGATATAATAGTAGGTTTCCATGCTAGTCTAGGAGAAAAAAAGTAGAATGTACCAGCTGCTTCTCTTCCTGCGCAGATCGTAAAAGCCGATCTAGTGAATGGGCGAAAATCTGACGAATAATCTTAGCAGGCGATGCGGTTAGCAACCCATCACTATTTTGATTTCGTTTTCCACCTCGCCCACCAACCACTAACATGCTAAACGGCTTTCAGGTTTTATAGACCTGGGCTCTGTCTAATCCGCAAGGGAAAAAGACGTTATACTTTGTATGTATGTATAATAGTAGGCAAACATTTTTAATATCTGCCTCTATATATCTATGAGTACTATCATATGAAAAAATGTTCTTTTGGCGTCATAAATAAAAAAACAACTAAGCACCCTGGTAAATATTTACTAAAGCGTAGGTCTATTAAAAATGTAGCCCTAGATGATGCTTATAACTGTCGGCTGCCTAATATTATGAATGTAACTGCAACTGGTGGTTGTCTAATTCTATTTATTAAACTACTGTTTGTGGCTGCGAAGATACTTCCATATTTTTAAGGTGAAATATCATCATGATTCTCTATATTCTTTTTTTAACTTTGGCGCTTTAAATACATAATTATGTATGTAACCTTTTTATTATTTGTTTCCGTTGACATTTCAAAAGGTTTCAATAGAGTTAATATAATAATTATGAATATAGTAATTATAATAGAGTACCCATTGTGGTCGCAACGAGATAGAACGTCAACGGAGACAAATAATAAAAAAGTTCGTGCTAAGTCTCGTTTATATACATAATTATGAGCCACCATACTTTCATAAGTACAAAGATGCAATATTATGGTGCCGTTGTGCTAAGCTGAGGTTCAAAAACTCCTTAACGCTGTACAAGGAGGACACAAAAATCTAAAAATGTATGATTTTTAAAATGATCGTGACAATAATTCAAAAACTTTTTTTTATAGTAAAATAAACATATATTTGTTAAGCTAGTAAATGAGAAAAGTATTCGACTATCTACACTTACAATAATAATGAAGCGAGTATCTTTAAAAATACTGACAAATAATGTGTTGTTATCATTTAGTTATAAACAATCATCAGAATCTGAAGAATTTGAAGTTATATCGGTACTCGTATATCCAGTAATGCTAGTTAAAATATAATGGTGGTTATTTATTAGGTATTTATAATTATTTATTATTAACGGGAATTATTTGATACTAATGCTAGTTGTTTTTTCACCACTACTTTGATTGCGCTCAAATATTGACAATGCGACCACTTATCATAAGGGAAAAGCACGTTTTCTTATGACAAGTAGACTACATGTCATAAGGATTTTATATCTGTAAAACATTACAAGCAGAAACCAAGGTAATATTATTATAATTGTGGTCTTATTAAGCTTATTTACAATTGGTCTAATTTTATACTTAATTTCGATAAGATATTTGACATTGCTTTTTATGTAGACAGTATTTTTAAGTTCACAATTATAAGGCTGCCACTGTAGTGACAGCCTTATAATCAATCCTTATAAGCCTTATAATTGATTTAATTCAGCACGGAAAAATATCTCAATTAATGTAATTTTTTAAAATTTAAGTTCAATTTAAGTTCAGTTTCAATTTAAGTTCAACGAAGCGGTACAATATTGTACCGCTTCGTTTGTATCATCACTGTAATGGAATAATATAGATTGAGCTTTAACTGCTTTATTTGACATAAAGGGTGCCTTTCAGAATAAATGAAATACATTAGATGTGCCAAGTGAGCCCGCTCTACCGATGGACATTATATATATACGAAATTTGGTGTTATACAGAGTTTTCATTCCTATTTAAAAGAAATGATTAAAACAGCGTCAGCTTAAGCCAACCATCAGTAACAGCCGCCACGCCATTCAAATATGAAATGCATCTGCTATGTATAAGGTTCAATTTACTTTGTTACATCTGTTCTGACCCGGCTCTGCTAGTGTAAAAAGTCCAACATTTAGCCACGCACCAAAGCACATTGAGATAAATTGTTATAAAAATCCTGATGTAAGAATGTTAAGACCCATTTCTAATAATATGCGTCCAGCTAAAATCTGGCATCAGAATTTCCGGGAGGCCGCGTCAGAACTCAGAATGGTTCCGGCGAGCGTCTGATTACGGTCGGTCGCAAGCAATCAAAGCTCTGACGACAGCTTTGCAGGAAGTTTCGATAATTTGCGGCCAGGCCAAAAACATACAATAAATCAACTGTAATTAAAGATGTTAACGCCTATCGCTAACATCGTTAATTACAGCAGCCGATTTATTAAACGTGTTTGGCCTGGCCGTAAATTATCGCGGTAAACTATATACAACTTAAATAATAATACTAAGGGATAGTATCATAATTTACAATGAATTACATATTTGGGATAAACTTACTTTAATTCCAATATATGTAAAGGCTACCAAATCGGCACTGTTACATTTTATATGACAATAATTCAACACTACAAAATTAGATAAAGTAAGTTACCATTGTGTGATTTTGAAACAAAACGTTACTAAATTCTAAACGATAGTCATGGATCAAGTCGTCATTTTGAAATAGTACATTAAATTATACGAGTCGAAATGTGGGAAACATCTGTCCTGTTGAATGCATAACAAACTAAAATACAATCATCAAGTCAGTCAATCTTATCTGGCATTAGAATAAGAATTTCAAAATGGCGTTACCAAATTAATTCACATAGGTAAATATAAAATGTTAGTAAGCATTTGTTAGCAATATTATTTTGGCGCGCTTTTAAAACCTACCCCTTGACTTGAAAGGGGAAGGTTGATATTGGGGCTGTACATTAGATGGTGAGGCGTCTGCACTGGGGGGCAATGTTTTCAAGTAGTCCAAAGCCTTCTGTATCGCAGGGGGAATTGGCGGTGGTGTCGGAAGATGATCACCCTGTAACATAACAATACACTAATTTGTTTTAATCTTATTTCTACACTGAAATTAACATTTATACTGTAACTAACATTTAAAGAGTACTGACTTCTATTTTATAGCACTATTCTCCTCAAAAAATCTATGTAGGTATATATATATATATCAATGTCCTCTGAATTAATTAGTCCAGCCGTCATCGATGCGCGTCTAAAGACATCCTATCTTAGCCACTATACATATATCGTCAATGTAAGCTACTGTTTTGATCATAAGGAAACCTAACAAAACTAACCTACCCTCTGTGGCCATGTTGATTTTGTTTTGACCTTGGATGGGGACACTTGTCATTTAAAAAGAAGTGCGAATTAGTTTATCAGAATTCTTCTTATTTTTCCGTGGCTTTATTATGAAATCACAGGCTTGTTTCCAAGGTAATAAAGAAACTATTATAACAAACGGTTTCACTCACGTATCGTTAGTCGGTATCGCCGACAAGTTTCGGTCAATTCAGATGCCTATATTCAGGGCAAGGACGTCGCGACTCGGCTGTGCTTCAAACACTGTGTTCGAGGGACTACCGATACCGATACCGACTAACGATACGTGAGTGAAACCGTTTGTCAATTTTAAAGTCAATGTTGATTCCTCGGGAATAGTATTAGTAATAGTAGTTCCCGGGATAAAAAGCCTATGTCCTTCTCGGTACTCCAGAGAACTTGTATGCCAAATTTCATGATGATCGGTTCAGTAGTTACGGCGTGAAAGCGTAAGAAACAAACTAACTTTCGCATTTATAATATTAGTTAGGATAGGATGTCTTGCGTAACTTTAAATATGCTTTAATATCATTATAAAAAAAAAACTGTAAGTTGACTTAAAATTTCTAGTTTATACACGCGTTTTATTAGCTCCACCTGTATTTATAACCGCTTGTTTGTGTTTATAACCGACTACTTTAAATGCCATTTTGACCTACTTTAATCGTACAGATTTAATAAAAAAATTGTAGTCTTGTCAAGGACCGATGACAATACAATAATTTGATAAAAGCATTTATTTAAGTTAATTTTTTAAATATACATATGATCGATGATCAATAGTTTAAAATGAATTATTAATCATCGAATTCGTAACTATTGACCTTGAAACCGCACCTAACCATCACATGAATAAATAAGATAATCTACATTTTAATATTTAAATAAGTTAAACCATATTTTATGCATTGGTATCTAGTTACGCAATTAATAAGGTCAAATTCTAATAATAAAGAGTAAACGGGTCTGTTATGGTTAAAGATGCTTAATGTATTTCTTTAATTCATAAGTAAGAGCAGGTCAAACACTTTCAGAACAATATGTGATAATTGTAGATTCATACAATTATCATCATAATCATATTGTATACAGGGATCCGAAATGTACATAAGTAAGTATTTTTAATTCTAGTAGACTTTTTCAAATTAATTAGGTATTACATTTTTTGCGTAAAATATGACCGAGCTGTATGGGCTATGTTTCCTTAACACTAATTGAAAATGAAAAAAGAAAATAACGCGGGAATGTAATATTAGTTTCGGCGGAATGCACGGTTTTTGTTTTGAATTGTTTTGCAGATTGCTTCTATTGAACTTTATAATGTAAAATCGGTGTAATTTGGGGTTATAAATGCTTATGTTTATGAACAATATGTGGAATAACTAAAATAAAGTGACATGGTGCGGCTGTGGTGCAGATTTTGGGGATTTACATAGCGGGCTGGTGGTCCCTTGCCATACTGCGTCATCTATGATTAAACCAGAGGATTTGTGGGAATTGTTGCCAGGGGCTCCATCGAACCATCAACCGTCGAACTCGTCCGGCAATCCCTTACGTCCCGGCCTCTGCAGTAATGTACTATTACCGGTAGCGTGTCTCAACCTCGCTTTTTTATTATACTCAAACTAATAAATATAGACCAAAATCTATTTCCTTTACACGCTGTCGGTGGACCAGCATGTACTCTATACAATTCCTGGGAATTGTATATAACACAAGATAAAGTATGTAATGGAATATTTATACCTACTATTTCATACATTGTCTGAACACGTCAGGTACTCTATGCATTGCCTAGGTAGTGTATAGAATACCTGAGTTATATAGATTGCCGGATTTATATACATATCTATATTTAAGAAAAAAATTATTAAATTTATTTATCACAGAAATTGAACTAAATTATAAATGGAGCCCATATCACTGCCGTCTTAGGGTAAGTTAACCTAGAGGCTGGCCGCATTTTCACGTAAGGTACAATTGTTGACTAGCTCCGTGGCGCAGCGGTCAACACGCCAGCCTGCGACACAGAGTGACCGGGTTCGATCCTCGGCCAGGTCAAGATGGAAAATGATCTTTTTCAGATTGGCCTGGGTCTGGTTGTATTATACTCAGAGAAAAGTGTAAATTAAGTGCAATGTCAGTGTGTTTTAAAAAAATACGCAGAGCAGTTACAAATAAATTGAATTTATAACACAATCTCAGATGACTAATGGAATAATGATGTGTAGTTAAATATCATGTACATAAATTATATTTATACTCGTATTAACAAGAATTTAAGTACAGTAAGTGAAATAAAATATGGTGAAATTTTTTAAACCATATTTTATTTCTTAATTTCAATTAATTATGTGTAGTTAAATATGATTACATAATTATTTTAAATTAATAAATAAAATATGGTGAAAATATTTCATGCGGGCGGGGTAAACTTTTTCACCATATTTTATTTCTTATTTAATAAGAGAATATCAAAATAACACTGTAAATGCAAAAACAAAAAACACTTAAATATTTATGATTTTTCCGGCTCGTTGTCGCACCCCGTCTACAGATTTATGTTTTTCTCATATTTACACAATAGTGCATACTATTATGGTTATGCAGATTTAAAATGAATAACATAATTAATATTTAGTTTTTTAATCCATTCTAATATTTTTAACCCGTGTATATAATTTATTAATATGTTATTTTTTATCTTTCAAAGTTAAATTAGATTGTCCGCATTTGTTTAATGTGCTAATCGACCTCACCTTTTTTCATAAGCTTTTCTACACCAAAATTAACTGTTTAGATTTTGTAGCCTCAGTCCATTTTACTGTCCCGTACAATAATCCTCGAAAACGAGTGGTTTTCGAGGATTATTGTACGGGATTTTGTCTGTCATTGTATCTAAAACATTCAGCCTACCAAATTACAGAACTAATCTGGGCTTTCATAAACCTCTTGCCAGAATTTGTGCTTTATATAATGAGTTAAATAAACAAACACCTGAATTCGTCCTAAAATGGTGGAAAACTTTATAAATAAACAATTAATCGAAAACTAAAACTATTTATAACTTGCTGTTATACTTCTTTTTCTTTTCGAGTCGTTTGTTTCTTGTCGAGTGAGTTTGTTTGTTTGTTTATTTGTTTGTTTGTTTGTTACGCTTTCACGCCGTAACTACTGAACCGATCATCATGAAATTTTGCATACATGTTCTCTGGAGTGCGGAGAAGGACATAGGCTACCTTATATCCCGGGAAAAAGTTCCATTCCCGAGGGATCGACATTGACGCGGGCGGAGCCGCGGGCGAAAGCTAGTATCTTTATAACTACAACTGCTGTTATACTGATTTAATATATATATTTTTCCTTTTTCATATCAAATGTATAATTAATTTTCATTATTATTGTTAATAACGGTAGCGAATTGATGTACCAAGAGAATGTTGTGTACGCTATTAAGTGGCATGTACATATGAACTAAACTGTGTGCAAAGTGTTTATAAAATAATACCTGTATGAATATACGAGCAAATATATTATTCCTTCTGCAAATAATTTAAAACAAAATGCATACAGAAGCATTTATTACTATATCCGTTTCAAATCGTGTTCAATGATCTGACTTTTAAGCCAGAATACTCTAATTACGTAATACTAAGAAACTTCTATTATTTAATGTCAATGTTAAAATAAATTAGCTTTAATTTATCAAAAACCAACGCCACGCTTAGATTTGCAAATAATTAATAAAAAAGAAGCTTTGTAGTTTTTATCTATTAGATATTTTAAAAACACTGTCGTTTTAGGTAATCGTATTCTGATATACTATCTGGGCAATAGAATCGTTTTATCATTAATTTCTGTGATTGTCTGTCAAAGGTATATCATATCTACTATGTCAGCAAAGCGATTAATATAAATTTGATTTTTTTATAGGTATATAGGGCGGCAAACGAGCAAACTAGTCACCTGCTGGTAAATGATCACCGCCGCCCATGGACAACTGCAAAACCAGAGTGTGACATCTAATAAAACGTCGATTTTCTGTGAGAGTATGGTACTTCCCCGGAGGAGCCGGCCTATTCATGCTACTCAGCAAAAAATATTTTTGCCGGTAGCGTGGCTCTAGCACGCCGAAAACCCTCTTTATATATAAAATGTATCCTCTTTATAATTTGTGATTTTAGATGGGTTTCATATTTAAATGTCACAATAAACATTTAAATATGAAACCCATCTATTTCATATGTTTGATTATTTGAAAAAGGCGTCACTTATCAGCAAGCAAAAAAGGGTATAATAAAAGACTCAGAAAAAATATCGAAAAGAATTCCAAAGCAAAGTTAAATCCTTGCTCTACTTTTTACCTCATAGGTATCAAAATCCTTCAAAACTCAGACTAAGGCGAAGATCTAAATACGGTTAACGAACCTGTGGCTGGAATCCGTTCTCGTCAGCAATGTACGTGAGCGCGATGAGATTACCTTCCGGGGATTTATAGCTGAATTTTCCCTCTGCTACCTGCACCTCCTCGCCCTCCCCCTTGCCGAAGTTCTTCACATATCCAGACTCCTCGGCGTTGATCTCGTTGCCAGTCTCATATCTGAAATCATTGAAGTGAGCACAATTAATTGTTTGCAGCCAACACACCTCCGAAACATGAGGGATTTGTGCCGTGTAATGGTCCTTAATACGAATAATTAAAGTAGACAGGCATCCTGACCTCATGCGGCAGACATGTCTCGCTCTATTTCAGTCTGGCAGTTTTTGCACCTATATTTATTTATTTATTTATTCATCAAACAAACACATAATCTTAAATTATATAAAAGATGTACAAAAACCTTAAAAGATATGTCCGCACATCCTATTGGCAATGAGTGTCTTGAACTGCAGCTCTGTATTTCACACTTTATCTATAAGGTGAAGATAAAATATGCTGCGCTTCAGTGTTCGTTGGTAGACCTTTAGTTTAGGCTTTTGAGCCACTGTCAAAGACCAGGTTTGTGAGGTGTTTGACCTACAGCTCACAAACCTGTCATTCCTGTTTTATCTTGGACTGAGGCTCATAGGCAAGATACACACGTCGAGGAGCTTACGTTTGGATGTATATGTCGTAATTTTTTTTTAATACCTAATATAACAGAAATAATTTGCCTAACGTCAACTTGGTTCGGTTTAATCTGTAGAAGAGATTTATCCACAGTATAGACACCGTGATTTCGCCATTAAGACTACAACCAATAAAGATTTGAATTTTCATTAGTAAAAAACTTGGTAAAAAAAGTTCATATTAATGGGCTCCTACCTCGGGAATCTAAAGTCGTAAATAGGAAAATAAGTCGGTATTCCTTAAAACTGTTCCCACTTTTATTTTTGCTATAAGCGCACCGTCTTACTACTTCTATACCGGTCTGGTATGCTGAGCTGCTTCAGTTTCCGCGCAGACCGTAAAAGCCGGCCGTAGGAATGCGTCAATGTACAAATAATTGTCAGTAGGCGATGCGACTAGCAACCCATCATTATTTTGATTCCATTTTCTAACTAAACGCTAAATCGTTGGGTCTTATAGCCCTAAGCTCTGTCTACCTCGTAAGGAATGAAGACGTAATTAATAAGTAAATGAGTATATTAATAATAATAAATAAATCAATACCAGTAATATAAAAAATAAACATTATTTTATATTCGCTGATGCCTCAAACTACCTTCATCTAAATTTACATCCAAATTGGTTCAACGGCTGAAGCGTGAAACGAAGATAGACAGAGTTACTTTCGCATTTATAATTATACTAGCTTTCGCCCGCGGCTCCGCCCGCGTCAAGGTAGAGCCCTCGGGATTGGTACTTTTTCCCGGGATAAAAGGTAGCCTATGTCCTTCTCCGTACTCCAGAGAACTTGTATGCAAAATTTCATGATGATCGGTTCAGTAGTTACGGCGTGAAAGCGTAACAAACAAACAAACAAACAAATAAATAAACAAACAAACAAACTCACTTTCGCATTTATAATATTAAGTAAGTATTAGTATATGGATAGTATGCATTATTCTACTTACAGCCATTTATACGAGCCATCGACATTCGGTCCCTCGGATTCAAAGCGGAGTATTGGGATTTGGTTATTACTATTGGGCTGCTGCTGTGCCTGCGGAGCTGCGGCGGCCACCGCTGTCAGCGTCAACAGAAATATCTGCCATGAAACAAAATGAATACATCACTTAATAAATGTATATAGTTTTAAAGAAAAAAGGTAACCTCAGTACTAAACTGACTTTAATAAAATTGAAAAATAAACTATCGGAAAATATACCGTAAGGGTCAATTCAGACTATGCGGGAAAATTCTCGAGCACTTTTTAAGTGGTAATTAAAATAAATAACATTTCAATGTTGCGTACTGTTTTCAGCTTTGATTGAATGGTATAAGGTTGATATTTAATTACTACTTAAAAGTACTCGAGCATTTTTCCGCCTCGTCTGATTTGACCCTAAAATTCCTTAACTATTCTGATTCTGTTATTCAAATATTGGGAGTTTAAAATCACCCTATATACCGGGTGTTACAAAACTACGAAATAATATTTAAAGGGCATGATCAGTTCAACAACCTTTCCCACGGGACAAACTTCGAGACATGTAAAGAAAAATTCGACCTCTGATACAAAATAAGCAATCAGCTGATCGACTTTCTATGGGGATAGTTGTTTAATATTATGGACTGACCATGCCCCGTAAATATTATTTTGTAATTTTGTAACACCCGGTAGGTATATGATATGTAATAACATGAAATCGTCTCTATAGTAACATGTTTTTATAATAAAAAGTTTCTTGTTCGTGGTACTGTACCAAAGTTATTTTTAATAATAAACATATAAATACATACGGACAAATAACACATATTGAAGTAAGTTCGAGACTTATGTTATGGGATACTAATTAAACGATACTTTATTTTATACGAGTATATATTAACATCCAAGACCCAGGCCAAACTGAAAAAGATTATTTTCCTTCTTGACCTGAACGGGGATCGAATCCGGGCACCTTCGTGTCGCAGGCTGGCGTGTTAACCACTGCGCCACGGAGCTTGCCAATTTTTACCCCGTTACTCATACTGGTAGGTCAATCGGTAGTACAAACGTAGCCACCTGATGAATTGTTGTTGATTTTGTGAATGGTATAATAAATAAAAGCCTCCAATTACCAATAAGATATTAAATAAGATTGCAAAAAAAATATCATCACGCACGTAACAGTCACGGTCATATAACGGTTCTATTAGATAAGAGTACTTAATTACTTAATTCCTGAGGTCAAGTTCGCCTAGTGAGTATTTTTGGTCATGGTATTTATTTAGATTCACATAATTGTTGCAATAATAAAAATATATGTAAAACCGATAAATTAGATTTAATAAATTCCAGAAATTATGACACCTATGAATAAAGTATACTAATAATGACATAACAGAGAATAATAAAATATTAAAAATTATACAAAAAACGGTATGCATCCAAATGAAATTTATCTCAAATTTTGATAATTTTCTTTTCTTTAAAGGTCACATTTTTATTTTTAAATATTTGCGTAATTGAAAACCTACTATCGAGTCGAACGACCACTGCTAAGAAGAATACTCCAAAAGAAACTTAGTCCCTACGTACCTGAAAAGTTATATTTTTACCTAATAAAACAATTTAAAACATTTTACATTTATTGATAATGTAAATTAATTTATAGCAATAGCATAAGTACTGGTACTGTGTACTAGTACTGGTATTTGTGGTAAAAGTAACATCCTCAACTGCTTGGCCGATGGTTGCAGATATGGCGTCAGGTACGCGCGCTCCAGAGTGGCCGCTTCCTTTTCCCCGATTCATCCGAGTGAGTAGTATCCCAGTGCCTTAATTGTCATTCCAAATCCAACAAAGTTCTATCGTCCCTAGCCTAAAAAGGGTTCCAATAGGCAGCAGCGTTAGAAGCACAAGAAGCCAAAGAAACTGCGTTCGCAAACCCACGAAGAATCCTTTGTCCAGCAACGGACTTCTTACGGCTGAAATGATGGTGATATATTGTTATCCTAGTCTTTAATGTAAGATGTATGTTACTTAATCACACTAAAACTTTTGTCATCACCTAAACTTTGGTCAACACCTAAAAATACTCTGCTCCATTTTTAATATATATTTTAATAATTAAAAGAACATAGTTTTTTAAATATTTATAAGTCTAGTACCTGCCTCAGTATCATATCCTTTCATACACTCACTAACAACATGGAGAAACCACAACAGCCACTAGGTAAGTTGGCAAAAACCTTCAAAGGCCAGATGCAGGAGTTCCAGGAAGACTTAAGCAATGCTAGCAACCCAGAAAATGTCAGTGCACTATCTGTGGAGTTAAATTCAACGGCTTCAAGAAGTTTGTTATGGCTGCGCTCGGTGCTTTCCAAGAGCAAGTTCTATTGTTTGGGCAGCAGCAGGACATTCAGGAGATGCGGAGCCGGCGCAAAATGTTGTTATTCATAATAATAAATAAATAAATAAAACAGCAGAACGGATTTTAACAAAGTTTACAGATAGGTTATTACCTACTCATAGGCTACCAATGATTCCGGAAAAATAAACTGTTTCCGAAATCCCGAGCGATCGATTTTTTGTGCGGGCAGAATCGCGTGCCACAACTTTTTTTCATATAAATCGAAAAGCATAGCCTTCAAGTTCCTATACGTTTAAAATTTACGATTATTTATTATTTATAACTAACTTAGTGTGCATAATTAGTATTTGGTTACTTGCTGTTTACTGTTGCTGTGTATTACTAATATTTATGGATAGTTATGTGACAATCGAAGTCTATAAAAATAAGATTTCTAGTTACGCACAGAAGCTTTTGGCTAAGTATTTATGAGCTAAACTCCTGTTTAGTCTCTGTTCGATTTAGTATAAAACAAGGACTAAGTTGGTTTAATTGAAATATGAAAACAACCAACATTAAGATCATTGTCAATTACTTGTAGGTGGCTACCGTTATAACCTATTTGTAGCAGCCAGCAGTATAAATGAAGTAGGTTTTATAACAAAACAGATTGTGTTTATAAATATTTTTGGCGTATTTGTGTATAATATAAATGTTTTAAAATTTGTGTTAATGAAAAATACTTTTTACGCGATTGACAAAAAAAGGAAAGAGTTTCTTTAATCCACCATAATATTAATGCCTCTACTGATTTGGAAGTATTGGGTATCTATCGTTTCAATCCTAATACCCTCCCGAATGCCATTTATTTATCTGGTAGTTTTGTGTTTATTCATTACAAAGAAAGACAGAATAAAATCTTTCCTGTTTATAATATTAGTATAGTTATGACACATTAAATGTTACCATTTAGATAATATAGGTATATAAATAATACCTATATTATCTATACATACTACACACAATTTGCAAACATTTTGGTTGATCTATCTCGATCAGATTTTGGAAAGTATTGACTCTAAAAATGTAAATAAGTACATACTATTTTTCTTTTTACAATTAATACCTGAATCATTTGGGCGAGTAAATTATTTATGGATAGAATGAAAACATAATTACTATATAAACATAACTAGACAAGCAAGTATTAATATTTGTCTCTCAATAAAATAAACGCCTGACTAAAACGTAATCTTTCTAGCGAAAGTTTAGGTTTGTTATTAAACCAGGCGCTATCTTAAACATTATCAGTATATTATATTCAGACTAGCTGTTGCCCGCGGCTCCGCCCGCGTTAGTGTCGATCCCTCGGGAACAGTAGAATTTCCCGGAGTCAAACATACCCTATGTCCTTCCCCGGGCCTCAAACTACCTCCATACCAAATTTCATCCAAATCAGTTCAATGGTTGAAGCGTAAAAAAACGACAGACAGAGTTACTTTCGCATTTATAATATTAGTATTAGTATGGAAGTATGGATATTATTTATTCTTCTAAGTCCAGAAATGAGAAAATTCCATATAAATTTTACCCCTTTAGAAGTTAAATTTCTTAAAAATACTTTCTTAGCGCTCACTCACATCATTAAAAGAACCCCTGTACAAAATTTCAAGTTTCTAGGCGCAGCAGTTTCGGTTGGTTTGCCGTTTGCCCGCGGCCACGCCGCCGCCGCCGTTAGTGTCCATCCCTCAGAAACAGTTTGGACCCTTAGGGGGTGACTCAAGACATCAATATGAACAATTTTTTCTATGGGACCAATGAAGTGAACTCAAAAAAAATTCGTCATCGTCATGCAAAAGAGTCCCGCCGCGGCGCCTGGCCAGTTTGTATGGGAATGTCGATTTTTTTTTTAGTTCCCAGCATTGTTCCCATAGGAAAAGTTATTCATTTTGATGGTCTGAGTCACCCCCTTAAGGGTCCAAAACGATAAAAATTCACCGTGTATATTTGCAGGCAAACTAATGCCTTGAGCTCATTCAAATGACGATAACTTTTTTTTTAATGAACCGATTTTGATGAAACAAACTTTAAATGTTTTGTTGAGTTTAAACAAAGCAATTGGTGAAAGTTTGAAGTAAATCGGTTCAGTATTTTCGGAGATAATCGTGATCATACATACAGACAAAAAAATCGAAAAATTTTTTTTTGCTTTCTATTATTCTTTTTAAGTGTCCCTCTATCCATTTCAGTCAAAAATTCTAAATGTACAGATAAAATATTTTTACTGTTTTATTATATGTATAGATCATCATCATCATTTCGAGTAGGTGTCACGGTCAATCGACCATGCACACCCTGGTGTCAGAGTTATTCGGAACCGCCTCTCGGCCTCTGACGTGGTTCCTTTAACGACTACCAGATGGCAGCCGGGACCACCGGCTTAACGTGCCTTCCGAAGCACGGAATCATCTTTATTATCAGACAATCAGGTGATTCAAGCCTGCAATGTCCTAACCAAACTGGAAACAACTAAACAAAGTATGCTTCCGGTGGGAATCGAACCCACGACCCCCGGGTCAACAGGCAAACGCCTTAACCACTGGACCACGGAGGCTGTTCATGTACATAATTGTAAAAAGAAAAATAGTATGTACTTATTTACATTTTTAGAGTCAATACTTTCCAAAATCTGATCGAGATAGATCAACCAAAATGTTTGCAAATTCTAGACGTTATAAACGGCAGGGGCGCTAATATTTTAATATAGAGTTTGGGACGGCACAAAATATCAAAGATTCAAAAATTTATTTGCAAACTTATGAGTCATAAATACAATACAGATATTGTGTGTAATTTTTGTTCTTATCATAGTTACTCGGCGAATATTGCAAATGTGTTAAACTAAAGTAATAATAAATATTTTCAATAAAAAAATTATAATTATTAAATTTAATTAATGTCTAGGTCCTTTACAAAATAATATTTCTTTGAAAGTAAAGTATGTCGTCCAGGGTGACTATGTGTATATACTGAAAGCGCCAATAGGGTGCCATCCAACTCAGTTAAAGAGCGCAGGACTCCGTTTTCCTCTATCTTTTGGAGAGCACAGCAGAATTCTCGTCAAGTACGATTTTTGAAGTATACATACTCAAAAAAAATTATCAGCCTTACATAAGCAAAATAATTTGAATTTGTAAACATTTTGGGTAGTTCCCGTTTGGCGCATAACCCCTCCATCAGCTCATAATTTCCGAGGCTCATAAATAATTCAAAAAGTAACGTAACTTGCATACAAGAATATTATGCGGAAATGCAATGAAGCAGCGAAATAGAGAGTCGAAACGCTTTCCTCGTCAACAATGAAACGACTATA
The DNA here is from genome assembly GCA_947532085.1 of Elegia similella. Taxonomy (NCBI): domain Eukaryota; kingdom Metazoa; phylum Arthropoda; class Insecta; order Lepidoptera; family Pyralidae; genus Elegia; species Elegia similella. Next base: position 16,320,838 of record OX383930.1, read on the forward strand.
AAGGAATCGTGACGAAACCGCCGACCGCATGGCACATGTGGAAAAGTTATGTTATGCAGAGGCATTTCCTCTCTAGAATTCAGAAACCTCACTAATTTACTTATGTACCGTTGGTTATATTACATTATGCATCCAGGCACACATAAGTCCCTGGCCTGCAAACATATATCATATAACTGACCGTACGAATAAAATTATTGATTGAACGAGTTTTCTGCGCATAAGAAGTAGTTTGGTAGGAACATTCAGTTATATACATACATATCTATCACGTCTTTTTCCTTTGCGGGGTAGGCAGAGCCCAGGTCCTCAAGACCTAAAAGCTACGTTTAGCAAATTGGTGGGCGATGGGTGGAAAATGAAAACAAAATAGTAATGGATTGCTAGCCACATCGCCTACTAATATGATTCATCAGATTTTCCCGTTCCTCGATCAGCTTTTACGATCTGCGCGGGAAGGAAAGCAACTGGTTCATTCTACGTTTTTTCCTTTCTTCCGAACCAGCGGCAGGAAAGAAACTTATGTAGTATGTTTCGATACATATGACACATAACTGACGGTATATGCCAAGCTACTTTTTATGCGCAGCAAGCAGGTAAAATTTCCTGTATTTGTTGTTACTGCGCACTCAAGTTGTTGATGAAAAATAGTTTTTATTAATTTCTTCATTTGATAATAGTACCTATATTTAAATTATCGATTCGTCTTATTCGAATACGGAACCCTAAAATTAAAGTTGATGATTGTAAACTATCTGTCATCTGAACATATTGCATCTCTGCCATCTGAGATGGTTCGGGACCCAGGATCCAAAGGCTCGGGGTCGAACAGAGGACTCCAATGGATTGCGTGATAAAACCAAAACCCAAGCAGACAAAGTCGCTGGAAACAGCTAGTGATACTTCACCATAATTTCTAAATGCCTGAAAATTTGTGGATATGAGGAGTTTCATTTTCATTAGAATCTTCTAACACCCTTCTGGGTGACATAGACTATTTTTTTTTTGACGCTTAAAAACTTGTTCATATTATTTCCAGAAAGCATATTTCGAACATTATTTCCACGACTGCCAAAAGAAGAGTTTTTTTTTTATGTTAGTTTATTCCATCATCTTTACATAGTATAATAAAAATGAAATCGCTTTCGGTGTGTGCTCCCTTAGATATTATAAACTACTCAACGTATTTTAATGCAGTTAGCAGCAATAGATACGAGTGTTCCAAAAGGTTTATATGTATAATTTACTGCCCCATATTAGTATTCTACATTGCACCCGTGCGAAGCCGGGTCGGGTCGCTAGGAACCTTGCCTTAACGGAATTGGATGTTTCGGGTAATTTTACGCCCTCCCAATTAAGATAAGCTATTCATTTTTGCTAAGGCAGTAATTTTTATTTGTTTATAAAAAAAGTACTGTTTCAGTTACCGAACAAGTTGACCAGTTAGGGCGTGTGAAGTAGGCCAGTTCACTTCACGGTGCATCACGAACTACGCCCTACTTCCCCGAGACAGTATATCTAGGAAACGTCTAAAGCACTACGAGCACGTTCAAAAGACTTAGATAACTCTCATGACTTGTGGGGCACTTGCACAAATAAGATTCATTTTACATATAGGTACCTAATATCGCAGACACTAGGTTTCTTGCCTACGACATTGGTTTATTGTGCTTTATAGGAAGACCTCCCAAAAAAAAAGCAAATTTGTTAAAATTAAATTACGACTTGTACAAAACGGTTTAGAAGATGACAGTTGTATCGTCACGTATTAGCACTCTGTGCGTCCTTTGAACTTGGTTTTGCAGCCAAGGGCGGATACAGCTTTGGTGATAGGGGAGTGGGGGTCACAGAGTCGTGATCAAGTCACAAGAAGTTATAATTAAATTTTTATAATCTCATAGATACAAATAAAAAGTAGGTATTTTATTAATATATGTAAGTACTCACTATACCCCCCCCCCCCCCCCCCTGAATCCACCCTTGTTTGCAGTATAGTTAAACGTTGCGTCTATGTAAATGGCCTCCTAAAAAATGTATGGGTTTATGAAGTTAACTTAAGTAGTATCAAAATTTAAAAATTCTTCATGTTTTTTAACATGGACTTGCTCAACCAACTTTAAATGAAACTAACGTATCGATTTTTAAAAAAAAAGTCTGCTTACCAGTCGTTTTGCTACATGCTTTCAACATCAGAAACATTTCCAAATTCTATTCATCGTCCAGGTTCCCTTTTCTAATCTAAATTTATTGAAGTGGCGATCAAGATTGAATAGCGCTATTGAACGCTTGTCTGATCTTCCGCAAGAAGATTGACATTTTCATCTGGTATAAGCCATATTGCACCAACGTGTAAACTTATTCAACATATTGCATTTAAATTGCAAATCATGGGACCTTTATGTATGTTATTAAATTGACGTAAACGAATTTCTATTTCTGTTTTTGTTTCCAATGGTGTAAAGTTACCACTAAAAACTGACTGATGACGAAGACTGAAGGACGAAGGGTTATGTATTTCGCGCATATCATGTTTGTAAATTTTTATTTTACCTCATCATCCGTTTGGATGGCCCGAGGAAACTCAACGCAGATTTAATTAATAATAAATAAAGATGAGAATAGCATAGCTACTGCCAAGCTACTTCCAAGCGTAGTCCCCTAATTCTCCCCGGATAGTACCAGTAGAGCAATGAAAAATTATTTCCATAGCTACTTCCAAGCGTAGTCCCCTAATTCTCCCCGGATAGTACCGGATAGAGCAATGATTTCATACAAAAAAAAAAAAACTATGGATATCTTAGCATGTCCCTATGTTTTAATTCTTTTTCCTAAGTAAATTATTGAAAGAGACATGAACCTTCAAAAACATGAAAAATTGGTAAGAATTTCCGTTGTGTTCAAACATCTAGATAACTTTGACGCGATTATATTAAAAAAGGAAACATAGAAACATAGCCATAGCCCATTTTAATTTTTATAATGAAAAAAGAAATTAAGTTGGTATAGTTTGAAAAGAGAAATCAGGGGACTACGAAGAGTTGATTATGTGTACTTTTCATAGGTATTTTCGGTCCAAGCTGCAGTTGTCTCTGTGAAGGCTTGATCAAAGTTGAAAGCAACACATTTTACAAATACCTATTTTTAAATTCTCTCGAGCGTAGTGCCTCCTCTTAAAATAAAACTATTATATCGGAAAAAAAGGTTACGGTTTTCGTAATTCGTTAAAGATAAATAACAAAAACTTTTTCTTCAAAAATTATTTTTTTTATAATAAGTAGGTACATATTACGTACGTATTTTTGCTATCAAGTGCCTTACAAGACAAATCAAATAAGCCCAAATACAATCCCTCTTATTCATAAAAATTAACAAGCGCTTATTAAACCTATTTTAGTTAAAATATGTTCTGTCTCGTTCTTTCCATGCCAATCGTAGCAAAGAGGAACAAGGACAAACATATTTTAACTAAAATAGGTTTAATAAACGTTTGCTAATTTTTATGAATAAGACGGAAAGAGTTTAACTTGTATAATGTAGAAGTTACATGTCCATATTTAGAGTCATCGTCGGAACAGCTTATCGACTCCTTATTATTGTATATGTTCCTTTGACTTTCATAAGTATGCAAAATTTCAGCAAAGATAAACGTGAAGAGGTTGTTCTTATTTTGCTTAAATATTCAACCCACACAAACAGACTAACAGAGCAAAATACATAGATTAAAGCTTATATACAAACAGAGGATGTAAATTACAGGTTCAATATTACCGATACCGACAGGTGTCGCATAAATGACATCTGTTGATTGCGCTTCTTGATCCCCACCTATTAACCCCTGGCCTGAGTTTACAAGTACATATTTACGAGCGATTTTCATTCAAGTTAATGACTTTGTTTAATATTTGTGATGTAAAACTTCAATAGAAATAAAATATGAGACGATAATAGGAAACTGTCATACTGACTACCGCGTGTTGACTGCATCTCTTGGTCACGGCATTCGTATTGACTTCTGACCTGAGTTGACAATAACACATTACGAGCAATTTGAGTACAGTTTATGTCTGCATCGGAAATTGGTTATGTAAAAGAGATAGTAGAATATAAAACAAGAGGAGTCAAAAACTTGGTTTATGTGACAAGCTTTTGTTGTGAATCCGTTAGTACTGCAAAGCTTAGTGACTAAGCTTTTCAGCGTTGAGAAGTTCATTTCCATCAAACCAGCTCTTTGATATTATTATATTGCATTTTCATCTGATTAACATGGGTACATAAAATTGATTTTGATAACTTTTTTGAAGCTCATAATTTAATGGTTTTATCTGAAAGAAAATATTTGTTATTTCCGCGAATCATCAAAGTTTTAATTCATAAACTTGATTTGTTAATTTAATAAAAGTAGAGTTATTTTTACGGCCGCGTTTTGATATAATTTTTTCTTATTAGAATTAGGCAGACAATCAATATTATAAGTCATATAATTATGTATGTTATCTTCATTTTTCGAGAAAAAAAAGCTAATATATAAATAGAGCTAAATCGGGGTTAGCAACAGTGCATCCACGAATGACGTCATAAAACCCGAAATTTATTTTATTGATAACTTTAGTCATCCGTCTCGATAATATTTTATCTTAATAATAAGTAGGCGTAGGTTGGCGGAAAATGTAGAAAGAAAGGTCAATTGTCAACTGCAGTCATGCTCACGCTATTTACATATGTTAGTTTATTAACTTTTGACCTGACTTTAAATCCTTTTTATCCTGCAATTTACATGAAAAATGACTTGTTGAAATTACAAATTTGGGATAGTTTGTGAGAATAGCGTAGCTTTTAAATGATAATTAGAAATAATACATTACGAAAGGAAATCAAGACATGAGAAAACCATCACATAATATAAAGTTTTTAATTTCACCATGTAAAATAATAGAGAAGGTTGGGAGTTTAAACAGAGAGTAAGTAAGCAAAACAATAGTTAGTTTATGTTATTTTTTGTATATGTTCAACTTTGATCAGAAAATATATATGTGACTATAATTATTTGTTATTGCTGTTCCTCGGGGATTGACATTAACGTGAGCGGAGCTGCTGGTGAAGGCTAGTACTAAATAATAACAAGGCGTAACCATAATTTTGCAATAGCTTAGTGCCATTTAGGATTACCCTTTAATATCACATATAAATTATAGTGTATCATCATGTTAGGATACTGTAATTTTTTTTTTATATATATATAGAAGTGACATACTAAATGGCTTTATATTGTATACGAATAGTGAATGAGGTACATTCCTACGGTTCAAATACGGAGCTCCCGTCTATATTATTATGCCACTGTATTAATAATGGATCTTTCCCTATGAAATTGGCATTTTTTTTTCAGCTGCTGACTAATGCTATTTTGATCCGAATGACTAGAATTTTCAGTTAAACACATTTATTTTATTTAAAATTGAAAGTGGACTATTTAATAACATTCTGCATGCTTTGTTTTTCTGAATTTAATCATTGAAAAATGCTCATGAAAAGAAGTCGTTCCAGATGTTGTCCATTTTGATCAAAAATGTCGTCATTTATCTATTCTTTTTCTAACTTTTTTGAATTTTTATAATGCGTATAACTTACTACAAATACATGCAATATTGCACATTTTGATCAAACAGAAATGATACACAAAACTTAAGGTAACTGAAATTCTCTATAGAAAACGCCTATTTCATAGGTAAAGACCCAATATTTACACTTACTTGTATACAAATTAAGATACAATAATTTAAAATAAATCATAGCTTGTATTTTGTATTGTCAGTCAAGTTCGCAAGGATATGTGACATATTTACTTCAATGGCACTTTGATGTAGGTACTCGTGACACTTATACAAAATTCATAAGAAACGAAGTTACAGGACACAATTTAAACATACAGAGAACTTTTAAGAATAACAATTTATTTGTGAATTTTATCGAAAAAAAAACAAGAACAAAATCATAAGTTCTTTATGTATAAAAAATGAGAATGATTATAAATTCATGATCTCTATACTACAGTTTTCATAATAATAAAATAAATTAAATTGAATTGCCACTCTTTGTCTATATTTATGTTTTCTTATTTTCTAGACAATTAGTAATTTATCCTTACCATCATTTTAAATGGGGCAGGGTTCCACAATTGGTCTGGATGCACTCACAGGCTGCACGGGTGTGTGCTCGGTGACACTGCATGGTGTTTATATACCGTCGTCTTTACCTATGAACTTCGTCCGACCCGGCGCGCGCGCATCCCGGCGATTCATCTTGCCAAAGCTGCATTGGTTCACTTGTGCACACGCAAGCGTACCTAAAGCCACAAATGGAAAGCAAATTTATATATAATTTTAACAGAAAATGAATATTAATTTAGATAATTTAATTTCTGTGATGACCTTTGCATTTGCCAATAAATTACGCGTATAAATATTCCCCTATTCAATCATTCAATGGCTTGCCTGAGGGCCTAATTTAAGCGGATTACACCCAACTAAAATACTGATATAATGTGACATACCTTAAATTTATTGAATATACCTAGCGAATAAATTAAAAATATCAAAATGTATGCCGGAGAATAAGAGTAGAATATCGTAATAGTGGTTACTAAACATGTCATCCCCGTAATTAAAATATGAAGTCTTCTGGATAACTTAACATATTGTATCCTCCTTCCTATAACTACATATAATATTTATTTCTGTTTCCCCCTACTAAACTATATAATTTAAATAAAATAGTCATTGAATAGCAATGTTAAAATAAATTATAAACATTACTGCAATTAAATATAAATACAAATAATATAATTAAATCTTGTATACAAATAATGTATAATTGAATACAGAATTCATTAAAAATAATCTTTACTCGAGTAATATCTTACCTCGTGATTCATTCACCGTATCTACCTTTGAAATATAAAAAGTTATAATAGTAAAAAATATGTGCTGGAGCTACTTAAAAAAAGGCCTATCAAAAAAATATTTTTACAAATTGTACGTACAGTGATCTAAATGCTCACCTCTGGGCCTCTTGCCCAAAAGGCAAGTGGCATTGCCGAATTTAATGGCAATTCTGATACGCTGATCTAGGTAGCTTCTAGTCTTGTGGTCATAGGATACCTCTATAATTTTTTTAGCCAGAAATTAAAAGGCGCTAATGGATCCCATAGACCCAACGTTTCCACCCCAAAAGGCTTAAATTTTTACCTCTGATACCTACACATTTACGCCTCTTAAGTGTTTCTGCTCCTGAAGCGGCTGTGTCTGACTTAGACTAGGTGCTCTAAAGATAGAATGGAGCCAGTGTGTTAACGCAAGAAGCGTCCCACACTTGCGGTCGCCCCAAACTCCAAGGCACCAGAGTTATTCCACCTGGTCTCTTGCCATCGTCCCGCCCGTGCCAAGCCGATTGGTTCTAAAACGGAAGGTGGATGCTGGCGAGATTACGGTAGATTGTATTATTTAGGGTAATATCACGCCCTAAGCGGCCGGCACCTTTGAAGCATGAGAGTCCATGTTGCCCAAGAGCATCTTCAGTATTCATCAAGGGCAACGATATCAAATAGCATGAAAAAAATTGTACTATATTATACTTTGTATACCAATGTTATAAACCTATTTTTTTTCATGAACTGATGCTCCAGCGCAGGATGTTGTTTTGGGAAACAATACTATTGAGGGTGTGTACGCGTTCTAATACTTAGGTTCGACCTTAAACTCCCAGAATCTGATGGAGGACGAGATTAAGGCTCGCATTACTGCGGGAAACAGGTATTTTTATACATGCAAGGCCATGCTTTCCAGTAAACTCCTCTCCACCAAATCAAAAGACAATCTACAAGACAAAAATTTATTTAAATAATTGCGAACAATTTGCTTAAATTTATTTTTATGATTATTTGTATTGAAAATGTTTCTCTTCTGAAAGAACTACAGTTATTACGTTCCATTCTGTAGTTCTAACCCCAACCCTGCCCTTTGACAAGTAATTGGCGAATAATCGTAGTAAGTAACTAATGTAAGTTTCAAGTACCTATATAGCCAGACTATTTATGTAACTTTAAAAGTTACATTTCAAGCAATTATTATTATCTTTAATTAGGATATTATCTAAAGATGCATTGGTATTTATTTTGTTCGGGTTATTTTTTTCCCAAAGGTGTACCAGGAAGAACGTTACTAGCATTAAGTCTATCTATTGTAGCTTTTCAGGCTCATTACAGTTTGAAGTAAATAAATACGACCTAGGTGGCCAATTCACCGGCCCAAAGACGAAAAAAGTGTATGTACGTTTATATTACTAACGCATCATTGAAAAGACAATGATAACCGTAGTAAAACGTTTGAAAGAAATCTTTTTATATAAATGTGACAAAAGCTCCCCGACCCCAAGTCGTCTTGAAGAAATTTATGTCAATAGATCGTAGTGCCTTATTTGTACATACGTTAACAATTAAAATGGCAATAAAGAAAAACCGATAAAAATGTTTTCTTTGATTCAGTTTTTAGACATACATGTTATTTGGTATCTTACCTTCGCTTTTCCAGTTATGCTTTAAAATGTTAAATATTTACATCTCGTTTCGTCCTTTTAAAAACTTTACTAACTTTTGAACACTATGTTACTAGAACTAGAAATATGCTTTAGTCGTATAACTGTAGTCTAAATATTTATCAGTGAATTAACTAGAAATTGTGCAGAATGGGAGACTATTATGGCAGAATGCCAGAAGGTATCAGATGTTGGACATATAAAACAGAAGCTCGGTTTGATCTTGCACCTGTTGTTGTGAATTATTCTAATTTAAACTTTGAATTAGAGTTATATTCATAGTTAAGAAATGTATCATTTTTATTTATTTCATTTTCTAAAAGGAAGAAAACATAGTAAGCTTTTGGTATATAAACATGAGAGAGGCGTCCATTCAGTGGTGAAAAAGTGGTAGTAGCTCCACCGTACTCCGTTTCTTGGTAATTTGGCGTAGAGAGGGCAGGCAGGAAGTTTCTAGTGGGTCCCACATAACGGTTCTGTGCCCAGTAGAGCTGTATGCATAACGCGTTTTTCACGTGTTAGACAAAGTGAGGTCAAACCATAATTATAGGATTATCCCGATATTGGTAGAGCTGCTGACAGTTGTTGTCAAACGAGACTAATTTTGTTGTGGGCATCATTTCGTAGCATACGTATTCAGCAAGTGATTGACAAAATTGTATCTGCCCCCGTAGCATGGCATGCGCGACAACGTTTATCGAATATCGCCATCCCGTACTCCGTAATATCAAAGAGTGATATGTTGATAGTATATCGCGCGGCAGGCTTTACATATTTGGTTTATTAAAGGTATAAATTTTACTAAAGGTTTGCTTTAATTTGACTGTCATCAGAATATACATACATTTAAAATAAAGAAATAATTATATTTATCAACACATTTAAACACGTAGTATATGACAATGAGTGGCATTGCCTCTTGCTAAGAAGTGTAGTAAAAACTGAAATTTAAAAACAATTTAATATTAATCTGGAATTTTGTTCTGATGTAATATGGAATACAATATAAGATAGTATGATGTAATAAATAATGCACTAGTTTTCTACTTGTTTTCTGGTAAAGGTATATCCAGCTGAAAGTGGTTATACTTAATTATTTGTTACTTATTACTCTTGAACAAGAAATTCTTTTGGCCGTGAGGTTTTGCATAGACCTGTTTAAATCTCTGCAAAAACCTCACGGACAAAATAATTTGTTTAGACTGTATTTTTAAGTGTTTATATTTTGCATTCACAATGCTATTTTGATATACTCTTATTAATTTAAGAAATGATATGGTAAAAAAATTTTTAAGCCGGCGGGAGTTGCATATTGTGGAGAATTTCGGCGCCGAGGATAGAACAGGCGGTGGCTCACTTGGAAGAGCGTAAGTCGAACATAGACCTAAGATCGCAGGTTCAAATTCCGCCCGCTTGAATTTTTTTACCATAATTTATTTCTTAATTTAATAAGAATATTAGTAGAAAATTTTGTAGACGGGCTTGGGTGGAAGATATATCAAATATCTTTAAAAATATGCATCATATCAATATTCTAATTTATCTTTATATTACACAGTGAAGCCGTATAAAGACAAATTACGCATTGTAACCCAATCTTGTATCTTACCACAGATCTACTGGTGTTTACGTTAAATACGTCAGAGGGCCCACGCAGGGTGGTTCGTGTAATATATTTATATCACAGAGCCCAGGTTTTAAAACAATTAGTCATCCGATAGTCAAATAGAGTGCATTTGAATAATTATTAAAATTAATAATGCTTTAACGTACTAAATTGAAACATTTAAAAGTAAATTCAACTAAAGAGGTATTCCTGAGTGTTGACGATAAAAAAAAACTGTAATTTTGAAAATGAATTATTCGCTTTAACCCCTTTTAATTATATTTATGTTACCAGACAAATTATGCGTAAGTGACCAGCGCAGGCCAATAAGGTTGCAAGAGTTGCGAAATACTTAGCATTCAAATTGTATACAGTAGAAAGATTTTACATTGGTATAAAATTATGGGCCTTGCCATTAAGTTCATTGACTTCGACTATTAAATGTGATCTTTGTAGCCCAAGCTAATGCACACCTACTTACTCTATGTACTTACTATGGTTATTGTTAATCCATCTCTCTCTCTCTCTCTCTCTCTCTCTCTCTCTCTAATCTTCCCGTTTCCCAGTCGCATTTTCAGCAGAAATGCTCCGGAGCCCGCAATCTGCTTTCCGCCTTTTTATCAGTACATAGGTATCTAAAGTATTGATTTCAACCTTATTTTTTGTATGTATGGCTATTATTATCAAATGTTTCAAATTTTATGAGACCACCGGACTTTAACTACAGCAATCTCACTTGTAGTAACCGGAATCGGTAAAATTAATATTAAAATTAAATTGTTGCAACGTAAGCTCGCATTTAATTTAAATTACGTTACTTTAATTGCGTGTCATTGGCTATTCACCATTTTATGTATTCTTCGTTAATCACAACTAGGTGTTCCCGCTTAACTACTTGCCGATTCTGGAACTGATAATGCTTTAATTAATAGCGAAATAATACAATTATCTTCATAATATTACACTAAGTTGTCGTGACTTTTAAAACTTTAAAAACAGCTGGTGGTAAGTGTTACTGTTGCTGAAAAGTTACAAATGCGATATGCACAAGTTCTTTAATAAAAGTTACCTTACATCAAATCTAATATAACCTAGCTAGCGATTAAACAAAATAAATTTGTTGTGCTTTTACAGTCTTTGAATAATGTCAAATATACAGAGAAGCTTTAAATTTGATTACTGTTACTAAATACCAGCAAAATTTTACATCAGCTTTAGTCCATGATACAAAACTCATTTGCCTTCTACAGGTTGGAAAGGCTGGCTGAAAGCTGATCTGTAGGAGACAGCCAAAAATTGATGTTATTTAAGAAGTCACTTAGTGTAACACACAGAATCTAAAATCCTAGAAACTTAGACTACTAATTGTAATACCATCAATTCAGCCACCAGTAGTCCTCTGCTAGACAAAAGCTTCACCCAAGGATTATTCGTCCCATGGCCTCACATTCATGTGACATACTCACGAACCTTGGCAGGTGGGTTGGCAAGCGTTATTACTTTGCCTTCTTGTGCTTCCGATGCTGTTGCCCAACTGAAGCATTTTTAAGCTATGGAAGGATAGGAATCTGGTGGATTTGGGAGGGGAATTAAATTATTGGGATACTAGTTACTCGGATGAATAGGGGATGCTTTTCCCCTATTCAGCAGTAGCAGCTCAGAGGCCGGGCGCGCGTAGACGATACCATACTGCAACCACCGGCCAAGCAGTTGACGATAGACATTACAATTAGTCGCCTGACTAATTGTAATATCTAAATAGATATTAAAATAAGAAAATAAAAGTGTAACGTGGAATTTCAGAAGTTTTCTAAAGTCTATAGACCACCTTTGGCCTGACATTCTCCAGTAATTTTAATTCTGCAATCAGTACAACATCCGCCGTGTGTTTACTATGTTTTTGCAACATGAATAGACCCCGGCATAAATATTTTATATCCAATTTGGCACAGTTGACATTTTGCATCTACTATATGGTAATATACCTAATTGTTGAATTGTTTATTCGCTTGCATTATTAGTTTAATGATACTTTAATTCCATCATTGTATACTATTTAAACTCAACGCATCTAATATCATTCAATGACAGTCAAAACTATTAAAATCTTATTCATCATCATCATTTTGAGTGGGTGCCATGGTCAATCGACCATGCACACCCTGGTGTCAGAGTTCTTCGGAACCGCCTCTCGGCCTCTGACGTGGTTCCTTCAACGACTACCACATGGCAGCCGGGACCAATGGCTTAACGTGCCTTCCGAAGCACGAAAACATCTTCATTGAAATAAAATCTTACTATCATCAAATCTTATTTAAAAAATGTTTATTATAAATAAAACAGGCCAAGTGCTACTAAGACTTACGCACCGAGGGTTCTGTATGAAAAGTTTATTTTTTAATCTACAAATTTACGGTTTTCGGTCTTCGGTCAGTACTCTATAACGTTTGCTTCGATGTATTATGTATGCCTAGATACATTTATCATAAAAAAAAACCAGGCAAGTGTGAGTCGGACTCGCGCACGAAGGGTTCCGTACCATTATCTATAGTAAGTCTAAAATTATTAAAAATATTATTATTATACGATGTAAAAAGAAAATTATGCATTTTGCAATTTTTTTCTTTAGCTGTTCTGTAAGACGTAGCTTCGTACTAAATTTCAAGATTCTGAGTTCACGGGAAGTACCCTGTAGGTTTTGATTCCGTTGCGAATATCGAAGATACACGAAAATTTGCGGCATAACTAGCTGTATCTTTTGATTGCGTTGATTTAGACATTTGATTTTTTCACAGCTTCAAGTGACAGTAGACTTGAGTATGATATGAATTTCAGCTTGATACCTTTACGCGTTCCTAAGAAAAAGGGTCTTAACAGACAGACAGACAACCAAGTGATCCTATACAGGTTCCGTTTTTTTCCTTTTGAGGTACGGAACCCTAAAAAACAGTCACGTAGGTTAAAAATTAGTACGAGTATAACAAGTATGAGTACGAGATACAATTTATTTTAATTGAAGGATAACAATTCAATTCAATACTTTACTTGCATTTGTACATATTAAATAGGCCTTTTTACAATGATACAGAAGCAATTAAGGACCCTATGTGCGCAGCAACTATCCTAACTAATATTATATATAAATGCGAAAGTGAGTTTGTTTGTTACGCTTTCACGCCTTTACTACTGAACCGATAATCATGAAATTTGACATGTTGTCCCCGAAAAAAGGTACTGTTACTGGTACTGTTCCTGAGGGATCGATATTGAAGCTAATTTGTATAACAACATATTGAATGGTTATTAACTATTTTATATATGAACTTTAGCAGAAAATTAACGGAAGTTCAAACTTAAAATACATATTATGTATATAACAAGCTATCACCCGCTGTTTCGCTCACATTGGTGAAAATCCCTCGGGAAAATTTTTCGGTGATGATGTCCTTCTTTCAGTTCAATTTTTCAGTCAGATACTTTCGCATTTATATAAATGTATGTAGAAAATATTCAGAAAGTCCTCTACAAAAATTAGGGTTAAAGCTATATTTCATACAACTGTCAGAAATAGGCGTCATGACGTCCGTTATGGGAGGGAGGACGATTGCAGAATACTAAGTTCATCGTGGCCACTGGTGACCCCGGCAGATCCTGTTCTACGTGTGGCATTTGACGAAACTAATGGAAAACTAAGCAGTTATCAACTAAATTTATTTAAATATCCTGAATTCGTTTTATCCACAACTCTCAATGTAATTCGGACCAATGTTTACAAATACGTAAAATTATTTAACGCAATTAGGAAACTGAAGATATCCTCCAGAGCACAAAGTTATCGCATAATTTACGTTATTGCATTAGGAAAACTTGTCATGATAGTGGAAGAAATGAATGAATAAATGAGCAATTAATAAGTAAAGTAATGCCTTAGTTTTGGTAAACAATAATCCTGTAATGTATGCACTCTTACCTAAATACTGATTGTAAAACATAATGGCTAAATATATACCGACAATTAGACAAATCACACAGATTGAGCTAACCCCAAGGTAAGTTCGAGACTTGTTTAATAGGATAGTAACTCAAAGATATTATATTGTATAACAAATACATATATGAGTAAACGTCCAAGACGCAATAGACCTGACCGCCGGGGATTGAACCCAGGACTAGTGGTCAACAAAAGGTAGGTATCATAAATGTTTTGCTGTATTGTGTATTGTATGTTTTAGTTAATAAACTATTTTCCATTTCATTTATATGCTCGATGCGCTTGCGCAATACTTCATTACCGGTTTTTTTTAAAATAGCAACAGTTCAATATTCATAAGTAGTTACAATTGAAGATATAGATACGTACTATGCCATGTTAATAACTGGTTTATATTTTTCAAAAACAATTTAAGTTTTGGGTTCCTATGATTATATCTCAAAATTTACATTATTTATCGAGGTCTAAGCCTTGGTACTAACATGGGATTTTGCTGTTAGGCGCTCGTTCCGCGACTCGCCAGGGTGGTACGCCCTTCGTGGGCGATTCCAAATTTTATTTGTCCGCGATGCCAACGGAAAAACAGCTCCCATTTTTTTTGCAAGACAATTTAGTTCTGTTAAGGCCGAAATTATTAAAGGAATAAATTGAATGATTACCAAAAATCACACGTATTTAAGTTTGGTAGTTCAAAAATTTGGTTTGCATGGCTTGGTTTATTTATTTATTTTATTTATAAATTAGTACATTTGGTATTTTTAATTATGTTATTCAAACAATAAAATATTCAGGCATCAACAAACGGAATGCTTTCAATCAACACCATAGAATGTAAATAAAAATAATTCTAAAACCAATCAAAAAGACTTCCATTTTCAAGAGTACGTACTCAAGTTTTCAGTAAAAGAAATTAGATACTATTATATTATACCTGATGGTAAGCGATCGATCACTGCTGCCATGGACAACTGCAACGCCACGGTGTGACAGCAGCGTTGCCGGAGCTTGAAAGAAATTGAGGGAAGGACATGGAACTCTACCACTACTAAAAAATACTTGCTTTACAATCGGGGATGTCTCGGCCCTGGGTGGTGCATACAAACAAATGTTAACAGTCGTGGGCCTCACGGCCGGGCGTGTCGCGGAACGGGTACCTAACGGCATCATATCATGACTAGATTGCTACACCACGCTGATATGTCAAAAATTTCCATGTTTTTTTTAGCACTTCATACTGATGAAGTGTTATATATGCTCCCTAAGCCATAAAAATATACTGGTGGACTGCCACCATCGTTTGCCCCCTAATGCCATTTTTTATGGCATAGGGAGGCAAACGAGCAAGCGTGTCACCTGATGGTAATTGAACACCGCTACTCACGGACAACTGCAACGCCAACGTTTAAACATTAAAACATTTATACAAACTTTTCCTCATCAAAGCGTGTTTCCGGTTGTGAGGGCAGTAGTTAAAGATTGAGTGGAAAGGGATTGTGTTTTCTGAAAGAATAACACACATCCGTGTTCAAAAAAGTACTTAAACTATTATACTTACTGTGAAACATAAAACAACTGATCTAATTTAATAAGTGATGGTTTAAGTATGAACTTTTCATCATCATCATCATCACCAGGTCCTTTTTAGTCTCCACTACAGGAGCACGACCGTATGTGTATGTGTATGTATCGTGCTCCTGTATGTACTCTCACCTCCATTTAATTTAAATATAATTTGGTAGCATGACTTTACTTTTATTTGCACATCAAATTTTAATATTCAGTAGGTAAAAAAAAGAAAGTTATAAATTTGTTATAAACAAACTAGCTTTAGCCCGCGGCTCTGCCCGCGTTAATGTCGATCCCTCGGGAATAGTATTTTTTCCCGGGATAAAAGGGAGCCTATGTCCTTCTCTGTACTCCAGAGAACTTGTATGCAAAATTTCATGATGATCGGTTCAGTAGTTACGGCGTGAAAGCGTAACAAACAAGCAAATAAACAAAGAAACAAACTCACTTTCGCATTTATAATATTATTAATAAGTTATGATAATAAGTATTAATAATAAAATATATTAGTAAGGATGACGTTATAAAGAAAGAGGAGTTATCAATAAATCATTAACAAAGATTTAAGTCGATGGATTTTTAAGTTAGAGATAAAGTGACAGTGTATAAAATACTGAACGATTCAGAATATATATTTCATGCCATATGTGCTCACACTAAGAAAGCATGAAATGCATATAACTCCTTGTTTTGTTACCAAGCCCTTAACTGAACAATCGCGAGAAATCCCGGCTTTCTACGACTGACGAGATTTTTGATATGCGTTTCACATTCAAGATGATCAGACACGGAAAATCACGTACTTACGACAAGTATTTATGATTGCGATAACATCAGCTTATTTAAATCCATTTGTCAGTGTTTATAAATAAATGAAGGTAACGGGACAAATTACACAGTTCAAACTAGACCCATATTCAGTTGCAATGTTGTGTCATGGCAAACTAATTTAGCGATACTATAATTTACAATAGCTAAATAATTGTAAAGATAAACATCCAAGCCCCGGATCAATCTGAAAATGATCGGTTTTCGTATCTGTGACCCCGTGCATTATTATCATCGGCATTACCGAACTAGTGCAGTATTTTCCCCCAAATATCAAATCCTGCTACACGGAATGCCCTTGAAAAACCACAAATGTGTTATCTAAAATTATTTAGAATAGAAAGTACATACAAATAATATAGTTTATTTTTGGTATATACTCCTTTCAGTAACCACTATATGCCAAAAATACACTATGCCATGTATTTTAGCATTTTAGTTGATAACATGGCTAAACCTATCCTAACTAATATTATAAAGCAAAAGTGAGTCTGTTTGTTTGTAACTTCTTTCCGTTTGTTTGTAATCTATGCAAATTTTCATGACGATTGGTTCAGTAGATAAACCAATCGTCATGAAAATTTGCATACCCATTGCCTGAGGTACGGAAAAAGACATAGGGTTAATGTTAGCACGGAAAGAAGTACCGTTACTGGTACTGTTCCCGTGCCGCGGGCGAAAGATTGTTTCATTATAAATATCAATCGTCGCGGGCAAAAGCTAGTAAGATGATACATTGAAAAACAGACTTAAACAGTTTTATAACATTAACACGTCATTAGCTTAGGTCGTTAGGTCAGTCAATGGCTGTGCATAAAATTCATTGACATTAATTCAAGAAGGCTATAAAGTATACAGCGATGTGGTTAAAATTAAATTTTTGCAGTCACCTATTAGTTACAAACATGGCGCCTGTTTTTTTCGCCTCGTCTCTGCTGTAAGCAGCCGTTTGACCGATGGCTGAGTTACCCGATGTCATTGTGCGAGCGTCCAGTTGGCCGTAGTTCAAGATCATTGATAAAAAAATTAAACCTATTTTTATATTGTATATATTATTTGACCAGAAAAATTATCACTATCACTACATAGTATAAAACAAAGTCGCTTCCCGCTGTCTGTCTGTCCCTATGTATACATATATGCTTACATCTTTTAAACTACGCAACCTTCGTTTCGCCACCTTTACACTCGCCGTGATGATATTTTTTATTATGGCTCGAAACATGTCTGTGAATCCGGCTGAAAAAACGTAATTAAAACGTGATTCTTTATAAACGTTAAGTGTTTTTAACGTGTATTAAACGCTTCCGATCGCTTATTTAGGAAATCTTTGGGAGAAGCCTATGTCCAGCAGTGGACTTCTTGCGGCTGATATGATGATGATTCTGATTAAAAGTTAATTGAGACTGCAATAGAGTGTATGAGAGTCAAGCTGTACCAATTTTAAAACATCTTGTATGCTGGTAAATTGAAATGTAATACGGTAAAGTAAGAAATATCTATATTGTTTTCTGATCTTTCTTATTCATAAAAAGTATACCTGAATCATCATCATCATCTTCGATCAAATATACCTACAGCGCGCAATGAAAAATGCATAATACATAACCCTTTCAATTATTATTAATGAATATAGTAAATAGGCTAGTAAAACTTATTAAAATATGTATCGATGTTTTCGTTTACGGAAAATTTCAGAACTATACTTAAATTAAAAAAACGTTGACGTTATGAATATTTTTGTATACTATAGAGCGAATAGGGTAGTTTCCTAAATATATATAATTGTTTTGTCAGTTAGATAATCAAAAAAGTAAAACAAGTATTTTGTCCTTTTTCAATTAAAAACAAAAAATGATAAAGAAACCTGCTAAAATTCACACCTGCTAAAAAGTGAAGCGAACTGTGATGTCACAGTTCGCTTCACTTTTTATCTAACTATGACTTCACGAGCCCCTCTCATGAACGCGCTTTATTTTAACTTTAATTGTTTTATTGACAGAAAAAATACTTCTCCAATCTATACATATAATAAAACAGGAAAAATATTTTGTCTGTACAATTAGAATTTTTGACTGAAATGGATAGAGGGACACTTAAAAAGAATAATAGAAAGCAAAAAAAAATTGTCGAATTTCTTGTCTGTCTGTCTGTCTGTCTGTATGTATGATCACGATTATCTCCGAAAATACTGAACCGATTTACTTCAAACTTTCACCAATTGCTTTGTTTTAACTCAGCAAAACATTTAAAGTTTGTTTCATCAAAATCGGTTCATTAAAAAAAAAGTTATCGTCATTTGAATGAACTCAAGGCATGAGTTTGCTTGCAAACATATATAGCAAAAATAAAATAAAATAAAATAATAAGTGACTTAAGAAAATTAAAATCCAACGTCAATTCATCATCATTATTCGACAGCATTATACCTATCCATACTATCCATGGTAATCCATACTAATAAAAAAGGAGAAGCTGACTGACTGACATATCATCATATCATATCACCGCAGGGCCTAAACTATAAGAGCTAGGAACTTGAAATTTTGCATAGGGGTTCCTTTTATAACGTAGGGGAGCACTAAGAAAGGATTTTTGGAAATTCATCTCCCAAGGGGGTAAAACGGGTTGCAAAAATAGTGTGAAACTTTGTCGTTTTTGAAGTTATTCGAATGAAATTCAGCATGAAGGTTCTTTACTGTAAGGCATGAAACGCGAGTAAAATATTTTTCTCAAAAATCATCCCTTAAGGGGGTATAACAGGGATGCAAAGTTAGTATGAAACTTTCCGTTTTTGAAGTTATTCAATTAAAATTCAATATAAAGGTGTTTCATTGAAAGTCATGATCTAATGTATTTCGGGTAAATCTACTGTTCCTGAGAAATCGACACTTACGCGGGCGGAGCCGCGGGCCAAAGGCAAACCTGACTTATACAACGTGATTTTGAACCCCCTAGCTTTATTGAAATCTCAGAATCAGAATCCCTAATGAAATATAGAACTGCAAGAAAAAAAGCTGTAAGTAAATTTTTTTTTTCGGTTTTTCCTTTTTTTTCTTGGAATTCTGTATTCCATTAGGGATTCTGATTCCAAGATTTCAATATAGCTAGGGGGTTCAAAATTACGCTATATATCAACGCACAGCCGAAACTACTGTGCCCAGAAACTTGAAATTTAGCACAGAGATTCTTTTTATGATGTAAATGAGCAATAAGAAAGGATTTTTAGAAAATCAAAAGGGGTGAAGTTTTACGGAATTTTCTCATGTCTGGACTTAGAAGTTTGAAAGTAGTACACAAGTTCTCAATTAAAAAGATCTGTTTAGGTGAACCAGACAACATTCTCGGTAAATAGGGGGTAAAGTTTGTATGGAATTTTTCCATTTCTAGACTTAAAATATAAAAATAGGTATGTAAGTTCTCGATTACAATTAAAAAGATCTGTGTAGGTGAAATATATAAAATCCCCTCCTTAAGGGGCAACATGGGGGGGGGGGGGGGGGGGTTTAAGTTTGTATGGACATTTTCTCATTTCTGGACGTTCTGGATTACAAATAAAAAGATGTATGTAGGTGAAACCGACGAAATTTTTGCCTGAATTGATAAAATAGGGGAGTAAAGTTAGTATGGATTTTTTTTTCATTTGTAGACTTAGAAGTATGAAAATAACTATTTACGTTCTAGATTACAATTAAAAAAGATGTGTGTAGGTGAAATGTACAAAATTCCCCCCTTATGGGATAAAGGGGAGGAGGGATTGTATGGAAATTTTCTCATTTCTGGACATAGAAGTATAAAATTAAGTATATATGTAAACATTACAATTAAAAAGATCTGTGTAGTTAAAATGGACGAAATTTTCCCTTGAAGGGGTAAAATAGGCGGGGTAAAGTTTGTATGTTTATTTTTATTTACTAAGAAATATGACAATAAGAAGTTCTCCATTACAATAAAAAAATATCTGTGTACATGAAATGGGCAAAATTCCCTCCTTAAGGGCTAAAGATCTATGCAGGTGAAATGTATTAAATTCCCCCTTAAGGGAAAAAAGCAGAGGAGGAGGGGTTTGTATGGAATTTTTATCATTTCTACTGTTCCCAAAGGAACGACATTAACGCGGGCGGAGCCGCGGGCAACAGCTAGTATCTTTATATATAATTATCGTATCTCTATGTATCTGACAGACTAATTCTAATATTGTTATTTTGACCTAGGAAACTATACTATTATTGTTTATTGATTTGTATACATACCGAATATACTTTGATACCTTTAAATGATTACTCATAAAAAATATTTCGTTACAAATGCATTGACATGTTACACTGTTTTGAATGAGTGAGTATTGCGTATTATGAATAACCCGTAGTATATGAATAATATGCGGGAGGAGATCTCCTTGTGACAGACAGCATTATGTATTTGTTTCATCGGTGTATCATGGCAATCAAAGCTATGGGTGTACAAGTGGTTACCCAAAATAATGACACGCCTTTTTTTCTTTAGATTTACGTCTGTCATCCTCAAATGCTTGGCCGGTGGTTGTAGGTATGGAATAAGGTACGCGCGCTCAGCGTCCCGAGCTGCTACTGGCTTTTCCCCCGTTCACCCGAGTGAGTAATATCCAGATATCTTCATTCCCTTACCAAATTCAAAAAAAGATTCTTATCGTTCCCCGGCTCATGCTCAGCAGTGCTTCCGATGGGCAGAAGCGTCGGCAGCACAAGAAGACAAGAAAACTGCGCTTGCCAACCCGCCTGCCAAGCCTGGTAAATATGGCAATATCCTCCCATGGACAAAGAATCTTTGTAAGAGGTCTTCATCCAGCCGTGAACTTCACACGATTGTAATGATGAGTGATTTACTTTAAATCTCGCCTGATCATCTTAAAGTTTGAAGACAGTTCCAAAAAAATGGTTACCCACAGGGTAGTGTCTTAGCGCCTACTTTTTAATAGCGCTTAATATACGAACGACCTACACCAAAACCCAGTAACTCGTCGCTTTATACATGCCGATGAACTGACGCTAACTGGCCAAGCGAGAAATTTCTAGATGGTCGAAACCCATCTCTCATCGACCCTTACCCAGCAGCAGCTACAGGGATAACTCGCTGAGGCCGAATCCTACAAAGACCGAATCGTGTGCCTTTCACTTGCGGAACCAGGAGGCTCACAAAAAGTTAAAAAGGAGAAATACAAACAGGAGCACAATAAACGTCATCCACTTTATAAACCATTTCCTCCACCCTCACGACTCAAGAGTCGCAATAGCTTTTTGAGGCAATCTAATATCAGCGCCAAACAAGCTCCTAAAGCTAGAGTGAAATAATGGTTGATCGCCGCCAGCATCAAACCAGATACCGCCCGTTGAGAAACTACCACCGTCAATTAGTCATTAAATAGACTGCTGGCTGGTGTTCGTAGATGCCACGAAAATAGAGTCGGGTGAAGTTTTCCCACCAATAGTGGGTGCGACTGTAGTGCTATACAATCTATATCACCTCTTGGTATGCCCAGAAAGCCCAAATTCTTACTCCCAACAAGATCTGAATGAGGCTGACTGGAAATCATGGTAGCAAAGCACTGGTTGAAACATATTTAATGTTTACATATAGCCACTTTACGGCTTACTAGAAGAAAAAAGAAGACGGAAATTGTGAAAAAGGATTAGTTATACAAGTATTTAACGTACAATTGGTATTTTTCGTTTGTGGTATTGTCTGACAAAAGAAGCTCAAATTGCCTTATACTCAGTTGATACATCAATTTTAAAAATAAACATGGGTAATCGTTACATACAGTTCTCTCAGAAAATCAAGACTATTTGTTTAACTATTAAGAAATCCGGCACTTTAAAATTATTTTTTTTATTGCATTGGCTTAGAAGTTGATTTTTTCTCAGCTCTAAGGGACATTAGACTTGAGTATTTGATATGAATTGCAGCTTTCCTGAGAACACAGATAGACAAACTGACAACCAAGTGATCCTATAAGGGCTCCGTTTATTTAAAAACGACATACTATATAAAAATATATATCAATAGATTAATTTAGATAGATGTGATAATATTTCAATGAGTTGCTGCAACGTGATGACAAACATTTTAAGAACTTTGATTTCAATAAAAAAGTCTTAAATAAATGGACACTTAAATTTTAAATGATTATAGCATCTTCTGTAACATTTTTATTCACATTTTAAACACAATCATAATTATAAGTTAATAAGGTATGTACAAAAGTATAAAAGTAAAAAATATGAACACAACACTCTGTATTAGATACTAATTTTATCACATTCAAAAATATCTGTTGACTTAGGTACTTGTATTGAAAATAAAAAGAGAGAATGAATTTATATTTTGGTATATCATTTCATGATACTGTTGTACCTACAATACAACATTTTTGTAGAACTTGATCGAATATAACGGCATGTGTATTTCGAACGATCGCTATTTTTATATTGTTGCAAAAATAATTAAAGCACATACATTTTCATTTTACTTATAGTAGTATTTCATTTTGAAACCATCCTTTTCTTTACAATCGTTTTGTAAGTTTCCATTTCAATATGCAAATAAGACTTCAAAATAAGGTATATTTGTTTATAAATTAATGATCTTTGTACACGGTCTGAGCCCGGTATCATTGGTATGGTATCTCTATTACGTATTTTGTAATACTGACTTTCATATAAAATTGAAAATTTTAACGAAGAAAGATAAGTACCTTCGTCACTTGCTAATAAAGTTAACATAGATGCACGACCAACCTTGAATTGAAACCGTGTTATTGGGCTTCGAAACACGCAAACTAGTAAACAAAATGTGCTAAAACAACGGACGGTCACAATCCAAGTTTGATTATGTTAATATGTACTCAATTTTGCCTACAATCTAAAAAACTAAGATCTATTGTTGGTAGTACTGTCCTTTATAGTCAAGCGCTGCCTTTTCTTCCTGCTGCCGCGCGGCTTCTGGGTTGTTCTTAGCATCGATAGCAGCTCGCTCCTGAAAATTGAAAAAAATATAGTAATTAATTAATATTACTTGTTAAGCTAGTAAATTTACCTTAAAGTAGTCAGTGCCTTAGGATGACCTAGTTATACTCGCAAAACGTGAAATGTATTTTCAAGCTAAGTCGATTTTTAATCCTCAAAGAATCGTTGGAGCCATTCACAAATTGATATAAATATATTTATAAGATTTTATTGTTTAAATTAATAAGAAGAATAAGTGTCGAAATCCTTCGTCAATTCATTCCAACCAAAGATTCACAGCCCATTTTACTCTCATTATAATTACTATAGTTTCTTCTAACGTTAAGATCTGTTCATAGCTGTTCCTTATTTATTGATCCGGAACAGCTCTTGCGAGGATAATCATAACTTTTTCAAATGCGTTAAGTGGGATATGGATTCGTTATACTCTTCATTTTTAATCCATATCCACTGTATGCAAGCCCTCCAAAATAACAGATGAAAAGATATTATTCTTAAGGAGATAAAAATATTAATGTAACCAAATATGTATGCATAGTTTTAACATTTTTGGTAACCGAATAACCTTGACGTTGTGACTCGTCTGCTCCTCTCCAAGCTGATTAAATGAAAACAATTACGCAACATTTAACCTTTTCAATTCGGATCAAGGCCAACACACAACTTTCTTTTAAGATGAGATACATGAACTCGCATGTTTAATGTAAAAATAAATATCTATCTATTTTCAAGGTCTCACAAAATATAAAAATTACCATAACTGTATCAGATGCCACGGCGTTACGTAAAACTAAACCAGGCTAATGTTTAAATATCAATACGTTAATAAAAATCAAAACAAAATCGCTGTATTTTTGTGAATAAATAAATAAATATATACGGACAAATCACACAAATTGAGCTAGCCCCAAAGTAAGTTCGAGACTTGTGTTATGGGATACTAACTCAACGATACTATATTTTATAACAAATACATATATAGATACACATCCAAGACCCAGGCCAATCTGAAAAAGATCATTTTTCATCTTGACCTGGCCGGGGATCGAACCCGGTCACTCCGTGTTGCAGGCTGGCGTGTTGACCGCTGCGCCACGGAGATAGTCAATTGAATGACTCGTTTCTTTGTTAAGTATTTTCATGACACATCACAAAATTTTTTTTAGCATATATACGTACATATTTTTTTAGTGATAAGGAATTGAGAACGCGTCTCATCGAGGTAACTAGTGATCCAAGAGCTAGCAGTTTTTTTGCACAACGTAGGTTTATCGATCTCGCTGTGCAACGGGGAAATGCTGCCCGCATTTTGGGTACTTTGTCTCGATTAGTTTTTTGTTATTTTTATTTTGGTCCTATTTTATGAAATGTTAAACTTTCTTCTTTAGTGGTAACATGGTTCAATCGCGTTAAAAACGAAATTCGAAAGTAAGTAAGGATTATCTAAAAAATAAATTACAAGTATTTTTACTTCTTTGTTGGTCTGGGAGAATGGAGAAGTAGAATATAACAGATGTTTCTCTTCCTGTGTAGACCGTGAAAGCTGGTAGAGTAAATGGGTGAAAAGTAACGAATCATGTTGATAAGCGAGGCGGCTACATCACTATTTTAATTCCATTTCCTACCCTTAACGCCCATCAATACACTAAATGTGGCCTTTGAGTCTTATGGTCTTAGGCTCTGTCTACCCCGTAAGGGATAAAGACGAGATAATAAGCATGTATAATATACATGCTTATTATCTCGTCCGTTATCCTTACATTGTATATATGTACCCATATTTACCTGCACCGGGAATCGAACCCGGGGCTTTGAAAAAACAGACTAGCATGTTACTGATACGGCACTAAGGCCGTATTGAAGGATGGTCACTTATCTAAACTTACCTGGTTGGCTTTAATTCCAGCGTAGATAAGATCTAGACCTTTCTGGATTTCCGGGGACACTGGAGGAGGGGTTGGAATGTGGTCTCCCTTGACTCTGAAGCCGAACTCGTCAGCGGTGTACTCAACGGTGATGACCTGGCCATCGGGAGCGGTGTAGCTGTAAGTTCCTTGCTGGACAAGGGCATCGTTTTCTCCTACAGACCTCAGGAAACCTTCCTCTTGGGCTTGGATATTGTTGCCAGTCTCATACCTGAAATCGAGATGAAAGTCGGTTTATCGTGAGCCATATGCAACAAAAAACACGTTCCGCTACAGTGAATGGAATAATATGGAATAGCAATTAAATGAACGCTGTAGTAATTATAATAACTAATTTAAAAAATATACACCACTGGACGTGTATTTAAAAGTTTTTAAAACGAAATTAAATGTTATATAAATTTAAATTTTACTTGATATTTAATTTCTTTATAACTCTTTAGCTACAACCATGTTTTATTTTTATGATAGTATAAAGTCGCTTTATAACTATAAACTAAGTCGCTTTCCGCTATCTGTCCCTATGTATGCTTAGATCGTTAAGACTAGACAACGGATATTAATATTGTTTTTTAATAGATTGAGTGATTCAAGAGGAAGATTTATATGTATAATTTTTGCACCGTGAGAAGCCGGAGCGGATCGGTAGTCTCATATATAGATCACACAGATTAAGCTAGCCCCACACTAAGTTGTAAACTTGTATCGTAAAATACGAGTACCTACTAATTCAAAGATATATTTTTATAATAGATATTTATAAAGACACAACATCCAATACCCTGACCAATCTAAAAAATATACATCATGACATGGCTGGGGACGGAACCCTGCGACTCAAAGGCTACGGCACCACTGAGACACACAGGTCGTCAAGCATTAATATTTTATTTTTCAGTAACAATGAAGATTACGATAATAAAACTTACGATGTTTTGTAGCTTCCATCAGTGCCTTGCTCCTTGTCGAAACGGATGATAGGAATAAACGTAGTGGTGTCGAGTTCAATCTTGCCTCTGAAGTCTTCAACAGGCTTCCTGTACTGTTGTGGCTGTTGGTACTCCTGCTGCTGCTGTTGTTGTTGTTGTTGTTGTTGCTGCTGTTGCCTGAACTCCTGAGGCTGATGTTGGTAAGCGTTGTAGTTTTGTTCCGCCTGCTGTTGGTCGTCGATCTGTTGCTGTGGCTCCTGCGACTGCGGTCTTAACGACACTCTTCTTTGAGGAAGAGCTGCCGCGAGAGACAAGACAGCGCAAGCTACTACCTGGAATTTAAACGTATTTTTCTTTTAGGTAGGAATATAGGTACATTTCTTTATTCAGTACGGGGTAAATAATTACCTTCAAAAGCCAGTTACTTTGAAAAGTAGCTTACCGGCTACTTCTATTTTTTCCCTAATATAAGTGCTAGATTTAAATATAGGAGATATCAATAGCGTTAAAGATATAGTTAAAACAGTATATGTGCGTTAAACTTATAAAACAAAAGAAAGCTGTGATGATGATAAGACTCTTAGAGTAGTCAAGAAGTGCGTGGTTGAAAACTAGTTCGAATAAGAAGGAAACCTGGCATTATCTACAATGGATGATGTCAGAAAAAAGGTTAAATCATATTCGTAATGTCGCAAGATAAAATGAAGCAGATACAATAGGCCATCTTGTGAAACCGGCTCATTCGACACGCAGGTTGGGCGAAAGTGGGTTCAACAATACACATATCGGCTCTTATGTGTATGTCCACACTAGCATTGTTTTCATTGAGATCAAGTTGACGCTAGCTTGCTTTGTTACCCTAGTTCCTCTTGTTTAATGAACTCTTATGTAACTCCATTCATAACTATCGTAACTAATCTCAACTTACGATGCCAAGGCAAATTGTCTGTATTTACAACCGCCTTCAAAATGTTTGAGGTTCTATATTGTACGCAGGTATATAATATACAGATAAACTTAATCAAGATTTTTACGAAAATTGCGCGCATAGAATTAGATAAAATAATCGAATTTTCTAATCTTAATAGTATCTAATCTAAATTAATAAATATTATTGGCTATGTCTAATTGTTAAAATCTAGCTTTATCATTTAAAGTGATATACATCCTCGTATTTTAGCTTAGATAAGAGTCACAGGACAGGATAACTATTTAAGTTGTTTAGAATTTATTTATACATTTAAAGTGAAGTAAAAAGAAATAAGTGAATGTAATTAAATGTAATAGATATTTTAATAATAAACATGACAACTGTTCTACTGACACACAGAAAAAGCAAGCTAATAGCAGTAATAATTACGTCAGACAATTAGCAGTTGGGTACTTAGACGGTAGAAATTAATTTATGTTCACACAAGTGACAATGGCAGACATCGCTCTTTATTTGAGCTTACATAAATATCTCCGCATTTGAAATGCTGTTTAATTTTATAAATAGATCGTACTCTAGAATACGTACGTAGCTCTAGAACGAGTTAACAAAAGTAAGATACAACAGTAGATTATAAATTTAGTATATTTCTTTATTATATAAAGAATACACGGCAAAACTTTTATATAATTCTATAATGCCTAAATGAAGAAAAAATGTGAAAAGAGTCGAACAGCATTTTATTTGCAATAGAATATACTTTTCTTTTTTAACGTAGGAAATAGAAATCAATATACATATGTATTACTAGCTGTGCCAGCCACTTCGTTCGCGTTTATTTGTATGCCGCCACGTCTTATCATAAGTGGAGAAAAATTAAGTAGCCTATCCTGTGTCCTGTACGTTTAAGTGTTTATCTACCAAGTTTCATCAAATTCAATTAATTCGTTTAAGAGTAAGGAAGGAATTATATTCCTTCCTTACTCTTAAACGAATATACATAAAAAAAAAATATACAGAAAAAAAAAATTAAATTTGACAATTTAGTTTCAGTATCATGTATAGAGCTTATAAACACGATATCTATGAAAACAAAGTATTTTACTCCATGATCAACACATATTTATTATAAGTATTGGTCAATCACGAAGCTATCACTCATCCATCAGGTAGAATTGTTATTCAATTGCAGTGACCGAAATCAAAATAACCGAAACTAATATCGCCAAATTTATATGACCTAGAAAGTAGCATTACATAATTGCAAGTTATCGCCGACTACATAGTAGGAAATTAGCAACAACTAGCTATAATAGAACAATTTGTTATAGAATTAAAAAAGTACGCTGCGCACGCTCAACCTTATAGCCGACAGACTAGATATATTTTCGTGTTCTCTGAACGAATTCACAAAGGTAGCATTGCACATATTATGTTATACTGTATAATAGTAAATAAGTAAGGCTTTGTCTATCGCATTGGTGCAAACTGTTATGATGGAATTAAGCTAAGATGGTAAATAAATAAATAAATATTTGAATGCTTACTAATAGTATTTATTGATAAAACTAATGTGATTTTTTTTAATTCAAGTAATGTACCTATTCCATGTTAATATTGTCTTTTAACTATACCACTTACTATAAATCAATATGAGGTAGAACAAACTAGATACAAATATGTAAAAGAAATATTCATAGTTAAGTACAAACCTTATGCAGAAGTAAGATTACTCCACTAAAGGGTAATTAGATGTATTAGATACCGAAATGTCAAAGTTCAAAAGCCCAAGCTCCGACCCAAATTTTGCGCTCTCTGATGCAATAACTTTAGAATCCTTGAAGGCTATTCTGGATGAACTAAGTCCACTTAAAATAGGTCAGAAAGTATTAACTCTTCCTTTATTTTCACTTATAATTCAGGACTTACCAGGATCTTCATGATTGTTTGTGTGATAGGACGTGCGACGCCGGGGCACGTGGTGTCTCGTGAACTATGTCGAAGTGGTAGTACCGCGCTCACTTATATACAACACCCCTGCCACTTACTCGCGTTGGTGTGCCATCACACTTTCATACAAACTGCCTGCAATACGCGGGATCCGTCTGCCCCAAGTTGATTTCAATTTCGATATCAAAAAATGACACTGCTTGAGACGAGATGCCATTGTTCAGTGATTCGTTATAGATTTAGAACTTGTTAATGATGTTACGTGCACTTATACAACTGAGCTCTTGAGTGCCATTAATCATAATTAAGTTCAGGCACTGTTAATAAAGATTTACAGTTTAAGTAACGAATTGAAATAAAACAATGAAATTAAAAAATCATTCTGCTATATTGGACCGTTGTTCACCAAATTTTCGTGAAAATTGTATTTATATTTCTGTAATACTTTTTGGGTGCAACAAAGAGTAATTTTATTGTATAAAAAAATATGGCATGCCAAATACATGCCATGCTAATTTTGTTACTGAACAAACGTTTAAATTTAAAGATGGATTAAGATTAACTATATTTGGTGGAAGTTTACTAGGTAGCCTATGTACGTAGGCAATATTTATGGGTATACTTAGGAAATCAACTTCTATACAATAGGCGAAAATGTAATTAAAATGTATTAATAGTCGTGCAATTTGCATTTGATAAATCACCAGGCTATAATAGTAACTTAATCTTAATTAATATAATTACGCATTTAAGAAATTCTTTCATCTATCAAAGCTACCTTACCAGTGGCTAACAAAGGCTATACATTATGTAAACGAAGACGTGGGAAAAGAGCTAGTATCATATAAAATAAATCTTTATTCGTAACTAGTAATGTTAACCATCTTGACTAATATTATAAAGAAGAAAGGTTTGTGGGTTTCCGTTTGTTTGTAATCGATTAACATAAAAAATATTACAATTTTAAAAACTCTTTCATCAATAGGTAGCTACATTATCACTGAGTATGTAATATTTCAGTCTTTGGCTCTAGTCCATAATGTAATTAAAGGTATCAAATACCCTAATCCTAATCAGAACTAAGTAATATTATAAATGCGAAAGTGATTTTGTTTGTTTGTTACGCCATCACGTCCTGTCTACTGAACCGATCGTCATGAAATTTTGCATACCCGTTGTTTGGGGTTCTCGGGAAAAGTACTGTTCCCGAGGGAGGGCGGTGCCGCAAGTGAAAGCTAGTATGCCTACTGTTTGCCTATAAATGTCAAATATAAAATGGCGATTACGATCTAAAACAAGCGCTGTGAAAACTATCGGTGATATTTCTCTCGTGTCATATGTGCGTGTTTCTGGTTACATCCTCGTCTGAGATAGTTCGGAACCCGGGGGCCCGGATAGATTGAGTGATATGAATCTAAACCCATGCGAACAAAGTCACGGAAAACAGCTGGTGTATCTGAAAAAGCCGCAAAATATCTCCGAAGAAAAATATGCATTATGAACTTCGAAAAAGTAACTTTTAGATTAATATACCGGCCAAGTGCAAGTCGCACACTCTAAGGATTCCCTCAAATTGTCAATAACAAAAACCACTTCTTGTATGTGGACTCTGATGGCCATATAAAAACTCTTCCATGCTACCTTTCTTGTAAGCCTTATCAAACTCTTTCTTGTTTGGTCGTCTCCGTAATATGAGTAGCAACCTATTGTAGTACAACTTTGGCGGAATCGCCAAATAATTAATATGGCTTCCGCTGTCTGACTGTCACCAGACTGTATCTCATGAAACAACCAACAGTTGAAATTTTCATAAATGATATATTTTTGTTACAGGTTTGACAACAAATACTAAAAAAGAAAATAAAAGCAATATTTAAGGGGGCTCCTATACAACAAACGTGATTTTTTTACTCGTTTTTGCTTGTTTTTGCTCGATATTGATAACGGCAATAGGTAGACGCTTGAAATATTTACGGCATATTGAGTTATATTATTCACTTAAAAAATAAATAATGAAATTAAATTAAAGGGGGCTCCCATACAACAGACACGAATTTTTAGCCGCTTTTTTAGATAATGGTACGGAACGCTTCGTGCGCGAGTCTGACTTCAACCTTTTTATAATTTTGTTTACCGGTTTTTATAATTCGTTGTTATAGTGACAACATATATGTACACATTCTGTGTAAACTTCAAATATCTTATACGGTACTCTCTATTACGGTTTAATAGTAGATACAACTGAAAAATAATGAAAATTTGAAGTAATTTTTAAAGTCGTTAAATAAAATAATCCAAATTAGAATGTTTATTTAAAATTCCATAGTGTTTGTACATTAGTTGTTCATTACGATCTAAAACAATCGAGTCTGCACCTCAAAGCCCTTACGCGTGCAAAGGTATTAATGCTTTTATTGCGGGAAAGTAAAAGGTTCAGATTAGCTACAGTTAAAAATAATCTTTTCACAATCGCAAATCGGTAGCAATACATGTATCGGCAATGTTTACTACGATCAATAGTTACATAAAGAGTAGGCGTTGTTTTCGCTCGTCAGTGGAGCAACATGTTAGTATCAGTTATCAAGGCGGCTTGTGCAACAAGTTCAAAAGGGTAAGGCGGAGTTTCATTGCTTATATTCAGCAATATTATTAAGCCATTCATTTACTTTTTATAAGCGCGGACGGCAATCGACGGTCTTGATTGTGTAGTCATCTTCACTTGCAGCACCCACAATGTGTTATGTGTACAGGTTATGTCCTAAGAGAGTTGTGTGTCTGCCTAGTGGTTTGTGTCATCTGCTGACACACTAAAAACCTAACCCAAGATACGACTTTTGTTCTGTTGTATTTATTTTACTAACTAGTCTAGTATTCTCTTAATCTGATCTTCAATCATTATTAACTGTTGAATTTTTTTTTTTCATATTTTTTACCTCTTATTTTAAAGGCACTTACTCTGTGAATACTTGGAGAGGTGTAGGGAATTTAATCTTAGGTTAAAACTACAAATCTCAAAAAAATTGCAGTCAATTTATCATTTATATATTATTTTATATACCATGCATTAATTTATATACCACGGTATCAATAATAAAATAACTGTATGAAAAATTACCACTCTCCTGTCATCCGTTTATTTTTCGTAATTTATCAAAGTTGTTTGTGCACATATACATTACATATTTTACTGTTCAGTAGAAACGTTATGTTTTTCACCGCAAGTGGTATGATTTAAACTATTAAAAGTACTGAAGTAATTTAGCATTCAATCTTAAATGTACACAGTTAAGTCCAAAAATGAGATTGGTAACAAAATATTAAGCAGACA
Source organism: Elegia similella (assembly GCA_947532085.1). NCBI lineage: Eukaryota > Metazoa > Arthropoda > Insecta > Lepidoptera > Pyralidae > Elegia > Elegia similella. The sequence goes on from OX383930.1 coordinate 16,353,485, forward strand.
AAGTAACATGGTAAACTCACAATAAAATTAACATCGGTTTATGTAGTAATAATATAAAGATTACCATAATGCTTCTCGTCACCCTTGAAACGTACAACAAATGACACAAATGTATCATCATCATCATCATCAGGTCCTTTTTAGTCTCCACTACAGGAGCACGACCCTCTCTGTACTACTAGGGCCATACTTGGCCAGAGCAGCCAGAGGACTTGGCCTACACTCTCCACGCTGGCCAGACGGGTTGGAGATGTGTCTTAGATGTTTATAAGCTTTGTTTAGCTTGTATTTCCTAAGTCGCCTTCTAAGACATCCACGGGAAGACTTGGAGTGGTCCTATTCTACTCTGCCGGATACCACACGGCTAAATGTATAACCCGTTACATATTTTGCTTGTTTTTATTCCAATATTTCCAGACGAGTGACTAACATTTCCTTAACGTTAAGCCGGTGATCCCGGCTGCCATCTGGTAGTGGTTAAAGGAACCACGTCAGAGGCCGAGAGGCGGTTCCGAAGAACTCTGACACCAGGGTGTGCATGGTCGATTGACCGTGACACCTACTCGAAATGATGATGAACATTTCTGTCCCATTTTCAAGAATTTCATTAGGCTGTTTAATTACCTTCTAACTACAGTAGACAGGACTTTATGAGACAAACTGATACGTTTTTACTTTCTTTCAGCGTCGTCAGTCGAATAAATGTTCATACATTAGTTTGTGACATTTCAATAGATAAGTTAAATTGAATATTTTTTAAATAATTCTTGTATAAATAAAGCAGAATATAAAAAAGAAAACAATCACGATCGCGCAATTGATGTACAACTGTCTTAAAGGGTGTTCGTAGCCGCTCGGCGCGGCACGCCTGTTGCCATCCGCGCTATTTCCGATAGTTTTTGCGTAGGTTTTTGCGCTTTCCGCTGCAATGCGATATGACGAACTTTAATTGCACAGTACCTATTGCGAAACAAAACTCACAAGGTAATTCAAGCAGATCATTAGTTATTACCATAATCGCTGAAACATCACATATCTTAGGATGAAAGTTTTTTTAGTTCTCCAGTTTTTAGTCCGTTTAATTTTAAGCGATATAAGTTTATTGAATTTTCCCCTCAGTGTACTTTTGGTGTAAAAGCAATTCCGACGTCTATTTTATGCTTCAACCCTTACTCAAATAAAAATTGTCAATCTATGAATATTGAGTTTGATTGATCATAATTTGTTTCTGTATGTTTAATTAATACCTATACTCTTATATTGAATGGATATTTACCTATGAAATCGTTGTATTCTATAGAGAATTTAGAGTATTTTTTTTACTCAAGTTTCATTTTGGGTTTGATATATTCAACTAAAGTAAAATTTTGCATGTATTTACGGACAACAGTAAGCTTTATTTATGCATTATAAAATTTACAAAAAGATATCAAAAGAATAGAAAATTGACGACATTTTTATCAAAAGGAACAACATCTGAAACGAGTTCTTTTCAAGAGCATTTTTTAATAATTAAATTTAGAAAAACAAAAAACAATGCTTGCAGAATGTTAATAATATAGACTATATTACGTATTATATATATATTCTTTCAAGTTTAAATAAAAATTGTTTAATAATAAAAACATTAGGAATAAAATTGCAAGCGAAACAAACGATAACTTCATAGTTAAAGGCAGTACTTGTTGTCAAAAACTGTTAATACTCTTACATTAAACGAGCAATTTTTGTTTGCTTATATTAAACTACATAATCAGGGTCTGGGAAATGGCTTCAACGATTTCGATGAAATTTTGTGGAGGGGCGTTGGAGTAAAATATCGATATAGGTCTCATCCTTGAGGAACTTATTCGAGCGCGTCTCAGTCACCCAGATCACGGTAATGATCATTACCGTACCCAGGAATTACATAATTAATTACACAACTGTGTATTTAGAAACATTAATCACAAAAGATGTTAAGCGATCCTCTCCCTTTTAAGCCACTTTTTTTTCATTTTCTAAAGTTTACAGTTTGATTGGGTGAGAAAGTGGGTCGAAAGGTCTAGAATTTAATTGAGAATCCATACTTACGATTACGATATTTTACTGTATGTTATTATGATATCCATGCTGGTCCGGGAGAAAAGAAAAAACGTAGTATGTGCCAGCTGCTTCTCTTCCCGCGCAGATCATAGAAGCCGATCGAGGCATTGGGCTAAAATCTGAGGAATCATAGGAGAGGCTTTCCATTTACACATCCTCCAACATGCTAAATGTGGCCATAAGGTATTATAGACCTAGGCTCTGTCTACCCCCCAGGAGAAAAATACATGATACTATTTGTCTGTAAGTTATTATCCTTACTTCCTTACTAATATTATAAATGCGAAAATGAGTTTGTTACGCTTTCACGCCGTAATTACTGAACCGATCATCATTAATTTTTTCCATACCCGTTGTCTGGGGTACGGAGAAGGACATATGGGTATATTTTATCCAAGGCAAAGTATCGTTCCCCACGGGTCAACATTGACGCGAGCGGAGCTGCGGGCGAAAGTTAGTACTCTATTCTGTACGGCATTGTTATCTTTTCCAGTAGTCCAGTACTTATTGCCAGGTGCTACCCTCCACCGTGGTATACATCAAGCGAACAGTGATGGATTCACGAGCGTTACTGACATGTTAAAATATACGTACCTAGGTGCTCTTGCATAAGTCATAACAGTTTATAAGCCAGTGATGGTAAAAAGCCCCTAAATAAGGCGAAAGTTCACTGGTCCAGTATCGCAACTGCATCTGTGTGCAGTGAGAGATGAGTTATTACATAACAAACGAGGTCACTGACACCAGCGCGTGCCCGCATGGTACTTACCGCCCACATTGCCAATTTCATAGTTCTACTGCCTTTATCCGGTGGTTTGTCTTGCTATATTTATTAAATCAATAATACATATCTGCTCTACACATATCACGATTTTTTTATTTGAAAATTCTATAAAAAGGTCGTCAGCCGGCCAAAAAATTTATACAGAAACTACTACGAATAATAATTCTTAATAAACCCTAAATAGAATTATTATTTGTAGAGAACTTGCTGTCCCTGTGAGCTTCGTATCACCTTATTTTGTTGTAAATATTTCCTATATTTTAAAAGTTATTCTGCCAATTTTTTTTTTTTTTTTTAACTAAAATACAAATTTTGTGATATTTTTTTTCTGCCATTCAGAATTATAAAAAAACAAAAATTAAAGATCATAAAAATCGATTCACCCATCCTTAGTTATAAGTCAAATAAACAGATGGAAGATTTTATTTCTATCGAAAAGAATTCCGACATCTTATGTCGAAATTCCCAGCAATGCTTTCATATTTAAAGTTGTTTAAATTGACAAGCTGAGTCGCCCCTTCAAGGGTAAGTTTACACTCGTTAAAAGGACAAATCATACAAAGACTGGAGCCTCACAGAAAGTTGTGAACATGTGTTGTAGGATCAGTGATACTAGCTCAATAATATAATATTTTAATAATAGGTACAAATAGATAATGGCTAGAGTTTTTGTATTTATAGACAGCAGGTAAAAAGGTGGACTAGCCTGGGTAACCCAATCAACCTGGTTGGGACGTTTCAATGATCGACACGTCATAACTCTACTGTCTTGTTGCTGGACGCTTCTCATCCAGGAATATTATTATAAGGCTTTTTTTTCTTTAAATATATTTTTTGTTAAACGAACTGTTGCCTGCGACTTCGTTCACGTGTGTTTCCATTTTATAAGGCAATTATATCGCCATTATTGATTTCATCACATAGTGTGCATTTGTTTATTACCAACCAAACGAACGTTTTAAATTTTACAGCTTATCTTTAAGAAAATAGGGAGGAGAATAAAAAAGAATACGTAGATCACAACAGTAAAAACTGTATTGAAATCCATTTAGTATTTTTGGAGATCATAAAGAACATATCATCAAGGCAACATCAACAGACTTTAAATGGTTCAGCCCATACATTTATTACGTCAGTATAGTTAGCTCTAAGGTTTGATTGACATTGAATACGAACCATAATTTTGTTTCATTACGTAACTGTTTCATGCTCCAAAACGTAATCGGTAAAGCCGCTTTCTGTCACCTGAACGACCCAGGTTCGATTCTCGGTTTATTAACCTTTCAACTGCGGCCAGCGGTCAAAAAATTGTTTTTTATAAATATGGGTGGGGGCGCGGGCTGATGAGGGTTTGCAGTCTAAGATGCGTCAGGTGACTTGTGGTGGTTGAAAAAGCCGCAACTAAGATCGACAGTCGTATGAAATTTCACTAAAACTGAGGGGGGAGGGGGGGTTGTGACACAAAAAAACGGCTCGGGCTTCGCCCTCGCCTTGGAGCTCGGCCTCCGGCCTCGCGAACTCAAGTGTTCAGCAGTTCGGCCTGCGGCCTCACTGCAGCCCACTTGGTGCGGTGGTGTGGGTCGGCTCGGGCACTGATCAGCTCTGATCTCAAATCTCTGATCTCTTTTCGCTAAAAGAGATCAGAGATCATTCAGATTTGGGACAAACCAATTTACCGCTATAAACTGGTTTGGATGGCTGTTTGTATTATGTTTCTGTTCTGTTTAGGATGCCATACTGCCGCTGAAGTTAAAATGTTACTGAATATTCGCCGATTGAGATCGGGATAAGCTCAAAATTAATTGCAGTAAGTTCCATTATATCATCTCAAGAGACTATAAAAAATAACAACGGGTTGCATTTCAAAAAGTGCATAACGCCGCTAAAGACGTTTTCACTTCAAAACAAGTAACCTACAGTGACAGAATCTCGCTCTACTCTACCAACTAAGCGACACGTTTTTTTATTTATTAATCGTAGTAGTGCATCTAAAGTTCCCTATTAAGACATCTAACGTTTTCTCATTCTTATTAAATAATCGCATTGTTTCTTTGTGCAGGCCGTATTTTGAAAAGTTGAAATTTTGCAAACGTGTACCCTGGATTACGTACAATGACATAGGGTACCTTTCATCTTGGTGAAAAGTAGTGATCGAGATTAAAGTGAGCGGAGCGACACGCGAAAGTAAGTTTTCAATATTTACCTGGCATAATGTTAAAGTAATTTACTTTATAAAATCACCGCTAGACCATATATCCTGCGGTGTGAGAAGAAGTTTCGAAGAGGCCTATGTCCTTCAAATACTTAACTGGTGTAATAATTGACAGATAATTTCCCCACTATTATTCAATAGGAGTAAGCCTTAAAAATCAAAAACAAAAAAAAACAAAACAAAAAGACAAAGCGTTAATTTAGTAAAAAGACCATTGCAGGAATTTTTTCATAAAATTAATTTAAATCGATCTTATTCACTTTTGTTGTGATAATTATTTTGTTTATTATTAATGTTTAAAAGCTACAAACTAAAAGCATTTCGGAAACGACGACTGCCTTTGCAGTCGTCGTTTCCTGCTAGTTTGCTTTTCTCTTTAGAAACGCCGTAATAAACTTTTTTCTCTGTTTTCGTATCATAACATTACAATATACTTCAATACATTATTTTTGAACATATCATGATATAGATCGAGTGTGCAATTAATATAAACTAGAGTAGTTTCAAAGAGCCTGAGCAACCAGTCCTTTCTGGCAATCGTTTTTATTCATTGTTTCAAAAACCGCCTCACCGGCTACAACAATACTGGATTAATATTGTAGTTCACAAATTGAGACCGTATGATACAAATATTATAATAAATATACAAATTTGGAACAAAGTGATGCAAATTAGCTCGTGCTTCTAGTCGAGTGAGACATTACCCTCTTTTTAAACTGTGTACGCCGAATTAACGACACATGGAATTTAATTGGCTTGTTATATAAACGGTACTTACAAGCATGGGAACTCACGAGTGTGTTCTATAACTTATTCATGCTCAATGATTTATTGTAAAGATAGGTAGATATAATGAGTGTGTATAAGCAGGATGTCTTGTAATCTGTGCGTTGTAGTATGATAACATTCTATGCATAGTAACACTCTTCGGGAATAAACACACTAATCGGATTTTTTTATTAAAAAGCATGCTAATCACGACTTGACGGTATATATTTGACTATAAATCTCTTATGAGTAATTAAGTTATTGTATCAATATTGTGCAGTTAATGCATTGAATAATAAAAATGACAGACATGAATTATTACAAAAATCGAGATATATCATTAAGTGAAGCGATGTGTATACATATCAATGTTTGTGACTTGTGACTCTACATTTGGAGCCTGAGGTGCGTTAAATGACAGCATACATTATAATATGATTTGGCGAAGATAATATATCCTATCTGTCGCCCACTATCCATCTTTAATTCCAGAGTTACAAGTGTTTATCTTTGCCGGGAATTAAAAGTGATGCAGGCTAACATGTTAACCACAATATTTTTTATGACATAGAACGGCAAACGAGCAAGCGGGTCACCTGATGGTACGTGATCACTGCTGCCCATAGACAAGAGACCCATAGACAGCATGGAGGCTGGAGTTTTTAACGACACAGTAAACTTAACGTAAGAACGTTCATCCACTTTACGTGCCTGGCCTAAAGTGCATCAGCGTTTTAAACAATGTGCATATACTGAGCCGGAAACAATCATAATAATCGTTATGCATTACTTACATCCCTACTTATGCTAAGCACTAGTTTTGATAGCGCATACTCGCAGGTTACCCAACACAAAGAGAAAATATCTTCATGCATTATAAAACAGTACTTATACGAAATTGTTTCTCATTAAGAGTTTCTTGGCCCTTTATTCCTAAGCCTAAGCCTAGGGCGTAGAGATTCCAGTAATTGATGTTTTCTAGATCTTTAATTTTATCTTAGCTTTAGCACACACGTAATATCTCTGGTATGATATGACTGACGGAATCCGCGCAGTGTTAAGCATGCTATTCTGCTGACCTGGTCCTGATATTTTTTATTTATTTAAGAGGTACACTAACAGATAACATGACCACAATAAAAATATATGTTTTAATTTTGGGTCAAGCATGCAACCGGAGTGAACTGAATATGATATTCAATTAAATATGTTTATAATTACTCGATTATGTCTGCAGGCTAGCGGAGAAATTTACTGAATTGATGTTGAGATTACACAAAACAACAAAACATGTTTTAAATGTTACTGACATCTATCTAAAAATACTGTTACATAGCATAATAGATTCGTTGTAACTTTAATGATCTTTTTAAATTGAGTGAGATAGACCATTTTTTAAAGTATGAAAATCCTAAAATACTTTTTTACCATAAGATAATTTAATGAACTTAAAGCAACTTATTATGAAACCTTTACCATAAACTAATTAAATATAAATATAGCTACCATAAAATGTTCTTATGACACCCGTGCTTACTCATGACGTCACGAATTTTAAGGCAATTCAGAAAGCATTTTAAACGTCTAAAAATTCGTGCTTGTAATTTTTCTATCTGAAATAGATTTTTGTTTAGAAAACTATTTTTTTCACCAATAAGTTTATTTTTGGAAGGTCTTTCCATAGCAATACAAAAAAATTATCTACTAAGTAAAAATCTTAGTTAGTGTAAAGCATTGTCTACTTAGTAAAAATCTTGTTGGAAAAGTAACATATTTCTTTTATTAGAGATGTTTATCATACTAGCCAATAACTGTAATGCAAACGTTTAAGACTCGATGCACACACATTTTGTGACTGGTATGATTAAAGATACAGAGACAATAAATATCATTAAACTTTTGGATAGCTAACCATGATTCAATGTCCAAATGGCAACGTTGCCACAAAAATAATATAACTACGAGATTCTATTATATCCTCATTACCTATTATCTGAGTGATTTTCAGTTATCCGCCGTTGTTGCCGGTCCGCTGTTATTTCAACATTCATGTTAAAATATAATTTGGCAAAGTTTTTAGGCCGGATACCTGCCTGATGCCAACCTTCTTTGGTTTTGGCGCGGAAAAATACCTGTGAATATAAAAGAGAAGTATTTTCCCGCGCCGGGAATCATACTCGGTGCTTTACAGAATTGAGATTGCTAAAGTGTCACTAAAGCCTTAGTGTTTTCAAAACATCAATACACTTAGGTATACAACTTACGTAGTCTAAAAATGAAAAAGGTAAAGGCCGTGGACGACTAATTGTGAAAACCCTTAAGTTGCAGATGTCTACCTCTAATTTTGTACCCACTTTCCATCAAGTGAACATGTTTTACTTCTCATAAGGTTCATAAATATTTTCATAGTTTCCTGTATCTATGTGCACTTTACCTTACCGCTGATAATAGACGCTGCAGTTTACACGTCATTGATTTCTCAATAAAGTGAGAGGAGGAACGCGCGCCTCCTCACGACTGTGCGTTTGAATTGATCTTGACATTTCATGTGCGATATTTCAGTTGCTATGCTTTGGTACACGGTGTCAATGCATACCCTATGCGCAATGCTTTCTTTTTGTTTATTGAACTCCTTAATTAGAGATTAATTATTAATTGACCTAAGAATGACCCCTGAGGGACTCCTATTTAATGTGTCTGTTAAGAACTAGTTACATATGCATTAGTAGAAAAAGGGAAGCGTTTTGCTGTAGTAAATGTTGGATATCTTGTTGTTGTTTTTTGTGTGTGTAAAAGGCCAAAACTGGAATCAGATTTTATTAGCTACCGAGATCATCTGGCATAGCTTAATGACTGTCATCAATGATGAAAGCTGCGATAAAAGGCTCAATTTGCATCCGAAGTACGGTGGAACTCAACGTAGGTGTACGTGAACCCGAATAGGTTAACCAATCCATCCGATTGGGGTGCAAGTCCGCGTTAGCTTTACATTCGTAAGCGCTTTGCTATAATTGAGTCATCAAATTATCGGAATATAATGTTAGTCTCTAATATAGATATAATTCCTAGATGTACCTACTGACATTTGAGATGTATTCTTAGGTAACTTGACATAACATGTGTGCTTTCTTCTTATAATTTGAAAAATTAAATATGAAATTTTGAATTATTTTGGTAATAAGTTAACATTTTCTTCTTTTAGTTCGCATCTAAGGTAATTGCCGTACCGTGTCCACAAATTCATTTACTAGTTTTGATATTTGGAACTAAATATATGGACAGTGGTGTAGAATACATTGTTTTATATATTGATTTATTTAAAGCACATTTACAAAATAAAAGCTCATCATCATCATCATCAGGTCCTCTTTAGTCTCCACTACAGGAGCACGACCCTCTCTGTACCACTAGGGCCATACTTGGCCATAATAAAAGCTCAATTGACACAAACCTGTCCTTTGTTTCTTAAGTTTTCACAATCCATATATATAATGCTACTTAGTATCTTAGTGCTTATACGTGTATATATAGTGAGGATTCTACTCATGACACTAAGTAACGTTACTTTTGGTGGTCTTAAGGTCCTTTGGAATTACTTGCGTGGGAAATATATGCAGATCCAACACGTAGGTGCCCTTTGGACAAGTTGATGTCATGTATAGCGGCTACCAGTATACGTTCCTGGTAATACCAATGTGTATGGTATATCCGGTAGTACAGAGAGATTCATGCTCCTGCAGTGGAGACTAAAAAGACCTGATGATGAACACCAACAAACGTTCTTTACGTTAAAAACGTTAATAGATTCAGGTGTTACTTTGCGAAAGTCAAAGCTACATTTACTTTGAGACAATTTACTTTGCGTGCTTCCGCCACCAGTTAGTTCATGCAAACTATTGCTGGCCAGCGCCCACCCACTACTGTTAGTCCCTTCATACCCACCACCAATAGTTGATGCATGCAACCCTGGTCGATACTGCTGCATCCGTTGAGGCTGCAGCAATGTCGGCCGTCGTGCTCGCGACACGTGTTTCGCCTCTACACGAGGCATCTTCAGGCAGTGAAACCTAGATGTTGATCGTTCGAATGACAAGCAACGAATGACAAAAATTACGTTTTTTTTTTTTTTTTGGAAATGACTGTGTAGCTAGCTCCAAGTGAGCTTTCGCTGACAAAAATTACGCCGTATTGCCGCCTTTTATACTATCTGGGAGGGTGGAGAGTTAAAAACGTTCTTTTTGACCCCCATTCCCCCGGCTATCTCCAAAACAAATTCTATTTCAGAGAAATTTACAGTCGATTACGCACCAGTGGGACGCCCATACTACAAATACCAAGCCACTCCTCTCAGGCTTACTCCAAGTCTTTTGTGGTGCTTGCAGCGCGGCTGTGGAATGCACTCTCATCCTCTAGACATTAGAATGGCTCCCTCTATTGATTCTTTTAAATTCAGATTGAAAAAGTTCTATAAAGATTCCATTGGTTATTGAGCAAATTAGTTAATATGTATATGTAGGTGTATATGTATTTATACTATTATATGTATTAATATCATTATTTATGTATCACATGTATGTAGTTTATTTACGTTTATTCATAAATGTAGTTTTGACACTAGTCCAAGCTCTTCTTATGTCCTTTCAATTACTTGGTTGACTGGAAGAGATCCCTTCAAGGGATAAGTCCGCCGTTGTATAATATTTATTTTTCATTCACAAACTGTTTTTGTATTCCTAGTGTTAAGCATGATGTACAATAAAGAAATTAACAACAACAACAACCAATGTATGTAACGTATTTTTAAAAGAAATGAGTGGGTTATGTCATTGAAGCGTGTCTGGGTTATTGCAAAGGGTCAAGCACCTGCCATAATCATGATAACTGACTATAGTTGGCAAGTATTGGCTTGCAGCCTACTAGATGTACCCTTCAAACTAACCGAAGATTATTGCTGCAAAAAAGGCAACACTGGACTCATATATACTTGTATAATATTATTATTTTGCTATAAATACGAAAATTAATGTTATGACTGTTGTAATTAGATCCTTCGTTTTTATCTATACATATAATAAAACAGTAAAAATATTTTGTCTGTACATTTAGAATTTTTGACTGAAATGGATAGAGGGACACTTAAAATGAATAATAGAAGCAAAAAAAATTTTTTCGAATTTTTTGTCTGTCTGTCTGTCTGTCTGTCTGTCTGTCTGTCTGTATGTATGATCACGATTATCTCCGAAAATACTGAACCGATTTACTTCAAACTTTCACCAATTGCTTTTTTTTAACTCAGCAAAACATCTAAAGTTTGTTTCATCAAAATCGGTTCATTAAAAAAAAAGTTATCGTCATTTGAATGAACTCAAGCCATTAGTTTGCCTGTAAATATACACGGTGAATTTTTTCATCGTTTTGGACCCTTAAAGGGTTGACTCAGACCATCAAAATGAACAACTTTTCCTATAGGAACAATGCTAGGAACTCAAAAAAAATTCGACATTCCCATACAAACTAGCCGGGCAGCGGGACTCTTTTTTATGGAAACGACGATTATTTTTGAGTTCTCAGCATTGGTCCCATAGAAAAAGTTGTTCATATTGGTGACCTGAGTCACCCCTTTAAGGGTTCAAACTGTTCCTGAGGGATGGACACTAACGGCGGCGGCATAGCCGCGAGCAAACGGCAAACCAACCGAAACTGCTGCGCCTAGAAACTTGAAATTTGGTACAGGGATTCTTTTAATGATGTGAGTGAGCGCAAAGAAAGGATTTTTAAGAAATTTAACTTCTACAGGGGTAAAATTTATATGGAATTTTCTCATTTGTGGACTTAGAAGTATGAAAGTAGGTATATAAGTTCTAGGTTACAATTAAAAATATCTGTGTAGGTAAAATGGACGATATTTTCCCCTGAAGGGGTAAAATAGCGGGGTAAAGATTGTATAGGAATTTACTTATTTATAGACTTAGAAGTATGAAAAAAGGCAAATAAATTCACGATTACAATTGAAAAAGATGTGTAGGTCAACTGGAAAATATCCACCGGTAGGAGGGTAAAGTTTGTTTGGAAATTTTCTCATTTCTGGACTATGAAGTATGAAATTAAATAGGTATGTAAGTTCTCGATTACAATTAAAAACATATATGTGGGTAAAATGGACAAAATTCACTCCACTTCTCTCACTTCATAAAGGGGTAAAATGGGAGGGTAAAGGTTTTATGGAAATTTTCTCATACTGGACTTAGAAGTATAAATAGTATCCATACTACTATAATAAATGCGAAAGTAACTCTGTCTGTCGTCTTTTTACGCTTCAACCATTTAACTGATTTGGATGAAATTTGGTATGGAAGTAGTTCTAGGCCCGGGGAAGGACATAGGGTATGTTTGATTCTGGGAAATTCTACTGTTCCCGAGGGATCGACGCTAACGCGGGCGGAGCCGCGGGCAACAGCTAGTTATTGTATATAGTATTAGATAAGTAGATCCTTCTCTCTCTTATCTGAGAGTTTATCCGCTTAACCGCTCAACTGATATTATGACAAAGATACTTTAGAGTCCAGGGTCAGCTATTCAGCTATCAGTAGACCCTTCTACTCTAAATTTTGTATTTTCAGAATATCTAAGTCTTCGGTCTCAAAATATACTTAGTATCTGTGTTTGAATGTCTGATCAACAAATAGAAATACCTATTTAACGAGAGGTTCAATTGAGATTTCGTTGTTTGCATCGTTAATAACAAGTGCTTCCATTATATAACTGGTTAAGCAACTTCATCGGCGCTATATTTAAACAATACATTTAATTCAGTACATAGTAAAGGTTAAAACCAATTTATATGAGTGCTCCATATCCGGTTCGTTGTTAATGATCCTCTAAATATTCAGAAAACCACGTCTGAATAGTAAACCGTGATTAACCAATCCCACCTAAAAAAAGATGAGGTAATCTGCCAATAATATGGTTATTTGAATTTTTTAACTATATATTCTAATTTATTAGCTCAGTTTACCTCTTTATAACTGCCCCTTAATAAGTGATGGATTTTATAAGCAAGAATTGATAGTAAGCACGCTTTTTTAATATGTATAAATGATGGTTTTATTTAATGAAGATAAGTGGGTTGACGTTAGGCAGGCAGCCAGACGTAAAAATAAGCCGAAACATTTCACAGCATGAAAAGTGTAAAAGACTTACATCATGCTTTCTAGACCCCTCATAAAGTGGGATGAGGAGTGGGAGAAGAAGTATCCACCCACTAGTAAGAGAATTGAAAAAATCATCATCATCATCATCAGGTCCTTTTTAGTCTCCACTACAGGAGCACGACCCTCTCCGTACCACTAGAGCCATACTTGGCTAGAGCAGCCAGAGGACTTTGTATTCGATATATCGCTTTATCTGTTGGGCTGGGGTATATCTAAATGCGTAATCGAGTTTGAATTTTGGGGACAAAAAGTGGAACTATTGATTCTTCGTCGTCTTTTGACAGATTACCTACTCGTATCTTCGTATAATCGTTATCCTTATTTCAAAGGCTTTGGGTTTTGTGAGGACACAAGCAAGTGTAATTTGCTTGAGACTTCATTTTTCCCTACACGCTCACCGTCATCCTAAACAAGGCGTTTAGGTTTAGGTTTTAGGCCTTGCGGGATAGACAGAACCTAGGTCAATTGACCTGACGGTGTTCATGTAGGTATAAGCTGGGGAATCAAAGTAGTGATGGATAATGGATTGCTAGCTGCTCACATGATTCTTTATTTATATACCTATACCATCGACCAGCCTTTATGTACCAGTAGACTTCTGGTGCTTCCGAAGCTGCTGCCTTTCGAAAGCATTTAAAAGCTAGGGAAGCATAGGAATTGGTTAGAATTGGAAAGGGAATGAAGGTATTGGGATATTACTCACTCAGATGTAGGAGAAAAAAGCAAGTAGCAGCTTAGGAAGCCAGGCGCGTGTACCCGATGCCATAACTGCAACAACAGGCGACGTAGTTGAAAATGACACCCCTTACCTGATATGAATAATTTACTTGCAATTTCTCTTACTTTACTATTACTTGATTGCCTCCTTGGTCCAGTGGTTAAGGCGTTTGCCTGTAGACCCGGAGGTCCTGTGTTCGATTCCCACGGGAAGCATACTTTGTTTAGTTGTTTCCAGTTTGATTAGGACATTGCAGGCTTGAATCACCTGATTGTCTGATAATAAAGATGATTCCTTGCTTCGGAAGGCACGTTAAGCCGTTGGTCCCGGCTGCCATCTGGTTAAACCATGTCAGAGGCCGGGAGGCGGTTCCGAAGAACTCTGACATCAGGGTGTGCATGGTCGATTGACCGTGACACCTACACGAAATGATGATGATGACTTGATTCTCCAAGCCAAAAACTGGCTTTTCAGGTTCAGTGATCGTTCAATCTTCGATTAAAAACAGTTGTGTCACTTAGTGAAGTGAGACAGTGTAAAAGTGCAAACGCATCACAACAACACCGCCGTCACGAACAGCCGGGCCGCGATGACCTAGATCGGTAAGTCATTGCGTTCGGAATGTTTACGTACGACGAATAATTGTTAAGGCGACGTTCTTAACAGCACTAACAATGAATACGCCATCCAAAACGATTCAGCTCAAAACTGAAACTGAACACCATCTTTATGACCTATACAAACAAGAGAGACAAGAACGGCTTAACCAACAGAGCCTCATTGAAGATTTGAAGAAGCAAATATCTATTCTTCAACAACAACTACAATGCACCATTGAGACAAAAGAAACAGCCCCAGCGGCTCCTAATATAGAAAAACCGACGCCACCGCATGCAGAGTACGGTACGGATGAGGAAGAACTTGCCAAGGAGACTGAGTGGATCAGAACGAAGTCAAGAAAGAAAAGAAAATTGAACTCATCACCCCAACTCCCGTCTCAGGAAAAAGAAAACCCTAAGTTAGATAAGGTAAAAAAAGTTCCCCCTCCACCTCCCATTGTAGTGGATGGAGTGAATGACTATCAAAACTTCTACGACTTTTTGTCACAGGACCAGTCTGCCAGTACATTCAGGGTTAAAATGCTGAATGGTGACAGCGTAAAGATAAATGCTACTAACGAGGAAGCATATAGATCATTAACCAAGCTTTTAACGGGGAATAATTGTCTGTGGCATTCCTACGAAAATAAGCAAGAGAGGCCCATCAGAGTAATGGCAAAAAAACTTCCGTCAACATGTAAGCCTGAGAGAATAGTTGAAGACCTCAAATCCAAGGGTCTTCAAATAGAAAGCGCTGTTAATAAATTAAGTTGGAAAAGTAAGGAGCCATTGAATATGTTCATGCTCACCTTTAACAACAAAGAAGAAATAGGCAAAGTTTACGAAATAAAATCGATTCTAGGGTGTATGGTTGATATACAACCGCTAAAATCTTCTAAACTCATCCCCCAATGCAAGAGATGTCAAGCCTATGGACATACACACATGTACTGTGCCAAAGAGCCGAGGTGTGTGAAATGTACGGGAAGGCACCTAACAAAGGACTGCAGAAAACCTGTCACTGAAAAACCAAAGTGTGTGCATTGCGGTGAAGCACATCCAGCTAACTACAGAGGCTGCATGGTCGCTAAAGAAATGCAGAAAATAAGGAATAAAGCAGTTAATAACCCGATTAACAGTTCTGAAAAAAAAGACGCATTACCTCGGCGTAGACCTAGTATTAAGCTCTCACCAACTGTAAGTGGAGCCGTCACCTATGCCCAGACGGCTGCCAAAAATTCAATATGTTCCCAACGCAAACAAACTACTCAAAATGAGAATAAGTTAGATGAAATTCTTAAGCTCATGACATCATTTGATGAGCGCCTGAAAATTATTGAAAAAACCACCAAGGCGGTTACTACTTATAATAAAAAATGATGGAAAAACTAAAGATAATGGCATGGAACTGTAATGGATTGCTTAAACACAAGAACGAGTTGCAAGTAATCCTAGACATGGAAAACATTGACATGTGCCTGGTGTCAGAAACACACTTCACAAAACAATGTCATATTAAATTTAAAGGCTACAAAGTTTATCATGCTCTCCATCCAGCGAACAAAGGGCGGGGCGGCAGTGCGGTAATAATCAAAGAAAATATTCAACACCAAGAATATGTTAAACATGAAATTCCTCAGGTGCAATGTACAGCAGTTCAATTGCATACCAGCAAGTACCGGCTAAGTGTTGCTGCAATATATTGTCCGCCCCGGCATAAATTACGCAAAGATGCGTACCTGAACATCTTACAATCCCTTGGCGACAGATTCATATTAGGAGGGGACTTCAATACAAAAAATACATATTGGGGCTCCCGACTAACGAACAAGAAAGGAAGAGAACTTATGTATGCCATTGCAGAAATCAAATGTGATGTTGCATCTACTAGATCCCCTACATATTGGCCAACGGACCCACTTAAGATTCCTGATCTCATAGACTTTTTTATATACAAAAATATATCGTCAAATTATATGAGTACTGACCAAAGCTATGACATGAGCTCGGATCATTCAGCTATATACTTAGAAGTAAATGAAAAGGTTAAAAATAGGGATACTAAATTAAGCTTAGTTAATAAATACACGGACTGGACTAGTTTTAAAATAGAATTAGATAGAAAAATAGATCTTAGAGTTCCTTTAAAAACTCACGATCAATTAAATACAGACCTAGAAAAATTTGTTTCTCTAATACAACAAACTGCTTGGAATAATACTCCCGTCATTAAAAAGAGAACTGCTAAAAATACGTATCCATTGGCAATTAGAGAAATTATTACCAAGAAACGAAGGCAAAGAAAAGTATGGCACCAAACAAGATCTCCGGAGGACAAAAAAATACTAAATAATCTCACCAAAAAGCTCAAAAAAGTAATACAAAACTACATCGACGAAAGCACAAACACATATCTTGAAAAGCTGACTAACGACCGCAGCACGGACTATTCTCTCTGGAAGGCAACAAAACGCATGAAGCAACCGATGAACCAAATACCGCCCCTAAAAATCGGGCCTAAAAGGTGGGCAATAACAAATGCACAGAAGGTAGAACAGTTTGCAGAACACTTAGAAAATATTTTTAAACCCAATGAAAACGAATTAAGTGATATTGATATGATGAATGACCTAACAGCTGATGTCAACAATGATGAAGATAATGACGACTATTATGATGAGCAAATAAAGCTAGTAACACCGCGGGAAGTTCTTCGAGTAATAAAACAACATATTAATCCAAAAAAATCTCCCGGTTTTGACCTCATATCGGGTGAAATATTACACAACCTTCCACGAAAAGCTGTAGTAAAGCTAACAAATCTCATTAATGCTGCACTGAGACTAAAATACGTGCCAGACCTGTGGAAAGTAGCTGAAGTTATAATGATAGCAAAACCGGGGAAACCCCCGAATGATACTGCTTCGTACAGACCTATTTCGCTGTTACCTGTCATATCCAAATTGTTTGAAAAACTGCTTCTAAAAAGATTAAAACCTATAATAGAGGCCAAAAATCTGATTCCAGGGCATCAGTTTGGTTTTAGAGAAAAGCACTCAACAGTAGACCAAGTACATAGAATAACAAATATAATTGAAAGATCATATGAAGAGAAAAAAGTTTGTACTACGATATTCCTAGATGTAGCACAAGCTTTTGATAAGGTATGGCACGATGGACTCATTAGCAAACTAAAAAGAATGCTTCCTAAAAATTACACAGACATTTTAACGTCATACATATCGGATAGAGTTTTTAGAGTTCGACAAGAAGATGCATATTCAGAAATTAAAGAAATAAAAGCGGGCATACCTCAAGGAAGCGTATTAGGTCCGGTCCTGTACCTACTATACACTTGTGACATTCCTGAGCTAGAGAATAACACTATTGCGACCTTTGCTGATGACACGGCCATAATGGCTGTCGGAAATACACACGAGGAGGCTGCAGAAAAGGTTCAAATAGCTGTAAATAAACTTAACAACTGGACAAAGATATGGCGAATTAAGCTTAATGAGTCAAAATCTATTCATGTAAACTTTACAAACAAACGTGATAGATATTGTCCTATATATATAAATGATAAGCAAATACCATATGAAGACACAGCAAAATACCTAGGTATGACACTTGACGCGAAGCTCCGCTGGAAAGCCCACGTCAAAAAGAAAAGACAGGAGTTGGAAATAAAATTCCAAAAAATGTACTGGCTACTAGGAAGACACTCTACCTTACCAGTACATAACAAATTACTTTTATATAAAAAAGTCCTTATGCCAGTGTGGACTTACGGCATACAGCTGTGGGGCTGTACCAAACAGAGCAATGTAGATATTATTCAACGTTTCCAAAACAAAGTGCTGAGGGCTATTGTAAATGCGCCCTGGTACATAAGAAACGACGACCTGCATCGGGACCTTAATATACAGTTCGTTGATAAAATAATCAAAAAATACGCTGAAGCACATGAGCATAGATTGCTTCATCATGTGAACGTTGAGGCGATCCAGCTCCTCGACAACACGGACATAGTGCGAAGACTTAAAAGGACTAAACCATTTGAATTAGTGTAGTGATAAGTAATAACAAAGTAGTGCAGTGTAAGTGCGAATAAAGACACATGAACAAAGTGCCTTCCCCTTAATAGAGACAGTAAGAAAAGTGCCGATGGACACATTCTTATTCTATACTTTATAAACTAGGTCAATGTAAAATTACTCATTAGCCAACGTTTAGGCTAGATTGTAATAATATTCGCGTATTTAAATACAAATACCGGAGAAAAAAAAAAAAAAAAAAAAAAAAATGTTCAGTAGGTATGTTCAGTACGAATAGGTATGTTGAGTATATCTTCAACTAGTTATGAAAAATCAACTAGCTGGATGACATCATAATATTTATCACGACTTTAAACAGCTTTTTATGCGACAAGAGATGAAATAATTAAATGACGATTTTTATACAATTCACATATACTCGTACAAGCATTCACATATAAGACAGCTCCGTGGCGCAGTGGTTAACACGCCAGCCTGCAACACGGAGTGCCCGGGTTCGATCCCCGGCCAGGTCAAGATGGAAAATGGTCTTTTTCAAATTGGCCTGGGTCTTGGATGTGTATCTATATATGTTATAAAATTTGTTATAAAATATAGTATCGTTGAGTTAGTATCCCATAACACAAGTCTCGAACTTACTTTGGGGCTAGCTCAATCTGTGTGATTTGTCCGTATATATTTTATATATATTTATCTATATATGTATTTGTTATAAAATATGTATCATTGAGTTAGTATCCCATAACACAAATCTCGAACTTACCTTGGGGCTAGCTCAATCTGTGTCATATGTCCTTATACATTTATTATTTATTTATTTATTACAAGCAAAATAATTTTGATGGATTTTGATAAGTTGAATCTAGTCTAGTTACACAGACAATATAACCTAGTTAGTAGCACAAAATAAGTAGTAGTTTGCTGCAAACTTGCTCTTTGCGAATACTCATGGGACTGTTGATATTTTATCGGTTTCCTATTATTGTTCCCATAGATAGAATAAGATATTCATATTGACGGGCTGAGCCCTTCAAGGCAAAAACGACTGCTTTCATATATACATGCAAAAAATGTGCTTTCCTCCGTAAGGTATTGAAGTTAAATTTTTATCAACTACAGCCTATCTGACAACCTGCCTGAATTTGTTTTTACTGTAACTAAACATAGTAGGTACACAATTGTAGATATCAAAGATCGAAAAATTAATATAGTTTTCTAGATGTTGCTATTTTTTTTTCATTGGTACTTATTTGTTTACTTTTTTACAAGTACTGCAGTCCGTATACTCTGTATAATAAATGCGAGATTATCGGTGTTTGCATAAATATATCTTATGACCACTCATTAAAAAATGAAACGACTATAAGGTAGTTAAATATATAATTTATAAAATATCAACTAATATTTATACCTACACAAAACGTCACAATAATATAGTCACATTACTGTTTTTCTTTTTCGTTGTTTTAGAATAAGTCAATGCGGAATATTACCTTAACCAAAAATAGACAGTAGTACGGTCATACTCGTACTACAATGCGATAAATCTAGGCCCCTGTCAAAAAAACCTTTCTAAAATGAGAGTATAATGATGTAGGCATTTTCAAGTAGGGCCTATATAGAACAACCATGGCACAAATTCAATATTGACACTAATAATTTTAAAGCATTGTCATTACCAAATATACACTTAAACTGCAGGTGCTGCAGTCGTTGAAGCATCGGTAGGGGTAGATTCTGCTGGAGAAGAGGATTCTTCTGAACCCTGGGTGGAGGTAGGTGCAGCTGTTGATGCTGCTTCAGAAGAAGAATCTTCAGCTACGGTAGTTGATGATGCATCGGGGCTAGATGTTGATGAGGCTTCTGGGGCATCACTTGATACTGCTTCAGCAGAAGTTGAGGCTTCAGGCGCAGCTGTGGTCGAGGCATCAGTAGCAGTGGTCGAAGACACTTCAGGCGCCTCACTCGCATCAGGCGCTGCTGTTGATGCTGGTTCTGACGGTGTCGAAGATGCTGCTTCAGTTTGTGGTTCCGCAGATTTAGCAGAATCCTTACTGGCTGGGCTTGGTGCAGCTGGAGCATCAGGCTTGGTTTCAGCTGGAGCACCAGGCTTGGTTTCAGCTGCAGGGTTTGATTCAGGTGCTGCTGATCTAGCAACAACTGCAGGTGCAGATCCAGAGCTAGCGCTGTCAGACTTGAGCGCTCGACCGCGTTTTTCGCTAGAACTGTCTGAAGACGGTGGGGCAATTCTCGGTATATGGTCACCAATTGGCTGGAATCCATTTTCGTCGGCAATGTACCTGTACCCAAAAAAAATGTATGATTATAAACTGTTTTATAAAGACGAATAAAACAGTTTTAAATATGCAAATATATTAGTTAAGTACTTTTGAAAAAGTGCTTGCTATTTCAGAAACATACTTCTTCTTCTTCTTCTTTTCAAGTCGTAATGTCTTTTGACCACCGCCCTGTCATTTGCCTCCACTAGATCCCTTTGTGTGTAGTGAGTGGGGTATTTAGTGCACTTCAAAATGAGGCTCATTGATTGAACATCGCCGCAATCGTATGTGCTGTTGCCGGAGAAACCCCACCTAACCCGGTTTTCTCGGCAATTCCCTACACCAGCCCGGAGTCAGTTCATAGACTTCCAGAAAAAAATTTCGGCTAGCTGTGAGGAGGATGATGATTGTTTTTGTTTGTTTTACGTGTGTTTAAGTGGCCAACACTGGTGTCAGATTTTTCAAGCTGCCTAAAGGTATCCGACATAGCTTAATGATGATTGTGGGAACAGGCTATCCCATTGCTTCAATCTGGCCTTCGGAGCCTCCTTGGTTTCAAGTGCAGACTGCCTAAAAAAGCTGTTACGGCTCTTCAATCGTGTTGTGGTGGATTACGATCGTATAATGGATGTCTGAACTCCCGTGCTTGCCTGTACTTTAAACATACTGAATAACAACTGAACAACACAAAAAACCTGACTTTTATAACTCTTGTCCTTGTCAATTACTACTTTTTTTATGATATAGGGCGGCAAACAAGCAAGCGAGTCACCTGATGGTAAGTGATCACCGCTGCCCGTGGACAACTGCAACACCAGGGTGTGACAGGTGCATTGTCGGCCTTTCAAGGAGTTGGAGGAAGGTAATGGGGAGGGGAGCGGGAAGGATGGGCCTCCGGCTTTCTCACTCACCGAACAAAACATAGAAGCGGTAAAGCTTCTACTCAGACGTCGATTTGCTGTGAGAGTATGGCACTTCCCCGGACGAGCCGGCCATAGAAGCGGTAAAGCTTCTACTCAGACGTCGATTTTCTGTGAGAGTGTGGTACTTCCCCGGACGAGCCGGCCCATTCATGCTACTAGCAATTTATTTTGCCGGTAGCGTGGCTCTACCACGACTTAAAACCATTTACAAACGCACACTATTTTGGCAGAAAATAATGAAGTGGTTTGCCATTGCCTTCTGCAATATAATTAGCCTTGCTAATAATATAAGTTATATACAGCGTGTAAATTAACCCTCAACATTCTCTTAAAGGGGCGACTCAGCCCATCAATATGAGTAAATTTTCCTATGGAACCAATGCTGGGAACTTAAAAAAAAACAGTATTCAATCCAAAAGAGTTCTG
Organism: Elegia similella; assembly: GCA_947532085.1. Classification (NCBI taxonomy): domain Eukaryota; kingdom Metazoa; phylum Arthropoda; class Insecta; order Lepidoptera; family Pyralidae; genus Elegia; species Elegia similella. The sequence continues at coordinate 16,375,548 of OX383930.1, forward strand.
AGAATATAAAAAAAATTAAAGAATATAATAATTTACGAGCGAACTGAGGTCGGGAAGTGGAAAGGGGGTGAGCTTTTAAGGGTAAAAAAAGTCCTGTGGAAAAACGATTTATGGTAATGATGAAGGTAATAACAAGTTCTACTCCTTTTGTATTTATACTTTTTTCACATAACCTTATAATATATGTAAAAAATTCAGAAAAGCAAGTTTTTGGTTTTTTTATATTTATCTATTACAATTTATTTATCACGCGATTTTGTGAAAATTTACATTTCTATGCCCCAAACACACTGTAATAAACTATAAATATTTCAGATCAAAAATTTTACATTTTAACTATCATAACCTACTTATTATCTACATAATTGCCATAAAACGTTTTACCACAGTACCAGTTTTGCCGGAAATCGAGACAAACCGTTTTTTACCCTAAAATGTTCACCACTCTCCTACTCCCTTATAAGCTTCACTTCTCGACCGCAGATCGCCCGTAATTTATTTTTCCTTTAATTTCTGTTGTATTCTCTTCCATTTGTATTAGGTTTCATACTACTATAATTAATTTTGGTTCAAAAAAATATCGGCTCTGGTTTATTAGGTAAGTAGATAATTATATTTTTTGAGCCCTCACATAAAAGATCCGCTATTTTGATTTTCTAATAATTATAAGACTTACCTATTGACAGATGTCACGTTAAAATCTATTGAGCCCATTTACATTGTCAGTTTCAATTTTAAGTGTTCTTTCTTATTGAGCCCTGAATAATTATAGGAACGGACGTAAACAAAATCCTCCTTTAGCATTTCCGCTTCCGGCCCGCAGTCAGGTAAGAAGTATATAGTCAATATCTTTCTGTACATACAACTTTACCTCACAGAAATAAGCGTTCCATCGGGAGCCGAGTATGAGTAGGAGCCCTGCTGGACGTGGATTTCGTCGCTGTCATCCTCGCCGCCTTCGTCGCTGCTGGTAGATGATCGCGCTTTCGGCACAACTTTATCGAAAGATGTCTCTTCGCGCTTGATGCCGTTGCCGGTTTCGTAACTGTTACATAAAATGATAAAAAAATTATTTAAAATTATTATTCAATGAAATGTACAAACATTTATTATTTATTATTAAAATACCTCATAAGGTATTTAACTAGCTATTGATAGCGACTTAGAGAATTACTTAGCCTTTTTGTGAGTTTAAATTACATGTGAGTTATTAATTTTATTATATACTAGCTGTTGCCCGCGGCTCCGCCCGCGTTAATGTCGTTCCCTTGGGAACAGTAGAAATGATAAAAATTCCATACAAACCCCTGCCCCTTTGCTTTTTCCCCTTAAGGGGGAATTTAATACATTTCACCTGCATAGATCTTTAGCCCTTAAGGAGGGGATTTTGCCCATTTCACCTACACATATATTTTTTTATTGTAATGTAGAACTTCTTATTGTCATATTTCTAAGTAAATAAAAAAAAACCATACAAACTTTACCCCACCTATTCTACCCCTTTAAGGAAAAATTCGACCGTTTTAACTACACAGATCTTTTTAATTGTAATGTAAACATATATACTTATTTTTATACTTCTATGTCCAGAAATGAGAAATTTTCCATACAATCCCCCCCCCCCCCTTTATCCCTTAGGGGGGAAATTTTGTACATTTCACCTACACAAATCTTTTTTAATTGTAACCTAGAACGTATATACTTATTTTCATACCTCTAAGTCTAGAAATGGAAAAATTCCATACAAACTTTACCCCCTATTTACCCCTTCAAGGGAGAATGTTATCTGGTTCACCTAAACAGATCTTTTTTAATTTTAATTGAGATCTTGCATACCTACTTTCAAACTTCTAAGTCCAGAAATGAGAAAATTCCATAAAACTTCAACCCCTTAGATTTTCTAAAAATCCTTTCTTAGTGCTCATTTACATCATAAAAAGAATCCCTGTGCCAAATTTCAAGTTTCTGCGCACAGTAGTTTCGGCTGTGCGTTGATATATAAGTCAGGTTTGCCTTTGGCCCGCGGCTCCGCCCGCGTAAGTGTCGATTTCTCAGGAACAGTAAAATTACCCGGAATACATTAGTTTATGACTTTCAATGAAACACCTTAATATTGAATTTCAATTGAATAACTTCAAAAACAGAAGGTTTCATACTAACTTTGCATCCCCGTTATATCCCCTTAAGGGATGATTTTTGAGAAAAATATTTTACTCGTGTTTCATGCCTTTTAGTGAAGAACCTTCATGCTGAATTTCAATTGAATAACTTCAAAAACAGAAAGTTTCATGCTTACTTTGCACCCCTATTTTACCCCCTTAAGGGATGATTTTTGAGTAAAATATTTTACTCGTGTTTCATACCTTTCAGTAAAGAACCTTCATGCTGAATTTCATTCGAATAACTTCAAAAACAACAATGTTTCATACTAACTTTGCAACCCGTTTTTCCCCCTAAGGAGATGAATTTCCAAAAATCCTGTGCAAAATTTCAAGTTCCTAACCTTTATAGTTTAGGCCCTGCGTTGATATGTCAGTCAGTCAGTCAGCTTCTCCTTTTTTTTTTAATATGGATTACTATGGATAGTGTGGATAGGTATAATGCTGTCGTATAATGATGATGAATTGGCTTTAGATTTTAATTTTCTTATGTCACTTATTATTTTATTTTATTTTTGCTATATGTTTGCAGGCAAACTTATGCCTTGAGTTCATTCAAATGACGATAACTTTTTTTTTAATGAACCGATTTTGATGAAACAAACTTTAAATGTTAAACTGAGTTAAAACAAAGCAATTGGTGAAAGTTTGAAGTAAATCGGTTCAGTATTTTCGGAGATAATCGTGATCATACATACAGACAGACAGACAGACAGACAAGAAATTCCAAAAAATTTTTTTTGCTTTCTATTATTCTTTTTAAGTGTCCCTCTATCCATTTCAGTCAAAAATTCAAAATGTACAGACAAAATAATTTTACTGTTTTATTATATGTATAGAAGTGTAATGTTATACTCCAATGCCAAAGTGGATTTGTTTCATTGTTTGTTAAGTGGAGTTAAAAATGTTGATTAAAAAAATTTGCATATACGTTCATTTTCACGACAACGCTACCTTTTATCCCGGAAAAATTATTCTAACCGAGGGATTGACATCAACGTGAGCTTAATCGCGGGGAAAATATAGTTTTGAATAAGTCATTGCTCGGAGTTACTTTTCACAGTGTGAAAATTACTTACAATTCACTGTATGTAGAAATTATAGGAATTTAAACGTATTACCAGAAATTAAACCTTGCCGTTATAACTTTACCAAAAATCAAGAATATATATTTTTAATTTAATAAGAATAATAAGTTAAATTACTCAATACTCTTACTCAGAATAATTCCAGTTTAAAAAAAAATCTCGACATTTTGGTAAGTCTACGATGCTACAATCTATTTATGATTAAATTGTGAGTGATTTAAACAGGAGGTGTTTTTTATTCCCGTTTCAATCTTATACATACATATTTTATACATACGTTGCACTAAGGTATTGACCTATATTATAAATATAATTAATGCCTTCTTAAAATACGTTATTACTAAATAATAGGAAGCAACAAAATTAATGTACGCTAGTAGTCTGTAGCTTTTGCACATTAATTAATTATAAAAATATTACTAAATTAGAGGCTTTAAAATATGATTTGACGAGAAAAAGTCTGCAAAGGCCTATTTTCTAAATAAACGTCTTTATTTTTAATTTTGTATTTGAATGAACTTTTTCACTAAATGTCAAATTCTCAATAAACTGTATCATGAAGTATTATCTATAACCTACCTAAATTTGTAAGTGCCATTAGTATCCAATTCTTCTGATTGTGAAACAATTGGAATCACTGTAGGTTGCTGCTTTTCCGGTGCACTGTCCGGTGCCGGCGCGGCTCTCACGCACGTCGCTACCAAACACACGCAAACTAATTTAAAGAACATCTTTACTGTATTCACTCCAGAATCTTACTGATGAGTGCTACTCCAGAATTCATGAGCACTTATATGTAAGACTCTAATATTTACACTATCCTCCCCCCGCCTTCCGGCGGAACGAGCCTTAGTGGACGCTAAATACTTCAACCTTAGCGCTTGACAGAGATGTTCTTCGGAAAATTGCACAATCGACTAGGTGTCAACAATGAGACATGACTGGTGACGAACTCCTTCGATTAAACCTAGCCGCACTGGAAGAGATCTAGCTATCTAGCCAAACGAATGCCAACAGGTTTATTAAACTCTGAAAAGTTGATAAGAAGCAATTCGTTATCTTATCTGCGTCATCTAGGTTAAAACGGTGTTTTCATTACAAAGTTAATAGATCACCTGAATCCCTCATTCACCAGAATATATCGTGATTGATGATAGTTCATGATTAAGCAGATATATTTTAATTACTTGTAATAATGTTTATGCCCTCCATATTTTTTACCGTTTGATCTCTGCAGTAGTCGGGTCCGAAACGCTAGTGGTTAAACATGATTAACAATTTTATTAGAACTGAATAAGATAATTATAAAATGTGAATTGACGTAAACAAGTAATTGGGATATATTCTGAATAAACATTTGAATATTTTAATCAGTAGTTCATATTTTCATTTATAAAAATGTACAGTTGTAACTGCGACTTCGGATTATTGTAAATATTACTATTCGGTTTCTGAAAACTCAATAATATAATATTTCATTTCCAATATATATTACAATTACAATAAAATTTCCATACAATGTATCACTCAATCAGTACTAGGGGTCTTTCTTTAGTCGTTTCGCTAGTGTCATTTATCAACCTCGAAATACTTAGTTGCTATTTAGGGGTTAATGAACAACACTAAATCTAAATATTAAGCAACAAAATATTTCACATAGTTATTTTACTTCTACATCCTCCTCCTCATTCGACGTGTTTTCTTAGTTGCATCCGGGCTGTGATGCATCGGAGCACTGGTTTCGCTACTATGACAACATTCATGCTGAGATATGATAGTACGAAACTTTTAACAACCGGCTGCTTGACTAACGTCAACCTTCTTTGGATATTTCCAGAACCGCAAAATATATCTGTAAAAATGAAGTATTTGGTCGAGCTGGAATTCAAACTCGGTGACCCTATAGTTGCAGACAGTTATTTACGGCTACGCCAAGGAGGCCGTAGGATGTTTCAGTTTTACATAATGTTGTCTGAATGCAGGTGCCATTTGCTTGATTCTCCATGGAAATTGTAGCAAAAATCTATTCAGATTAGGCAGTCTAATAAAACTCCTTCAGAGATTTTGTTGATACCCGCATTTTTTTCAGCAAAGGAACGAATGAACTGCTTATAAAATGGCAAAAAAATTAAATTGCTTTTTCCATATAAAACATTAATTTGACATGTAATGATTACATTATATTATTTATTAAAATAATTGTGAAAAAAGGTAAAAAAATTGAATTATAATTTTTATTTTCAATTACAAAATATCTTTTCAAATTATATAGGTGTACCAAGTTTTGATTTGGCCGTCTATTTAACTTAATGCTTCTACATTTCGACGTTACATTGCTACTCTAAAACACAGTTAACTTGGATTATATTCTAAAAAGTATTTTCTAATTTAATAAAATATCGTATTTCTCATTGGATAAAAAATAAGTAAAGCAGTTAAAGTTTGTTAACGTTTCATTTTGAAGTTGTTCTGCTATCAAATTTTACTAGTTTCATTTCAAGAAAACGGTTGAGTAGCTTAGCCGTTGTTTAGTTTTGTTATTTTTCCTAACTGCTATTATTAAGACTACATACATACAGTTATAATCATGTCCAAATCTAAAACACAGTTACGCTTCAGCTAGCCGTCTTTTACTGTTATAGAGTCATTGGTTATTATTTTATTTTACTGCGCTAAAAAACAAAAAGGTTAATAAAATAAATACTAGATAACGTATTAAAAAAATATTTACACATATTTAAAGTGCCAATTATGTTTGTTTATTATCAGCTGAAAACAACACGCTATGTTGTCAAAACATGTAGAAATTTTAGTTTCCCGCTTTTTTGCCCGTAACTTAAAAAGTTGTTTTATCACATAACGGCCTTTTATTGATAGGACGGCAGTACGATTCGCAGGCAATATCACACCTATCTATATATAAAAGCAATCCAAATATTCTAATGTCAAAATGTTTAAATAAACATTTATTTCAGACTACAAGTTGGTCCATATACATTTTACAAACTGCTTTATGAAAACAATACCATTTAATCATACACAGGAGTACAACAAGGTGATCCCCTGGGGCCGGCGCTGTTCAGTCTAGGTATCCATCTAACCATCTCATCCCTAAATTCTAAATTGAACACCTGGTTTTTGGATGATGTGACGCTACTGGGAAGCAAAGAATCTGTTTACGGAGATTCCTGGCAATTATTGAAAAATTTTAAAAATTGGACTTAAACTAAATTTCGGCGAAATTTACATCCCTGAGAACATATCGGAAACAATTAGAAAAACATTTTAGATTCCTTCTTTAAAATTTCTGATGATATAAAAGTAATATCTAACATTCTTTGCTTCTCCTAGGTGCCCCGTTATTGGAGGACAGCGTTCCACTTCCCGTGGAATAGTAATTAGAAAATTTCAATATTACAACTTCCGGATTGGGTATTCTAAATTCATATATTGCATACACTATTTCAAAATATTGTCTTTTTGTTCCCAAATTCACGTATATGCTTTGCGCAAGCCCAATTTGGAAACATCTGGAACTCATAAAAAAAACTATATGACTGCCTACATTTGACCTTAGAAATTAATTTAAACTTGTGTTTTAATGAAAACTCCTGGACACAGCTAACTTTGCCAGTTAAAAACGGTGGCATCAGTTTAAAATAAATTTCTAATGTTGCTCTCCCCGCTTTCCTTTCCTCTGTTCATAGAGTTACTCGCTTATGAAAAAAAAAAATATTAACGTAGATAACCTCGCCATTGACCTGTTAGCAGAGGCAAAATAATCCTGGTCAGCTCTCTGCCCCCAAAGACAGTATCCCGGTGAAAACACATTAGCAAAGGCTCTGGGATGCTCCTTTGGTACAGAGAGCTGCTTCTGATTTGGCTCAGAATTATATAAATAACTAGCTTTCGCCCGCGGCTCCGCCCGCGTCAATGTCTATCCCTCGGGAATAGTACTTTTTCCCGGGATAAAAGCCTATGTCCTTCTCTGTACTCCAGAGAACTTGTATGCAAAATTTCATAATGATCGGTTCAGTAGTTACGGCGTGAAAGCGTAACAAACAAACAAACAAACAAACAAACAAACAAACAAACAAACAAACAAACAAACAAACAAACAAACAAACAAACAAACAAACAAACTCACTTTCGCATTTATAATATTAGTAAGGAAGGATGATATTAACCACGCTCGGCTCCAAGCTGTTTCCTCGAAGGAGTCCAGCCAATGGCTTCACGTCATCCCCTCTTACACCATCAGAACACTGCTGGACAGCAGCTTCCGCACCGCCATTGGACTCTGTCTGGGAGCCCCGTGTGCGCGCCCCACCGCTGCCCGTGTGGCGCCGATGTTGATCCGTTTAGGTTCCACGGTCTCAGGCAGAATCCCACGCAATGGCTCTCTAAATGATATCAGAAAGGCCCTTGCCACCATCAACGTGCCCTGTACCCTCGAACCTCGTGGTGTGACACGTGATGATGGGAAGAAACAAAGGAGGAAAAAGGAGTATCAAATACTCGGACAAAAAACATCTGATTTCTAGTGCTTGATACAACTATCATCTACTAGGTAAATTCTCATTTGCTCGATTCGATCGATTTTTTTATACTATTACAATAAGCTTAAGGGCCCGCCATAGGCCAGGCGGCGTGGCGGTACAAAAGCGGATGGTCTAACCCGCGTTGACTACTTTGATATTTTCGTTCTTAAAGAATATTCAAGGGTTTTTCGAAAAAACAAAATTCATGATGGCTGCCTTATCTGTAATGCAATTATAATCAAAAGTTTCAAGGTTAATTTTAATGTATTTGGTGAATACTGCTGTATACCGAGTAAATTAGACGTGATTTGGAGGCAACTTTAACGCAATCGTGTTTTTGAGTCAGATAGTTACGAGAGTTTGTCCTGAACTTTGCTGCATTTTTATTTCAACTCAAGCTTCTACGAGTTGATAGGGGATATCAATTACTGGAACATAAAATATCAAATACTAGTTCAGAAGTAAATTGTCTTTTTTGTACAGGTACTTATTAATTGATAAAATATTATTACTACACCATTTAATATAAAAAAATTCTATATTTTAGGCAAAAGAAAAGAAAACAACAATAATAAGAGGAAAACTGAGAAAATACCCGCAGTTGACACATCAGAAAAGTGGTACCATGAAAATAAAGAGAGAAAAAAGCTTGCGCACCTTGAACAGAATTAGAAAAAAGCTGGAGAAAGAGAAAGGAAGTAAAAGAAGAAGCTAATGAAAACAAAAATATACAGACAGATGATCTCAATAACGAGGATTCTAATATTTTTAAGTTTTTTTTTTCTGATTATTTAGACATTTCAAGATGGTTGGCGGTACTTAGTTTTTTAAATGTTGATTTTACGTAATTTTAAAAACTTTTGTGAAATTATTATCTTAATTAAAATGACTCTTTTCCTTGATGACGGCATAAAAATCATCCGTGTGAGCCAGAGCGAACATACTTGAACTCTACAACGTCGAATCAGCCGTATCACCGTCCTGAAGCAATTATTATACTGAATGCGCAAAGTGTTGATGTCATGCTATGTAGTTGACCAACAAGCTACACGTGTAGAATACCTGGCAGTGGCTTTAAAAAGAGTTATATTTACTGACTCTCTTCATCGTGCAAACCTGCGGACCACCAAATTACACCTGACTCCAAGCGCTCTGCTTTCTCTCTCAGCCCGGTTTTTGAGTTTGTCATCAGCAATATGTCCCAAGTATTTAAAACAATAAACCTTCCTAAGTTCCACACCATTCAGTCGAATTGCAGGCACCGAAACTGGGCATTTACAACCAATGGATCTAAAGACCATAAATTTGCTCTCATATCTAACTGTCGGGCTCAGTAAAGCCACATCATCAGTATATCATATGTTATTAACACTTAAATCATCAAATACGACATTCAATTGGTTTGTTACTGAGCCGCACAATCAAGTCATCAATACTAATAATAATTAATATGTAAATTAAACAACTTTGGTGATGTAAATTCATTCTGCAAAGTGCATACGATTCTGAGTTTGTCATCCCATCCCATCTGACATAGTTTGTCTGGTTCTGGTACCAATACTGAAAGATGCATAATAGTTCAGCTGGGACATGCCGCTCTCTGAGTTTCTCCCAGCAAAAGTTCGTGCTGCTAAGAGTTAGCTCTATGAACACAAATATTATGCCTAAATATTTTGAAGCATAACTATACCTTTCTAAAATTGCCGACGTGCGATTTTTGCCTCTAAATTTACAATGGATTTTGAAATACTCGTACATACAAATTATGATTTCAATTTGAATATTATGAATATAAATTTTATTGTATGGGAAAAATCAAATATATAAAAGGAGTATTCTATAGAATCAGGTAAATTCTTCCCCTCGTCATTTTAATAGAAAGCGAACCCGTACCTTCTCCTAATTTTCTAACGACCACCCAACAATATGAATTATAAAATAATGAGAACTTAATTATGTAAATAAACGGGACTTAGCCCGAACCTTTTTATTATTTGTTTAAGTTGAGGTCTCGTTGCGACCACGATGGATGTAACTCCATTGAAACGTCAACGGAAACAAATAATAAAAAGGTTCGTGCTAAGTCCCGTTTATATACATAATTATGTGTTTAAAGCGCGGAGGTTTAGAAAATAATAATGAGAACTTACTCGTACGTCTTTGTGTACGTAAAAGCTAGCAGAGATCTTAATTCAAGTTAATATTCAGGATTAGGGAAACATAATAAGTGCTAAGAACACGCATATATCCAAATGTAAAAATTATTTTGTTAAATCTATTTGGTTACTAAGTAATAATAGCTTAGCTAGTTTATTGTCTATATAAGTACGTGGAAATATTTCATTCGCAATTGTTATTTTTGCACCGACGTGTAATTGTATACACAATGCTGCAGCAATCAGCACACAAACAATATTTGGCATGGGCCAGCCTTAAGTTTTAAAACAATGAAATTGCCATTCACAAGTAAACATTTCGGTTTTAAAATTACGTAAACATGTTAATTAATTTGATCGATTGATAGCTAAACAAAACTTCCGCGTGTACAAAGACTACACAAACGTTGATGTCACGATTATATTGAACTGATTGTACTATGATCCAAACAAGATGAGAAATTAATTCTTGTCAGACTAGTGTTTAAAACATGAATATAAAAACAGATTAAGTATTTAGTTTAAAATGATCATCTGACTCATGCTCATAACGAATTCAACCGCGTAAGCGAAACGCTGCAGTGTTTATATTCTGTGTTTAAATAATGTTTATTACAAATTTGGCACCTGTTCTACTGTTTTTATTAGGTGTTGTTAGAAGCAGTGATTATATTAATGAGTTCAATCAAAAACACAAAGGAAACAGAATCGTAAGAGAAGTCTATAAATTCAACCATTCGCCTGAGAAAGCAATACCTGTTGCGATCGTTTTTGATGATGGCGCAGCTCGTGAAGGAAAATCAAACGACAATAAAGTTAAATCTAACAAAGACACATTAAATAATACCAGGAAAAACAAAACTTCAACTCTAATTAAACTGAGCAGTGACTTTAGTGTCAAATCTACTAGTGTCGATACAGTCAAAGTGCTACCTGAAGCTAAACTCATTACAGAAGAAGACCTTCAGATACCTGTAGCAGTAATATACGAACAGGAACCTACTACGGTGAGGAATCAAAAAAAAGTTTTACGGCGTACTAAAGTTCAGCGTCAAGGTCAATCAAATCGACGTCGTGTCCAAAAGATTGAGCCAAAAATATTAGAGACTGAACCTACCACTTTAAGTATCACAGAACAAACTATTGATATTACAACTTCGACGCAAAAGGTAGATGAACAAAGACTAGTCAAACAAACAGAAAAACTAGGAGATGCGAAGATAGATCAAAAAGGTCGTAAACGTCCGATAGTTCCAATAATCCAATCAGAGAATAAAGTTTTTGGACGTAACGGTGACTTTCATTACAGGTAATTTTAATATAACAAAACTCTATGATACATTAGTTGTTAATTTTTCATACTAATTGTAGTGAAATAATAACGATGACTTTTGTATATTTTAGTTATGAAGGCGGTGATGGAACCAAAGCTTTTGGGACAGGTGAATTGAAATCATTTGCAGACGACAAAACAGGGGAAGCTGTAGTTGGAGGCTTTTCATATACGGTAATAAATAGTGTTAGTATTTTCTGCAATGAGTCGTAGAGTAAGATGAGCGGCTTACTGGATAATAATAATATCATAATAATAATAATATCACTTTATTGCACCAGAAAAAACATATAACATTACATAATGGAATAAAAGATGCACAATAGGCGGCCTTATCGCTAATGCAATCTCTTACAGGCAACCATAGGATTTGGATAATAAATATTGAAAGAAGATAGTGGTGCTAATAATAGGAAATTAATTAACAGATCAAAAATACGATATAACAGTAAAATCTAAAAATAAAGAAGAGAATGAAAGACAGGGACTAATAAATAATAATAAATACATACACATATAAATACATATAACTATATATACACAAATTACATACACATTAATGTGGAGAGCGTAATGTCCGAGGGACGAATAAAGGAGGTCAATTTTGAGGAAACATTATAATGAAAGGAAATGTGATTTCACCTGATTTTTGAAACTTCCAAGAGTCTGAGCACATCGAATAGAAATAGGGAGTGCATTCCAAAGTCGAGCAGCTTTTACTGTAAAAGATCGGGAATACATTTCTGTAGTATGTCGTGGAATTTGTAAACGAAGATTTCTCGAGACGCGTTGAGGACGGTCATTTACATCGCTGACAAAAACAAAACGTTCTTTCAAGTAGGCAGGATACCTAGGGTTGAAAAGGACGGAGTAAAGAAGTAAAGTAATAATATTGTTAGTGATAGGTTGTGCTTGCTACCTATATCTAATTCTTAAATTAATAGGAATATTATCTAATGACAGCCATTTATGGTACTCTACGACTCAGTGCTGCCACCTGGTACTAAGCCTTTCAGAAAACCCTCATAATAAGGATTTAAATTTGTTTATTATAAGCGTAAAGTTTACGATGAATCTATACAATCTGAGTTTATGTAGAAAATTATTAAAACATAAAATTACATGCATCGATCTATGTAAGATCGAGAAATAATATATTATAAATAAAATGCAGCAAGTAACACGTTTACTTTCCAAAATGTGAAATAAAAATATCAATATTAAAGGCCTATTCGTTTATCTACATTTTTCAATGTCTTTACAATACTTGATGAGATGAAGACTATTGTTTATTACTTGATTTATCTTTTCAAAACTGTACACACTTCTTTCTCTCACTTATTCGTCAGTTGACTAAAAGATATCCCGTCATGGGATAAGTCCGCCCTTGTAAATTTACTCTTTTGTGTTTGTTTATTTTGATATATATTTCCTTCCATGTACAATTAAAATATCACAAACAAACATACTTTATGGCCATTTGTCTATATAAGTAGTTCTCATGGACTTTTTTATATTTTACAGGATAAAGACGGCCAAGATTTCAGTTTGTCCTACACTGCGGATGAAAACGGCTACAGGCCAGTAGGCGCGCATCTCCCAACGCCGCCTCCCATTCCTCCTGCCATAGAACGAGCTCTACGTTACTTGGCCACTAAAACTACTCCGAAACCAGTGACGGATTCTGTTGAAGTCTAAGGATAATTCATAGTATTAAATATTAGAATAGCAAAACACCGAAGACAGTGAAATATAACCACCTATGAAGTACAAAGATGCCTTTTTACAACTTATATTATAATTTACAGGAGCATGGTTATAATTTGGTTTGAGGTTAATAAACAAATAATGCATATAACAACTTTTTAACTATAAACATAGATTGAGTCTTTTATTTGTGTACAAAAAGGCACGTAATAATTTAGATGCATAACTTTCGACCCGTGTTATTTCCCAGGTATGTGTTACGAAAAAAGTACTAACCGTGTGACAGTTAGTACTTTTTTACTGCGCGTTTACAAACATCAACGCTCTTGACCATTTGAAAAACGTTTCCCTCCGTTACATACTACAAAACCAAAAAACAAAACAATAACGAGGAGACTTATTTGTTTTTTAAATATAAATAACCAGAAAACGAATGAATGTTGGAAAATGTAATTAAATAACGATAAAACAGGAATTGAGTGGCGAGAAAAGAAATGAATATTTCCTGAGTAATAATATTACAGAAAAAAATATCAAACTCGATGGAGAGACTGGTCGTCCAGGATTAGAGAAGGAAAAAGATCTCGAGGCCGATCACCAACTCGCTGGTCTGACATAATTAAAAGCTACCGAGTCAACCATGGTCCTATGTACGCGAAACGTAACCAACCGAAAGAAATGGAAGTACATCGCGGAGAGCGCTATCCTAAAAGCACGCCCACCAAACACCTTTTCATGTACCACGTCTGCACAACCACGACCACTCTGACAAGAGTGAACGACTAAGAAGAGAGAAGAGGTTTTGCGATGACCGCACATGTATGTCTGTATTTTGACTAGCCGTTAGTAGTCGCAATTAGTTTCAATACTAACTGTCACACTACACAGGGTGGTGGTTAATATTTTTTCTTCTAACCACTACACTGGGTGGATGATTTGGGTTAATTGTTAGTCGTTTACTATAATTTAGAACCCAAATATAATCATATTATTATGATATCAGAATTTAGACATAAATATTATATCTAAATTCTGTCGATTACACATTTCTATTATCAAAACTTTTCTCCAGAACTAAAAGGTAGATTATTGCAAAAAAAAAAACCCGATTGCCTTTATAATAGTTTACGTACTACGTATAATAGTTTACGCTTATGACACCCTGGGGAAGAATACGAATCTAATGATACCTTGCACTTCAAAATTGGTCAAGCCGTTTAGGCTGCTTACATACTTATATACATACGCGCAAAAAAACATTACCCTCCTTCTAGGTAGGTCAGTTGGGTAAAAACTGAAATCATTAAAGATAAAAGAAACTCATACTAAATACTTTTTTATATTTCTTGTATCACTACCTATTGTACAAAGCTTTTTGAACGTAGGACATTTTTTAACATGCTCCTGGACCTTTGTTTATGCAAAAACCATTGTTTTTTTCTCGTCTGGTCAAATGTCGGTAGAAGTGTTTATAAAGGTACTAACATAGAAATTAAACAAGTTTTACTAAAGTCTACTTTGTAGTTGGTAAACATAAACTTCATATTTTTACCTAGAAATATGAATATGATTATTACTCTACTCTTTATCCTTTACTAATATTATTATTAGTTTATTACTAATATTACTTTACTAATACATATTATAAATGCGAAAGTGAGTTTGTTTGTTTGTTTGTTTGTTTGTTTGTTTGTTTGTTTGTTTGTTACGCTTTCACGCTGTAACTACTGAACCAATTATCATGAAATTTTGTATACAAGTTCTCTGGAGTACGGAGAAGGACATAGGCTACCTTTTATCCCGGGAAAAAGTACTATTCCCGAGGGATCGATATTAACGCGGGCGGAGCCGCGGGCGAAAGCTAGTAATAAATAAATAAAAAAAAAATATTTCTGGATTTACGTGGAGGTCTTTATGCCTCTTATAAACGTCGACATTCATCCAAGAGCCGCACAACTCTGTTGGAGCTCCCTCTCATGTTTCGCACCATCGAGGCTGACCTTTTGCGAATGTTGGCGTAGAAATCATCTATGCCAGCATCCATGTTACAAACATGTTACACGATGCACTACAAAATCGAGGAAGCCTCAACAGAGCTCTGAATCCGCAGAGCATTATAAAGCATACGTGTAGAAGCTTTGACAATATGCTCTGAAAAGGGTTAGCTTGACTTCTAAATTACAGCGAGTGAATCTATGGGCCAACATGTTGCCACTGACTGACAATGTTTTGCGTTCTCTTTTAAATGTCTACCTTATCCCTTAAATCTTCATTAACAATATGCCTATAGGTACTTAAAATGTGCAACACGTTTCAAAGGTAATCCATTCAGCATTAGTGGTGGAATATTAACAGGTCCTTTTAGCTTGCCCTTAAACAACATAAATCCACTTTTTTAAAAATAAATTCACATTTAACCCGTGTTGCACAGCATAAGGCTTACACACTTGGAGTAATTTTCCCAATTGAGGAGCTGAGCAGCACCATGTCGTCTGCATAGCTTAGGTTTTAACAGCTATGTCATCACTTCGATTCATGCTGCTCAGGTCATCAATCAGTTCATTAATGCACAGATTAAATAGTCTGGGAGAGGAAAGCCCACCTTGCCTCACCCCACAATTCAAAGAATATTCATCTAACTGAGCATTTTCCCGTTTAACTACATTTCTTTGGATATGATAGCAGTTCAATAGATATACCTGCTTTCTCAAGTTTACCCCAAAGCACATCATAGGACACAAGGTCTAATGCCTTTGTAATGTCGAGAAGCCAGCATAAATTGGTGTACTTCTTATAACATAATATCAAACCAAATCAAATCATTTATTTCAGGTAAAACATGGAATGAAGATTACAAAACGTGGCCCATATCAATATATACCATAAAACTAACATAGATATAAAATATAAATCTTATTAAACTAATTGGTACGTTTAGTCTGTGACGCACAACACTGTAACGGGGTGTCAGGTAGCCTCCCGCGATAAAGTCGAAAGACGACATCCTTCGGCCAGAAATCTTCACTGTTAGCATACGTCATTCTTGATTATAACTTACTCTTGTCATTTTTATGAATATGTATATCGGCGCCACTTTATTTATTGATAATTAGCATTGTTTAATTATTCAAATGGACGCATACATTTTAAAATCTTGCATGATATCACTGCCTAAATAATGACACGGGGATTGCAAATGTCCGTTTTATTTTTAAGGTCCCGTAACTAAAGGGTAAAAACGGGACTTTATTACTAAACTTACGCTGTCCATCCGTCTGCCAGTCACAGGGCTTTATAAATTTAACAGGATGTGCATATATCTATTGCGACTGCAATAACAAATAATTAAAATTAAATACAAAATTGACGGTGGACCCCATACAAAAAACGTAGAATATTTTAGTTTTTTTTTTTTGTAGTGTAATATTGAACTGTAATACGGAACCCTCTGTGCGCAAAGCCAACTCGCACTTGGCAAATTTTTATTATATTTGTGTGTCGTTGCAAATATGTTGAATATTTATCAACACACCTCAATAATTCACTCCAATATTTATCAACACACGTCAACAATTCAAAAAATTCCGTCACTGACGTCTTGGAACTGGTCTTGCACCTCACCGTCGGCGACTTAGTATCCATATAGATTATAGTAAAAAGTAGTTTGCCAAGAAACTGTTTTTTTGCACACACAGTGTGTTATTTTCGTCTATTTTTCTAAATGTTCAGGTCCAGATATCTCGAAAACTAGCGTGTCGATTTTATCTTATTCTGCTTCTAAAGCATTTTTCTAGTTTGTGAGTACCAGCCCTAAAATACTTGCGCTTAATTTAATTTGACCTTATACATATATATGGATGAAGTTTCAGAAAAAAGGCGGTATTGATATACTCGTTATATATTTCTTTAAATTTCTAATAATCTTTATAAATCGATAAAAAATCTTTTTAATAACGACTTTCTTCAGTTTCCAGTTTTAAAGCACATTCAGCTCTTTACGACGTTACCGGCACGGGAACTTTCAAAATTTTCCTTGAAATTCTCTTTATTTTTCTTTTCGTTAGCACATTCTAGATAGTATTAAGAAAACTATTAAGTCATTCTCAAGTTTTTACGTGACCCAGGGCAATAGTGATTTATTATTATTAAAGACCTCTGTAGCTTAGTGGTACTGCAAGTGTCTTCGAATCGAAGGGTCCCGAATTTGACCCCCGGCCACGTCGTGCTAGAAAGTGATCTTTTTCAGATTCGCCTGGGTCTTGGTTATTTATCTATAAAAGTATCTCTTATATAATAAAGTATCGTTAAGTTAGTATCCTACGGCAAAAGTCACTATAGGGCTAGCTCATTCTGTATGCCTATATCTTAAGTTTATGATGTTATATAGTTTAAGGCATATCTTTTAAGCTACCAAGTACGCTTTAAAATTTAGGTGAGTGAGTATCATTCTTCGAATACCAAAACTTCAATCGCACACATTTTGTTCCCACGTTAATAACAATCAATTCACCCCACGCAATAAATTATTATTTCAAATATTATAGTTGTAGAATCAAACATAAAGCTTACTACAGATCTTGAGAATTCTCAAATAAAGTCTTGGAGCTTTTGTTCACTTGCTGCGTTAGTCTGTCTTTCTGTGTGGGTGAAATGCATGGAAGTTAAATATACTTATGCTGAAATTTAACAGAAACATTACAATATTATAGAGTCAATGAGCTGTTATGTTAAAACATTCGAAAATATAACACAATTAGCCGGGGAAAGGGAACATTGGAAATCACTCCAACGACAAGAGCCGGGCTCTTAAATAGGAAGAAGAAAAGCTGTTCTGATAATGGAGTCAGAAAGTAGCCATAAGAACTCATAAATTAAACTAGATAAACTCTATCGGTATTATACGAGAACTAAAGTTAGCACTAGGTCAAAACCATTGGTCACAAAATAAAGTAAACATTAAAGTAATAGATGAATATATATTGACAAATCACACAGATTGAGCTAGTGCCAATGTAAGTTCGAGATTATTGAAAAAGTGACAAGTGTTGACTTATTTTGGTCGGATCAAGTTCATCGTGGCTGTAATGATAGCCGCAATAAGTCCACTGGATTCTCTCCCAAGGATTCTTCGTTCCATGGGAGGATATTGCTATATTCACCACGCTTGGCAGGTAGGTTGGCGAGCGCAATTTCTTTGGCTTCTTTTGCTTTCGACGTTGCTGCTCATTGCAAGCATTTTTAAGCTGGGGAAGGATACTAATTTGTTGGATTTGGGAAAGGAATTAAAGGTATTAGGATACTATTCACTCGGATAAATGGGGGAAAAGTAAGTAGCAGCTCGCTCTTTCTATCAGGCTTAATAATTATTATGCCAAGAATTAACACTATTAGCTTATATTTTGTTTTACTTACAATCTTATTTCATTCATTGACGGAATAATCTGCACAATAGTGGTGTTCAATAGTGTGTGAAATGGAAAAGGCGATGGCAAATCGCTATATTATTCCTGGAAAAAAAAATTGTATGCGTCTGTATATATCGATAAGAGGTAAAACGAGTGGTTTTCCACAAAATTATTAAGCCTGATAGAAAGAATTGACATAACAGAGAAACAATATCTATAAGTTAAAATGTAAGTCTTTTCAAGATGGCTTGCGTGCCTACATCAACAATGTTCATCTCCGACCTTGGGCACGCTCGCTTACGAACAGGTTGAGCGAGGAATTTCAGTTCACTCACTAGTTAGGATCACTTTTGCTTTTTATTCCAAACTTATGGTTTAATAGATTTTAAGATCAATTTTATAAAGAGTTTTATAAACCCGGATTTCCTGAATTGGAGTATTTTTGCTTGTTACAAATATAACTGTGTGTAATGACCATAGATTTAAAAAAAAAATGCTTCTCTCTAATGATATTAAGAACTTCTTCTGTTATATTGTACCCACTCTTTTACATGTACTCGTTTACTTAAATTTACTCTTATTATCTTATTTATATCAATTTCTGGGAATGTTTATGTCTTTTGCTTTACGATGCAGATAGAACCCAGGTGTATAACATAGATACTTAATATCACATCTTGTGCCCTTGCGGTGTAGACAAGAGCCTAGGTCTTTAAGATCAAAAAGCCACGTTTAGTATGTTAGTGGGCGTTAGGTGGATTCAAAATAGTGATGGGTTGCTAGCCTACTAATATGATTCGTCAAATTTGTCCGTTCCCTCGATTCGCTTTTACGATCTGCGCGGGAAGAGAAGCAGCTGGTACATTCTACGTTTTTCTTTTCTCCCAGACTAGCATGGTAAATAATATAGATATACATATAAATATACGTCTTTTTTCTTCGGGGTAGACAGACCACAGGTTTTTTAGACGCAAAGACCACTTCAAGCATGTTGGTAGGCGTGTAAGTGGGAAACGGAATCAGAATTGGGAAAAAACGGATTGACCTAGATCTTGGATATTTTGCCTTTGTTAGGTATCCCATATATATAAGGACAATTTAATAAAAAGTACAGTAAAATAAACAAGTGATAATTATAACCACGCAAATTCAAAGGGTCAGTATCGTTAAAATATCTCTGTGTTGTTTTCGAACATATGTTACTTAGGAAGTGACACCAGTTTGTTGACATACTCAATATATGCGACATTTAACTGTTGTTTTAACATTTGTGCTAATCAACGCACTAAGTAAGAATGACCTCACAGAGCTTAAAACGTCGTCATGAACCAAAAAATACAACAATTCATTTTGCAATGCTTCTTTGGCACTGATTTGCTTTATTTTATAAATAATAAATAGTACAAACAAGTCCGTTCGTTCAATCATCAGTTCAGTATCACAGTTCAGTCATTGTACACGTTCTTTTTTATTTGATTTTTCATTGCTTTGTATAAAATAAATTATCGCTCCAGGAACATAATCTGTTACTAAAACTATATACTGTATAACAATAGATCTATTTTGTAACCATTGCTGTTTCTGTAGCGATGAGCATTCATTGCAGGTACCATGCGGAGTAGAGGTGAATCAGTGGAGATCAGTTTCTGCCAGGTGGAGGTGGCGGTAGAGTTGCCAAGTAGTCGAGCGCCTTCTGTATCGCTGGGGGTATCGGGGGTGGCGTCGGCAAATGTGCTCCCTGAAATTGTTGATTAACAAAAATTTAACATTTTGGGAAACAACGGAGTTGAAAGCTTAATCATGTATAAAGGTAGCTTAGGGAAACTTGTAACCCAAACGTCAAGGCTACGTCTCACTTAAATTCGAAATGAAATTCTACCAATAGTATTAATGCGAAAGTGAGTTGTATGTAACGCTTTTACGCCTAAACTACTAAATCGATCACCATAAAAAATTTCATACTAGAATTTCCTTTCATCCCGGAATAAAACACTATTTTTTGAGGTTCTATGTATATTAAAGGTAGTAGAGCTGCGGGCGAAAGCTATTTATACGATCTTAACTCACCTGAGATCAAAATCTTTTTAAAATATCAGTTTCAAATGTCAAAACTCAGAAGATGTATGAATCATTTATAAAAAAACATGACGCAATGTCACGCTCGCCACAAAATTCTATTTTGCTATTCCACGAATAGGACAACCTTGTCAAGTGGTTCCATTTATTTGTCTACAAATTATATGCTTAAGTACTATTCAAAACTTTTACTAGCATAGACAAAGCACGTATCCAAATATTTTTGGATATTAATATTTGTCTTTATCGTCAATTTCCTAATCTCAAGCAAGCCTCGTGAGTTTCTTACTGGGTCTATAACTCCAACCATCTACAAGTTATTCGGCATTGCATACTTAGGTACTGTCAGTCAGAGTTAAAAATTATGGAAACAATAACCGAAACAAATTTCCATACACGAATACCTTTTTGTTTAGCTTTTTTCATACATTATTAAAACGAAGTGTAAAATTTGTCAATAAAGATACTTCCAAATCTTAAACACGCTTAATTTAAGCATACATTGTATTTAACAAATGATGCAATTTACATTCTTTTGACACGAAGTCATATGCCACCCAGTAGTGGACACACAAATCCTATGCACCCTTAATCGATAACACACTACACCAAACAATATTTAAGTGACATAATTTCTTAATCTCATTCTATTAAAATTAGTCACAGGGAAATTACATAAGGCTTTTCTTAACATTTCGTGTCACAATGTGTCATGTTGATATAAAGTGACACCAAAATTGATGATTACAATGACATCATTAGACTATTGTTAATGCCTTATGTAATATCAGTGACGTGACTTGACAACTAAGTCATTCGTGAGAACATAATGTTTAATTGTGCCATGTGGCCTAAAACTGGACCACTCCATCTCATCCAATCGTAAGAGGCGAGTAAGGGAGAAAGCACTAACATCAAATGCTACAATAACATTTCCAAGAAAGATTGCCGACAGGCAGGCAGTTGGTCATAAAACCACAGCCAAATCAAAATATTCCAGCTTTTAATAACATATGCAGTTATAATATTATGCAAAAAATCGGAAACCGTAACTCGGACCCTGCATTACAGATTAGGATGCGACCGGGAATACGCTATGATAATGATGACATAATATGTTTTATTGCTATGGTGCCCAGAGGCTAAAACTTTCATTGGCTACATTGGACGCTGGTCAAGGGTACGATTCGGGTGGTATTTTTGATTAATTTTAATTTGAGTACGAGTGTGTTTGTTTATCTTTTTTTTTTGTCATTTTATGGTGTACTTACTTTTTTATTACAAAAATTTTAATATAATTGCTGAATAAATCTTAAGTTTAGTTGACCATCTGAGAAACATTCTTCAAATTAAACTTGTATTTTGTATAAGTTGTTAAGGTGTGAATTCTTGGAAAACCCCTGAACAAGTCAAGGCCGTTGTAATGAATTAACCTTATATAACAGACCTGTATGAATTTCGTCAGTAAAACAGACTGACTAAAATAACGAGATCACAGAACACATTTATTGCTTGCGCTTTGACAAATAGGCCTGACTAACGGGAATGAATTTTGACGGCGAATTAATTGCATGTTATTTGGACATATACTTTATAAAAACTCTGTATTCTACTAGACAAATTGCTTGCATCATCATCATCATCAGATCTTTTTAGTCTCTACTGCAGGAGCATGACCCTCTCTGTACTACCGGAGCAACACTTGCCCAGAGCAAACAGAGGATTTGCCCTACCCTCTCTTCGCTGGCCAGACGGGTTGGAGAGGTCTCATTGATGTTTATGAGCTTTGTTTAGCTTGCATTTCCTAAGTCGCCTCTTACGACATCCATGGAAAGACTTGGAGTGGTCCTATTCTATTTCTACTCTGCACACGGTTTAATTGCTTGCAGCAACTAGTGAACTCAAAAGAATATATTTTTGTTCTCATTGACACAAAAATTCTATACAAAAATGACCTAATCTTATTACAACAGTGGTCACTGATGGGTCAGTGGGCCGATTTGTTGAGCTGAGTATATAAGATAGTTAATAATTCCTAAGAAATCGACTACGTAGTATGTTTTTGGTAGTTACATGGTCATGGTTTTTTCTGTATATTCACTTTTGTTTTTAAAAATGGTACCGTTTCTTTTGACCAAATTATTCTATCCCTACCTGATCATTTTAGTAAACAGTATGTATCTATTATATATTTATAAAATATTAGTTTAATAAAGTTTAAACTTAGACTTAGTTATATTTAGTTACTTAAATGCCACAGAATGCGCTAAATATATTATCTTCTTTATAATTTACTACTAACATATAAAAAAATATTTGAAAATTTCTAAGCTTACCTCTGGCTTGAAGCCGTTCTCATCATCGGCGACGTAGTTAAGGTTGATGACGGTGCCGTCGGGCGCGGTGTAGCTGAAGCCTCCTTGTGCCACGATGACGTCAGCTGCATCCGGTCCACTTGCCTTCTTCAGCGTGCCGGTCTCCTCCGCTTTTATGCCATTTTCCGTCTCATAACTGTAATTATTAATTACCTTTTTTTAAGTTCTTAATAATAGGCATAACGTATTAAAATGAGTTGTGCATAAATTAGTTTAATCTATTATATTATTATCTTAGTTTATTATTAATAAAGTATTTGTGATTTTAATGGATATAATAAATGTTACTAAAATTATTCTTTTAAGACGCAAACCATATAGGTACCCATCAAGGATTGCATTCAACTACATAGGTAAGTATTGTTGCTCGCTCAAATATATAACGAATAATACAAAAATGTACGTTGCTCTATGTTTGTATATAGCTATAATTGTACGTTCAATAATGGTTTAGGTAAATAGTACTCTTAAAAGTATACAATTTCTCATAAAATACTTATAAAAAAATACTATACACACATACTAAACATAAAAATATTAAAAAAATATATATATATATATAAAATACCTTATGGTAGTTCAAAACACTAACACCAATTGTGAATTAGGTATCAACCTATCCAATAAAAATCAAGTTCTTTTTGCTGGATTGCGATGGATAAAAATCGTATGGTAAACGGTTCAAAACTCTAGACTCAGTCGTAACGTTGAAATATGTCGCCGTATTTAAATTATAATTAAGTATGATGCGAAAACTAAAGGCAAATAATAGCATTTCAAAATCAACCACTACAAAGAATAAAGAATTGTGTTAAAGCAAGTTTTAAAAAATATGTAGATACAATATTTATTTTTATTAATACCTATATCTGTATGATCCATCCACTTGCTGATCGAAATCTTGTTTGATAATGGCTATAACTTGGTCTAATGGCTTCTGTGGCGCAGACACCGCAAGCGCCACCAACCCGAGGAAAACTATCACTCGCTGGAAATAGAAAACATATTTACATAAGCAGAGTTCCTTTTACATTAAGAGAAATCGATTAAAGTGATGTTTGATTTCTAGGACTCCGTGCCCAAGGGATAAAAACGGAACTTTTTTCTTAGTCTCCGCAGTCCATCCATCCAGCTTGCACACTATTGAACTTTTAAAAGTAGAACCTAAAAAAATCACAGAATGTGTATAATTATTGCCGCTATAAACAAAAAATAAATAAAAATTAAGGGAGCGAGAATATTTTCTGTAGTTAATAAATAAATAAATAAATATATACGGATAAATCACACAGATTGAGCTAGCCCCAAAGTAAGTTCGAGACTTGTGTTATGGGATACTAACTCAACGATACTATATTTTATAACAAATAAATATATAGATACACATCCAAGACCCAGGCCAATCTGAAAAAGATCATTTTCCATCTTGACCTGGCCGAGGATCGAACCCGGTCACTCCGTGTCGCAGGCTGGCGTGTTGACCGCTGCGCCACGGAGCTAGACTAGTTGAATATTGTACGGTAGTTAGTACTGAACCCTTCGTGTACGATCCAACTCACACTTGACCGGTTTTATTTATTCAGTCGAATTTTTATTTTGATCAATAAACAAAAAAGGGTTTGTTCAATGAATAAATACATTTTTTTTAAGTTATGTCTTTTTTATACTTAAATATCTATGAAACCTGGCAATCATTTGACAAAGAGAAAACCTGTTTCAAATCACTGCTGAAATTTAAATTATAACGCAGGGATATGGGTTCCTATTGTTTTAATTAATGTTTATTAGAAACTTTGATATTACATAGACTGTGATTCGACTGTTTAGAAGTTGAAATATCCTTTTTCGAACTTACAGTTTAGAGAAGAGCAAAGATGCTTTAATGTAGAACTAATTTATTAATATACCAGGCGCTAATAATATAAGTTTTGTTTTTTAAATATTTAAATATATATTTTACCTTGTTATATATGTAATAAGAGACTTGTCATAAAATATATTATTTTACACTGTAAAATACGTAAACCTTCTATGTAAAACTTATGTACCTATCTCGTTACATCTCTCTATCAATCAATGATAGTCAACTAATATCCGTTTTTTTATATCTTTATCTTTTAATATATTTTTTTTTAACAGAAATCATTTGCTCTAAGGTTTTTGACATATGAACATATTTCAAAATAATTCTAATCCCCTTGAGAAACAGAGACGTGGACAACATCGTACACATTTGCTTTATTTTCTTATGTAGGCATATCATATGATGCATCTTCGAATTTTTATCTTATTATTTTTTACATAAGATATGATAACGAAGAAGAAAAAATATTCTCTTCTTATTTTTTTTCTTCCGTTCGCCTGCGGCTCTACCCGCATCAATGTCGCCTTTGGGAAAAGTACTTTTTCCCGGAATAACAAGTAGCGTTTCCATACCCCACCTCTCGTCCTGAAACTTCATCTGCCTAATTGACCGAGTGAGCGCGAAGCACGAGCGAAGGGTCTCTGTTTCAGCTTGGGCAAAAAATAGTTCGTATATCCCGCTGTCCAGTCGTTCTCCTCTTTAGGTTGCATTTCTCAATTTATTAACCGGTATCCCGTGAAATTTTGTGAGCGGGTTCAATAATTTCATAGAAAATTTTGTCACTTCAATTTTTAGAAATGTTTAAAAATTGCGGAATTGGCATAATGGACTTAAGCGCCATTAGGGTCTCTGGCTCTTTGGACTATTGTGAGTTCGCTGTGTGTGACACGAGTAAGACTGGCGAGATCCGCAACTCACAGAGCTGTTAGTATTAGCAACTACCAATGTAATAAAATGTAACTCGGAATGATGTGAGAACTCCAGGCATGTATTAGTTATGGTGCAAAAAAATTGCTTCCGTACAAAAGTATTTACTATTTTATCTGTACTTCTTTTTATGATAGTGTTATGGATAGCTCGTTGGCTTGCGCTTGCGTATATTAAGCAACCCCTTCTTAGTGTGTCGATTCACCCAATAAGATATTTTCTTAGACCAATATTGGGCAACATGTAGGTACTGAGTTAAGTGCATAATGCAGATCCTCCAAAGTGCAGGTCGTGGGGAAAGCTGAACATACCAGCAAGTATGTTACAGTCTGTGGACACAAGCCTAGCTACATACGTGTTTACCTTTATCTGATCTGTATATTAGTATTTCACTAGATTATCTTTACATCGGCAAACCGAGGTTCTTGGGTGGTTGAGGGTAATAAACTTCCAGATTGGCTAAGGCAAATCGTGGCCCGGAGGTAACTTTTCTACTTGTGGTACAAGTGATTCGGCGATGCATCTTCCCAGACATTTTACAATTCTAGCCGTGGAAATATTAACTAGACCAGGTATATGGAGTGTAGGCTTTGCCTGCTCTTCAGTCTAGCAAGTGCAGCAACATCGTTGAACAGGGAGTGTCTAAGATCAGTAAGCGCTTTTGAACGTCAACAATTATTTCAGCCTGCTAAGTTCTAAGTACACACCGTCTGATAACGTGATAAAATACGTGTGGAAATCGTCGTTTCCACTCCTTAGCGACAAGACCGCACATTGTGCATATAATCTCTTATTTTTATATTATTTTATTAGATCGTTCTATGATGAACAATAAAGAATTCGTTCATTTATTCATTCATCATTAATATGTTGGTTGGATACAAAATTTGCATAGCCACTCATCACACCGTATTGTTTTACTTCATTTGTTTGTTGTTAGACACGCACCGGTTAATTTAGGTCAGGCGGCGGCTCATATAAACAAACACCTAATGTCCACCTGCTAAGTGTGTCCGCAGTCACAGACAATTAGCTGCTCTGTGACCATTTGTATTGAGTATTGGCCTTCACACGCTGATCACGCGAACTATGGACAACAATATGTAGGAATTTTACTTATTTCAGTACTATATTTTTAACAATTTTATAAATATGATATTAAGAATTGAACTCCCCAATTTTTTTAATTAAACTTTATCTTTAATAAGAAGTATAGGCTTTCCGATGACGGGTCTCTATTTATTTGAAGTTATATTATTTTATATTGACTTGAATGACATAAATATAAAAAAAGAAGAAGGTTGTGCCAAACTGAGTTATCAGAACAAGAAGGTTACAAGCTACTTCTACTCTAGTAGATAATATAATTACCATTTAATGATAAACAATTAGTAATCATTATTAGCGATGACGCATGTTAAACAACCCCATGGTCTCTACTGGGATGGGTGATCACAAGCTGCATTCAATTTTGTCGAGGTCCTCCGTGCTTCGAAAGGCACTTAATGTTAACGCTGTCATCATTGATGGCAGTCCTTACGCTATTTTAGATGTCTTTAGGCAGCATGAAATCTGACACCAGAGTTAACCTCTTACACACCCGAAAAACAAAACAAACAAAAATATTATATTTCTAATAGGTTAATACCAAGAAGATATATGTGGTATATAAATAAAGTGTGTTGAGATGAGACTATAAATAAATAAAGATTCAGTTACGAGGCTGACACGCTTCATTGGGTATTATCCATTGCCAGCAGTAAACTGATAGTTACGCGTGCTTACATAATAGGAATAAGGACGTGTGTGAGGTTAGTCAAGGTACTTAATTTCAGAGTTGTTTTTAGAAAGATGAGTCGCGACATTAGTGGAGAGACAAAATATAGTTTTGAGCCGACGATACAAAAAGTCGATACATACATAGTTTAGTTTGAATTGACTCCCGCTATACGAACTAACACATATCATCATCATATCAACTGCAAGAAGTCCTCTGCTGGACATAGGCCTCCTCTAAGGATTTCCAATACTAACGGTTGGAAGCGGCCTGCATCCAGCATGTTCCTGCGACCTTAGTTAAGTCATCCGACCATCTGGTCGGTGGGTGTCCGACGCTGAGCTTACCAGTACGTGGTCGCCATTCGAAAACCCTTCTGGTTATCGGTTCTGCGCGCTATTTGCCCCGCCCACTGCCACTTCAAAGAGCTAATCAACTGAGCTATGTCGATGACCTTTGCTTTTAATTTGTATTTAATTATATTAAAATTTTACTTAAATTAAAAACTGACATTTTAATACCAATTGCTGGGACGGAATATTTTTCATTAGTAATTTGTAGTATATGTTGTGAATATTATTAACCGATTGAAAGGATTTATATGAATGAATATCGATATTGCAAATCCAATTAAACGTCTGATTGGAGAGGTTAAACACCCTGAAGATGAACTCTGTACGGCTATATAAAATCAACTCATGAATAATAAATTATGGCTAATGTTTATAGCCTTAAAATCAAGCATAATTTTCTCATTACTTCATTCTTAGCCATAAAACCAAAAATAAAAACTTTTTTGAACATAAAATCCAAGTTTGGTTAAGTGTATTCTCAAAATACTTTTGCGCAAAATATCTTGGTTAATATCTCTGAACTTGTTTTGTTATTTGATTAGGCTAACATTAACTTCAGTTAGTATGCAGTTTTCGGGTCAAGGGTCTTCAAAATGCATTTTATGTTTGCTTGGGCGCTAATGAAATATTCAAAACATATCTAAAGATAGATTTCAGGCCATTTTATACAAAATATAATATTTAACTTAAGTCTTTATTTAAAATTTAAGATAATATATGTGTATGTATAATAACGCAACATTCTTAATATATATAAATCTCGTGTCACAATGTTTGTCCTCAATGGACTCCTAAACCACTTAACCGATTATAATAAAATTCGCACACCATGTGCAGTTCGATCCAACTTGAGAGATAGGATAGTTTTTAACTTATGGCCAAACGAAGTTCGCCGGGGCAGCTAGTAGTATATTAAATAAAAAAACTATATATCTTTTAAAATGTAATGTTTTTTACTGTCTTGTTTTCAGAAATATTGAAATGGGGTTCCTTAAAAAGCTATCGATTTCCTATTTGAAAGGCCAATTTTTTATTAGGTTTAAATGTACGAGTAACTATAACACTTATTACTCGTATCAAATTCATCGTAGGCTCGCTTGCTCTAAAAACACATTCTTTTAAAGACGACTACTGTGGCTCATTGGTACCGCAAGTGTCTTTGAATCGTAGGATCCCTGGTTCGAGCCCCAGCCAAGTAATGATGAAAAATGATCTTTATTCAGACAGGCTTGGGTCTTGGATGTCTATTCATATAAGTATATATTATAAAATATAGTATCGTTGAGATAGAACTATACGACACAAGTTCACAACTTACTGTGGGGCTAGCTTAATCGGTGTGTTTCGTTTATTTATTTACTAGTTTTCGCTAGCGGCTCCGCCCGCGTCAATGTCGTTCCCTCGGGAATAGTACTTTTTCCCGAGATAAAAGGTAGCCTATGTCCTTCTCCGTATTCCAGAGAACTTGTATGCAAAATTTCATGATAATGGGTTCAGTAGTTACGGCGTGAAAGCGTAACAAACAAACAAACAAACTCACTTTCGCATTTACAATATTAGTAAGGATTCTTGTACGGAACTTGTATTACGTACTAAAATTTCAATATAGTTCTCAAGACAACCACTTCAAAATGCATAGGCTAAAATCGTGAAATACATGATATGCAAATTACATTTCATCATCATCATCATCAGGTCCTTTTTAGTCTCCACTACAGGAGCACGACCCTCTCTGTACTAC
The DNA here is from genome assembly GCA_947532085.1 of Elegia similella. Taxonomy (NCBI): domain Eukaryota; kingdom Metazoa; phylum Arthropoda; class Insecta; order Lepidoptera; family Pyralidae; genus Elegia; species Elegia similella. Next base: position 16,405,050 of record OX383930.1, read on the forward strand.
TAAATTACATTTGGTTACACCTTAATACCCCTTATTAGCGACATATGCAGACTATTACGAGTTTTGTTAGTTCACCTCAGCACTGTGGGAACATGCAGATTTTCGGTTTGGAAAGACAATGTTGGCAAAAACAAAAGCGCGCCTAACTAAATTCGCACGGTCTTTAAATAAAACAGAGACGGATTCTAAATCATCCAAAATTTTAAAGTTTATCAAATAAATAGATAAACATTAAACTTTACCAAGTACATTTTGCACTAAACATCTCTCTCATCTAACAAGAAATTCGATTAGGTACTAGGATTGAGGGTAAACGGTTTGATAGGTTATTTCATAGGTTATTTCATAATTTAAGCTAAAAAACTTAAGGAAGCGATTGCACTAGCTTAGTGCGCTACATAAATAAGATAATCAAACAAACTTTTTGCCAAAATTGCATTTGTCCACCTGTAAAGTGATTTATTATCTTTACAGTGTGGATTGAATGTACTTTTTTTAACTCATTTGATTTCCAAGACAAATCAAATGAGCCCAAACACGATTGGTGTACCTTGTTTAGTTTAAGGGTTCCTATAGCCACCTTCCGACACCATCTTTAGACCAGCGCAATGATTCCATAATATTGTATTGACATCCGTAATCATCATGTGTAAATACGCATGCATTTCAGCTCAATCGGTAACCGGGACGTGAATCAAATTTAACTTGCAAGATTTTATTTCAGTCAAATTTCACGTGTCCCGATGGACACGTGAAATTAATTAAAAGCTTGTAAAAATATTTATGTAGTACCAGCTTTCGCCCGCGGCTCCGCCCGCGTCAATGTCGATCCCTCGGGAAAAGTACTTTTTCCCGGGATAAAAGGTAGCCTATGTTCTTCTCCGTACTCCAGAGAACTTGTATGCAAAATTTCATGATAATCGGTTCAGTAGTTACGGCGTGAAAGCGTAACAAACAAACAAACAAACTCACTTTCGCATTTATAATATTAGTCAGGATAAATCAATTCTAGCATTTAATATATTTTAATCATTGTTTATACATCCTTTCTTATCGTTTAACAATCTAAATATATAAAGTCTTTGCAGTCAATCTCTTTTCAAATATACCCAAACCATTTTTATTTTCCTCGCTCTCTGATAAAGCAAAATTACTAAACTTGGTGCCACTTTTTATTGGTTGTTTGTTAATAAAATTAACTCATGCGACTGTTCTCATCATACTTTTATTTCAATTTACCAGACCTAAGTTTCCACATATGACATGGAGTCAATTTCTGTAAAAACTTGGATAATGAGATAGTAATTACAAAGTCAGTTGATGTTAAAGGTTGATTATAGTGGTTCGTAATTTCACTGCCTGCGAAGTTGTAAAAAAGTTTCAAAAAAGTAAATAATATAGACAGGAAGAAACTCAACACGTGAAGAGGCGACGATATTATAAATATGAAAACAATCTCTTCTCTGGGATCAATTCAGTCATTCTCATTTAAATTATTCGGTCACCTGTACGTTTATTTAAGTAAGACTTTTTTCCGATCTCTGCTTATGTACCAATATATTTTAATATGAGTCTCTGAATTAAACTATCATAAGTCATAACAGTGGGTTCAATGATGAGTAAGTGAGCGTTTCGTCCTATAAAGTTTTCATTCCAATCACAATGGGATGAAACATACACAAAAAGTATCTTGAATTCTGTAAGCAATTCGTCTCATAGATTTTAGATAGAATAATGTCCGCAAAAATTTCAACCGAATAATATATCATAGCTTACTAAGTGTTGTCTCAGGGTTTATTTACATATAAATATGATTTACAAATCAATAGTTTTGATGATTATGGTAGATAATACAATAGTTATAATCATTTTTTTTTTATTTTTATACTCGTTCGAAATCAAACAGATATTTTTATTTATTGTTTGTATAATATTTTTTTTGTATTCATATTACTTTACGTTCTGAGTAACGTTGTTCGATATCTTAGATATTATTAGACCTCACATGGACGTGATTAACATAGTGTTGCAATAATTCGCTGATGCACGTACCTATTCTTAATTTCCTTTTTATCATTATTCGATTATAAGCCATTGCGTGCTCGCGGTATGATCATTATCATTTCAAAACTTGCAGTAACTGGATGATGACACTTGACTGTTTAAAAAGGTGACTTATAGACAAAGGTTGGGTATTGAGGTATTGTGGATGCAATAAATGCACGCGATATTGCATAAGCAGAGACCCGCGACGAACCTATGCCCTATGCACCAACTATGGTCGCGTCCTTAAAAACTTGCTGCAGACGTTCTAGGCAATTTATTGTATATTGATTTAAGCTCGTGTTAACTTTAACATTTTCTTCGCCTGATCTTTATATTAAAATACATTCAAAGATTTTATTTTAATATAAGGCTTACATTAGATAAATTGTAAACTGTGATTTATTGATGTGTGTGGTATTTCACAATATTGCGGTTATTGAAATGACATTTCATGTTTATATTTACCCTGTTATTATTACAAGCTTTTATTTACTCTGAGGAGCCCTAGTGGTCGTAAGCATAAAAAGCGCTTAGGCATGTTACACAACCCTGGGTGCAGCCCCCACTCTGATGGGTGACCGCAAGTGGCATAAAAATATCTCGAGCTCCTCCGTGCTTCGAAAAGCACGATAAGCCGAGATTCAGATACCTTTAGGCAGTTTGAAAAATCTGACACCAGTGTCGGCCATTTTCACACATGAAAAACAAACAAACATTTACCTACCCTTGTTGGCTTGTATGAGTCAAATCTTGATAGCCAAATGAAAACTACTTCCTAGCGTGTAACTGCAAAATTCTAACTCATAATGCAATATTATGGAGTCTTTTTTTTTTTTACGGACAAATCACACAGATTGAGCTAGCCCCAAAGTAAGTTCGAGACTTGTGTTATGGGATACTAACTCAACGATACTATATTTTATAACAAATACTATAAGTCTATCATGATGGAGTCGGAAGGTTGGCTTAACTTCTAAACTAAACAAGTTAACCCATCGCGTTATTGCTCATTTGATTTGTCTTGTAAAACACTAGGGAAAAATACACTTAAAAAAATAAAAGATATCCATAAAATATTTAAAAAAAATATATGCGTGACGGTAAAGAAATCAGTAGCAAGTTTAGCTGATAAACTGAATCTAACCCTTCAATAGATGAAATGAACAAATGCAGATAATTTGTTATATTCAATGCAGATAACATATCCGAATATGGAATCGAATATATTTGTATTTTGCAATAACTCCCCATGGAGAACTAAAAAAGATACTTTTCTGTACTTGCACTACAATACAAAATAAACTGGTTATCTGTCACTCGTTATATGTTTACAATAAATAATAAAAACATTTTAGACATTTAAGAAGAAGGTATTGAAGGGATTACATGAGCGTTATTAACACTCTCGGACACTGCCCGCCTTTAGACGTAATTCTATTGTTATTTCTTTTATGTCTAGTTCAGTGTCCGTGAACGAGTTAAATAACACTGCACTTGCAACTTATATATATTTAAATTTTCGAGATAATTCTAGGTACTTACTGTATTTTTAATATCTATGTAAATTTACTTTGGTTTAATATGTAAAAAATATTTAAATATGAGTAAAATACTTAGGCTTTATCTACTACGAGCTAAGACGACCAACAGGTTATGCCGAGAATGAAATAAAAGTAGCCTTTTAGGCATCCTAACCGCTGACTGATGCGATTTGGATTCCATTTTTTATGTAATTTAATGTTTCTTTTTACCTCATTTAAAGTTTAATTCAAGTTTATTGGTTTAGTGTATACAAATTCGTCATTTTGTCTTTTTTTCCTTAAAATTTATAAAAAAATAGCTTTTCAAATTTTTTGGTCAATAATATATTTTATAATACTTTAAGCACATTTTTGGGTAGTTTGTGGTATCTCTACTTGACAAAGAATTTACTCGACATGTATTATGACTATTTATCTTATCAATGCAAAACAATACAATTGAGCCCCTTATAACTTCAATTAAAATCTTTTCGAGCGGAAGAACAATAGGCTAAAAACGACAACAAAGATTCTCACAGAGCAATGACAAAGAACAAAGAGCGAGATCAAGATCAATATCGCGGTACAGTTAATAGGGACTTACCATCTTAGCGTATCAAAGTATCAAGATGAGCAAACGGTGGTATATCCCATGTGTCGGTAGTCGGCGACGCGTGCGCCGGATTGTACTTAGTGGTCTAATCACCTGTTCCTTTTATAGAGTCGCAGGTTTGTCTAGCTATTGCATATAGCAGAGGGAGTTTGCAGCGGCTGCAGTGCGCAGGGCCGCACTAAGGGTTGGCAAATATTACCCGTGCATATTATGTTTTGCATTTAAATCTGATTCAGTTACAACTTGATACTTATGTTATATTATACTAGCTGTGCCCGTGACTCGTTCGCGTACATTTGTATAGGGGCAACGTACTATCATGACTGGAGTAAAAAATTAAGTAGCCTAACCTGTGTCCTGTACGTCTAAATGTTTAACTACCAGGTTTCATAAAATTCAGTTAAGTCGTATAAAAGTTATCGAGAAACAAACGTACAGAAAAAAAATCGTCAATTTAGATTCCGTATTATGTACTGAGCTTTTAAACACAATATCTATGAAAACAAAGTAACTTACTTCGTGACCAAACCCTTATAGATTTATTATTAGTATTGATGAATCGGTACTGTCAATCAATTCCTTGCAGTTTTCACTAAATTATATTATTTTCAGCCAAAAGTAATCATTGTGTGTGTTTCTTTCCACGTAATTACACAGACAAGAGCCTAGCTCTGAAATATCAGAGAGATAAAAAACGGCCGACTTCAATCAAACTACTAAATGGGACCAATAAGCATACCCTTTCAAATAAAAAATAAATAAAAATCAGTTCATCCCAAACGAATTGATAACATTCTCCTTTTTTTTGAAGTCGATCAAAAATAAGTATAAATCAGTTGAAACATTTTTACAAACAAAATAATTGTAGTCCATCAATGTGCATTTATATTAACATATTAATATATATTTTAGGATATATCACAATAAATATTTGCCTTTAGCATATTGACTATATTTTTTCTCTCTTGTTATTTGAAATAAAAAATACTAAGTACTTTATTTCTTATCATTATCACAGTACCTATATTATAAATAACTATTTTAATGTTTTAAACCCTCTACTAAAACAATGCACTTACTTGTAAGTAAGAAAAAAACAACATCCCAAAGATAAAGCTATAAAAAATGTAAGTTATGCTTTCAACACCCAAATCAAATTGGTATTCTCATATAAAAATATTTATTACTTTGATTGCGAACCGAACTAATAAAGTTGGAAATTTATCGAATCTGATTGGGTTTTTGCCATAATCGATACTCAGAAATCAGAAATGCAACGTTGATGAAAAAAAAAAAGTTATTGAGCTTTACACGTATACCTAATGAAATTTCCTCTACATATTTCCATAAAAACATATTTGACCCTCTATTTAAGCCGGCAACCAAATTGGGTTGTTTTGTAGGTAATGATATTAATACATGACGCGGCTAGCAACCCATTACTATTTAGATTCCTATTGCCAAATACACGATAAACAAGCCCTTAAGGTCTTACGGCTTTGGATCTGTAACCCTGTAACAGTCTTTTTCTCCCACTAATTTAAATATCTTCCCTTAGTTAAAATATTTTTTGAATTTTTATGGTTTTTTTTTCTTTGGGTTAAATTGATAGTTTTACTCCACCAAACGAAGTAGAATATTCAATTCCAATTCAGTTCAAATTATTTTTTGGTTTCAAATTGATTTGGACTTTCTAATAAGGATGTATTTTTATAGGCTTCATCGTAATCTGTTAGCTTATCTAACTGGGTAAAGGTCTCCCCTATATTTATTGCTTTCCATATTTCTCTATTTTGCGCTACATCTGACCATTTCTTTTCAAATGTAGTAATTAACTCTATAGGATACTTTCTGATGACCTATAATAATGACATTTGGATAGTATTATAAAGTAAAAGATAAATAAAAAAAAAAAAAAACACATATATCTATTAACAACTCGCACTTAGCCTTTATTATATTTGTATCGATATACCTATAACTTGTAGAAAATAATTCAGTATACTGAATCTATCTTTTAATACAGTTTCCATCAGTAAAACCTTGTAGGTATTTGATATCACTGAAGTCCGGCCCTTTGCTGCAACATTATCTCGCCCATGCCACAATAGAATACCTACGACGAGGCTCGTAAAACGCCAAGTTAGCGTTAAATGGTAAGTACGCCTTATGTCAAACACATTGCAATCGTCGTGGCGCGTCACTGTGCTCCTCAAAATTGTGACTCGAAACCACAGGCTTGACATAGTAACATTCAAGTAATCTTATACGATTTACATACATACCAATTATATACTGCCAGCTGTTTCCCGCGACTACATTCGCTTGTGTTACATAGTCTTAACTGGCCCACGGACCGCCATCGAGTCATCGAGCGGCTCCCACTTGGATGGGTGACCGCCAGTGGCATTAAAATATCTTGAGCTTCTCCGTGCTTCGGAAGGCACGTTAAGCCGTGGGTCCTGGCTGTTATCATTAATGGCAATCGTTAAGCTTTGTCAGATACCTTAAGGCAGCTTGACAAATCTGACACCAGTGATAGCAACGTGCACACGAAAAAAAAGGACTCTTCGTCCCATAGGAGGATATGCCATACTCACTCTTTGGCTTCTCATACTTCCGTCGCTGCAGTCGCTTGGAAGTATTTTTAAGCTGGAGAAGGATATTAATTTGTTGGATTTAGAAAGGGAATGAAGCTATTAGGATGCGACTTGGTAACTGCCTCCGTGGTCCAGTGGTTAAGGCGTTTGCCTCTAAACCCGGGGGTCGTAGGTTCGATTCTCACGGGAAGCATAATTTGTTTAGTTGTTTCCAGTTTGGTTAGGATATTGCAGGCTTGAATCACCTGATTGTCTTTTATTAAAGATGATTTCGTACGTCGGAAGGCACGTTAAGCCGTTGGTCCCGGCTGCCATCTGGTTAAAGCAACCACGTCAGAGGCCGAGAGGTGGTTCCGAAGAACTCTGACACCAGGGTGCGCATGGTCGATTGACCGTGTCACCTACATGATATGATGATGACTCACTCGGATAAATGGGGGAAAAACAAGTAGCAACTCGGAAGGCCGGGCGCGCGTACCCGATGCCATTCCTGCAACCACCGGACAAACAGTTGAGGATGACACCCCTAACTTCATCTGTTTTTATTTATTGATGCATAAATTTTACGACTATCTGCAAAAACCCTCGACCTAGCCTTAAAGAGCAAATCGACCCATAAAAATGAACAGCTTTTCATACGAGGTAAATGGGATTTCTAAAAAACTTATTGCCCAGCCGGCTAAACAGTTTTATTAGGATGTCAATTTGTTTCTGAGTTCCCAGCATTGGTATTTTCTATAAATACTACACATCAATCAATCAATCACGCAGCTCAGTCACTATTTTTTTACTCTATATCCATCCCTAATATCATATTTAACTTTCATGTATGTATAATATTATAAATTAGTACCTGTAGCACACTAAATTTCATCGATATCGTTGAAGCCGTTTCCGCGATGCTGATTATTTACTTATATGAAAATAAAAAAGAACTGCACGTTTAATAGTTTAAAAAAATTGGATAATTGTGGAAATTTCCAAATCTCCTGCATGTCTATTCGTCTACCTATCTTTTACAACGCAATAAGTACTAAACTGATTTCGATGAAATTTGGTATCGAGTACAGACGTATTTTGTCCAATAAAATTGTTACTGTTTAGAATGGTTATGATAATACATTAATAACATAGGTAAGGTAGCTATGTCAATTTCGTGTAATTTTATAATTCAATGAGGACTATAGTTTTACTTGTGTAACCATGGGCCGAATTAAATAAATATTTTTTTATAACGATTGACTACTCTAAATATGTAATGGAATTTTAAATCATTTACCATTTATTATTGTAGGTGTGTGAAGTATTATTAGATTATATCTTTTTCTACATAGCCAGTGTGAACTATTTGGTTTTTTGTGCGCTTCTTGATTAAGTTCTTGTGGGGAATTCGGTCAAAACTTTTGATTAGCACTCTATCATCAATCACTTTGTTTCCCAATTTATAATGATTCTATTGATGGCAATCCTTGAATATACAAAATGGTGATATTTTTATTATATTCCATAACTACACGCAATACATGTGACAAATTCATATTAATACCTTCACTCAAAACTAATGATTTGTTAAGGATCGTTAGAAAATTTGGGCAGATTTCTCGGTCCCAGCTCTTGACGGTCCAATTTAAAACAGCTAAGTATAATATATTTCCATTTTACTTACTAACTTAGAATTCCTTCGTTTTATAGATTCACTCCAGATTTTTCAATAAGAAACATGAAAAAGGTACAGTTTTCGAAACATTCGGTGCAAAAATAATGTAATAAGAAATTTAAATGTGTCAACAATCGCGGAAACATTAAGAAATTTAATTGTAAGCTTTCTATGCAATTGTAATTGCTCATCAGTCAACTTGTGTGGGAGATCGGATATTTTGGTTTTTGTTCTAAATACTTTATTTTGCATGACAATAATAATGTATGTTAATATAGCCTTAACAAATCAATTTTTTTCTTTTTTTTGACTGCCTAGGTAGTATACAAGAGTTACGATGCGTAGTTCAGTAACCACCTACGATTTGTGGTCACAAAGATGTCAATGACGTTAACGTGTGTGCCACGCCTAACCTACATACAACATGTAATAACAGATGTAACACACAGGCAAATAAGTAGGTATGTAGTACATACATACATAGTATCTCGTCTTTTTCCCTTGCGGGGTAGACAGAGCCTAAGTCTATAAGACCTTATGGCCACATTTAGCATGTTGGTGGGCGTGTGATGGGAAACGGAATAAAAATAGTGATGGGTTGCTAGCCGCATCACCTAATGACATGATTCCGCAGATTTTAGCCCAATCTCTCTATCGGCTTTTACGATCTGCGCGAGAAGAGAAGCAGCTGGCGCATTCTATGTTTTTTTCTTTTCTCCCAGACCAGCATGGAAGAGGTATGTAGTAATCATTCAGAACTATATTTTTATCGTGGCGGATAAAGCTGATTGCTTATAAACGAGAAACACGTCCTATCTACGAGTAACTAAGTAGATATGCCAGTAACATGTGCGACGTACCATAACTTACAGCCATTAAATTTCATATATACCAAATAAATATAAATCAAAAATCTTTTAAAACTATAGATTATTTATTAATTAAGAAACTACATCATTCTTAACACGATAGAATTAACAAATTAAGACAGATATTAAAACATATGTTTATTTAGTCCTTAGATATGTCGTTAAGGTATGTTGATCGACATTCAGGCGTCCACTTTTTGCTATCCATAATTACAACTTATAATTGCCGTGTGGTACCTGGCAGAGTAGAATAGGACCACTCCAAGTCTTCCCGTGGATGTCGTAGAAGGCGACTTAGGAAAGACAAGCTAAACAAAGCTTATAAACATCTAAGAGACCTCTCCAATCCGTCTGGCCAGCGTGTAGAGTGTAGGCCAAGTCCTCTGGCTGCTCTGGCCAAGTATGGCCCTAGTAGTACAGAGAGGGTCGTGCTCCTGTAGTGGAGACTAAAAAGGACCTGATGATGATGATTATCATTCTCACTACGATAGAATTAACCAATTAAGACAGATATTAAAAAACATGTTTGTTTAGTCCTTAGATATGTCGTTAAGGTATGTTGATCGTGATGAACACTTGACATTCAGGCGTCCACTTTTTGCTATCTATAATTACAACTTATAATTGCATAAGATCTTACTGTTCATTCCATTCAATACTAATATTTCTGATTCTTGGCAATTTGTTGTATTTAGTTTAGTACGTCTATTTTTTGCGCTGGAATATTTCCTAATCAAAATAAAGAATATTTCATGTTATTTTTATTTTTATGACATTATCTAAAATAATTTAATCTAGGTAGAAGAAATCAGAAAGTCTAGATTGCAAGTACCATAAAAATCACATTGAAGAGACAGGCTTTTTGAATTGAATTGTATAGAACTTTCACTATTATTTGTACCTGATAACTACCGATATATTTGACAAAAATATTTTACGGCTCTTGGTATTTAGTATATATAACTTTCAAAAATGCTTTTTAATCATCGTATAGAAAAACCGTTTACAGACAGACAGTCTAGCCTTGCTTAGTATTCCGTAAAAGCCTTCATAATTCTCAATTTTTGAATCAAACCATAAAGTTCGTTTACAATTTTAATAGTTCATCAGTCTACTCTTAGGCAATAAAACTATTATAGTATTGTTTTCGTGAACAAAGGCAATTATAGTAAGCGACTATGCGAAATTCCTCCAGAGAGGTTAATCTCATTAGTAGATGTGCGATTACAAGGATCCTTTGTACGAGACGGTTTCACACACCTATACCCATGGTGCTACGGTCATGGGTCACCACGGCTGGTTGCGAAACGGGGTGGAGAAATCCAAGACTCGGTTATTACCTCTTCGACTTGGCATTATTCCGAGTAATCATTTTCAGAAGATAACATACAAGGCAAATAACATGTTTAACATTTATTAGATTCATCAAAGATTGACTTTATTTCTCTTAACACTCTTGTCATATATACATAAGACCTAGAAGAATAAAACAGTAGTGTCTGTTCATGCCATCCCTATTTCACACACTAGTGAACAAATTTCTAGATTGCAACTTTTCGATCGACCGTCGATTAAAACCCATAAGAATCGGATACCTAACCAATTGTATGAACTGGTCGCATGACCTTGGTTTAGTTAATCTTGTGCCGATGATTCCAAATGCAAATGGAAGCCTTACTAGGCTAATACTGCTGCGCAAGTTGATAGATGATCCAAATGCTTCGGATTTTAAAAAAGGAGTATAATGCTTCTTCTAGAGCATTTAAAAGGTGTATATCCAGAGTGAAATTCAAGCATATCAGCAAAATTTGTAAGAGACTAACATATACTGGCCACTAATTGTAACATCAAAATGTCGATATAAATATAGTAATTCGATCAAAGGTTAAGTGTATGTAGGTATCTTTTTATCCCTAGGCTATTTAAGTCTTTCTTTTTCCTTAAAATAGTAATATTATAAATGCAAAAGTAACTTTGGACGCCTGTCTGTCTATTACCACTTCACGCTTCCAGTTTTAGGCCCAGGGAAGGACATTCCCACCTTCCATACCGGAAAATCTATTTTCCAGGGGATCTTCAGTAACGTCGACGGAGCCGAAGGTAAAGCTAAAAAAACATATTTATTTTCTCTTATAATAAAAAAAAAATTGAAATTTTTAACGATAAAGTAAAGGTCTGAGACTGTATTTAATCATTATACCCTGTACTTTGGTGGCCATAGTTAAGTGGTGATCCTCAACTACTTGTCCTGTGGTTGCAGGTATGGCATCAGGTATGCGCGCAATGTCTCCCAAGCTGCTATTTGCTTTTTTCCCATTCATCCGAGTGAGAGTATCCCAAAACCTTTATTCAATTTCCAGATCCAACAAATTCCTATCCTTCCCAGCTCAAAAATGCTCTGATGGGCGGCAGCTTGGAAGCACCAGAAGCCATAGTATCTGCGCTCACCAGCCCGTTTGCTAAGAGTGGTGAGTAATTGAGTATGGCAATACTCCCATGGAACAAAGAATTCTTGGGAGAGGCCTTTGTCCAGCAGTGGACTTCTAACGGGTGGAATGATGATGAAGATGATGATATAGGTATATTTTTATCACGAGGCTATTTTGATCTTTCTTTTTCATCAGAAACAAAAAAGCCCTTGTTTATCTTACTTAGGTGTCAACCAGCCGCCTAAATACCGCCATGAAATAAATAATACGAGACGCCGATACTGCCGAACCTATTGAGACATCTTGGGTTTTATTGTGGCCAGACTGCGGCTGGAAATAATGCTTTGTTATGGAGCCTCGTCGCCGAAATGCGTAACGTTTACGACTTAAACGCCCACTGCAAAACAAGGCATTTGTTACGTTCATGATAATAACAACATAAGAATTTAGTTATGTCGTCTTTAAATATTTTTTCTTCTCTTTAAACAAAATTTCAACATTTACAATACAAAAATATATAGTTAATCCGTCAGTTAGCTTCACTTTATAACAAACTATGACGTCACGAGACTCGTCTCATGATCTTTGATGCACTTTATCTTTATCATTTATTGTATAATTGACAAAAGAAAAAATACAATTATTTTTAAATTTCCAAAATAACATATTAAAATTATTCGGACAGTTAGATAATCAAGAAATACTTTTTTTTATTTTTTAACTGACCAAATTTCAATATCTTATTTTATATCTCTATCTTACTCTTATTAAGATAAATAGCTGCGCCTTACATGTTCAGCATTCCATAACGCTTTTCAGGCTGTTTTACTAATTAATAGTTAAAATAATAAAATAAATTACACACAAAACCCTATAACAAGTAAACGGCTGAACCAATTCCAATAAGATATACTTTTCAGTTCAATCATTGGTTAAAAATTCAAAATTCTTGAGGGAAGACAATGTCCTGCAACGACAACTTGCGGCAGAATAGATATGGAGCATAGAAATGTGATATTATCCTTACCGTACATATGATAAGGATATTTTATATTTTATTATTAAATGATACCTATAGGAAATATAAGCAGACGGTAGTACAATCGCTGACATTTTAGTGGAACTTGCGACTTCTATCGAACGATTAGGTACTCGGTACAGTAAGATCGTGTGGCATTAACATTACCTATATTTGAGGCGTAAGGATGAAATACGTGCATTTACATGCGAGTAAGCACCCCTTGATAATGTTCTCTCTATCATGTGTGTTCTTTCAATAATGTAGTAAAGACAGTTGTGGTTTAGAAATTTTTAATCTATGTAGGATAAGTGTCATGAATAATATGTTGATATTTATTGACGTGGTAACGTCTTATAAATCGAAGAACAATGGCTGCATGCACGAAAAATTACACGTTCCGGAGCAGCAGCAGCAGCAATAGTAGCTATCCTATCACGCTCTAGCTCTCACCGTTTTCACGTAAAATTATCGTCCGTAAACCGACTTTAGAGACAACCTTTTTTTTATTTCCTTAAGGTTTTCACGTAGTATGGTTTAAATTAAATAATAAACCGGATATATTGATTTAATGTATTTGATTATCCTAGTTTGATTAATTTATTTTTAAGAATTACAATTTGGTAATACCCCGACAATTCTCAACATCACCCAGTTGGCTGACTGGCAGAAAAAACCATTGGCTTTAAGTCCGTCTTTACACTGTATTGTGTATAAAGTTAAAAAAATTGCATTTACAAAAAGCCATTAAAAATACACATTTCAGCATCGCAAATATTTTTATGGTACCATATATTCGAAAGCAGACGCACTATATAAAATGTACCGTCAATACTTCATGTAATAAACCTAGTCAAGTAATGTACTAATTAGGCGATAAACCGACTCGAGTAATTGTTTTCACAGTCCATTAAATATCTATAAACGTTTATCTATAATTAAAAGACACAGAGGAGAGACTTGGTACGATCTGTATTAAAATTTAACTGGTTCTAAATTATCACTAGACTTCCTAGTGTAATGTAGATTTATAAATGTATTTCTACAAATTAAAATTGTAACCTTTAGGCAGTGTTGGTAGTATTGCCGTAGTTGATAGACCAGTAATCAGCATAGCATCTTCCATTGCAAAATTTTAAAAGGTTAAACAGCATTTAATACATTTGAATGATAATCTAAAAATATGCCTCATCTTGTGCTAAACAGGTGATTTATATACTCAAATTTGACACATTTAATATTTCAATATCAGAATCATTTCAAGCTACATTTTTATCAAAGAATTTTTGTTTATTTGTTTGTTTATTTCATATAATTACTATACACTAACCTTATTTATTAAAATGCGACTCTATTACTTCTATGATTTTAATACGCAACTCACATATGATAAGTGTGCATAGCATAATCAAGCCAATTTTTTTATTCATGAGTTTGAATAAATTATCATGGAAGCTGTTGTATTAAACTAAGCTTGAATTACCCACGATAATTATTAAAATATCCTATACTTTACTAAGATATCCATAAGATTCGACTAAACTTTAATAATAGTACTTATTTTTAAAATAAAACTGCAATTTTCATTTAGACGAGTATTAAATTGTATAAATATTTTAATTTTAAAAATATATATCGGTGGCTCTACTTGAATACCCGTAACTTAAAAAAATACCTTAAACTTAAGAATGTAAAATAAATTTAATAAAGTTGGCAGACAAAACGACCGTGCCGTGTTCGTAAAATATGCTCATCCTTTCCTCGAATTTACGCAATCGCAAATTTATTGACAGCCCAGTTACGTACGCTGGGTTGACCAAACTCAACCTGATTTAGGTACAAATCAATTTAAACAGGAGATTAATTTAAAATTAATTTAATCCTGTTTGGTAATTTTAACTTTACAATCAATGTCAAAATTGTGAATTTGGTTATATTGAATTTGTACTTTTTTATTTTTATATATATAAAAAGACCTATATGTGATATAATTCAATAGATAAAAGATCTCAAATTGTATAGCCTAAGTCCGGTGCTCCTCACGCCAGACGTTTTCTTAGTGTGGGATCATATATATAAGAATATTTGTCGTTGTAAGACATTGTTTTCGTTATATAACATTTTTTTAAAGTAAGTATTCTGTATTTTGCAATGAATTTAATAAGCTGTAATTTTGTTACAAGAGCGAGGATTTCTAACACAAGAATTATTTTAAAGACATTAATAACATTGGTATAGATTCTACTACATATCACTTACCGTGATTGATCGCACAAATGAATGAACGCAGTGTCCCATAATAAATGCTATTAATATTCTGTAATTTCGATAAGCTAATATAATTTATTCGGTTTAAACCACTCATCTATTCGCTTATGCAAAGAATTCCGAACGATCCATAATTGGAGATAAATTATACAGATAGCTACGCTTCTGATTTTAGCACAATGTGTACAGTATTTTATTCAATTCCAGATAACAAATTTTTAAGTTTTTTTTACGAAAACTTGTTTTATGCAGGCATTGTCAAAGCTTATTTTTCTTTTTATTTAACTACATAATATATTTTAGGGCGTTATTTATGCAAAATTAAATGTATGGACTAAACCGTGAGGAAATCTAGCATATACTAGAAGCATTTTGTACGTGCGTAACTATGAAAAGTTAAAAGGTGTGTTCTAAGCTGTCAACTGCTATTCCTAGATGGTAGCCGCTACTAGCCAACTAGTTAACTTCGTCCCTTGTAGTAGCTTTAAAATTGAGGCACGCGTAAGTTTAGAAAAAAATAAAACGAAATGTTCGATTTTTTTTTACGTGTGAATATTACAATGAAAATAAATAAACTGCTCTTTAAAACTATATAAATCCAACTACCCACATAAAATGCGACACTAGATTCTCCATAATGTAGTTTTTTCATAGAGAAATATTAAATGATCATTGTCTATTTAAAGAAATACGAACGTAGGCCACGCGTCTTTGCATTAATCATGGAGCGATTGTGCACTTTAAAGTATAAGGAATATAGTAATAGGTGAGGTGGCATTTTAAATGCTAAGGTCGCCAGGGCCCGGCCGCGGTCCGCATAGCGCGAGAGGTGAAGATCACACGTAGCATCTATATCTTGGCTCCTCATTATAGCTGAGTATAATAGCGATGCCATTTATCGATGATTTCCATACAACAAACTATGCACTACTTATATTAATGAACAAAGTGTTAAATATAAGCAAATGTGTATTTTTTCGTATAAAACTTACACCTCAAATTAAGTTCACTGAGCATAAAACGATAGAATATTTTTTAATAAATTATTCTTTATTATTTTTTACTTAGCATATTTATGTATTAACCTAAAATGTATACTTGTACCCATCATTATAACAGAGTCAATCTTAACATAGTAGATTTTAGTAGGTAGGTATACATGGTGAAATTTTGATCGTTTTGGACCCTAAAAGAGGTGACCCAGAACATCAATATGAACAACTTTTTCAATCGGACCAACGCTGAGAACTCAAAAAAATTCGTCATTTCAACACAAAAGAGTTCTGCCGCCCGGCCAGTCTGTATGGGAATGTCGAATTTTTTTTTTTGAGTTCCCAGTGTTGCCATTGGAAAAGTTGTTCATTTTGATGGTCTGAGTCACCCCTTTAAGGGTCCAAAACGATAAAAATTGCACCATGTATAGAGCATCTTGCTAGTATGAGTACTGGGGTAGTAAAAGTTACATAAAATTATAAATAAAGATGCACATGTAATGTGATGACAAAACAATTATTCTTCCAAACTTGTTGTTTATTTTTTGAGGATTGCATAATCAAATGTGATGAACAAGGCGTGGGCTCAGTTACCTAGCGTGAACCACAGTGACACCGATAAAAACCAAGGACGCTCGGCCTGGACTCATCATCTTGGCGATTTATGGAGCCATTAGCAGTAAAATGATGGTTACCAAACCATGAAAAGGTTTGGTATTATAGATATATATCTATATACTATATATGTATATATAATATCATATCGGAGGCTGCCTTTACAGTATTTAATAATAATAGTTTTTTTTTTATTTGACCTCATATAGTTATCTATGTTATTATAGCTGGGAAGGGCGTACTATCTGAAGTGCTCGGGTACTTCAGATAGTACGCCCTTCCCAAATACTGTAAAGATAGCTTGTTACATCAAACACTATAGTAGATATTCTAAAACCCACATCCATACAAATATCATTAATGCGGAAGTAACTGTGTCTGTCTGTGAAGCGTGAAAAAGACGCTTCAATCATTAAACCCATTTGGATGAAATTTGGTATGGAGGTAGTTTTAGGCCCCGGGATGGACATAGAGTACCTTTCACTCCGGGAAATTCTACTATTTCCGAGGGATTAACATAGACGCAGGCGGAGCCGCGGATGAACTTAGTGAATAATAATGCCATTGGTGGTCACCAATCTAAGTGGAAACCACGCGGGGGCTTCTTCACGTGTGTAAGCGCTTATGTAGTTGTATCTCTATATCCTTGCCCTTATTCCTTCATCATAACTAAGTACATCCGTGAACTGATATGGATGCGTTGGGTATCGTTGGAATCCATTCATCTAGACTAATATAAAGAGAGTTTCCTCACTTTGTTTCTAATGGATAAATTCAAAAACTACTCAGTGGATATGAATATTTACTTCACTAGTGGAAATCTATATATAATAATAGGGAGCAATTTAATAGCATATGCTCAATTTTAAAAAATCTCTTTTGGTTCTCTGTAAAATCGGTTTACGGATGATAATTTTACGGGATAACGGTAGAAGAGAGATAGATGCGTCACAAGCCGAACGCTTAGGCTGATCGTGCCTCTCTATCGCTTGTTCCGCGCCCTTGCTTGCACACAGAACGTAACACTTGTGCGTGCAGCCAGCATTCATCGCTTTATAAGACGTTATCACATCCAATATATTGGCATTATTAAGAACTCAATTATAAACGTCATTATTGGGCGAATGTTGCAAAGAATATTAATGACTCTGTTGTCTAAGCGTGTGCTCGGTTACATTTTGATAAATATATAAATAAATATATGTGGACAAATCACACAGATTGAGCTAGCCCCAAAGTAAGTTCGAGACTTGTGTTATGGGATACTAACTCAACGATACTATATGTTATAACAAATACATATATAGATAAACATCCAAGACCCAGGTCAATCTGAAAAAGGCTGGCACCCTCGTGTCGCAGGCTGACATGGTAACCACTGCGCCACGAAGTTGAGATGCTTTCGAACTCAGTGTTCAGGGGTGGAGATCGGCCAGGGGACCCGGATACGCTGTGATTTATTTATGCCTCTGTCATCTATCGTGTATATCCTCCCCTGAAATGCTTCGGATTTTGGATTCCGTTGACCGGGTCCCGACCCATATAGACTGTGTGATTAAACCGAAAACCAATAAGACGAAGTCGCGGGAAACATCTAGTTTGTTATATTTTTGGCAAGACATTTAAGTCGTATTAAGGGGTATATTGGTCCATAGGTCCCGGCTGTTTTTGTAAGATTGAAAAATGTGATACCAATTTTGGCTGCTTTGTAGGTAAAATAATAATATAGGGATAAATATTAAGGTAATTATTATAACCACTTTATTTTAATATTTTACATTAAAATATGAATAATTTATATATTCAAATTTTTAGCATTGGACTTGACAATCACTATCTCGTTTTACATTTGCAATAATAAATAAACATTCATCATTTTAAATATGCTAGTAAATTACAATATAGCATCATCAGATCCGTGTTATTTTAATGTAAAATATTAAACCCTTACTTTTTGCAGGAAATTATATTTTACAACATAAAAGGAAAAGGAAGATCTGGAGGAGAAATTACTACCTCTTGTGAAAAACGAGGTAGACTTCATCTTGTCTACTCAAAACTCAAAAAATCCCTCCCCAGACCCTAAACTTGAAAGCCGCGCGACGATCTATGCCACTGCAGACCTCTGAAGATGCGGAGACGCCTCGGCAGGTCAATAGACAAATCCAAAAGTGCTTCCTGCATGACATTCTTTCTATCAATACCTAGCGTATCAAGGAGACGATAGAGCAAAACAAAGGCTCCAAAGCGTTCGCAAGAGTGGAGTCTAGAGGTGTTGGGCAGAGCTGATTGACTAAACTGAAGACGGAGAACGGCAGTGTGGCACAAGGGGAAAGTTTTTAAGAGAGATCGAAAGGTTTTAGGGACAGCTTTATACCTCAATGGCCAAACTCATTATCGGCTTAAACAAAGATCCGAGAGGCAAGTTAACCCGGCACTATGCCGAAGATATCCCAGACATCAGCCAGTATGATTAGGATTGCCCTCAAACAGCTCAAAAACAATAAAGTACCGCGTGAAGACGGAATCACAGCAGTTTCTAAAAGCGGGCAGAACGCTGGTACTAGAAGTCTTTCAAAACCTCTTTAATTCCATTTTCCTCAAGGACGTTACGCCAGGCGGCCATCCACTAATGGTCTTATGAACAGGCTCAATGTCTTCAAATGTCCCGAACACTACAGCACTATAAGTATACCACATCTATACGCTGCAGCAGGTTATACGGCACGGCGAAGCCACGCTACCGGCAAATTCACTTTTGCTAGCAGTATGAATGGGTCGGATTTTTCAATAACTCCCACACTTGAGAGGAAGAAAAAGAAATTTTCGGGAAGAAATTCCGATCCATTCTCACTGTTATCTAAAATTTCGTTCACGGCAGAACACTAGGATCCCTTCATGGAATAAGTCCGCCATTGTATATTTTCTTTCCATTTATACTATGTTTTTATGTCTGTGTTTTTTCTCGTACAATAAAGATATTACAAACAAACAAATTAGTCTCAACGAAGATGGGTGTTGTTACAACGGTTAGCAGAATATTAGTTTTTTTTTTGTTAGTAAAAAATAGTAATCGGTCAGCTTATATAGGTAGTTGGGCAGCAACTTATGGTCAGCAAAACTTCTTTTCTGTCGTCAGTCATCCCGGGTGGGCATAAAAAAATAACCTGAACCTAACTTCTTTTCTGCCCTCAGTCGTTTCAAGTGGAAAGCCAAAGCTTATCTAAATGTTTTATCTGCTACCCCAATTGTAAAATCTGTTACCCAAATATTTATTTAGCGGCCCAACTAATTACTTTCCAATAAAAATTCTTATTCTCAGTTTAAGAACGTGTTTCATTTATTTTATTCACAGATAATTCTGATTCTTAGTTGACTAAGGTATTTTATTCACACAAAAAATTAGTTAATTAATACGTTAAGTAATATATTTCCTAATATAATATCCAAATTTCATAGAATTCCTAGGAAATGTATATATTTCCCAGGATACGTGTATATTAAAAAATCTTTGAAACAATACTCTATACATTTCCTAAATAACCACGAAATTTTATAGATTTCCTAGGAATTGTATACAATTCGTAGGTTTCATACATTTCCGTTAACATATACAAAGAACAGCTTTAAAATTCCGCACACCCTGGTGTCAGAGTTCTTTGGATCCGCCTCTTGGTCTTTGACGGGGTTTCCTTTGACGACTGCCAGATGTCAGCCGGGACCAACAACGGCTTAACGTGCCTTCCGAAGCACGGAATCATCTTTATTAACAAACAATCAGGTGATTCAAGCCTGCAATATCCTAACCAAACTGGAAACAAGTAAACAAAGTATGAATCGAACCCACGACCCCCGGGTCTACAGGCAAACGGACCACGGAGGTAGTCGCCACAGAGAAGTTGTCCGTAATATGTGATTATGATATGATTTATTTTCTCATGGATAGATTGTATGTATTGAAAATTTTGAATATAATGTAACTAGGTGTTACCCGCGACTTCGTCCGCGGCAATTTCTGTTATTATGATTAATTAGTAAAGATGAATGTCTGTTCTTATGATTAATTCCTTTTTTTATTAGTATAATGATATACATAAATGTATATCATGTGAATAATTTTCCCCCGTTTTCATAACATTTTATATTGATGCTTCGCTCCTATTGGTCGTAGCGTGACGTTTTATAGCCTTAAGCTTTCCTCTATAAACGGACTATCCAACACAAAAAGAATTTTTCAATTTGAACTAGTAGTTTCTGAGATTAGCGCGTTCAAACAAACAAACTCTTCAGCTTTATAATATTAGAGATAGGTACATACTTTTTTAAATTAACCAATTACAGTTAAGTGCTTCTGAGTATTTTTTATATGACAATTAATATCAAAATAAAATTCAAAAGTGTTGATTAAAAAACTTTATTTACAATGCTAACACTCACATTGTGAGCATTATAACAATATAACATATCACAACATAATTCAATACTAATTAGGTATATCTAATAACGTCATGGCAGAGAGTTAAGATTCTTTGACTTAGTTCCTGGGTGCGTTTCTGGCGATGTACTCCAGAGAACGGGCGATCGCCTCTGGGATTGGGGGAGGAGTGGGAAGAGCGTTACCCTGTAGACAAAAATATCAGAAATAGCACTTCGCAATAATAAAATTGTTTGGATCTATGTCCAGCGTCTGCAGTCGGATATATTGACTGTATTGTGTGTTAAACTTATATTGATTTTCTGTATAGGTTATCTCAATAAATATAGGCAGGTACTAAAGGAAAGCCTGGAAGCAAACAAAATACATAAATAGCCGATTTTTATACTACGCATCCATACATTACACATATACAGGCCGATTAAGACAATGAATGGGTCTTAATTTGAAGATCAATTTACAAAATCGCGTTGAGCTTGTAATTATTCAAGTTTCCCGTCTTTCATCTTCAAACCACCGATATTGGTATACATGTCTTTGATCTTGCTGGGGTTTCCTTACGTTATACTATGAGTCTAGCCTACCTGTGGCTGGTAGCCGTTCTCGTCAGCGACGTAAGTGATGGAGATGGGCTCGCCCTCGGGAGAAGTCCAGGCGAAGGATCCCTGAATCACGTCGGGGACGACGGGGGGGTTGCCGCCGAAAGCCTTAGGGGTGCCTTGCGCCTGGGCAGCGATGCCGTTGTCAGTCTCATAGCTTAAAAAAAATGAAATATTATTTTAATATAAATTAAACTTACGAAAAGCAAGAAATTAAGTGAGTAAAATATATTTAGTAGTCCAAGTCACATAAGGTTATCAGGCACATCCGTTTAGTTGAGAAGTAGCATTAAATTTTATACTACAAGCAGCAGAACCTACACCGCCTGATAAAAGGAATGACAATTGTATCATATACGATGCTAGTCGTTATGGATATGCCATTCGTAATTTAACCCAAATAGAATGTTTTTTTTTTTCGAACAACTTAAATTTCTCTTATAAACAAAGTACTTACAAGTAGTTGAAGGAACCATCAGGGCCGATTTCGTTTCCTTCTTTCAGAATTGTGGCTGAGCGGGAGTCAGCGGCCACTCTGCCAACGGGAGCGGACCTTTGTGGCTGAGGGGCGGGTGCGCTGAATCTTCCAAAAGATGATGAGGCAAATCCGTTGCCGCGAAATTGGGCACTAGCCACGGCCAGGCATGCTAAAGCGACTACCTGGAAATTTAAACAGAATATTTGGTTAATAAATAATTCGTGTAAATGAACAAAATATTTTAATGTTAATGGAAAACTAAAACCTTAACTGAATCAAAATGCATTTCCGAAAACTTTTGTAAAAGACAATTTTTTTTGGGTTTATTGTTGGAATGAGACATCCACGTGGAAAGCGATAATATACCTGGCATAAGTGATACTTTGAAAGTTATATGAGGTAGGCCCAATTAAATTCTACCGTGTATATTGTATACACGGTAGAAATAAATAACAATATCAATAACAATTGATATTGCTATTTAATTGTACCGTAAATACTTGTGCTAGTACTACCATAATATAATCCACATATAGCGAAAAAAAACAATAGCTGTTTCTTATAAATTAAGTGTCAAAAATGCAATACATCATTTTTGCGTATTATGAAATATTTGAGAATTTTTATTGAAAATATTATTTTTGAATATAAAACATTTTCATATAAAATACTCACTGCGAATTTCATATTGAATTGTTTGCCTAGTGACGTTAGACTAGTTCGAATGTGTCGGTAAAAAATCCGCGCTAGCTTTTATATATATATGAAGCTCGGATCCACCCACTCGGTAGGTGAACTTTAAACATTTAAATAATTTAACGCCGCTAAGAAATTGTTTCACAAATACCAGTTGTTAGGATTTAGGCAAAAGGTTGGGTCAATTTTGTCAATAATTTATCTATTTCCGCTGCACTGCAATTTGGCAAAAATCTGACTTTAAATTTTAGTAGAACATCTACTTGTTTAATGAGTTTGTCAGGAAAACACAGATCGTATGGCTCTAATTCATTGATGTAAAAAGGTTACATTATTAAAATTGAATATTTAAATAATATACTTATATAAGTACTATAGAAACTTTAAGTAATTACATAAGTGCTTACTAGCTTAATAACATTATAACGACGACTTGATTCTAAACTTTCATATGACCCACAATATGTTGTGGGAACACTAACAATGAAATAATATTTATTATTGGTCGGGCGTGAAATCTATTTCAAGCTCTAAATAAAATAGTAAGACAATTATGAAAATACGCACAAGTAACTTTAATTTAAAAGAGGTATTTAGAGGTTATAGCTTTAGACCAGAGCCGATAATTTTTCCATTACAAATGGAATAGAAAAACCAAAAATTAAAGGAAGAATAAATTACGGGCTATCTGAGGCCGGGAAGTGGGAGGGGGTGAGCTTTTAAGGGTAAACACGGCTTATCTCGATTTCCGGAAAAACTAAAAGTCCTGTGTAAAAACGTTATATGGTATTTATGTAGATATATGTAATAATAAGTTCAACTACTTTTGTAATTACACTTATTTCACACTAGCTGTTGCCCACGACTTCGTCCGCGGCAATTTCTGTTATTATGATCAATTAGTACAGATGAATAATTTTTCCCTGTTTTCAAAACATTTTTTATTGATGCTTAGCTCGTATTAGTTGCAGCGTGATGTTTCATAGCCTTCCTCAATAAATGGACTATCCAACACAAAAAGAATTTTTCAATTTGGACCAGTAGTTCCTGAGATTAACGCGTTCAAAGAAACAAGCAAACTCATCAGCTTTATAATATTAGTATAGATAATCTCAAAATGTATGTGAAAAATTCGAATAAGCAAGTTTTTGGTTTTTTATTTTTATCTTTTACAATAATTTATCTTTTTTTACGAAATTAAGTGAAAACTTACCTTTCTCGTTACGTGCAGTAATTCTGGGAATAAAACTTTTCTGTTGTAAACCAAAACATCTACATTCACATCGAAATTAAACTCAATTGTTGTTGTTTGTTTTTCGTGCGTGTAAGTGGCCAACACAGGTGTCAGATTTTTCAAGCTGCCTAAAGGCATCTGACATAGCTTAACGACTGCCACTAAAGACGGCAGCCGGGACCAACGGCTTAACGTGCCTTCCGAAGCACGGATAAGCTCGCGCTTTTACGCCACTTTAGGTCACCCATCACAGTGGGGACTGCTCCCGGGATACTTAACATGCGTAAGCGCTTTAACTCAATTATGGCAAAGCCAAAGGGAGATTTTGATTTCCGTAAGTATACACGGTGAAATTTTGATCGTTCTGGACTCTCAAAGGAGTGATTCAGCCCGCCGATATGAACAACTTTTCCTATGGGACAAATGCTAGGAATTAAAAAAAAAATGGGCAGTTCCATACAAAAATTTCGGCCGCAATTTGTATGGGAACGTTAATAAATTTTTTGAGTTCCCATCATTGGTTCCATAGGAAAACATGTTTATATCCACGAGCAGAATCATCCGTTTAAGGGTCCAGAACGATTAAAATTTCACCATGTATTTGTTTGTGTATCTCTTAACTCCTAAACTACCCAAAATAAATTGATATATAGTAAGTTATTTTCTTAGTCAGTTTTTTATTTAATTTTTTTAACATTGTTGTCATCATCATTACAGCCACAAAAAGTCTATTGCTTGGACATGGGCTTCTCCCAAGGATTCTTACATGGGAAATTGCCAACACGGAGCAAGTACTCAACTCGCTTGTCAGGCGGGTTGATGAGCGCAGTTTCTTTGATTTCTTGTGCTTCTGATGCTACTGCCCAACGCAAGCATTTTTAAGCTGGTGAAGGATAGGAATTTGTTGGATTTGGGAAGGGAATGAAAGTTATTAGGATACAAATCACTCAAAAGAATGGGTGAAAAGCAAATAGCAGCTCGGGAGACCGGGCGCGCGTACCTGTAACCACCGGACAGTCAGCTGAGGGTGACACCCCTGACCATATGTTGTCTTAAGACGAGCTAAAATAAATACTAATAATAATTAAAGTTACTTAAAAATATAAATATTTACAAATTATATTGTCCCTGCAAACCGTCACCCCGCGGCAACGTGCCCATTAGGCTAGCAACATTGACACGTTCCATGGCAATTCTTTGGTTTCTTACTCGTATAGGCTAGATGAAATTACATCAAATCCAAAATGGCAACCTTTAAAAATAAAGTTTTATCGGTCAGTATCGAGATAAATGTATTTTTAATTACCTAGTGTTTGAAAATGTACGAGTTTGATAATGGAGTCGGAACGAGGTCAAGGAACTTCCAACTAACACAAAAATAATTCATCACTTAAGCATGACATTTAAAAAATATGCCCTTTATTAATGGGGTTTTTTTTTTTCACTTTATCTTATTTTAGTAATTTAATTACAATCTAAAAATATGTAAAGTTTCATATTACATTCAAAACATTATATAATAATTGCGTTAATAATATGGTTTGATTTTTTAATTAATAAATGACAACCAGGGCTGTCCTAGCAAAAAAATGTCAATATACAAGTATATTTGTATTATTATAGAACCTTGTAACAACTGTTGAATCATCTTCCAATACATACTTAATCTGTGTTAATCCGTTTAACCTATTATTTTGACCTTATTAAATTATCTCGATACAGATACTCTTCAAATAAGTATTTGTTTCAAAGCCTTGACTTTTGTAAAGTATCTTCCGGTAACTAAATAAGCATTAACTTTTTTGCCACTGTTGATTATAATCAATTGTTTTGTGTCGACCCTTTGCTTTCCGGGGAAACTTGACATACTAGCAGTGACGTGCATTGGCATTTTGCAGAAAGTAAACATACATAATTAAAACAAACCTAATAAATTAGGGCACGTAGGTATGTACCTATTTTTGATCTTTAATACCGATTACATTCAAACAAAGTCCATAATAAGTAAACACTTGTGCACGGCCACCAAACGTTTAGAAATAAAATTGTAAGCAATTTGTGGTCAATAAATTGTGGTCAGGGGTGTCATCCTCAACTGCCTATCCGGTGGTCGCCATGATAGCATCAGGTACGTGCGCCCGGACTCCTGAGCTGCTACTTGCTTTTTCCCCATTCATCCGAGGGCGTAGTATTCCAATACCTTTAATTCCTTTCCCAAATCCAACGAATCCCTATCCTTCCCCAGCTTCAAAATGCTTGCGATGGGTAGCAGCATGGAAAGCACAAGAACCCAAAGAAACTGCACTCGCCGACCCGCCTGCTAAGCGTGGTGACAATGGCAATAACTTCCCATGGATCACCCTATTAACGAACTTTTTAAATTAAATGTGTATTTAATGAACATCGTTATATATTGGATGTTTATCTATATATGTATTTGTTATAAAATATAGTATCGTTGAGTTAGTATCCCATAACACAAGTCTCGAACTTACCTTGGGGCTAGCTCAATCTGTGTGATATGTCCGTATATATTTATTTATTTATATTTATTATAGTACTGACATTTTAATTGTATTTATCAATTGTATGAAACTACCAGAATAAGTTAAATTTGAATACCTATTAATTTTTCTTATAGATATTATTGATTATCATCATCAGGTCTTTTTAGTCTCCACTGCAGGACCATGACCCTCTCTGTACTACTGGAGCCATACTTGGCCAGAGCAGACAGAGGATTTGGCCTACACTCTCCTCGCTGGCCAGACGGGTTTGAGAGGTCTTATTGATGTTTATAACCTTTGTTTAGCTTGTATTTCCTAGATGCCTCTTACGACATCCATGGAAAGACTTGGAGTGGTCCTATTCTACTCTGCCGGAAACCACACGGCTAAATACGAATAGATATTATTGACATAGACTTATTATTGGAATTATGGATTAGTATTCTTCTTTAATTCACCGATGACGTTAATACACGATTTATTTATTTATTATAATTTTTTGCATACCAGTGTCTAGTCATCATCATTTCGAGTAGATGTCACGGTCAATCGACCATGCACACCCTGGTGTCAGAGTTCTTCGGAAACGCCTCTCGGCCTCTGACGTGGACATTAACGACTACCAAATGACAGCCGGGACCAACGGCTTAACGTGCCTTCCGAAGCACGGAATCATCTTTATTATCAGACAATCAGGTGATTCAAGCCTGTAATGTCCTAACCAAACTGGAAGCAACTAAACAAAGTGTGCTTCCCGTGGGAATCGAACCCACGACCCCCGGGTATACATGCAAACGCCTTAATCACTGGACCACGGAGGCAGTGTTTGGTGAAATGTGAGAAACCTTCAATAACCCAATTACATATGTACGTGTACCACTTAAAAGTATTTGTATTAAGCAAATGTTTTATACACGTATGTATGCTGTTGGTGTACCTATTTGAATAAATAAATAAATAAATGTATTGGAACAAAGAATCCTTGGGAGAGGTCCTTGTCCAGCATGGGACTTTTTGTGACTGTGATGATGGAAATTGTAAGCATTTAGTGCAGTACATGGTAGGTATTGTCTTTTCGTCTAAATGAACTGCATGTCACGGCATACTTATGATCTAATATGATAAAGTGTGTTTACATTCGTGCCAATGAATTGGCGAGTCCAGTACTTAGTTTAGCCATTTTCGTTTAAATTTGGTAAATAAGAAGTGGTTGTTTTTAGGGTTCTGTTCAAGAGAGATTCTCTTGAACAGAACCCTAAAAACAACAACTCTCAGTCTCCTTCTCATCAGATTGTTTTCCCTGTTTGCCTCCTCAGCTGTGATTAATTAGAGTCCTGCGTCTGCTATTATGACAACATTCTGAAATGAAATAATGAAACTAAATAAAATTTATTTAAATTTGGATATCATTCTGCCAAAAGTTATGACGCAACCTATATTGTTAACAATGCCATAAATCATTTCGTTAACATCGTGTGGGGGTGACGAATGGTAAACTTAACAATATCTGCAACAAATCAAAATCAGAGGCCATGTGCGAGTCGGACTCGCGCACGAAGGATTCTGTACCGTTATCTATAAAAATGGCAAATAAATCATGTCTGTTGTATGGGAGCCCCTCTTTAATATTTATTTTATTTTTACTTATTTATTTATATTTATATTTAATATATAACTAAATATTCTGTGAATATTTCAATCGTCTACCTGTTGCCGTTATCAATTCGAGCAAAAACAAGCAAAAAAAACATGTTTGTTGTATGGGAGCCCCTTAAAATATTTATTTTATTTTAATTTTTAGTATTTGTTATTATAGCTGCGACAAAAATACATCATTTGCGAAAATTTCAATCGTCTAACTATCACGGTTCATGAGTTACAGCCTGGTGACAGACGGACAGACAGATAGACAGACAGACAGACAGCAAAGCGAAATTAATAGGGTCCCGTTTTTACCCTTTGGGTACGGAACCCTAAAAATGGCGTAATAATTTAAAAAAAACTCTCGGTGACATATCCAAATTTCGTCACGTCGATAACTCTTACGACCTACCTACAATAAAATTATTCAGACAGTATTATTAGTATGGTTTTATTTTCCATCGCTGACCTTTGATCTTACTGATTTATAACTTATGATCAGGGGCATAACTATACCACCTGGGGCCTTGGCAGACTGATACAATGGGGCCCATGAGACTGAGTTCAGTGCCCACCCCCGCTCTTCTATACCTGGCCGGGGCCCACTAGGTCGGGGGCCCGTGGCATTTTGCCAGTAGGGTGGCATGCTGTTTGTAGTTATGCCACTGCTTATTTATGAGGTTTAAGGGGCTTAGACTAGCGAAACTAGCGCCACCCATAATTTTATTCTTTTACTCCAAAAATAGTAGTAGTAGTAGTCTTCGGTAGTAAATTATTTGTAGTATTTTTGGAATTACTTTCCATTAATTTGCATTTGGTAAATTAAGAGAACTACTGATTACCGCCCAAAGTGGCCATTTTGGCGGTAATAAGTAGTTTTTATCTTACACATATCTTATACAATAATGGAAAGTTATACCAAAAATACTACAAGTAATTTACTACTGAAGTACAGAATTGACAACATACTACACACCGGAAGTGATGGTTTTTATTTACGCAATCGAAAGTACCTTAAATGTAAATACTTCCAGAATTTTTTCAATTTTTTTTATTCAGTATTCAATTTTTGAAGTGAGATTTACTTAGCGGGCTTTACGCAATGTTAATAAAAACCATCACTTCCGGTGTGTAGTATGTTGTCAATTAGACTATATTGATTTGATCTAGTTTGGAGAAAGAGAATAAAATAATAGCCAATTTCGCTGGTCTAAGCCCCTAAATTGTTTAACTAATTTTACTTAAATTGTTTTTAATAGCATTACAATGCTCGTTATATTATTAAAATTGAAAATATGTGATGAAAAAGAACTCGGCCACAGATAGAATTCGAACCACTTCCCCTAGGTTTACGCCCTAAGTGTGATACCATTACACCACCGTGACTTCGAATCATCGCGTCGAATTCTCTCATCACATATGACCCCGTAGGGTATACGCATTTCAAGAATGCGTACTTCTTCAATACTACCTACTATTTAGTAGTGTGGTATTCTACTTCATTTATATCTAATAAATAGAAGGTTGATTATATTGAAGGAAGCTTTATACATACTTAATTTTTTTTAAAGCATTACAATGCTCGGTATATTATTCAAATTGAAAATATGTGATGAAAAAGAACTCTGCCACAGGTAGGATTCGAACCCACGTCCCTTAAGTTTACGCCTAAGTGTGATACCATTACAACACCGTGACTTCGAATCACTGCGTCGAATTCTCTCATCACATATTACCCCGTAGGTTAACTAATTTTCCCTCTAGACTAATATAATAAAAAGGGATTTGTGCATTTGTTTACAATGGATAAATTAAAAAAGTACTTAACCGATTTCCGAGTAACAAAGGTAAAAATATAAAAAAATATATTTTCAAAATCCGTATGTACTAAAATTACAATAATACAACTAAAGTTATCAAAATTTTGCCAATGCATGACATTATTGCTCAATGAATGTTGATATTTAATCTGTCATTGGAGCGTGTTTCCAGTTGCATCCTCACCTGAAAGGGTTCAGGACCCGGGTTCCGGGGGACCGGATAGATGACGTAGTAGATTACGCCATAGAAAAGAGCTAGTAGTAAATAAAATTAAACTTCTTTTATCGTCAACCTACTTGCAAAATTACTATTGACCATTTATTTTTATATCGATTACAATTAGATCAAATTAGTAATGGAGGCAATTACTATAAAATACTTATATGTAAAAGGTTACCAAGATGATTTGAAATATAATATAAACCATAACATCTCAACCATTAGTTCATTTGTGGGTTCCATACCTAAAAGGTAAAAACGGGATCTATTATTAAGCATTCGATGTCCATACGTCCGTCCATCTGTCGCAGGGGTTTATCTACTGAACCGTAATAGGTAGACAAGTCAAATTTTGACAGAATGTGTTATCTATTTCTGCTTTAGCAAAAAAATATTATAAACAAAAAATAACTAATAACTTTTTCAGGAATCAAAGAATATTTGATTCTTGAGCCTATATCTCATGCTATAGACTCATACATTTTTATCATTTAAATATTTTGTAACGAATATAGGCCGTGCACGAGTACAACGCGTGTTTTTGTGAACTTTGTAGATACTGATTTATTTAAATTTGCTATGAACTAACCATTATTCATCAATTTTATTCATTTAATCACGTGATTATAATAAATTAAATCTTGCAAAGTAACTTTTAATTTTGAATAAATATCAAATAATTTAACATACTCATGTTTTAAGTGTTTTTTTGAACATGTTCTTCGGTCTGGAAGAAAAGAAAAAACCATTGCTTCACCATCGGAAAAAATCTAAGGATCAATGAATCAAAAAATGTCAATAAGCGATGCTGCTAGCAACCGCTCACGGCTTTGCTTCCGTTTCCGCCTGTACCCTAAATGGGGCCTATTTAGGTATTGTAGCATTGGGTTAATTAGGCTAATGCCACAAGACCCAAAGGGTAGACACTAAGTAGTGAAGACGTAAGGGAAATGACGTGACCATCACATCTAGGGCCACTGCACTCGGTGGTATCGTTTAACTTTTAAATATCCACACCCACCAGGGGTATACAAGGGCTACAGTGGATCTGTAGTGGTTATAACGGAACGTTTCTTAAATGTATATTATATAAATAAAGATATACTTCATATACTGAGAAAAAATTGACTCATTGATACTTATTGAAAGCTTTATCTATACTTCTATACCAATAGGTATTATAAAGACAAAAGATTTGTTTGTTTGTTTATTTGTTTGCATCGAATACGCTCTGAAACTACTAGACCGATTGCAAAATTATTTCTCCATTAGGATCCTACATTATCCCCGATGGACATAGGCTATTTAAATACCTATATCTTCCCGTGTATTATATTGTCTTTGCCCGTGCGAAGCCGAGACGGGCCGCTAGTTAATATATAAATGCCATCATTTGCATTAAATCACTATGCAAATGCAGGAAATATAAGGTAGTGGAAAAAAGACTTTGTCTGCAAATGACACCCACGTCAGCTTTTTGTAAAATATTATCTTGATTTATATGATGTGTTAGAATTATTTTTCATATATACTATAAAATTTATATACACAATTTGACATTTGATTATTATCAAACTTATCTGTATTTGTATGCAGTATACTTATAACGGAAAAATATAGTAATCCTATGTTTAACAAAGAAATAAATTCATTGATTTAATATGTTTTGAAAATATATCGAACTCGTTGCGCTAATGGTTTTACAAAGCGTAGAATTATGTTACAATATAAACATTTTAAAGTTGTTTTTAATCATTCTAATTTTCATTATAAAAATCCACATAAATATAATCAATATGCTTTATTCAACGAAAAACATTGTATTGCATTTTGTAGCTTTAGCAATTCTTAACTTTCAATAGCTTTTTAAAATAGCTCAATTCATTTGGAATAAAAAGTATTTTCCGCTTTGTCGCCTTAGCAATGACGGCTTGCTGCCAATCAGAAAACGAATTATCAGTCAAGAGCAGAACGATTTTATATAGATAACATTTTTTACAACTGTTATTTAATGTCCGTAAGAATTGAGGTGCCACTTTTTGTATCGTAATAAAATTAATATACTTATTTAGTAGTAAGTTTCAAAATATTGTAGGTTCGATCCCCGATTTTGTAGTATAATACTTAAAAAGTTATATGAACATAAAGGTGGCACCTCCATCTGAATGTTTGGATTGAGGAGCCACATCATATCTGTGAACATTCTCGGTAAATATTTATCATAATTAGGTATGATATTGTAGCATTTGAGAGTACTTAGTTACAAAATTAAATTTGAGCTAGACAGCATTAAAATTAAAAAAATTACCATACGTTATATGTATGGCTCCTCAGACCATACGTGCGATTACTAATTTTCAAAGAAGCAGTTGTTTAGTTAAAGCGCAATTTCGTCATCATTTAGTAGTAAGTATATAAGTATTGTAGCACAAGAGTCAGTAACTCTAAATGAGTGGGTTAGGAGATATGTTATATTTTATCTGGCTCCTCAATTAAGATGTTTCGGCAAATCGTTTTGCCTCTTATGTAGATATACGTGCGACGAAATTTAGAACAAAATACATCTTTATATAGTACTAGCTTTCGCCCGCGGCTCCACCCGCGTCAATGTCGATCCCTCGGGAATAGATCTTTTTCCCGGGATAAAAGGTAGCCTATGTCCTTCTCCGTACTCCAGAGAACTTGTATGCAAAATTTCATGATGATCGGTTCAGTAGTTACGGCGTGAAAGCGTAACAAACAAACAAACAAATAAACAAACAAACAAACTAATAATAATAATAATAAATGTTTATTTTCTCCATTTACAAAGGTTAGTCTTATGTCTATGGGTTCTAAGAGCTAATTTTTGTCATTTTAGTGTTGTGTTAAACTCACTTTCGCATTTATAATATTAGTAATGATAATGATAAAATACTACTAAATGTATGTACAAACCTGCCATAAAAACCTATATATCTACGAAATAAATGGCTATTCTTTGATTTCCTAACAAATTATTTTAAAGGGTGTCCATGAATAATATGTTTTTTATTTCTTAGCCTTTAAAAACAAATCAGTCTATATTTTATTTTAATTTTATATTATTACAGTTCCGTGTTTTTTCTTTTGAGGTACGGAACACTTATAGGATCACTTTGTTGTCCGTATGTCTGTCTATCTGTCAAGACCCAAGAATGCCTGGAGATATCAAGCTATAATACATGTAATTGGACTCAACTAAAATATTTTAAAATGTGATCAAGAATATTTGCATGCTGGAAACAGTTAAATGTGTGATACTTACGGCTTAATCTAATTGTACTATGCTACCACATTTATGGCATATAAATAAACTTTACTTTACTTTACTTTACTATAATACATATCAAAAACATAGTTCTACTGTCTCTTGGAGCTGTGAAAATATCAAATTTCTAAGCCAACGCAATCTAAAGATACAGCCGTTTATGCCGCAAATTTTCGACTTTCGCAAAATGGGAATCAACACCTACAGGGTACTTCCCGTGAACTCAGAATCATGAAATTTGGCACGAAGCAACGTCTGCATACATTTTTAGTTGCATCATATATCTTTACTAATATTATAAATGCGAAATTGAGTTTTTTTGTTTGTTTATTTGTTTGTTTGTTTGTTACGCTTTCACGCCGTAACTACTGAACCGATCATCATGAAATTTTGCAAACAAATTCTCTAGAGTACGGAGAAGGACTTATGCTATCTATTATTCCGGGAAAAGTATTATTCCCGAGGGATCGACATTGACGCGGGCGGAGCCACGGGCGAAAGCTAGTTCTAAATCTTTTTAATTATTTCAAACATATTATAGGTACGCAATTTGTTGCAAATTAAATTTCTTAATCAAGTTATCCTGGTTTCATTCACATAATATGGTCACTCTTAATAACGGTTTCTTAAGGAATATTCAGAAGTTTTTTTCAGACACCAAGTGTATATTATTATTATGTATACGTACCTAAGTATTTAGTAGACATTTATACTACATTTTGGTATCACTGGTTATTGATTCCGATGTGATCTCATAAAACTACACTAAATTATTTATATGCAGAATGTCAGGATTGAGGAGCCAAATAAAATGAGTTTATTTAATAAATTCACTCAGTTTAACTAGATTGCCCATGTGTTACAAATTCAAACATACTTACTACTAAATGTTTTATATTCGACTATATAAGTAAATTAATTACTTTCACCGAAATGGACGCTCATATTGTATAGATTGAGGAGCCACATGAAAAATGTTGTATATTCATGAATATTAACAGTTCTGAACCCAGATTTTTAGAAAGCAATATACACAACTACTACTAAATGTTACTAAATGATCAACAATATTCATTAAGTACTTTTCGTGTTCCAGGTGACTCCTCAATTCAGATGTTTAGATTGAGGAGCCACTTTTACATTGATATATCTTTTGATATATTTAACTACAAATTTCATAATTTTGCCTAAAAATTATCAGCTTTGCTAAATAGGGAGGTGAGTCTTTTTTTATAAAATCTGAAGTAGCTCCTTAATCCTTACGGACATGTTATTTAAACACTAGGGTGTATGAGTATGAGTTGGCAATTTTTCATGTAACGAATTCAATTAGGTTTACTCTTGAAATTTTGAAGTCTAGGGCAAAAAGAAAACCCTCTCATACAAGTACTTACACCCCACTTCTTGTCATCAAGGAGGAAACATATCCATGCAGTTACCACTTCTCTAAAAAGAAGAACCCACGACCTTTGTGACGAGGAACATCTGGAAGGAGAGCTGGAGCATGTGCAAGCCGTTTTGAAATGCAATAGATATGATAGAAAAATCATGCAGCCTACAACACCAAAACGCGAGCAAGCTTACTTGCCATACGTTAACTCATAAAGGCGGCAAATTATTAGGAAAACATTTCATAAGACCCACGTAGGTATATACCCCAGCTAAGAAAATAGCAAGTTAGGTATTTGCGGTCACAAAAGGATAGCTCGCCCTATGAAAACCAGGTGTCTGCTAAATGTACTGTAGCATCAGGGCTATATCTCTAGGGGTCAAAAAGTGCATAACTGTAGGCAAAAATAAGAACATGGTGAATCAGCCATAGCTGATTATGTTTCTCAAACGGAAACCAACCACTGGATCGAGCTACATCAACCGAAAATGCTTGCATCTGAACGCTACTTTATACCCCGGCTAGTAAAGGAAGTGATTGAAATTAGAAAGCATCCTAATTTCAATCGAAAAGACGGCTTCAAGTTGTAATACATGCTTCAAGTTATGTGTCGATACATGGACTCCAGTGATTGGGTTGTGCAAAAGGTGTGTACGCGTTCCAGAGAACAGTTCCCGAACGGACACCGTCACCGTGTTTTGTGTAAAAAATTGTACACTAGTGGTTCTGCGAGAACAGTAGACCTCGCGAGCCCTCACAACCACATTTGCCCTCCAGTGCTCTAAAATATATCGGTTACTGATATGCTTATTTACTAAAGGATGATTTCCTTCAGTTACTATTTCCCGGAAACGGAAATTTAAACCTACATTCCTCTTACCAGAAGACCCGACCAGACCCTTTTTTAAGAGGAAACACTAAGCTCGAGAGAATTGAAAAATAGGTATTTATAATATCTATTGCTGTCGCGCCGCGTGCCCAAACAAGTAGAGTACGATAGACATAATCTTCTCATAAAACCCTTTTATTTGATACCGCACATGGTATGTTTATATTAAAAAAAAAAAATTCTCTGTATCGCTGACGTCACAGTTACTACGCACCATTTTCATACTTGTCATACCATAGATTTATATTTACGACATCATACTGAATGCACTAATACAAAAAATATACATTAAATCGATTTCAGACAACTTTTGGGCAAATTGCCGACTATAAACACGTTCAAGTTTATCGTATAAACAAGTTGTTCAGACAAAAAATTGCGATTTAATGAGAATAACAAAAAAGTCTAATGACATTTTTGATCTTTTTTTCAAATAGCTGTGCTATGAGTTTTCTTAAGTTCCGAACCCCCGTACTTCCGCCATCTTGTAAAA
Organism: Elegia similella; assembly: GCA_947532085.1. NCBI lineage: Eukaryota > Metazoa > Arthropoda > Insecta > Lepidoptera > Pyralidae > Elegia > Elegia similella. The sequence goes on from OX383930.1 coordinate 16,441,368, forward strand.
TTTCGAAAAACTGGCACGACCAAAAAATTCTATATAATTACCGAACCTGCTCACAAAATTTCATGAGAATCGGTTGAGAAATGCGACCTGTAGGCGAGAACAGACAGACAGACAGACAGATAGACAGACAGATGGACAAAAGAATTTTGGGACTGTCGATACTGAGACGCTTAGCTCGCTTCGCTCGCTCGGTCAATTAAAAGACTAAGAAAGAGGGTAGACCGATACGAGTCCTTCAACAGCTCCAACATCCACCGCAGCTCTTCGGTCAGTCTTTGAAGATGGCGCTGCAGTGTTGCTGAAATGTCTGACAAATCTCAAAAATAATCTTTTTTAAGTGCTGATTAGAATGAGATTTCTAACTGGCTAATTCCGATTTGTTCACTGAACATACTAATTGCCCATTTAGTCTTCATTCAGTCATAATTACTGCTCAATATTTATTGAATTGCCCGATTGCATATTTCTTACTAATAATTTCTATTTAGTATACTGCTCAGTTTTTATTAGATACTTAACTTGATGATCAATATGTATTTTGTAATTTTTATCTTACCAATTCTACAATATACAACTGCCACTTAAAATCAATGCCTTTTATTTTGCTATTTATAGATAAGATGGGTGAGGTGTGGGTGTAACAGTGAGATTATACAATTCTGGACTATATCAGTGAAAAGTTAAATAAGTCGAAAATCATAGATGATTCAACCTTTTTGGTCACAGAAATTTTCGGAACAATATTTGTGTTTTCATTTCCACAGGGCTAAAATAATTTTGAATTGTGAAATAAAGTACATTTTCATTTGTATAATTGCGCCACCTGTTCTTTTACAGTCATTCATCTTGCAACATTAAGGTTGCCTGTAAGGATTGCGTAAGCGATAAGGCCGCCTCTTGTACACCTCTCTTTTTGTATTTGCTATATTTGTAAAGGTGCAATAAATATTTTTATTAATATCTCCTTACGGTTTACGGGTGTCACCCCGGTTCTTTGAGAGGCTTGCGTGGGGATATTGATCCAACACGTAGAGGCCCTTTGGAGAAGTTGTTGTAATGTTGGTCTCCAGCCAGTACCTGTTCCTGGAAATATCAATTTATGATAAGCCCTTAAACAGGTCTTGGCCAGAGGAGAAACTATTGCATTTTAAAAGAAAAATAAATTGGGATATGGGATTGATATGTAGGTGGAATTATGCTAGATTATTGCAAACGGACACCTGCCATAATCATGATAACTGACTATAATTGGCAGGTGACGGCTTACCGCCCACTAGATGGGCGAACATTCAGTAGCCAGGTAAAACATTTCCTTTCTCAGTAATGTTTTTCTCTGTCCAAAATGAAAAGTGACTCCTTTACAAGCTTTTGTTTAGTTTCACCTGTCCCGATGTGTCTGTGATAAAATCTCCAAGTTAAATTTGAACCACTTCCTGCTTACCGATTGAGCTGAAATTTTGATAATGGAGTTGGAAGGTGGCCATAGGAACTCTAACTAAACAAGGTACACCAATCGTGTTTGGGCTCATTTGATTTGTCTTGGAAAACTATTTACAGTGTAGAATCGTTTATAATAAAAGCTTGTGACATAAACCTTTTTATTTTTGAAAATCTCTTGTTTGATTGATTAAATTAAATTTTACCCTGCCCTTGAATGAGATATCGTTTGTTGACATGCGTTGTCGTTTATAATAAAACTTATCACATAAATTTATTTTTTGCAAAAAAGATCTGTTTAAGATGTGTTCTTTCACTCAATTATATCCTGCAAGATATTTCTTGGCGATAAGGCCGCCTATTGTGCTCTATTTTTATTTACATGATATCTTACATTAGTTTCAATAATTTTTGGAGAATCATTTAATTTTAGTAACTTTCCCAAAGTGATGGATGACGTAGTAATTTTAAAGCTAAGATTTTTATTAAAGCATCGTAAATGTTTTATTCGCCTAAACTAACCAAAACTGAACCGGAATTGTAAAATGAACACAAGCTAGTCTGAAAACTTAAATATAAAAAAGAATAGACAACATACTTAGAAAGATTTTTAATAGTATTAAACTTTTTGCATCGCAGTACCTTTGCGTAGTATTTTGGTATAAAGATAAATATAGTTCTACATTTGGTGAAAATATAATTTATTGTCCTAGTTAATTTGGAGCTTCTTATTGGCGTTGAGGATTTCTGGCGATGTACTCGAGGGCACGCTGGATCTGAGGGGGGATTGGTGGGGGCGTGGGGATTGCAGCACCCTGAAACAAGAAATGTATTTATTACAAACGCCATTGAAACTTACAATTTATTTTGAAAAACGCTCTAAAGTGGATTTAGAAAAATAAGTTTACTAAGTTAACTAAGTTCCAGAGTATATCTTCGACTTTCGACTAGCTCCGTGGCGCAGCGGTCAACACGCCAGCCTGCGACACGGAGTGACCGGGTTAGATCCCCGGCCAGGTCAAGATGAATAATGATCTTTTTCAGATTGGCCTGGGTCTTGGATGTGTATCTATATATGTATTTGTTATAAAATATAGTATCGTTGAGTTAGTATCCCATAACACAAGTCTCGAACTTACTTTGGGGCTAGCTCAATCCCTGTGATTTGTCCGTATATATTATCTTATAGATATCTATAAGATAAATAAATAAATAAATATATATTATCAAAATTTTGATAACAAGCAAAGAGTATAAAAATAATAAAAAAAGAGTATTAACTCTTTTTTTTTATTCTGGCAAAGTTATGTCGTTTATACGAGATCTAGTAGATGTTATTTAGAATGTAATGGCGATTACGGGTACCTGTGTAGTATTTACAACTTTTTCACACTAAGTGTTCAGAAGTCAGATAATTTTGTGTACATTATTAATTGTCCAAAATATTTACTTACAGAGGGTTGATATCCGTTCTCATCAGCGATGTAGCTGATAGAAATTTGTTCACCCTCGGGTGTAGCGTGAGAGTAGGAACCTTGTATCACGACTGGGACAACGGGGGGGTTGCCACCGAAGTCACGAGGTGTACCTTGCGCCTGGGCGGAGATACCGTTGTCAGTGTCAAAACTGTAAAAAAAAGGATTTTGTTTTATAAAAACCTCTGCTTTAAAAATATTGTATCTGCATCATCGGTTTGTATGTGTGCTGTAATTTTTATGTAATTCTTCCTAAAGTAATACTCGTACGTGTAGAAATAGTTAGAGATCGCAAATAGTTGTCTTTTTTTGTCCTGTCCTATACACGCTTAACTTTAAACAAATTTTAGAATCGTGCAGTGGAGTACAACATCTTTCAGACCGGCTCGGAAAATATTTTTTCACTCGTTGACAAATCTAAAGACAAACATACATAATTTTATTTGTAGGAACGCACCTTACTTAACCCTGTAGCCTTCGGAATAATAAATTAGTTCACAGTACTTTACCAGGTTATCATATGTTGTCATAACGCCTTTCTATTTGTCGTATGTTGTACTCAACGCCTGTAGAAATAAATACACTGGTTTTGTTGTCGCGAGCATTCTCAACTATTTTATCTAGGCAAAATGCTCAAATACACTTTGAGAAACCAGTTCTTTACAAAAGTATTAGCAAAAAGATATATTGTTGTTTCTTGATCTTGTATATACAGTGCGTTTAATACAGCTTTGGTCTGTACAGTAGGAATACTAAAAAAAAAACAGCCAAGTGGGAATCGGACTCGCGCACGAAGGGTTCCGTACAGTTACCTATAAAAACGGCATAAAATCATGTATGTTGTATGAGAGCTCCTATTTAATATTAATTTTATTTTTATTAAATTATTTTTTAAGATAAATATATAACTAAATATTCTGTGAATATTTCAAGAGTCTACCTGTTGCCGTTATCAATATCGAGCAAAAACAAGCAAATAAATCACATTTGTTGTATGGGAGAGGCCTTAAATATTTATTTTTTAGTATGTTTTGTTATAGCGGCAATAGAAATACATCATCTGTGAAAATTTCAAGTGTCTAACTATCACGGATCATGAGATACAGCCTGGTGACTGACGGACGGACAGACAAACAGACAGATGGACAGCGGAGCGATATTAATAGGGTCCCGTTTTTACCTAGTAGTTTATCGCTAGTAGTTTATTATTATTAGTCGATTTTGCAAATATTAGAAATAATAATATGACATTCAAAAAGAGATACATGATATCCAAATTTCATACACGATATCAAAAATTCTCATTTCATTTCATTTACCCTTTGGGTACGGAACCCTAAATACGATAAGCTACACTATCACAAAATCCTTAAAACATTTTTTTACTTTTTTTAAGTTATACTTATGTAATGACAAATGTTGAAATCAACTTTAAGGAATGCTTATTTACTTACGCGTAACTGAAGGATCCGTCAGGGTTAACGCTGGACTCGTAACGAAGAATGTTAGCAGCAGCTTCGGAGCCTCTGGCAGGGGCGGCAGCTATGGGCCTTAGGGGCTGGGCTGGCTGAGGGGGGGCAGGGAACCGGCGGTTCTGGTTAAAGAACTGGGCAGAAGCCACAGCCAGCACGGCAACGAATACAATCTGAGGATAAATAAAGCGGTGGATTAGACAATGACGAAAACGTAATTTGCCAGAAATGAAGCTGATATAATAACATGCCAATTATTTTAAATATTTTAATAAGAAATAAACGATTTATTTCATTTCAAATGATAACTATTTAGTAACTTCTTCGATAAAAAAATATGAGCACACAATTAATTTTTACTTAAATATATTTTTCTAATTAGTAACTTACCGCTGATTTCATTTTTACTACAGTAGACCTGTGACTTGACTGATACATCACATCCAAAACATAGTAACTTTTATACCGGTCATCAGATTATTTTTACGCAACGATGACATTGATATTGTCATCTATTTGCATTCGTTATCGGAATATTAGTAAAATGTAGATCATGTTTTTTTCTTAATTATATGTTAATATTCCATAAAGTCGAAAAGTAAAAACGGGGTTCTATCCAACTGGGTAAGCATAGATCCAGCAATCTTGGGATGCTGCGTATTTTAGGATACCCGAAGGTTTTGCAGCGTTATACATTGCAAACGCGCATGAAACGGAAACCCTAAGAACAGTCCACACCCAAGTTTGTGACTTTAGTTGTGGTAGAGCTACGCTACCGGCAAAATTCATTTTTGCTAGTAGCATGAATTGGCCGGCTCGTCCGGGGAAGTACCACACTCTCATTGAAAATCGACGTTTGCTCCGTTCGGTGAGTTAGAGAGCCGGAGGCCCATCCTCTTCCCATTGTCTCCCCCATGTCCTATTCCCAACGTCTTGAAAGGCCGGCAACGTTCCTGTTACACCTTCGGTTGCAGTTGTCCATGGGCAGTTCTGTTCGCTAGAATAGAATAGAATAGAACTTTATCGCTAACCACCAGGTTACCCGCTTGCTCGTTTACCGTCCTACACCATAAAAAAACCGGCCAAGTATGAGTCGGACTCGCGTACGAAGGGTTCCGTACCGTTTACGATGGGGGTTAGTCGAATGCTGTATATACAAATTTCATTTTGCCGTTGACTTTATACATTTTATTCGGCCCACTGTAACTACAGAAGTTGGTCGAGTTGTAAAATATATAGGGGGGTTTTGATCTACATAGTTTCAAAGCAGTTTTTGTTTAAACCTTTTCAACGATACCCCATAAGTTGGGGTAACCCATACACTTTTCGTTGTATGGGTTAAAAACCAACTTTTGGAACTTCAATATCTAGCTCTCCACCAATTTTCGTGACAATCGGTGGAGTACGAGCCCGGACGGACAGACAGACGGACTGACGAACGGACGGACATGACAAAACTATAAGGGTCCCTTGTGGACTACGGAACCCTAAAAAGTTAACATAATCCTGTGCTACTCTACTACTTACTACTATTGTGTTTACGAAAGTATGGGACCTTTTAAAGTTATTTCCAAATAACCACTTAGAGAATTTACCTTTTTCGGCTAAATGTAAAGGGTTATTTTTAAATCTTGTTAGTAGGCTAGCAACCCATCCCTATTTTGATTCCATTTTCCACTTAAAGCCCACTAACACGCTAAACGTGGCATTTAGGTCTTAAAGAGCCAGGATCTGTGTATCCCGTAAGGAAAAAAGACGTGATAGTATGTACATTATGTATGTACATGTTATTTTTTTAAAGAAAGACTTTCTTCCATTAGAGCATAAATAAACGAATGATCCTTCAGTAAAGTAAAAAATTTGAATATTATGTTGCCTTGCAAATTAGTGTTATTTAATCTCTTTTGAGTTTTTAAACGACTTTATTTGTGGCACCAACTTAGTGGATTTTGTGTCATTTTAATCTATAGTACATGAGATAGCTTCAAGGAACTACGGAACTAAGTACTGGGTGGCGCAAAAGTAAAGACCCTATTTGGTTCAGCTATAACATTTTTTCTAAATTAGAAAACTAGATTTAGGTTTTTTTAAATGTATATTTGTGCCATTAAATTTCGTACCATTAGGATTTAAAGATGATGTCTTTTAAATGGTGACCTCCAGAGTTGATACACATTTGAGCCCTATTTATGACATTTTGCATAACTTGCCGTAACACTTCCTGCGATATGTTCGTTATTTCTTGACGAATGTTTTCTTTTAGAGCTGCGAGAGTCTGTGGCTTGTTCACATACACCCGAGATTTCAAAAAACCCCAAAGAAAGAAGTCTGGACTGGTCAGATCGGGCAATCGGTGCCGGACGGTGGTGAAATCGTCGACGAAATTCACGTTGTGTTCTTATCACTGATGAATTATTCCGTAAGAACATTGACACAATTATTCCACGTTCTTGGGGAGTAAAATGGTCCATGTTTATTTTCAGTGTATTTTACATTTGTTCACTACACAATTTTCAAAAACAGAATGACAGAAAATGTCATATAAAAAAAATAAAAGTATTTTCTTTAGTGCCAGTACTTTTGCGCCACCCAGTATTTGATGATATTAATTGAAGTAAATACGTCAATACGTACATCCTAAGAAAAAGGATCTTGACCTCAGAATATTTTACAGACAGACATATTTTGAATTGGCAACACATTGCTTCCGCTTGGCATCCGAAGCTGAGATGTTCTCGATTGGTGTCTCCGTTAAATACATTAAGCCTGCCAATTTATAGTATTTTACTAATAAATAGTATTTCTGCACACAATCTGCAATCCTCTTGCACGCTTTCTTTTCTTATTATTTATCATTTTATTGCTATGCGTGTCTTTTTTTGTGTAAAAATCTTTTATTTTATTTAATGTACTAACTTTTGCACGCGGTTTAACTCGCGTGCTTTATTCCATTGTGCTCAAGACTTTGGTCTTAGACTATGGTTATATTAGGTATTAAACTATGGATCTCGGTTTGACACAATTCTTATAAATAAAATAAAAATAAAATAAAATATCTTTATTTCAGACTATCATTTGTCCATATTAAAGAGTGAAACAAAAGAGATGTACAACAATTAGAATATTTAGCCAATTTTAACTAAAATACAATCAATAATTCACTAAATACACATAATAACTATGTCTTCAGTTGTCTGCAGCCTTCATATGTAAAGCCGTGAATGAGGCAAAGAGAGAATTATCGAACCTACCTGCTATCATTTTCATAATGCTGTTTTGGCTTCCCCGGATTCTGTGTAATAACGATGCAGACTTTTTTCTCATAAGAGCATAAAAGTCTTCCACCCTTGCATCAGCAAACATGCCTGAAGCACTACAGAAACGGGGAAGCCCAAACAAGGACCTAAATATATTATTATATAAAATTCGTAATGTATTATATGATTTTTGAGTAAAGTTGAACCAAAGACCACTTGTATAAAACGTCTGACAGTATGATTTAAATAAGGTTACCTTCACTTTGGCTGTACATCTAGAAAACCTTTGTCTTATCATATTTCCCCGTATTGCCAATGCCCTACGTTCCCTCTCCAAATCCAGGCTATCATCTAGTGTGTCAGTGACAACATGCCCTAAATATTTGAACTGATCAACACGCACCAAAGGTACACTGTTCAGAAGCAATGGAGGCACTTTATTTGGTAATTTCATACGGCCCCTGAAAACCATAAAAACGCTCTTCTCAACATTATACCTCAAACCATGTGCATCAGCAAAGGCTTCACATATACTTAAAAGCTTTTTTAAACCACCCATTGATGGACTGAGCAGCACCATGTCATCAGCATAGCTGAGATTATTTACACATACATTATCTACGAAGCAACCAACATGAGTACTGCTCAGCTCACCAATGAGGTTGTTGACATATGCATTGAATAGCAAAGGAAAACAAACCCACCCTGTCTTACACCACATTCAAGAGAGTACTGCTCAGAGTAGCCACTGCCCCATTTAACAATATTCTTTTGATTGTCATACCAATAAGAAAGCATATTTATAATTTCATCAGACACACCAGCTTCTTTCAGTTTCGACCATAGCTTATTATAATCAACCAATATATCTTATAAACCTTATTCAGTTACATCACTCTTTTCACGCAATCTTTCCTGTTTCGATCTTTTACGATTACTGAGTAACCCGTTAGTTAAAACATATACTATTTGGTTACGGTACGTTATTGATCCTCCTCTAAAATATTTAAAAAGAATTGAAATAATAATATGGCCCTTAAAATGTGAAGCAGCTTTAGTTTGGTATGTTACATATTACGTTTATTCTTTAGCATAGTTGCCGCACAAAATTTTACCAATATTCGTATAATATACTAAATACGCCTGTATACTGACGTCAGTAATCTGCAGTATTTGCAAAGGTCCGTTGAGGCTGAGATGAAATAATGAAACTACGACAAAATCCAGGATTAAACCTGTTCTGTCTTAGTTCGGACTAGCGATGGATCAACCTAGGTTTAGCAAATTAAACTTTGCTTAGACCTGAAACGATCTCTGTATGATCTAACTTGGAAGCAGGATTTATTCAATCATTCGTTCAGTATGCTACATAACCGTTGCAGTCTTCATTTATATTATAGTTAATCATACAATTTGTTGTTTGAAACTATCATAAAACTAACAATAATAAAATTGAAATGGAGAAACATGTTTATATTTGTCATTAACGATATATTCAGTGGTCAGATTAAAAAACGCGTGTGCGCGCGCAGCAATTTGTTTGTTTACAAATATTATTGTAAAAAATATAGTTTTATTTAATGATTTAACGTTTCAGTGTCGAAAGTGATTGTTTTGCATTTGCTGTGAGAAAAAATTTACGTAAATATGGTGTAAAAGTTTGTTTAGGTATATTTGTAAAAACTATTTTTCCTATTATGAAATAAAGGTGCCTTAAAGTCATTGTTTTGTAACTCCAAATCATTAAATTTTTTTTTTTTTTATAATTACATGTATTGGTTTTATTCCTTTCCTCGCATCTTCTAGGTTTAGGGTAATTGAATTTGACAATTTTTTTACCATCAAATTCGTTGCGCGTTTGTGAGTTTTTTTGGTAAAAACTAAAAATAAGTTTAGTACTACAGTTAAACCAAGGAATTGTAGGTTTATCTTTAGGCCTAGGATCATCTATGGATTAAACGATAAACCTTGTTTTATAATACGACTAGCTGTTGCCCACGACTTCTTTCGCGGCAATTTCTGTTATTATGATTAATTAGGTTTTTTTCTTAGTATAGATGAATAATTTCCCCCCGTTTTCAAAACATTTTTTATGGATGCTCCTATTGGTGGCAGCGTGATTTTTTATAGCCTAAAGCCTTCCTTAATCAATGGACTATCCAACACAAAAATATTGTTTCAATTTGAACCAGTAGTTCCTGAGATTAGCGCGTTCAAACAAACAAATAAACAAACTCTTCAGCTTTATAATATTTGTATAGATTTTCCTTAGTACTTACTTGACTTGGACCCCGGCTTTAACCTAGTAATAAATTTAGTCCTTGTTTCATAATAACAGTCATCATCATCGGGTCTTTTTTAGTCTCCACTACAGAAGCATGACCCTCTCTGTACTACTAGAGCCATACTTGGCCAGAGCAGTCAGAGGACTTGACCTACACTCTCGCGCTGGCCAGACGGGTTGGAGAGGTCTCTTTCCTAAGTCGCCTTCTACGACATCCACGGGAAGACTTGGAGTGGTCCTATTCTACTCTGCCGGATACCACACGGCACGGATAATAACACTGATTATGTTTAAAAGGTTTTAGGTTACCAATATAATCCTTTGACTGATGTACCCATGTTAGGGAGGTATTTCCCTTTTTTTTTAATTCTTAGCCTAGTGAAAAAGATGTGTCACGTTCCCGAATATACTTTCATACTTTCAACCATAACCAAATAAAGTATGTCATGTTTAATGCGTTACCGTTAAGTACTCATGGATTTTTTTATATATTTTTGTCTAAAATACAATTTATAGTTTTTATTGATATTTTAAAGCATTTTCCGTGATTTTTAGCACAAGGATAAAATGTAGTAGCATTGTATAAGTATTCCACAACACAAGTTCACAATTAGTGTGGGGCTAGCTTAATCTTTGTGAGTTGATCCTATACATTTATTTATTTATGCTTTTATATTAAGAAGTTTTTGTTCCTTATTGTAATCGAAATGCTCTAGTATAAATTTATTGACCAAGTGAGCGCGTAGCGCGAGCGAAACGTCTCTGTTACAGCTTGGGCAAAAATTCTTATGTATGTCCTGCTGTTCGGCTGTTCGAATGTGACTCGTGAGGTCTACAGCTCACACCCCCGGTGATGAAGTGTTTTACTTGGAGCTAGCTACATAATCCATTAAAAAACAGCTCACAGGGCATTAAAAGTTTCAAATTATTGAATTATTCTATACTAGCTTTCGCCCGCTGCTCCGCCCGCGTCTATGTCGATCCATCGGGAATAGTACCTTTTCCCGAGGTTGGAGGTAGCCTATGTCCTCCGTACTCCAGAGAACTTGTATGCAAAATTTCATGGTGATCAGTTCAGTAGTTACGGAGTGAAAGCGTTACAAACAAACAAACTCACTTTCGCATTTATAATATTATATTCTAATATTCTATATAGTTACGCTATTAAATATTTTAAGTATAGTTGAAATACAAACCTCCAGTTTTGTACGCCATATGCCAAGTTGATAGAGTTGAAACAATTAACTTGTTATAACAGGCACTGAATTCAAAATGTTTTTTGAAACACAAAAGACGGGAGAACAAAATGTCCATCGAAATTTATCTCGTTATATGTTCCAAAACAATTTTTTATGTTTTTTTTTAAAGGGTTTTTGCATAGACAAGAATAAATAAATTATCTGTGACTTTTGTTTAACGTAGTGTTGGATATCCGATATCTACTCAGACCTACGAATAAGTAACAACTTATTCGTAGACTCAGACATAACTCAGACAAATTAATCTAGGTGGATGGCGTTATACGTAAGGCAAATCAGCCCTCTGATAGACGGATTGACGAATGGACCTACATCGGAAAATAGTAATAGAGCCCCGTTTTTACCCTTTGGGTACGGAACCTAAAACCAAGAGTCGGAAAAATCTATAACATTTTATTTTGTCGTGCTACCTAAGTTTTATGTTAGTTATGTATATATTTTACTAGCTTTAGCACGTGGCTCTCAATACTCAATACTCAATATTTATTGCAAACCATATAGACATAGGATGACAAATTACAAAGTAAGACCATATATGGACCCTGTCGGGCACAGCAATATTACATTAGAGGAGGACGCACATAGATTAATAGGAGTACCCACAAATTTTTACAATTAGTAAAAAATACTACATCACTAAATTTAAGATGAGATTTGATTTTATTTTATTGTGTAAGTATATAAGGATAAGGACCATATTTTTAAATATATGTATATACCAAAATTTATCTTTTTATTTTATTTTTATGAATTGTATTTGTTATTATTATTATTAATTTGATTAGTTTGTCATTTTTTTATATTGTTTCATTATTTTATTTACAGTTTTAAGCTTTTAACCCAAAATTAAGGATGATGACAATAGTTTCATTATAGAATTAGTAGAATTTAAATTATTATTTCAATTTATTTTTGTATATAAAATGTCAATAGTTTTATTGATTTAAATTTTATTATAGAACTATATTATTATAAGATTATACTTTGTCATCAAGGAATTCATTTATATTATAATAGGCTTTATTTATGAGAAAATCCTTTAATTTCAAGTAAAAAATATTATTGTTATTTTCCTCTTTTATTTGTTTTGGTAGCTTGTTGTATATCTTTATAGACATGACATAGGTACTTGACGCATTTAAGTTCAGACGCATAGCCGGCAGCATTAACTTGGTTTTATCTCGGGAATAGTACCTACCTTCTTTTTCCAGGATGATCGATCCTCCTCCGCACTCCTGACTACGTGAGTGCAAATTGCGTAATGATCGGTTCAATAGTTACAGCGTGAAAGTGGAACAAACAAACTTTTGCTTTTATAATTTAAGTTGGCATATTTTTTATGTATTTTATTACAAAGAAATTATACATTATTTTTAATTAAATTGAAACCATATTTAAACGTGGGCTGAGTTATTTTTTTATATCTTCCTTTATTTCCAATAATATAAATAAAACTTTTCTTCAACTTAATCCATTTGCTTTATTGCAGTTTTCTTATTTTGACAACCACTGACATATATAATTTAATTCTTCTTAATGCAGTTTTAGAAACGTTTTATACACTTAAACATACTGCCCACCAAAGGGCATGTTCAGTTTGCACCGAACATTACGTACGCGTCGGCATTATTTTATTGTAAAACTTGAGCCAGTACATGTATAGACGCCGACACGGTCGCGTGTACTAACATAACATTTTTTAACATATTATAACAATAAACATTTCGTGCATCTTAACAGTGTTTTAACATTTACTTCAATAAACTACTTAGCTTTAATACAATAGTAAACATATTTCTATTGTAGACTAGCTCCGTGGCGCAGTGGTCAACACGCCAGCCTGCGACACGAGAATGACCGGGTTCGATCCCAGGCCAGGTCAAGGTGGAAAATGATCTTTTTCAGATTGACCTGGTTCTTGGGCTATCTATATATGTATTTGTTATAAAATATAGTATCGTTGAGTTAGTATCCCATTGCACAAGTCTCGAAGCTCAATCTTTGTGATTTGTCCGTAATTCCGTATATATTTATTTATTAATTTATTGTTCGTGTTATATTTCTGTATAGTAAAGATTTGTAAATGACTTTTAGTTTTATAGATTTAAGATTATCCCGTTGTTACAAGTCGATAATCTTCCAAACAAAATAAAGTATATCCTATGTTGTCATATTCAAAACTAGCCAGTACCTTTTATTATGACTTCATTCATGTATAGGTTTTTCTCTCTTATTTCTGTATTTAGGCAGGATCTCCTCTAGGTATTGTTTAACTTACAATCTTGTATACTTACGCAGGACTTAGGAAAGAAGTAAGCTAGTTAATAATATTCGCGAAAGGGTTGTTCACCTTCTCAAGTTCGAGGAATTACTCTCATAAATAAATTCAAACGGACATAGCACTTTTTTGTTTGTTTTAGCATTCCAATGATTTTGGCGAAATCACTAATCTTCCTGCTTGCAAGGCGGAGTTATTTTGGCGTGTAGCGCCGCCTACGTCCTCATAAAATACCCAGGTAAAGTCATAAAACCCCAATCTGAACTGGATTGTCGAATAAAACTGTAATAAAATCAGTAGGTAACTAAAATTGTGAGCTTAAGATTGCGTAATACCAATGCGCACATCGAAGTAACACAAACAAGGGCTGTAAAAATCTATATTTAAATAACATGGAATTTGGTTAATAACTAATACATTTGGAGAGTTTTACTGTGTTTTTACGAGACTAGGCGAAAGCGGAACGCGCTTCGCTATTCCTCTGAAACGCATTCCGCTGCCGCGTTCCACATTAATTCGTAAATGAACTGTTACACATTCATTAAATTAATTAGACAGGTATTTGAGGTAAATGAGCGCCACTAGGGTGGAATCCATTTTCGTCAGCGGTGTAATCAACCCTGTAAGTGACGCCATCATCGCCCACGTATTCGTAGAAGCCCCTGGCTCTGATTCCTGGGCCAGTGGGTGTGTTTTCGAGTCTACCAGATTCTTCGGCGTTGATTCTGTTTTCGGTTTGGTAAGAGTAGCGATAGCCATCGATGGCAACGTCGCTGTCTTGAGCGAGGATCCTTGCGGTGCGTTCGCTGTCGTGGGCGTAGGGCCGAGCGTAGTACGCGGAAGCCGCTGTAGCAGCAGCAAGTGGCCTTACTGGCGATAGTGGCGCTACTGACGCTAGTGGCGCTACTGGCGCTACTGGCGCTGAAGGGCGGTAGTAGCTGTAAAGAAAAAAAAACATATATTTAACATCAGCAGGATTGGCTACCATTACCAGCTTTTGATTGATTTAATTATCTAGCCCCAAACCGATAAAGGCATCATGCCTATAACGGTATAATATATATATATATGTTGAATACCTGTAAACTTTGGCTACTAAATATTGAAACCAAAATGTTTTATTTTTATTTATCTCTGATATTATCTAATAAAAGATCTTAGTATTATTCATTATCAAAATTGTTAATTTAAAGTAATAAGTAATAAAAAAGAAACAATCGCAAGCGGACATCCAAAAATTTGCAATATGTAGCTAATGACAATAACTCACACTCCAATGCAGGTAGCATTGGACAGCCTCCGTGGTTCAGTGGTTAAGGCGTTTGCCTGTTGACCCGGGGGTAGTGGGTTCGATTCCCACCGGAAGCATACTTTGTTTAGTTGTTTCCAGTTTGGTTAGGACATTGCGGGCTTGAATCACCTGATTATCTGATAATAAAGATGATTCCGTGCTTCGGAAGGCACGTTAAGCCGGTGGTCTCAGCTGCCATCTGGTAGTCGTTAAAGGAACCACGTCAGAGGCCGAGAGGCAGTTTCGAAGAACTCTGACACTAGGGTGTGCATGGTCGATTGACCGTGACACCTACTCGAAATGATGATGATGATTGGACCGTCATGAAAAATATATGTACCTTGGCACTACTCTAGTCTGCTCCACCACGTACGGGTTGTAACCGAGTCTGTTGTCTCCGACGTGAACATATCTTCCCTCATTGGAAGGCCTGTAACGTCCGTCGTCAGCCCCGTACACCTCGGGCCGGTAGCGCCCGTCATCCTGAGCATTGATGGCGACCACACCAAGCACGACAACAGCGAACTGCACAAACGAATCACCAATTTATCACTTTACATGTTTAAAAAACCACACTATAACATTTTCCTAAAACATGCATATTTTGAAAGCTATACTGAGTTGTCGGCCCCATCTTGTGTCCTAGGTCATATGCTCTTAGATAGCTTGATAAGATCTGACACTATAATGCTTTTACCCTTCTTATACGAACAAAACTGCACTTACCGCGACTAGCCTCATTTTTTCAAATCTCTCGGACGTTAATAAAACGAATGATACACTTTTAGAAATATCGTTTCTTTTATACAACAGTTAACCGGAATTGGAATAATTATTGCACAAACATCTTTAGATAAACTACAAAATGTAAATTTTATTTGTTAAATCGATATTTAGTGCAACTTATATGGTACGGTGATAAATTAAAGCGTCACCAAACCTCATGAAAATTAGATCATTCCACAACACATCCAACATTCGTCCTCGACTTAATACAATATATGAGACATTTGCATCGATAAATAAAAATTTATTTGAATACAATTCAAATAAAGCTGTTAAGTATACAGCATTCCAAAATTTCATTCCATTCTTGCTAATTCTCATTTACTTTGTAATTACATATACACTTAGATATTTGACCTTTTGATTTCTAAAATAATTGTTAAATTGTGGAGTGTATACTTATTCTGTGCTTGTGGTAAGTTATTTTATCATAATATCTTTGGGACATTCCCTCCTATAGACCGTAATCTATTGTTATTACCCGATTGAATGAAAAAAGGAGTGCAATGTTTTATCTATTGTCTGGTTCGATGTCTGTGAATTATTTAAAAAACGCTGTTGAACACTGTGTGTAAAATTACTGTGGGTCAGAAAAATACTTTATTTAATACTTTGCAAAAATTTTATTCTGTTTATACATCGATGATTCAATTAAATTGAAAATTATAGGTAAATCCGCGAAGTGACAGTTCCGTTTTTCCAGTAAACAACGAAAATGATTGTTTATTTATGCCTAATAATAAATTCTGCTACTAATTAGGCTTATTACAAAAACAAATGATGATAAACAAGAATGTATATGATATGGTTCATCCATTAAATCCATTTGTCTGAACATAATTGCTGGGAAAAATATTGCACTATTTAATTTTCATGCCAATTTTTATCATGTCATTTGTTGGAACAAAAAATAAACAACGTATTACGTCAGTAATTTAGGATGTCGATATAAAACATATCGATAACAGTATCATCTCCCTTCACTATTTTGATATTTATCCTTAAGCTATATCTTCGATCTATACTAATCTCCTTGTATTTCGACAAGACAGATGAAAAATTGCTTTATATTTTAATTTATGGTCATTTAATGAGACAAGATCAGGGCAGAAGGCCTTATTTGCTCTAGTTTTAAATAGTTAGATCGGTAGCTCATCCATTTTAATATGAATGTTGTCGTCCTCGAATCTGTTCCTATAAAATATCGCTCCTGTATTATTGTAACACATATTTATTTTGAAAGCCAAGAATGAATTACTAAAAGCAAAATTAAAAATTATAAGCTTGTTATGGGTTACAAGTGAACCCCTTTACTTGAAAATGGCTGGACCTATGATCAAACATGTATAAAAACCATCGATAAACCTGCTCTCAAATAAGCTCTCAAAAAAAGTTGCATCCAAATCGGTTCACCCGTTTAAGAGCTGCGATTCCACATACAGACACATACACACATAGCATCCAAACTGATATTATCTCTCTTTTTGCGTCGAGTGTCAAAATACAACTACGTAGTTGATATCCATAGTATATACAGGATGAAATTGTCTGAGTCACTCCTTAAAAGTCATTAGCAAACTTTTAAGGAGTGACTCAGACCACGAATCTGAACAACTTTCATTAAATGGACTCCGACAATGCAAAAAAAGCAGCTGCGCCATAGATTTTGGCCAAGTAGATATTCCAATTTTGTATGAAACAGCAGATAATTTTTTCGTGATGTCGATGTTGGTCCCAGAATGAAATTTGATCAGGTTCGTGGTCTGAATCACTTCTTAAAAGTTTACTTATGATTTCAATTTCACCCTGTATGCATAGCGAGGTATTTACTGATCGACTGCGGAGCTAGATGCCTTTACGCGTACGCATTATTAGCCCTTACGCATGTAGAGCAACCGCGGTCTCCACTAGGATGGGTGACTGCAAGTTGTATAAAAATATCTCGAACTCCTCCGTGCTTTGGATGGCCGGCTGTCATCATTGATGGCGTCTCGATCACAAAAAACAAAAACTGAAAGATTTTCTTTGACCATGATTTACAACAAGCAAAAAACAAAAAATATAAAACTTGTGCATGTGGTTATGTGCATTTGGATTCAGACGCAGACTAATAAGTTTCGTACCACTGTACAAATATTAGCTACAAAAACCACGTTTCTTGTATGGGAACCCTGATGTTCGCATGAAACCTATTTCTTACACCTCTTTTGTGAGGTTACCCAAACTCTTTCCAGCAGGAACACTTTCTTAATTACTTGTGATTTAACGTCTTATTAGGTAATTAATTAATAGTCCCTACCACTAACTAAAGTGGGAAAGTAAATTCAAAAACTTTTCTTGTATGGCTCCCTCGCTTATTCTAATTTTATTTAGTTTTTTTTTTTATATTTGTTGTTACTGAGGCAACAGATATACCTACAAACATTCAGTGAAAAATTCAGGTGACTACCTATTACTATTCAAGAGATATGGCCTTGTGACAGATAGATGGACAGACGACGATTCTTTAACAACGTTTCTTGTAAGTTTAGGGATGTATGAGTTCGCATTAATAATAATAAATCGCACAGATTGAGCTAACCCATTTTTTTTTTCTTAACTTGTGGAAGGACTCATGTCTCGTCTATCCGGCCACGGGAAGCCAGACAGGTATGTGGGACTCGAACCCACTAAAACCACACGGTGTCATAATCCAGGCCTTGTGCTTCCATATGCTCCACAGCCCCTTCGCGGCGGCTGCTATTAAGCAGCCCACCTAGCTCCGGTACCCTCTCCAATGAGAGGGTTCGGAGCGGCCCTCGGCCAGCCATACTGGGCGAAACGGGTAGACGTCTTGACATCAGCGACGTCGCAATTCGGAGGGCTGTCTGTCGAGCGAGACGGAATCCCTCTTCCGCCGCTCAACCAGCTCTCAGTAAGGCCTCTGTTGACCAAAAAGGTGACATAGGCACCAGTTGTCGGCCGCAGAGGACAGGGAGAACGGCGCCCCATATCACCGAACATCCCCTGCGGCCCCACCGACGCCGTGCCAAGCGCCACGGCCGCGCTTGGTCGCGGAGGACAAGGAGAGCCGGCGTCCTATACCACCGTACACTCCTCCCCCCCGCGACCCACCAGTTGTCGGCCGCAGAGGACAAGGAGAATGGCGCCCCATATCACCGAACAATCCATATCACCACGACTGTGAGTGTGGGGAGATTCCACCCCCCTCACCCACAGCCAGGCCACTCAGAGAGAGCGGCCCCTCCTGTAATTTTTTAAAGAGGTTGTCTTCCTCTCCATAAGGCAACTCCGAGGTGAGTGCCCTGGAAACCCTCCTGGAGCGCCTTCCGCCCGGTTGCCTCTTGGCTTCACCGCGGGTGGCAAATCCGAGGCTACTGAGTCCCCCCCCGCGACAAGATGGGAACCAATCGGGGGGGGATTGAGCTAACCCTAAAGTAAGTTTGAAACTTGTGTTATGAAATACTAACTCAGCGATACTATATTTTATAACAATTTACAGCTCCGTGGCGCAGTGGTTAACACGCCAGCCTGCGACACGGAGTACCCGGGTTCGATCCCCGGCCAGGTCAAGATGGAAAATGATCTTTTTCAGATTGGCCTGGGTCTTGGATGTTTATCTATATATGTATTTGTTATAAAATATAGTATCGTTGAGTTAGTATCCCATAACACAAGTCTCGAACTTACCTTGGGGCTAGCTCAATTTGTGTGATTTGTCCGTATATATTTATTTATTTATTTAATTTATTATTTAATTTAATTTAATATATGTAAAATGATCAAAATTTCACCATGTTTTTAGGTAGGTTACGAACCCGGGACCTCTTATAGTTGACCGCTGTGCTGCGACGTCTATTGTACCCGTGAACTCGATTGAATTGTCGCCATAGGGTCAGTCAACGAAAACGAAATGAATTATACGCACATTTGACAGAATGTAGAAGGACGCCAAAAATTCAAGTTTCGCGTGTTACCCCTTGCACCCTTTATTTTTATTTATTATTTGTTTTTATAACTGCAAAAGATTTACACATTCTGTAATTATTTAAATTTTCTACCTATTACGGTTCAATAGATACAGCTCCGTGACCGAAGGACGAACGCAGGTACGGACAGTGGAGGCCTAGTATCAAAGTCCCTTTTTTACCCTTTAAGTTCAGTAGGTTGAGTTATCAGGAAATATTGACCTCATTATCAGAATATGAATCCAAATAACTTATAGACTCCTATGGACTATGATGTAGGCTACCAACAGATAAATTGATACTACATCAATTTCTCTGGAGTTTTATTTCATACATATACATAGTTTATATAAAAGAAGTCATATTATAATACTCCATTGTAAAGTTACAATTGGCGTCGCGTTTGTCAGAAGATGCAATTTATTTTTTTAGATATGAACGGCGGTTAGTTTAAAGTTAAATCCAAGTTTGGATAATTTGAAACCCTTTTTCCAAGATGGCGGCCGTGGCACAAGGGTTTCAACCCCACAAACATGGATTTAGCTTTACACTAACCCCCCCTTCATAGCTAAAAAACAAAATTGCCTCCTTTAACAAAGGCACGCTAAGTCCAAAAATTTAACATTTCAATGGACTATAAAATAAACAAAAGAAAGTAATAAATGAAATAACAAACCATACAATAAATATAGTTGGTACTTTTTAATATCATAATTTAATGTTAATTACAAATTTTAGTACAATAAAAATAATCAGTTCAATGTCGAAGACAGTTTTTTTCATTGGTTAGTAACTTCGTCCACTATTCTGATGAAGACCTCGTACTGTAGCTTGAGCGTGCTCTTCAGGTTTGCGCTGTTGGTGACGTTGTCGAGGACTTTCGTGCCTTTAAAGCTGTAGTAGGACCCCGAAGTCTTACCATTGTCTGACTCCGGCCGTGGTGGATATCTATAAAGAGGTAATTACATCATCATCATCATCAGGTCCTTTTTAGTCTCCACTACAGGAGCACGACCCTCTCTGTACTACTAGAGCCATACTTGGCCAGAGCAGCCAGAGGACTTGGCCTACACTCTCCACGCTGCCCAGACGGGTTTGAGAGGTCTCACAGATGTTCAAAAGCTTTGTTTAGCTTGTATTTCCTAAGTCGCCTTATACGACATCCCCGGGAAGACTTGGAGTGGTCCTATTCTACTCTGCCGGATACCACACGGCTAAGGTAATTACAAGTTACATTATATACACTTTAGCGATTCATACAGAACTCAACAAAGCTGAGTAGTTCAGTCTATTAACAATTTACCGCAGAAACGACGCGGAAAACAACTTTCTATAGGAGTACGGACCCGAGTGGTTTTTATTTCTTTAAGGGGAGTGATAGAAAATAATCATGGGAAATGTCGTTCAGAATTATATGTAGATTAACCTATATTTATAATAATTGGAATAATAAATAACAGATGATTATCCTCCTTTGATCGTTTTTATAATCTAAAATAAAATCCAACAATAAATCCTACTTAAAGTTTGTACTCAGTATTTTTTTCTTGGAGGTTGTTCTCCTTTTGGAGGTTGGAGTAGGCCTATGCTAACAGGTACACCGAACTACCCGTTTTATTACAAATACAACGTGATTTTGAACCCCTTAGCTATATTGAAATCTGGGAATCAGAATCCTTATAATGGAACACAGAATTGCAAGAAAAAAAGGTAAACAACGAAAAAGAAAATTAGGTTTCCCATACAAAGTCATCCGATCGGCTAGACGAATTTCTATGAAAGGTTAAATTTATTTTTTAGGTTTTTACCTTTTTTTCTTGCAATTCTGTGTTCCATTAGAGATTCTGATTCCCAGATTTCAATATAGCTAGGGAGTTCAAAATCACGCTGTATAGGTAGCAAACATTATACAATGTGAAAATGGAAAATATAAGGCTTTATTATTATTATTTTATTTATTCCTCCTTGACTTTTTATTCAAAAACATATTTTACGTGTATGTCCACCTAATGCTACATTAGACATTAATTCACTGAATTAATCATTTTTCAAATTTCTATAATTATAATTTTTGCGCGCTGCATGCAACAAAGACCTGTCAGTAAACGTGACCTAGTAACCTTCTGTAGCCTGTGTCGCCCTTAACAACAGATGTTAACTCGTATACAGTGTATTTGCCACTAACAATTAGTGTATCTATTGTTACTTGTATCACAATAACAAATAGAACCAGTCACTCAAAAATAATGCAATACGTGAAACTTCTATTCAAATATTAAAAAATACATACTGAGTTGTGAATCCATCGCCTTCATCGCCGCTTTTACTCTTCAAATATTGGCATTTAACTGCAGTTTCTTTATTGGCAAACACTTTTGTGTAATGGTTAGCACTTCCTTCGGATTCCTCGCCAAAAAGACTGTCTATAGAAACATATCGGTCTATTAGCGCCTTTATCACCTTGTGAATGTACGGGAATCTCTCAGCGTATATCTTGCGGCCAATGTATTCAATTTTACCTGGCTTTTCGGGCCCATCTGGCCCATTAGGCCCATCGGGCCCGTTCGGTCCATTAGGACCATCTCCTCCTGATCCTCCATTGCCACCATACCTGCCATCGCTGCCAAAACCACCATTCGGGCCTTCTTGGTGGACGTATGGGTAAGCTGGGTACAACCCTTGTCTATAAATATAAGTATATTTTCCTTCGTCTCCAGGAATATACTTTCCCTCATTTAGAGGTCTATAGTACTTTCCGTCGTCGTTTGTATTGTATTTTTTGGGGTGGTATCTTCCATCATCATACGCTGAGCAGTGAATAGTTACTAAATAGAAGGTGAAAATCTGAAAATATATAATATTATTTTAGTTGCATGCAAGCATTTTTTAATTATGCAGAATACGTCACGCATTCTGCATAATTAAAAAAACAAGTTTGGGGTCTCTAACAGTATATTATTATGTTTTCAATGTTTCCGCGATCGTAACTCATTAAATTGAATGACTTAATACAGTTTTATCGCGTTATCTTAATGTAATAGATTGTATACAAATGTCAACTTAGTCTACCCGCGAATATGAAAACCATATTACTTAATATCTTCTTAAATACAGGGTGAATAGGACTTTGACAATTAGATGGACCGAAGGTAGACCGGGGTTATTTGTTTTGAATAACCCTGTATATTATAAAATATTAATATAATGGTCAGATGTAGCGCAAAATAAAAAAATATGGAAAGCAATGAGGAAAATCTTTGCCCAGCAGTGGAATAAAAATTTTAGAATTAAATAATATTTTTCAATTTAGTTTGTAAGAAAATATTAAGTAAATATGATTTTGGTTGGCATGTCAAAATGATCCTACAGATTTTTAGCGATAGTTTAGATGGTACTGAAAAATAGTAAAATAAATTAGTAAACAACCAATAAGTCATTTAAAGCAAACTTTATATATCTGGTCCTAGCATTTAATAAGGAAATCCATTTCATCTTATTCATACTCATGTAACGATGGCATGTCTCATTCATGCTGCTTGGTGCTATCCACTACATTTATCCATCATCTTATCCTGTCATCTTTTTTAGAAACTGTAGTTTCAAGAAACACTTTTTTAGAAACTGTAGTTTCAAGAAACACTTTTTTAGAAACTGTACTTTCTAGAAACACCTTTTTGAGAAACTGTCGTTCCAAATCTCATTTTCAAAATCTATTTTTAAATTCTTGGCACAATTTTTTTTCATCATCTGACTAAATCCACTTCCATTCTTCCTCCTGGACATACAATCTGGAAGAACTACTTCCTGCTTCGGCAATACATAATACTTATAATAAAATAAATATTTACATTTCACGTTTAATATCCAATATTCATCATCATCAAAGGCCCAATAATACTTCGTTCCATGGGAAGATATTACCATACTCGCCACGCTTGGCAGGTGGGTTGGCGAGCGTAGTTTCTTTGGCTTCTTGCGCTTCCGACGCTGCTGCCCATCCGAAGCATTTTTAAGCAGGCGAAGGATATAAATTCGTTAGATCTGGGAAGGGAGGGAATAAAGGTATTGGGTTACTAGTAGTACTACTCACTCGGATGAAAGGGGAAAAAGCAAGTAGCAGCTAGGAAGGCCGGGCGCGCGTACCCGATGCCATACCTGCAACCACCGGACAGGTAATTGTGGATGACACCCCTAAACACTTTCATCCAGTATTCGACACGTTAATATACATATAATTATAATAAATATAAATAAATAAATAAATATATACGGACAAATCACACAGATTGAGCTAGCCCCAAAGTAAGTTCGAGACTTGTGTTATGGGATACTAACTCAACGATACTATATTAGCTGCCACAGGTAGTAAAGGAAGCTAAATGCCTGCTATTCGCTGATGACCTGAAGCTGACGATGAAAATAACAAGCTCAGATGACTGCGAAAAACTTCAAAGAGATATTGATAGCGTGGTGAACTGGAGCAAACAAAATCTCTTAGAATTTAACACCGCCAAGTGCGTAACAATGTCATTCTCACGAGCTCGGACACCACTTAGGTATGACTACAATATTGAGGGTGTAGTTCTAGGAAAAGTTTCTGAGGCTAAGGATTTGGGAGTTACTTTTACCACCAGTCTATCTTTTACTGGACATTTTTCTAATATATGCAAAAAAGCATTCAAAAATTTGGGATTTTTACTACGCACAGTTAAAGACTTTAATAATGTTAATGCAATTATATCATTGTACAATGCACTGGTCCGAAGTCAGTTAGAAGTAGCATCGGTCATTTGGGATCCGCATGAGACAAAGTATAGTCTTATGTTGGAAAAAATCCAAAATAAATTTGTTAGGTATCTATATATGAGATTATACGGTGTGTATCCCTTCTATCCCTTAATGTATCCAACCTTATTTATCATGGGTATGGTTGGATACAATGAACTTAGGGTTCGGAGGAGGCTATCTCTTGTGCTATTTATCTTTAAAATAATGAGGGGAAAATTGTGTAATTCCGATATGCTGTCGCACGTAGGGTTGTGTGTACCAGATAGGTACGTGTGGCGTCGTCGCCGACCGCCGCTGCTGGCAGTGCCTCACGCGCGAACCAATCTGCTCCAGGAGGCCCCACTGACGCGGGCACTGCGCTATCTAAATCAGGTAGCTGAGGAGATCGACCTATTTTGTTGCACTTTGAGTGAATTTACAAGGATGTCATTATTGATAATTTCCTATAGATTGAAATAGCTACACTATCGCATTAGGTACCAAATCCTGTAATGATAGCTGTAAGAAGTAAATAAATAAATAAATAAATAAATAAATATTTTATAACAAATACATATATAGATACACATCCAAGGCCCAGGCCAATCTGAAAAAGATCATTTTCCATCTTGGCCTGGCCGGGGATCGAACCCGGTCACTCCGCGTCGCAGGCTGGCGTGTTGACCGCTGCGCCACGGAGCTAGTCAAACTATATAATTATACTTTTTTTTTTTAAACTTGGCAATATAATCTTTTTTTTTTAAACTTGGCAATATAATATAGTGCCTATTATAATTATCGCAACAGAGTGGAAGTCCCATCAAGAGGCATATGTTCAGCAGTGAACGCAAATATGCTGAGAAGAAGAAGAAGTGCCTATTATGTAGTATTCTTTTTCTTTTTTCGCGTCGATTGGACTTTAAATTAAAATCTAAGCTTGTAAACCATCTATGGAACACCCATATACACTAATATTATAAAGAGGAAAAAATGTTTGTTTGTAAAAGAAATACTCAAAAAAGGATTTCTAGCAGCGGGTTACATAATGTACGTTAATAGGAACCTTGCACGAAGTAAAGAATTCGGAAATGATTTATGGTTGAAATTGGTTGGGAAATTTTATGTCAAAAGTATAAAGATATCCAAAAATATATTACTATAAGATAAATTAAAAAAAATAAGCTTTTTAAAATAGCTTTTTATAAGCTTTTTAAAATAGCAACATTTATGTTGTGAGGCCATTCCCATAAACGCAATATTTAACATAGCTGCCTAGCAAAACTAAGTACTGGTAAACTTGTGACGACACTACTCTGTAGTATTATCAAAGGAACGTTTACTTAGGCTAAAATAAATGAATGTGACTTTGGAACCTTTGTATCTTGAAGAGATTTTGATTTAACAAGGTTGTTTTTTCACCGATGGCCCTACTTTTGTGAGGTTTTCCATTTAATTTCCACAAGAAAAAAATGTGTATAAGTAGTCCATTTACGATGACAAAGTCGTGCAAAAAAAGTTTGTGTAATTAAATTTATAGGTACTCGTTAATGTATTAGAAGAACCACCATGCTTATTTACAAAAACCAAGACGGTTTTTTCCTTATTTTTATAACGACTTCGATGAAATCTAAATATAAAATAATGGAATGACATGCGAGTCATTTTATAGGTATAAAAAGGGTATATAAATTGAAAAGAATAATAAGTTCATACTTTTCAATACGTCTAATAATATATTTAAAAAAACTTAAAACTGACAGGATGAAAAAGCGTTTTATTATGGAAAGTCATTTATCACATGACAAACTGTATTTCATATAAATAATTAAAATCAACGTATCTGTCTCAAAATGAATAACGTTATTTACATTAAATGATTAAAAGGTTGAAGTTCGTTTTCTCGTTGATTCGACATTGAGTAATAATACAAAATCTAAAAAAAATATCTACAAGGAATTAAACTATTTTGCGCGCTGTAACCTCACTTGAAATTATTTTCATTTCAAACACATTATAATTTTTGCAAATATTTTAAAGGTGAAAAATTCGAGGATGAGTCCATCTTCATACGGACACTACTGGATGGATGTTGATGACATTTACAATGTTATATCGAGATTAATATAAATGGAAGTCACGGACAAAATCCAGCAAATAAAAAAGGCCTGTATTTCTTCAAACTCCATTGTTTTGGTCTTGAAAACTCGATCTTGAAAATAACTTACCGGTTAATTTCTATTAAGAAAATTACTATAATCCTGTCACAAAGGTCAAAATAGAATGCCGTACTGGTCACGCGGACCAAGTCGCGGGCAACAGCTAGTTACTATTAACGACCAACACCACCATACAAAACAACAACGACAACAATAAAAAAAAAATTGTGCCTGCTACTCTGGGCACAGAATTAATAAAGTACTAACGTACTCTGGGTTCGACATGTTAAACGAGCAATTCCAAAGAGCTAAAAAGCGGTATTAATGCCTCATTTATGGGAAACTTCTATGGAAAATCTCCCAGATATCCGGTTTAAATAAGAATAACTATTTTTTTCGTTTCTATTTAATAATTTGACAGGGTTTAATGTTTGTATCCGCTATCACCTCTATATGGTTAAAAATTGGTGTTGATGGTTTTAAAATCCTGCTAATGGATATGGCACGGAGATTCCAAAATGTTGACGTCATTTAGTAGTTGGCTATGCTATGAATATAGTAGATAACGACATCAAAATGATAAATGGACTCTTCGAATTCGAATTTCAAATAAAAGAAAACCTTGAACAATACACGATTTGTGTCGAGTTCAAGGCTGAAATAAACATCTTTAAACAATTGGAATTTAAAAGCTTTTTGTTATAATTGGAAGCGCTAGTGGCTCAGTGGTCTAAGCTTGTAACCATAAGCGAAAGTTCCTGGGTTCAAACCCCGCCCAGCCCGACATGAACATCTGAATTTGTAGTCTAATCTAACTCACGTACGTTCATTCTCATCGAACACTACCTGCTTTCGATGAAGGAAAACATCGTTAAGCAACCTATGAGCTAGTAGATTATTTTAGTAAATAATCTACTAGCTCATATGGAAAGATATTGAACTAGGTCGTTAGACCAGAGTATTATGCAACGTTGCACTGAGCCGGAATTCGTTTATCGATATGCACTAATGACCTTGCCATCGATTTAACGTCAAGCCTAATGGATCGACACGGCTTATCACACGGCGAAAGAATTTTATTGTTTCACACTAGTGTGTGTGAAATATACAAGGCAATGGCAAACGACTCTATTTCCTGCCCGAAATAAACACACACACACATACATACGCACACACATACACACACACACACACGTGAGATAAATATATAAAATGTATGACAAACAAAATCTTGAGTCCATTATATTAATCAACTAGCTGTTGCCCGCGACTTCGTCCGCGGAAATTTCTGTTATTATGATTAATTAGTATAGATGTATATTTTTTTCCCGATTTCGAAACATTTTTTATTGATGCTTCGCTCCTATTGGTCGCAGCGTGATGTTTTATAGCCTAAAACCTTCCTCAATAAATGGACTATCCAACACAAAAAGAATTTTCCAATTTGAACCAGTAGTTCCTGAGATTAGCGCGTTCAAACAAACAAACAAACTCTTCAGCTTTATAATATTATATAAGTATAGATTTTTCCCAAGTTTTCGATAGTATACCAATAAAAATTGACTTGCCATAGAAACTTGATCAGCCGATTGCTCTATATGTGTTAACATTTCGATGTGACAAGGTTATACTCATTTATTATTATTACTTGCACATTGTATAATAATTTGTTTCTCTACACCTTTCAAGAGCATGAGATTTTCAACATGAACAATCAAAAATACAGTACGAGAAATCTATATACTATGAGTTATTATTTATCAACACAAAGGGCTTTCCCTTGACAGTATAATATTTAACAGAAAAAGAAATGAAGTAGGTACTTAGTCATTATTAAATTAAGAAACATCAAAAATAGCATTATGAATGCAAAGTATAATAAAAAAATAATAATTATGAAGTAGGTAGTTCTTAAGAACATTGTTCACAACACTGTATTTGCAAGTAGACAATATTCTATTTTGTCGTACTTTCTATTAACAGGACATTATTGAAGAAGCATAAGTAGCTATAATTTTAAGTTAAATTAATTAAATCATACAATATACATTGATTATTTCTATGTATGTGTGTGGGGGACATATACACAAAACAATAAATACACATAAGCATTATTTAAATACACCTTCTCATTGTTTTCTTTGTTAAACCAAAAATGTTTTTTATCCACATATGTGGAGGGTTATATAAAGCACAAATCGCTTAGTAAATTTATTAATTTTAATATTTTTTCCTGCAACATGTATAAAGAGTGGAGCACCTGTAACGCAAGTTTTTAACTTAGCAAAGGACTCCAGTATCCTTTGTATAGTGTAATTTCCTTATAAATCAATTATTATTTATTTTACTTATTTATAAGGTTGTGATTTTAAATTGCATTCTAACATTACTAAAATTTGCCCTTTTTTTTAAATTCACATCTTGATATAAATAAATCTTGAATGTTAAGAGCATTTTTGACCTAAATTTAGTCTAAAACCAATTAAACAAAAAAACCAATTAAGGTATGCCAGAATATATTATTTGGTGTGTTTGGTAATAAATAAAACATACTTACAAAACTAATTGCTTGCATCTTTGACATTAAATAACTTTAAACTGCAGTTCTCACATCTGTAATAAATTAAACGTCATATAATATTTGACGCTGCTTTGTTGAAAAATAACACCTCCTTAACTTTACCAAAACATCATATTTTTCATTGACATTTAATTAACATTTAGATGATGAATAAATTTTGTCAAATCATACCGAAAAGTGGAACAGAATCCTTAAATCAAGGCGTGGCGAGGCCGGGCAGAAGAATTAGCATAGTATAAATGTTTATATGATTTCCGTGGTTCGTCCGTCACGCACGAGATTTTGATCACTTTTCACTGCTCTCCCGAACGACCCCTGCTCCGGACTCGAGACGACCGACTTGCGTGAGAGTCGTTATTCTCATATGGAACGCTTGCGGTCTCACTTCACTTATCGATTTGCATAAAACAAAAATGAAATTTTAAATGCATCAACAATGTAGGCGCTGCATTCCAGAGGCCTTAGTTTATTAACATTTAAATCGTTATGATTATGACATGTCGTATAATGTCCATCCTCGAGCATTCCCAGAATAGGCTTCTATAAATGTCTAGTTATAATGTTGTTATGAAAAACGATACATTACTAAAGGTTGAAAATGTTACTTCAGTATTTTTAATGTTTTTCTTCATAACAGACAATGAAATATCTAAGGCTCAAGTGCTAAGTGGCCGTTTTCAACATTTTATATATACTAATTTTGGTTTGCATAATTTAATAAAGTCACTTTTATGATATCATATCACATATAAAACAAATGCAAAGTGACAATAGAATCTTTGCTAAAAGAAGGTTAGCTTGCACCAGCTTTTAAAGCTTTGTAAAATAACCAATCTAATGAAATAAGTTTATTCACGAAAGAAATGATGACACATACCTACTAAAAACATCTCGCTCTATAAAATTCCTTGTACATATGTTAATACTGTCTGTTTTTTGTAACTTAAAAAGTTACCTGTCCCATGAATCATACATAAGTGAACATTTCAATTGTTTTTCTATTGCGTCACGTTAATGGACAGGGAAAGGAGGTAATAACTTTTTTTTTCATTTAAGTTTGATACGATTTAGTATGCCGTCCTCTAAGCCCGTCTAAGTGCGCGATTTAGTATGTCATATTAAACCTGAGAGAGTGAAAAACCATGAGACACACAAATCTATCAAGATGGCTTTAAAGGCTTACCTAGCTTAACTAGCGCCACCCTTTATATTATCTTGTACTCATAAACCAGATCAAATTGAAAAATCTAATTCCGTACTTCGTTAGTAAATTACATGTGGGGTTTTTTGGTATATAAACTTTTGATTATTGTATAAGATATTGTGTAAGGGAACTACTAATTACCATCTAAAGTGACCGCTTTTGGTGGCAATCAAAGAAAGTAATTATCTTAAGTGATCAAAAGTAAAAGAATGAAAATTAACACACAAAAACTAAAAGTAATTTACTTCACCGAAGTTACATTCCTCAACTCTCGGAGTGAAGTTCGCTCAGCCCTCCGGGGAAACGACGTAGTTGGCACTTCAGCAATATGCCACAACGTTTGGTCTGTTGCCTCGCAGTCGCAGTCTGGAGAATGCCTAAGTCCCCATTTATAGAGATGGTGGTTGGACCGTCCGTATCCCGTCCGGGAATCGGATTAGTTTAGGAATGTCCCTTGGGTACGGACCTGGACTTTTTAGTACATTCAAAAGTCATGTAAATTTATTTTGATACCTATATAGTATACGCCCTATACATATTTCCGATTTTCTAACTTAGCATTATTTAGATTGTTACATTGCGTCACACGCGTTCTTCTGTCATAAAATGAAGATGCTGCAAAGTGCCCACCCACACACCTAGGAATGTACATGCTCGTAAACCTACATTCTACGTGTTAATACAGCTGTACACGCGGGTCGTAAATGACAATACCATGCATTATTAATATAAGTTTGCCACGTTATAACTTAATTACAAGACATATATTAATATATCTGTTGTAATTATGATAATCTTCTATACATATAATAAAACAGTAAAAATATTTTGTCTGTACATTTAGAATTTTTGGCTGAAATGGATAGAGGGACACTTAAAAAGAATAATAAAAAGCAAAAAACATATTTTAGAATTTCTTGTCTGTCTGTCTGTATGTATGATCACGATTATATCCGAAAATACTGAACCGATTTACTTCAAACTTTCACCAATTGCTTTGTTTTAACTCGGCAAAACATTTAAAGTTTGTTTCATCAAAATCGATTCATAAAAAAAAAGTTATCGTCATTGGAATGAATTCAAAGCATGAGTTTGCCTGCAAATATATAGCAAATATAAAATAAAATAACAAGTGACTTATGAAAATTAAAATCCAAAGTCAATTCATCATCAATAAATGACAGCATATACCTATCCATACTATCCATAGTAATCCATACTAATAAAAAAGGAGAAGCTGACTGACTGACTGACATATCAACGCAGGGCCTAAACTATAAGGGTTAGGAACTTGAAATTTTGCACAGGAGTTCCATTTATAACGTAGGGGAGCACTAAGAAAGGATTTTTGGAAATTCATCTCCTAAGGGGGTAAAACGGGTTGCAAAGTTAGTATGAAACTTTGTCGTTTTTGAAGTTATCGAATGAAATTCAGCATGAAGGTTCTTTATTGAAAGGTATGAAACACGAGTAAAATATATTACTCAAAAATCATCCCTTAAGGGGGTAAAATAGGGGTGCAAAGTAAGCATGAAACTTTGCCATTTTTGAAGTTAGCCGAATGAAATTCAGCATGAAGGTTCTTTACTGAAAGGCATGAAACATGATTAAAATATTTTTCTCAAAAATCATCCCTTAACTTTAGGGTATAACGGGGATGCAAGCTTAGTATGAAACTATCCGTTTTTTAAGTTATTCAATTGATATTCAATATATATAACTAATTCAATTAAGTTGTTTCATTGAAAGTCATGAACTAAAATAATATATTCCGGGTAATTCTACGGTTCCTGAGAAATCGAAACTTACGCGGGCGGAGCCGCGGGCCAAAGGCAAACCTGACTTATATATAACAACGCACGACCGAAACTACTGTGCCCAGAAACTTGAAATTTGGCACAGGGATTCTTTTTATGATGTAAACGACCACTAAGAAAGGAATTTTACAATAACAGTAAGGTAAGTTTGTATGGACATTTTCTAATTTCTGGACGTTCTGGATTACAAATAAAAAGATGTATGTAGGTAAAACCGACGAAATATTCGCCTGAAGGGATAAGATAGGGAGTAAAGTTAGTATGGATTTTTTTTCATTTCTAGACTTAGAAGTATGAAAATAAGTATATACGTTCTAGATTACAATTAAAAAAGATCTGTGTAGGTAAAATGTATAAAATTCCCCCCCTAAAGGGATAAAGGGGAGGGGTGATGGTATGGAAATTTTCTCATTTCTGGACATAGAAGTATAAAAATAAGTATATATGTTTACATTACAATTAAAAAGATCTGTGTAGTTAAAATGGACGAAATTTCCCCTTGAAGGGGTAAAATAGGCGGGGTAAAGTTTGTATGGATTTTTTTTATTTATTTACTTAGAAATATGACAATAAGAAGTTCTCCATTACAATTAAAAAAATATTTGTGACGTACAGGACACAGGATATGGTGCTTAATTTTTTTCTCCAGTTATAAAAAGAAGTAGTCCCCATACAAACATTTCATACCTATAATGTACGTGAACGAAGTCGCGGGCACTGCTACTTAAACATATGTTTGTAGTAATATCAGAATATTACCCTGTCATAAAGCAGCTGAAATATTTTAACAATTACTATCTAGCGATAGTAGCTGTTAAATGTGTAGCACCCACGGCTCTCTTGAGTTTTATTTGTAGGTATATCTAGTCCTGCGAGCTTATTAGTGTTTTACAAATAACCTTGTGTATACCTAGGGATCACACAGATTCAGCTAGTCCCATAGTAAGTTATTAAATACGATATTCATCCAAGACCCACGCCTATCTGAAAAATATCGATTTCCATCATGACCTGCCGGCCTATTCGCTAACTTAGTGTACAACGTTTTGATAGTCACTTCAAAATACATTACGGCTTTCGTATGATTGACTATTTTTATTTAAGATAAAAACCTTTCGTCGAGTAATTGGCTGAGCACTCTTGAATGGCAATTTCGATTTGTTTTTGATTTCCCAGCATTTTCTCCCATAGAAAAAAACATATTGATGGGCCGAGTAGAATATTCAAGGTATCGAGGGTTTACACTGGGTATATTATCCACACTTTGATATTATCAGGGTAATGTGATAAAAATAGTAAAGAAACAACAACAAGAAACAATCAAATAATCTGGACTCGTCACATTTACTTTACTCATTACAACTAAAACAGATCAGAAGATTTTATTACAACAGAGACTTATAATAATAGGCAAGGTACTAGCGCGCGAATATCCGAACTACATTTACTTAGGTAAATGGGCACCAGTTGGCTGGAAGCCGTTCTCATCGGCGATGTAGTCTACCCTGTAGGTGACGCCGTCAGGGCCGACGTACTCGTAGAATCCCTTGACTCTCAAACTGTCGTGCTCGTTGTCGATCTTTTCGATTGCTCCGGATTCCTCGGCAAGGATTTTGTTCTCAGTCTCGTACAGGTAGTGGTAACCGTCAGGGTTGACGTCTCCCTCTTGGCGGATGATGCCGTATTTGTAGTCGTAGTCACCGCCAGTGGGGGGAGCAGATCCGACCTTAGCGACGGCAACAGAATTGCCCACGCCGCTGGCGAACCTACTGGCTCCGAAGACACCGCGTCCGGCGCTGGCAGAAGCCGCAACACCGAGACCGACTCCGGATCCGGCACCACCAACACTGCCGTCACCTCTGAACGAAATATATAATATTATATATAATATATTGTATTTATGCAGACTGTAAGAGCAGTCTTTTGATTCATTATATATGTTTCATTTTATATTACAACGAAAAAGGCCACATGCTGTATCACCGGTTAGCTTCGGCTGTTGTGTAGCCACTGAAATGTACGACAGAGTTCGACTTGCCACCCATTCAAGAACTGCTAAACTATTCAAATGATCACTCAATTGTATAACACGCCTTAGACAAGCCGCAGTTCAACTTTATCTTCAAAAGCATTTTTCTTATTATTCTTTAAAGATATATGATTGTAGTGTTAAATTTATTTACCATCCATTATCAACCAAGTTCTCTGGTAGCCGCAATGATGGATTTTTTTGAAAATGAATGCCACTCTAAGTCTAGTTAAACAATCCAAGAGCTGAGGCAGTGACTATAGATGTCGAATCCTTACTAGCTTTCGCCCGCAGCTTCGCTCGCGTCAACGTCAATACCTCGGGAACAGTACTTTTTTCCGGGATGAAAGGTAGCCTATATCCTTTTCTGTACTTCAAAGAACTTGTATGCAAAATATCATGAAGATCGGTTCAGTAGTTACGGCGTGAAAGCGTAACAAACAAACCCACTTTCGCATTTATAATATTAGTAAGGAAGTAAGGATCCTTGTAATATTATAAATGCGAAAGTAAGTTTGTCTGTTTGTTAAACTTTCACGCCGTAACTACTGAACCGATCATAATTAAATTTTATATACTAGTTCCTTGGAGTACGGAGAAGAACATGGGGTACCGTTCATCCCGCAAAATAGTACTGTTCTCGAAGGAACGACGTTGACGCGAGAATAGCTGCCGGCAAAAGCTAGTGAACCATAAATTAACTATCTATAAAATATTGTTACATTTCGTTCTTCTCTGTACAATCAAATACAGCTTATAGTACCTCAGTAACTACAACATACCTATAGCTGCAAATGCACGAAATCGCTGACTTTTCTAGAATTCGTTGGGATATTAATAAGCTAGGCTCTTAACGGTGTCATTGTGTGCAAAAAACATACATAGGCTTCTTTTATGCATGAACTAGCTTTCTCCCGCAGCTTCGCTCGCGTCAACGTGAATCCCTCGGGAACAGTACTTTTTTCCGGGATGAAAGGTAGCCTATATCCTTTTCCGTACTTCAAAGAACTTGTATGCAAAATATCATGAAGATCGGTTCAGTAGTTACGGCGTGAAAGCGTAACAAACAAACCCACTTTCGCATTTATAATATTAGTAGGGACGATGGAGTGGTTTGCCATATATCCACTAGTGTACAGTTTTGCTGACGACGTTTCCCTATACTGCAAGAGGAAGTGGTTAAAAAAAATTGACGTCACTTGAATTTTATTTGCTTACATACTTGGACGTCGAGCTGGGCGAATCCAGGATCATTCTGTCATTAAAGACAGGCCCACTTTATAGTGGTTTTCTCTAGGTTGTCTTTAAAATTTTTGCTTGATCGCATTTTGGACTAACGGTATAAACTGTCAAACAAAGCCTTATGTCATATTTACTAGCGAACTTTGCTCCAATAAACAGAAATTTCCTAAGACATCCAGTCTGCGATTATGTATTGCATATCTTTAAGAAACAAAATACAAGTAGGTATTACTCGTACCTGTATGCGTTGTTGTCGGGAGTGTAGGCGCCTCCTGGGCCTCCTGGGCCGCCAGCGTCGCTGGAGCCAGTGTAGAAACCGCCGGCTTGACCACGGTCTCCCCGGTCACCGCTGAAACGTTTTTACATTAAAATAAATAATAAATAAATATATACGGACAAATCACACAGA
The DNA here is from genome assembly GCA_947532085.1 of Elegia similella. Classification (NCBI taxonomy): domain Eukaryota; kingdom Metazoa; phylum Arthropoda; class Insecta; order Lepidoptera; family Pyralidae; genus Elegia; species Elegia similella. The sequence goes on from OX383930.1 coordinate 16,477,080, forward strand.
TTGAGCTAGCCCCAAAGTAAGTTCGAGACTTGTATTATGGGATACTAACTCAACGATACTTTATTTTATAACAAATACATATATAGATAAACATCCAAGACCCAGGCCAATCTGAAAAAAGATCATTTTTCATCTTGACCTGGCCGGGGATCGAACCCGGTCACTCCGTGTCGCAGGCTGGCGTGTTGACCGCTGCGCCACGGAGCTAGTCTAGCTAAAATATAATAAATAAATAAATATATAGGGACATAGCTCACAAATTGAGCTAGCCCCACAGTAAGTGGTGAACTTGTGTCGTAAGATACTAACTCAACGATACTATGTTTTATAATCATTGAATAGTTTTTCTAGTTCAATGTTTTTAATAGATACTTAAATAGATAAACATCCAAGACCGAACCCGGAAACCCTCGTATCGCAGGCTGGCGTGTTAACCACTTCCCCACGGAGCTCGCCACTATATATAATCTATTTGAAGTTAAAATATTAAGTTTACAAGTTTGAATTGAGAAACATCTGAGTTTTAATGTTACCAAAAACGACAGAATGTACTAACCTAAGATATTAAAAATGACAATGTACTTAAATATTAGTGCAAACATACATATTATCACGCCTTTATTACCTTACGGGGTAGACAAGGCAAAATATCGGTAGATATTTATCCCTAATACAGTTTTAATCTTCAGTAATTGCACAATCAATTATGTCTAGCAAACTATGCTCAAGTTATTTTTCTAATAGTTACATATTCAGTCGTATTCGTCTCCAGAAATATGTGCTCATTAATTTTCATATCTTAAAATATACTGTCCCTAAATTATTGTTGAAACTATAATTGGCTTTACACGTGTCGCATAACGATAAATGTCAAACAACGGATGCACTAATATATCAAATGACAATTGAATATTAACCTTTAAATTAGTAGTGCCATTAAATTTATTTTAATTCCTAATTATCATCAAAAGTGGTCTAATCACAAAACTAGAAATGCAAATAAACTACTCTAACGATGACGTGCCAGAAGATGAGTTATATTTCGAGATAATACGCGCATATGATTAAATTATATCATAAAGGAAAAAACATAATAAATTGAGGAGTTTCAAACGAATAGAAAATATTTTGGTTCACCTTTTTGATGAAATGCCGAGCAACTTTAACAAAAAAATACTAAGCAAACGATATTATACTCATAAATCCTAATTAAGTATTTAGGAGGATGTAGGTATGCTATATTATACGCATATATTCTCCTAAATACTTAATTTTAAAGTCGTTTTGGGAAAATTGAAAACTTAGAAACATAGCTACAGTCTTATAAATGCCTATAACGTCATTCTCAATTTAGTTTAAAACAAGAAACTATTTAATGTGAAACATTGACAACAAACGAGCTTGGAAAGGATTCGAGTTTCTTTTTTTTAACCATTTAACAAATTTAAAAAAAAAAAATATTGTTTATTGAAAAGTTAAGCAACGAACGATTCATATCAAAGTTACCCTTCATTCTCATATTTTTCTTTTTCTTTTATTTACGATTAACTTCTTTAATTAAAATTAAATTAAAAACTTAAATTCGTGAAATTACACCTAATTTTACACCCAAATATATCCCAAATCACTGTTAACATAACTTCGATAGTTATTTCCAGTTTCGTAGATAGGGTTTATAGTTTCGAGACATGGGTGCTATTTCATTATAGTTTGTTTCAAATACTTACTTGTACTTTCCAGAGTCATCAGGAACGTAACGGCCAGAGTTGTCGGCTCTAGGGTTGTAGCGGCTAGGGTCGTAGCGGCTGGGGTCGTAGCGCGATGGGTCGTAGGTGCCCGACGACGCTACGGCGGTAGCTGCTATCCGCGGCACGTTCGACCGGAACACATTCCGGCTATAAATAATAAAGACCTGATGTTTATAGCCTAGATAAACTTTACAATTTTTTTCACTATTGACTATGTAAATACATAAACCGTATGATTTTCGTTAATTTTGAAACTCGAGTTTGTGACTTCACTTCGAGAACAAAGTAATTTTTAAATGAATTCGCCATGTAATCAATTAATTTTCGTTTTTAAGAATATTTTTTCTTTAGAGTAAGAACCAGAAACATAGTCAGAAGGAAACAAATTTTCAGGTATCCTTATCCTTACTAATATAAAAGTGACTTTGTTTATTTGTTTGTTTGTTACGCTTTCACGCCGTAACTACTGAACCGATCATCATGAAATTTTGCATACAAGTTCTCTGGAGTACGGAGAAGGACATAGGCTACCTTTTATCCCGGGAAAAAGTACTACTCCCGAGGGATCGACATCGACGCGGGCGGAGCCGCGGGCGAAAGCTAAAAAATTTTGAAATATTCGATAATGCTAACCTTTAGAATATTTAACTCATGTAAATATATCCTAGTATAAAGAATAACCATTTTGACTCGAGAAGAAGAAGAATAACGGGATATACAAAACCAATGATAATAATATAACCCAACATAAGTCCAGCAACATTACAATCCCATAACGCACTAGTTTCTATTTTAAAAGGCAATAGTTCCTCCTCCGGCCAAGACCTGTTCAAGGGCATATCATACATTGGTATTTCCAGGAACGGGTTCTGGCTGGAGACTAACATTATATCAACTTCTCCACAGGTGTAGGTGTTGGATCTATATCCCCAAGCAAAACTCTCAAAGGATCGAGGTAACACTCGTGACTTAAAAAGAGATACAAATAATAATATATTACTAGCTGCCCCGGCGAACTTCGTTTCGCCATAAGTTAAAAACTATCCTATCTCTTAAGTTGGATCGAACTGCACATGGTGTGCGAATTTTATTATAATCGGTTAAGTGGTTTAGGAGTCCATTGAGGACAAACATTGTGACACGAGATTTATATATATTAAGATATATATATATAAGATTATTATTTATGTAGCCTACCTGACTTGAGGGGCCGCAAGCGCCACACCCACCGACAAACAGAATACCTGAAACAAAAATAAAAATATTAGTGTCATCACACTAAACCACCATTTTTATACAAGATTGTATTTACAATATTGTTAAATTTATTGGGAATTAATAACTGACATTTATAACTCATTAATTCATAATTTTCCATAATTTGATAATAACTTATAAAATATACATCGTTACACAATCTTTTTCTGTATTTAGCTAATCCAATTATTGGACTAGTATGTTCTGTACTAGTTGCGCATCCTCGGCCCACTCACCACAAAAGTCCGCATTTCGTAGTTATCAGGCGCGCTTAACTACCCGAATGTGCTATTTAAAAAGTTGAATCTTATTTATACCTTTTTCACAAAATCTATTGAAGTATATAACTCGCTTCCACTTTGTGTCATTTATAATGTGGAGTTTGACATTTATTCATAAGACAAAGATTCTCAATCTTCGTGTCGTCTATAACATTGATCGATTCTTGCATCGACACTGGCTCAGATTGTATCGAAGATAAAACAAAACAATTAGTAAAACTAACTAAATAGTAGAAATATCTGATACATAATTTTAAATAAATATTTCTCAATTAGGCTTACCCCACGTGTTTGATGATTGATCTTTGAAACAAATTACTGTATTGACTTTCATAACGTTAGTACTTTGCAATAAACAAAGAAGAAGAGTGCGGATGGTAGTTTAATTTCAAAATTAAAATTCACCTCAACCACAATGTTATTCCTCGTTTTTCATCGTTCAGAAAATACAGTAAATTAAATATTTTAAGCATTTATTTAAAACTCAGTAAATTGTACTAGGTATATCATAATGATTCTCTTAATTGATTTATCTGAAGAATATCTGATGCAAAGAATCAACGACCTGCTGAATTTAAGAGTATCGTTAAGTCATTGTTAGACATATTTTGTTTAACTAATAAATGACGTCTAGCAATTTCCTAATAAATGACGTCTAACCATTTAGGTTAAAAACAAAAATCTATGTTCAGTCAGATACCGACATATCTTTAGTCTAAAAGAAAATCAATCAAGAATTAGGTAGAGACCTAATTCTTCCTACCTAAGTAGGTAGAGACCTAATTCTTGAATTTTCTCTTAAACTAAAAATAATATTAAAATATACAGTGTGTAACAAAATCATATTTACGGGGCACGATCAGGACATCACATTGAAGAATTTTCCCCATGGCATATACATCGAAATACTTAAAAAACCCTTTGACGTTTGAATCTTGATGAACTGATTGATTAATTTGTATAGAAAGTCAAAGTTATTTTTCCATGTTCCGATTTTGTCCCCTGGAGAAAATTGTTCAATATTATGGGGTGATCAGGTCCCTTTAATATTAATTCGCCATTTTGTTACATCCTGCATATTCAGAGAGATTTTAAGGAAGACTATCGAAGTTCTTAAAAATTTATTTTTAAATTGTACTTTAAAAATACATTTTTTACATGTCAACAATTTTACAATACAACATGTCAAAATACAAATTAATTAATAATAAAATACACGTCAATTGTCATTAGTAAAAAAGTCCACCCCGAGTCGTACCTGATGCAAAAGTGCCCATAATACTTGCAGCATTCCCCCGCTGTATCGCGAGGGATATGCGTCGCGTCAGGTATGACTCGGCGCTAAGGTCAGCACCACCATTATTTAAGCGCCTGCAGCTTTAAGCATCAAGCTCCGCTAACCTCCACAGCGAAAGGGATAAAAGTGTAAGCCGATGTAAGGGGCGCGTATTTAATGTATAATTTTTCAAATATACATTATCATATTAATATTACTTTTGGTTTGAGAGAAAATTCAAGTTATAGGGGCCTGGTCAGGTACAGGGGCCTGGTCAGGTGCTTAGTACCTGACGTTTACCTCCCAAGTATCATACAAATTCCCTATCGTACAGAGCATACATACATTCATACCTATCTATTTTCTTTACTTATTTAAAAAACTTTTGAGCCTATGGAATTACAGTAGGTGGACTTAATGCTAACAGCATTCTCTCCCAGTCAACCTTGAGAAGAAAAACAGATAAAAATACCTGTTCACCACTAAGGGTAATTATTCCCAGAACATTTAACTTAAAAATCTTGGGTAACTTATAGCAAGAATAAACATAGGTTTATATGAAATAGGTTTAAAAAAAATGATGATAACTTTTAATAAGGGCTATCCGTGCTGTAAAGTGCTTGCCAATACAAATCAGATGAGCCCAAACACGATGGCTTTATCTACTTTAGTTTAGAAGAGCCATCTATAGCCACCTTCTGACTCTTATAACAGATCAGGTCTATGGTATCATAATATTGCGTTGTCATCCGACATAAGAATATAACATTTCAGCTGAGTTGTTTAAGGATACGTGGTTCAAAATAGAGTGCAAGGATTTGTTGCCTTGACATCGAGGCCACGTGGAGTCGCCGGCACGCCTGCTTCGAAAAATTCCTGCTTTTATTCCCTCCTCGTCGAATCTTTGCCAAAAAATCTCTTTCATTACCGCCACCTCGAGGATTTGACTCTCACAGACAAAGTAACAGCGCAAGTTAAGTAAAATATACGATCAGTTGATAAATGAAATTATTTTCAGAAAAGTTTTCCAATATCTAAGGTTAACCTCAATACCAGGTAAAATAATAAATACGATCTTGTGTAATTCAATATTTTTTGTGCCTTTTTAATAGAACATAATTAGAATTTACTACTAGCATGACTGCTAGAGGTTTAATTATTATATAACATTTCACGTTATGCCACAGTTTGAGAATCCTTTTTAGCAGCTAATTAATTACTTAGGATGGACCGATTCTACTCAGTATGTATAATAAATGAACTAACTGGCTCCTTTACACTTCTGGACAAATAATTCGATAGATTTTGATGACCACCTGAAGCATTTGACTGACCCTAAGTAATGTGATAGTAATTTAGGAAAACTATTTGTAAATCAATAAATTATTGTGCTTGACATTATATAATGATGATTTTGCAATTGTGATGTATGTAACATTAATTAACACAAATGATTTTGTGTTAATTAATGTTATTTTATAATATTGATACCCAAAAATATTTCGTTGCATAGATATAAATATTTTTACAACACATATTTCTTAAAGTGACTTCTGATACCTACACCAATTTTTAACTCATAAGCGGCGTATTAAAGTAAATTCCTTAAATCTAAAATATTACGGCAATGTAAAGTAAAAAGCTCTGGTGCGGTAAAGTAAATAACTTTTTAATTTTCTTTTAGCAAACAATTCTTAGTTTCAAAAGCTGTCATATAGAATAGAATACATAGACATATTACATCACATAAAGTATTATGTGATGTGATATATGTATATACATATGTTGTAGTCAACGCGCTTGCCGTGCCCTCTACCGGTAATCAATGTACCTAACTATTTTACGATTAAATAATCTTGGCCATATTCTTATCATGTCTACCCAAGCCACATCATGAAGTAGCCAATAGACAGTGAAACATTTCATGAAATGCGACTATTTCATAAAATTCTCGAGCATTTCATGAAGTGAGCAAATGTACGATATGGCCACGACATACACATGAATTTTTTTGAGCAATAATAGTGTATATATATATTTTTTTTTTATTAAATCCAGCGGATATTAAAATAATATTTTGTTTAAATGTTATAATTTGTCTAATACTATCGGATATGGGTCCCATAAAAAACTTAACTGCTGGGACAACTATAGATAGATTCGATTAATTTAATTTTAAAATATTTCTTGTGAAAGTATTAAAATTCTTTTTAAACATTATCATATCCATGTATCTTCGTGATCAGCATTAGGCACTGAAATGCGTCCAATTAGTACACTTGTGCTTTACTTCTAGAAAATTATTTATATAGCTAAAAAACAATTCAACTTAATATTAAACATAATTAATAACAACATAAAAATAAAAAAGTATAAATAACTTACAAATAAAAAACTTCTTCCAACGCACCGCATCGAGGCAAAGTACCCAAAATACTGGCAGCATTTCCCCGTTGCACAGCGAGTCCGATACGTTGTGCAAAAAAACTGCCAGCTCTTGGATCACCAGTTACCTCGATGAGACGCTTTACTTCTTATAACTTGGTACTATATTTAATACCTTTGTATCTATTCCGTAATATTTTAAAGCAAGCATTTTCCCTGCTCGTATGTGTAGAGATACCAGATACATATAAAATCAGTATGGTGTTCAACCACTGGTCATAGTTTTCAAGGCCGTGTCAATATTTCTCGGTCGACGAAATCTTGGATTTTTATATTTATGGTAATCAAACTATAATGATACTGTATCGATCTGTCATTTAAATTCACAAAAATATTTATTATTTTCTCCTATATCCGGCTAAAGTCTAGAGACAGATAAAAAAAAAGTAGTAATTAATTAAGATAAATCTGTACCGATGTATTCACATACCTAATATTTTCTATTAAAAAACGTATCAGAATGAGTTTATTTGCAAGACGATGTTAAAAAAAAATAAAGAAATGGCAGCCATTTTATTAGAATTAAAAAGAATTCAATATAATCTTTATATTTATATATATTATTTGTTGAAAACGATAAAACCAGGCAATACGAGTCGGAGTCGCACATTGAAGATTCCATACAAACATACAATAATTTACTACTTACTAGAAAATAACACTTTTCTTGTTTTTTTTTATGACTTAGGGTGGCAAACGATCAAGCGAGTCACCTGATGGTAAGCGATCACTGCTGCCCATAGACTACTGCAACACCATTTTTGTGGACTATCTTTTTTTTTTCTGTGTCATTAACACATTCTATTAGGGTATTTCATTGTAATAGGGTCCTATTGCAACCTTTGGGTACGCAACGCTAAAAAATGAAACAAGCTTACCTTTTTCAGGTATACATGTTTTAGGTCCTACTACATCTATATGTAGTAGGACCTAAAACATGTATATTATATTATTACAAAGAATACTTCTAACATTTCAGGAATGTTGTTTCCTGAAATGTTAGAGGTAAAAAGAAAGTAATTCTAGGTTGGAATATACATGTTTTAGGTCCTACTACATCTATATGTAGTAGGACCTAAAACATGTATATTATATTATTACAAAGAATACTTCTAACATTTCAGGAATGTTGTTTCCTGAAATGTTAGAGGTACCCTTTTGTTTTGGCTGCGTAAGCAGAAAAAATCACACGTTTAAACTTATTATTTTATCTTTGTTTTAATTACAAATTTTAATTAGAAAGCATCTTAACACAAAAAAACAACAAGTTCATGATTAAAATAAAAGTACTTAAAAGTAAACGAATGAATTAATTTATATATAAAAGGCAAAATGTTATCTACATAAAGTGCTACACTTTTATTACTTTATTTACTTACCTAGTGTAAAATTAGAACATGGGTTTTTTTACTATATCTCAAACGATTTAAATCAAAAAATAAAGAAAACTAAACATCTAAATATAAATAACTCATAGGTGACTGACTGACTGACATAGTGATCTATCAACACAAAGGCCAAACCACTGGACGGATCGGGCTGAAATTTGGCATGCAGGTAGATGTTATGCTAAGAAAGGATTTTGATCAATTCTACCCCCAAGGGGATAAAATAGGGGATGGAAGTTTGTATGAAACTATACTTCTTAACGCGAGCGAAGCCTCGGGCAAAAGCTAGTTTTTATATATCATCATCATCATCATCAGGTCCTTTTTAGTCTCCACTAAAGGAGCACGACCCTCTCGGTACATATTGCTTCGTTAAATCAGAATACCGAATATATAATATATAACCGAATAATAATAGTCAATAACATTTTTAATAAAAAAAATAATGTGACTGATAGCCCGGTTTAGATTCAGTATAATGCATTTTTTATTTATTCTTCCTATGTATTACTTCTACCTAAAAGTTTAAGTAAAAAGACAAGTATAGTTTGCACTATTCAAAATTATTTTCTTAATTTAACTTATTTTACTGGCCTGGCCTCTGGATTTTCTAGTACCAACCTTACTGTTCTACTTTATGTATGTCCTTATGTACAAGCATATAGGCTACCTAAAGTTTCTCATATCTTATGTACTTACAATGTACTCAAAACGGTGCTCAAACATTATTATTACGTATCACAGAACTGTTTCACTTGAATTGATATTATATTTACATACCAGATATCATGCACTACCTTTATATACTCGTTTTACCAAGATCCATCAATATCTATGATAAGTATGATATTTTCAATACATAGGTGGTTCAAATCAAGAATTCCTAGTCTAGTATAGGTTCACAGTGTCATCTGCGCAAAATACCTACAGTGAATCTATGCAATGAAGTAATATTCATATGTACTTACAGCCTTATATGAGTGCTAGCTAATGGTTAAATTATTTATAAGTCATAAACCCTATTTTTTATTGTACCACCTTTACGAAGTAAGATGCAAATTTTGAGGTGTGAAACATATTTTTTCTATATTTATGGCCCTCGCATCAGATAATCCTTGTAAATACCTGACTGACACGTATGCTTTTTTTATGATATAGGGCGGCAAACGAGCAAGCGGGTCGCCTGATGGTAAGCGATCACTGCTGCCCATAGATTACTGCAACACCTGGGGTGTGATGTGACAAGAGCGTTGCCGGCCTTTTAAGAAAACATAGACTCGTTTTTTGAAGGTTCCAATGTAGTACCGATTCGGGAATACCGCGCGGGCAGTTCATTCCACAGTTCAGTCGTATACACTCAAGTGTACATCCTCATCAACACCATGCGTTACACTTTTTTATTTCTACGACCATCCGCCAACATTTTCTTTGTTCCCGTTTGGGAGACATCAATTATATGATTTCTTCCTTTACTCACCCCAATTTATTTGGGGTCGGTGCACTATGTACTTAAATCTCTTCTATTTTGCACTAATATTAGCTGTCTTGTACAATTTTTTTATGCAGATTGAAACATACTATTCGTACTTCCAAATAGAAAAAATCAGAACACTTCAACTCATCCCTATTTGTGTCATGTCATGACATCAGTATCCCTAATGGAATACAGAATTGCAAGAAAAAAATAAGACAGGTAATAAATGAAAAAAAATGTCCTTCCATAGAAATTTGCCCAGCTGATCGGCGACGTGGTATGAGAATCCAATTTTTTTTTCGATTATAGATTTCATTAGGGATTCTGATTACAGAATTTCTATATAGTTCAGCAGTTCAAAATCATGCGGTATATAGGGAACAAATCACAAATCGAGTCAGCCCCACTGTACGTCGTAAACTTGTGTCGTAATATACTAACTCGACAATACTATATTTTATAATAGACTAGCATTCGCCCGCGGCTCTGCCCGCGTCAATGTCGATTCCTCAGGAATAGTGTTTTTTCCCGGGATAAAAGGTAGCCTATGTCCTCCTCCGTACTCCAGAGTACTTGTATGCAAAATTTCATGAAGATCGGTTCAGTAATTACGGCGTGAAAGTGTAAAAAACAAACAAACAAATAAACAAACAAACTCACTTTCGCATTTATAATATTAGTTAGGATATATATTTAGGAACACATCCAAGACCCAGGCCACCCTGAACAATATCGATTTCCATCTTGACTTGACCGGAGATCGAACCCTGTGATTCAAAGGCACTTGCTGTATCATTGAGCCACAGAGGTCGTCTTTGTTCTAGAAAATGAACCACAGGAGACATGTCCTGGGACACTATCTTCCATACTGGTCTGAGAGAAAAGAAAAAACGTAGAATGTAACAGCTGCTTCTTTTCCCACGCAGATCGTTAAAGCCGACCAAGGGAATGGGTAAAATCTGAGGAATTAAGTTAATAGGCGATACGGCTAGCAACCCATTACTTTTATTATTCCGTTTCCCATCTAATTCCCATCAACATGCTAAACGTGGCCTTCAGGTCAGGCAGTCAGGTCAGGACCTAGGGTCTTTTTACCCCGCAAGGGAAAAAGACGTGATACTATGTATGTCTTGGGACAACGAGACGGTTTCTAAATTAGACTGAGGAGGTTTTATGCCTCTATATAGAAGTTATTTTATTTAGGACCATGAAGTAATGGTTTAACCATAGGGCCCATTAAGCATCATATAAATTTAGATATGTTGTCAAAACATGGTTCTTCTTCACATATTTAAATTGTCATCACATTATATATTCTGAGATTTTTTATCTGTACAATCCTACGACATAGGATTGTAAATCAGCATATTAATTATTATTTCTTGTTGTCCATCCTTGGACCTAACACTAGTAAATCATGACTGATGAGGCCAAAATTCAAATATGTAGTAGGTATACTTAGGTAGGTTAACTGAATTAACGAATCAAAATTCGTCCTCTTGAATATTTACCTAATGATGGACACATAGGTAAACTCTAAAAAATATGTTATTGACTTTCACAAATGTGTATATCCAAAAACAAATATATGACAGCCAGGCATGCGTGCTAAATATTCTTTAATTTTATCCCATAAACATTTTCATTAGGCCCTATTACATAAATAAAATAAATATAGTCATATTCCAGACACTTCAAAAGCATGGTATTAGCTGTATGTTCGTATATCGTACTAGCAACAGATACAACAACACTCCCTCTGTCGAAGACCATAAAAGATTGGGGCGGCCGCGTGATATTAGAACTACAAAGGCTATTAATGATGTTAAAGCTAGAATTCGTGGAAATCCCATTAAGAAGCAAAATGATTTATCGCGTAAAATGAAGATTCCCGCTAGGACTCTGTCGCGTATTATAAAACAAGACCCGAAGCTCGGCGTTTATCGTCAATATACATCACCTAAATCAATCTTTATAATAAAGAGAGTGGATCGATGTAGTAAAGAGAGTGATCGAGATATCCTCTTTAACGGTGAAAAAAAAATCACAGTTACAAAGAAACTGCTCGAGCGGTCGGAAAGGTACAACGTGGTCATTATTCTGCGTCAGTGATGGTTTGGTGGGTCGTGTCTTATCAAGGCGGCACAAAGCTACATTTTGTGAAAAAGGAGTAAAAACTACAGCCAAAGTGTATCAATAGACATTCTTGGATCGTGTTGCGAAAACACTCAGCAATACACTTTTTAAAAATGTACCGTGGACTTTCCAACATGACTCTGCACCTGGTCACAAGGCACGAACTATCCAAGCCTGGCTTGAAACCTGGTATTAAAGCCAAAAGTGGCCATTTTCAATAGAATATTGTTTTTAGTTTTTGCTGAGACCTAAATAAATATGTACATATAAGTTTTAATAATATTACATTACTTCATAAAAAATGCATTTTCATTTGTAACAACTTATGGCCGGACTAGTATATAAACAAATCGCACAGATTGATCTAGCTGCAAGGCAAGTTCAAGACTTATGTTGTGGGATACTAACTCAACAATATTATCTAACATCCAAGACCCAGGTCAATCAGAACAGATAATTTTTCATCTTGACCCGACCGGGGATCGAACCCGGGACCTCCGATGAGGCAGCCTGACATGATGACCATTAAGCCACAGAGCTCCTACCTTCAGAAAAACATGTACATACGTTATTTCGTGGTTTAAGGGTGGTCCTTAGCCCGAAATTTCTTTGTAAGTAGATACGAGTACATAGTTTAAAATGAATCCAGAAATCGTGCATCAGATTTTCGTGAAAATATTGAGACTATTTAGGACGCTTCTTCCTAACTTTAATACCGAATCGATCCTGAAATCTTGCATACACGTTGCCATTGTTACTATTGAGGATATATGGTACTTTTCATACTGAAATTCAATGTTTGATAAGGATTTACAGAAACGCAAACAGAGCCATGGGCGAAAAGTACTCAAAATACGATTCAGTACTTATTCAAAAAATCATTCACTCTTTGACAACGTAGGTACGTTTTATATATTTTTTCTGCGTAGGTAGTGTATTATTTAGCAAAAAGCCATTAACATTTAACCTTTAAACTTAAAAGTTGTTTTTTACGATTTCTTTTTGCGGATGTAGTAATTTATACTGTAACACTGTTTAATCTATTTAAATAAGTCTTCTTTTTATATCCTTTTAAAAATAAACGTCTCTATACAGTATAACGAATAATTATGTTAGTAAACTGACTCAATTTATAAATGTTTCATATAGACAGATGTATTGCATACTAGCTATTGCCTGTGGCTCCGCTCGCGTTAATGTCGATTCTTCATGAACAGTAGAATTTCCCAGAATTAAAGGTACCCTATGTCCTTCCCCGGGCCTCAAACTACCTCCATTCCATAATTCATCCAAATTGGATCAATGGTTAAAGCGTGAAAAGGTAACAGAAAAACAGACTACGGATGAGTAAACAGCAATCCCTATACTACTCAAAGTAAAAATGATGATACATTTGATCGTTATACGGATGCATCCCTCGAACAAATGTAACCGTAACGAAAACTTAATTATGCGATATATTTTTTTATTTTTCATAAAAAGGCATGTTTAAATTAGGTTTTTAGAAAACACGTTACCTTAACAGGTGGTCATTTTTAGGGCTAGTCCGTAGTAAACAAGGAACCCTTATAGTTTCGCCATTTCTGTCCGTCCGTCCTTCTGTCTGTTCGCGGTTTTACTCAGAGACTATCAGCACTAGAAAGCTGTTACCAGCGCTTGCTTCTACTCGCAGTGGTACTCAAATAGATAATATTTTTTGTAATTTCCCTTGTGAAGTAAGATTTTTCTTGTGAACTCTTTCTTCGGTTGCCACCGTCCCATGTTGGCTCGTTATTAGACGTTTTTAGTCGTTCTGAAAGCTGGCATTCGCAACTACGGAACCCTACACTGCGCGTGGCCCGACACGCACTTGGCCGGTTATTATGCTTATTTTTCAATATGCTCTTAAGAATAAAATATGGTTTTTACATAAGTATATTTTTTTAAACGTGATAATTGTAATATATTTTAATGTTTAGACTTGTATAGAGCCTATTCTGTGCCGTATGCACGTTTTGAGCTTTTAAGAATCATTTTCGGATAAATAAGTGATGCTTTTAGTAGGTTTTCAGTCAAATTTGAAAGGTTTTTTTGGCTCTTACAGTCAGAAAACAAAACTTTAAGTTCTTTTGGAGTTTAAGTGAACAAAGATGTCAAGCTTTTTGAAACATTTAAGACAAGGAATTCTTGTAAATGAAGATAAAAAGGTACCATTGTTGTTGCACGCGTCCATAGGCTAAGGTTACCGATTTCCATCAGGTGAGCCGTATGCCTGTTTACGTACTATGTTTTAAAAAGCTCCTAATGACAGAATAGTTCAGTGAAAAAAAATTGTACAATAGACAAAAGCTGACTAATTTTGATTTTATTTCAAATTTTTCGTTTTTTGTTTGACGTAACTTATATGGCTACTACGAAAAATAATACTTAAAAAGCATAAATTTTACAAGTAGAGATGACCACTTTATCGTAAAAAGACGAATGGTACATACAAATGCCAAATTATTGCTGATTCTTTTAAATAGGCGGTATGGTAACAATCATCTTTTCAATTAATCTGACATCGCAATAATTATCTAAACTTCCAAATACCTAATCAAGACACTATACTGTAAATAACTTTGGACTAAACAATGAGACAGAAATACTTGTCAGATATTTTGTTAAAACATAAAATATCAAAAACTATGACATGAAATATCGCCTGTTATATTACTACAGGCTAAATTAGTTTCGAAACTTTGCAAGTAATTTTTAAGAAGGCTACAAATTGCTGAGTTTAGACAAAAAATTAAAAATGCAAATCATAGGACCTATCTACGTATATTATAATTATTAAAACAAATACTACCAAATAATTACTTCACGTTAGTTATTTATGTTATTGTTTAATAATACCTACATCTACTTATAACGACATGTAGCTTTGTAGGTGTGCAAGCTTTTCTAAGCTCGATTATTTAATAGCGCCTTACAAAAATAGTGTGCAAGTGGAGGTTTTAAATATTCACTGATACACAATTTAATTTGTGTTTTTCCCTTATTTTTCCCTAAGTAGGCAAACAAAGCCTACTTATAAAACACCAAGGAGTGTGCACAGGAATAGCAAGACTTAATTTTCCCCACACCATTCCACCATAGAACGGGGCGTATGCATGGATTCAATTCATATGTATTCAATATTCCTGCTCATAGTACCACTAGATTCACCTCCCCCTCCATTATGCGAACTTGGGGAGCCAAGTCGCTGTTTCCTAACACGGACAATTTAGGGATTTTCAAGGCAAGAGTGGATAGGCATTAATTGAGTTTGCTTGTACCACCCTGGACCTCATCGTTATTTCCTATCAGGGTATGTAAAAAAATGTACCAAAATTTTTGAAAAACGAAAAACTGGAATCTGATATATGATAATATGTGATCAGGTGGCTGGCCCATTACCTTTTTACATATATTAATTCCCAAGGCACGTAGGGACTAGGGACCAAGTCTGAAATAAGTTTCGTTCGGCGTATTCTTCTCACCAGTGGTCGTTCCGAAGCGCCCTATTTCGATTTTGCACACAGTATTTTATTTATTAGAAAAAAAATATGACGTTCAAAAGATACATGTATCCAATGTTGAATAAAAATCTTTAACTTGTGACTTTTTTTTTACCAGTATGACTTAATACTTCTAACTGTCTAAGTAAACATCATGTAAATATTTACAAAAAAATAATAATATACTTTTTGATAATGAACTCCGAAAGGAAAAGAATTTCATAGACCAACTACCTACCAAACTTAAATAAATAATGATATTAAAGTTTATTATTTAGTTAGATTGTAATTTCAAGTGAATAATGATTTCTATCTGGTATATAAACTACTAGAGAAATATCAAGTTTAGTATGTCTAGTTTCCTTCGATTTTTGAGCCGAGATAAAGTGTCTCTTCTTTCAAATAGATGGCGGCCGTGGGACAAGGGTTGCAACCCCACAAACTTGGATGTAACTTTACACTAACCCACCTTCATATATAAAAAATAAGAAAGCAACCGTGAAATGGCAAGAAAAGGAGAAGGAATCATATACGCAAAGAGTTACTACAAGTATTGTGGGATCCTGGTGGTATTTAAATAAAAGTGGACTGTTTTAGGATAGCTGGTGTAATAAATAAATACATTTAGGAACTAAACAAATGCGACGCGCCTACAGCCGCGGTGGTTAAGCGAAGTAGAATATTTCCGTGTAGATGGCGGGGTCCGCGGCCGGAGCTTCCTCGACCCCCGATCCCCGCAGCTGATCCTCGGCAGGTGGGGCGAAACGTCGCGACATACTCCCCCCGTTGAAGAGGCTGGATCTTCAAATGTCAGATGAACCTGGAAGTGGGCAAATATTGTTAAAGGCCCTTCGGATGGTTCCCTTTTTTGTCCTAATGTCAGCAACCCGAGAGACGTGATCATTGCCCGGATAAACCTTGATCACACGACCTAGTGACCAAAGCAACGGTGAAAGAGCTTTCTCCTTTATGAGAACTAAGGATCCTTTCTGAAGATCTTCATTTGAGTTCTGCCATTTAGTTCTCTGTTGAAGCAGTGAGATGTATTCAATGCTGAATCTTTGCCAAAAATGCTGCTTTACGAGCTCTACTCTCTTGAATCTCTCGAGACTTGAAATGTTTCTCTCTGTTACTTCCGGATGTGGTATCGACAACAGTGGCCGTCCAATGAGGAAGTGAGCAGGAGTTAAGGGACAAAAATTGAAGGGATCGGAACTTAAAGGAGTAAGTTGACGCGAATTAAGAATGGCTTCTACTTGTGTCAAACATGTGGACAGTTCTTCATAAGTGAAGTTAGTTAATTGAAGTAATCTCCTAAGATGCTGCTTTGTAGCACAAACAGCGGCTTCAACTAAGCCATTGAAATGGGGTGTAAAGGCAGGTATGAAATGAAAATTGATACCTTCCTGTTCGATATCATTTACTACATTACATGAAGAAACGCTGTAATTCATTACTGGCACCGACAAAATTGGTGCCATTGTCAGATGTTATAGTTCGAGGTTTTCCCCTACGAGCCACACAACGTTTAAGAGCAGCTAAATAGGCCTCTTTGGTAAGGTCTGTAGCGGGCTCCAGATGCAAATATTTGGTAGCTGAGCAAACAAGGATGCAAATGTATGCCTTACTAAGTTGGCAACCCCTGCCCTTACAATTAGCAATCATCACAGGCCCTGCATAATCTGCAAAACAGTGAAGAAAGGGATAGACTAACTCCGTTCTCGATTGTGGCAGCTGCCCCATGATTGGTTGAACACAAGAAGATTTGAACCTAAAACATTTTAAGCAATGTTTAGTAATGTATTTGGCTAAATTCTTAGCACCTAAAGGCCAATACGTCTGACGTATATTGGACACCAACAATTGTGGTCCGGCATGTAATAATTTTAAATGATACATATGAAATATGATCTTAGTTACGTGATGCTTGGCACATAAAATAATAGGATGTTTAACATCATAACTATAAGGTGTATTATCGAGTCTACCGCCGACACGCATGATGCCATTTGAGTCCAAAAACGGAGAAAGTGATATCAATCTGTTTTTCTCTGGCAATGAATTATTCGATTTAAGAGTTTCATATTCATCTGGGAATATTTCCCGCCGAGCAGTACGTATAATAAAGTTGTGTGAATTATTTAATTCTTCACGTGAAAGATGATTTGTATATTTTTTATTTTTACTTCTACAGTTGTATATAAATCTTTGTAAATAAGCTTTAATTCTTTGTAAATGAGTAAATTTTGAATATTTTTAATTAAATTTGTAAATATGTTAATTATCTGTGACTTATTGGTTTTATTATTATTGTGAATAGTTAAGCAAGAAGCGAGGTCTGGCAAATCATGTTTTGAGGTATTATTGGGGAATTTCGGCCAATCATTTATTTATTGACCGAGCGAGCGAAGCGAGCGAAGCGTCTCAGTTTCCACTGGCCCAAAATTCTTTTGTCCGTCTGTCTGTCTGTCTGTCTGTCTGTCTGTTCTCGCCTACAGGTCGCATTTCTCAACCGATTCTCATGAAATTTTGTGAGCAGGTAAGGTAATTATACAGAATTTTATTGTCGTGCCAGTTTTTCGAAATTTTAAAAAATGGCGGATATTTGGGGGTCCGAAATTTAAAAAAACTCATAACACAGCTATTTGGAAAAAAAAACAAAAATTTCACTAGACTTTTATGTTGTTCTCATTAAGACGCAACTTTTTTGTTTGAACAACTTTATTATACGATAAACTTGAACGTGTTTATAGTCGGCAATTTGCCCAAAAGTTGTCTGAAATCAATTTTTCTGTTTAAATATACTGAAAATCTCACATACTTCAACTTCTTTCATAAATATGAAAGAAGTTGAAGTACGTGAAGTGGGAGAGGGAGTGAATTGAACAACTTTCCCTAAGGAACAAAAATCAAAATATGAAAAATATTTTTTGGCTTAAAGCATGATACTGCGTATTACTTTTATAATTGAAAACACTAAATAAACTTAGAATCCTGAAATAAAAATTTAAAAAAATAAAAAAGATTCACATGCTATCCTGTGTCTTGAACCCGGGGCTTATAGATGCCGGCCACTTCTTAACATAAAGTTCGCATGTTTGTCTGCCATAATAGTTGAAAATTAGCGTCCTATTAAAATTTTAACCAATTGGTAACATAACAACTATGAAACCGGGTACTTAGACTTTGCCTCCTATTCACCCATGCCAAGTTCGCTATTCCGATATTTCCGATCTTGAAGAGGATCACTCCAACTTAGTTAATGTGTACAAAATCATACTAAACATGGTGCTCAAGGGCCGTGTTTCCATACAAGAGCAGTCCCCTGATTTCGCGCCGGATAGTACCAATAGAGTTATGATTTTTTACTAAAAAAATCAGTATGTAAATTTTTTTTCATAATTGAATTATTTAAAGAGATATGAACCTTCAAAAACATGAAAAATTGGTATCCGTTGTGTTCAAACAGCAAGAAAACAAATTTAGGCCATTATATAAGAAAAAGAAACGCAGAAACACAGCCATAGCTTATTTTAAATTTTTAATGTAAGAAGAAATTAAATCGGTTAAGTTTTGGAGAAGAAATCAGAAAAATTACACAAAATTAACGCTTTGTAGTCCAAGCGTTAATTTTGTGTAATTTTTCTAAGTATTTTCCGGCCGAGCTGCAGTTATCTCTATCGCACTCTGCGGAGTTTGTTTGGGCACGCGGCGCGACAACAATAGATATTATAAATATCTATTTTTCAATTCTCTCGAGCTTAGTGTTTCCTCTTAAAAAAGGGTCTGGTCGGGCCTTCTGGTAAGGGGAATGTAGGTTTAAATTTCCGTTTCCTCTGGTACCTAATTAAGAGCAGCGGGGATTGGGAAATAGTAACTGAAGAAAATCATCCTTTAGTCAATTAGCATATCAGTAACAGATATATTTTAGAGCACTGGAGGGCAAATGTGGATGTTGGTTGTAAGGGCTCGCGAGGTCTACTGTTCTCGCAGAACCACTAGTTTATTTATTGTGACAAAACGGATTTTAACCAATTACATTTATCACACATAGTATTTAAACATTATTAAAAAAATAGAAATTAAATTTAACATTTAACATACACATACATAAAGAAAATAAGATAGTTCAATAGTTAAAAAGTTGTCCATCCGATATATATGATCTAAGGATATTACATACATTAAAGTCATTCATTGTCAATTTCATTAGTGTTAAACCATTGGTCACTCAACCTTTCACAATAGGCCACTAAAGCCTTTACGATGGTTGACCAGTTGTCAAAACAGAAATCAAAATCAGTGTTGGCGCTACGTAGTGCATTGAGGTGGTTTAGCGGTCGCACTAATGGCGACATTGCGCGTGACACGGAGTGCCCACTGTCATCGTTAAATATGTCATGTGGTCTTCTGCGGCCGCGCCTATCCACAGGGGTCTCGTGTGTGTTAGGTACGAACAAAACACATATTAGGTTGTGTAAAAGTAGGCAGTCGAGCCTCTTAGCACCTTAAGGCAGGTGGTGAGCTGCTGTACCATTCTTCGCACTTCCAGTGAGTTATAACCTAAATGACCAAGCAGAAACTTAGTCGGATACAAATATGGGTAGAACCCGTAGGATTTTTTTATACAGAGACCTCAAAAATACTTTTTGGACTTTTTCAAGCATCCTTGTATAAGTTACTTGATGGGGGTTCCATATTCACGAACTGGATTCTAATTTGCTTCTTACATGGTACAATGTTTTGATGACTTCTGGGCTTTGAAACTCTTTGGCATTTCGTAGTACAAAACCCAGACGACGATAGGCGTCTTTTGTAAGTGTTTGGATGTGATCGTGGAAAGTTAAACCACGATCAAATACTACTCCCAGATTTTTAATATTGTACACTCTTTTTATTTCTGTGTTGTCCAAATGATAAGCATAGGTAATGGGGTTCTTTTGCGGTCATAGGTCATTACATAGCATTTATTTATGATGAAATTCATTTTATTTTTTATAGTCCATTCATGAATTAAATTAATATCATTTTGTAATTTGATACAATTATCTGGCGATCCAATTTCAAGAAATAATTTAAGGTCATCAGCATATAACAGACATTTAGCCATTGTCAAAACTTGAGGCAGGTCATGTATCATTATTAGGAACAGGAGTGGACCCAAGACTGAACCCTGACTTACCCCCGACCGTGTATGATAAAATATGTATATATGAATTTTTAGGATAAAACTAGGTATACTATCTGGACCTGGGGAATTACTCTTTCGTAGTTTGTCAATACCACGCTCGACATCAAGTGGTGTCAAGGTGTGTATATTGACGTTACCGCCTAGGGCGTGACGTTCCCTACATGCATTGGCTTTAAGCTGGGGTAATTCGTTCAGAAAAACGCTCGAAAAGAACACCGCAAATGCACTAGCTGCTTCTACGCCCTCATAGCAATTCCCTTTGTAAGAGACACGCGGTTCGAAACCACCTTTGGACTTAAGCTTGTGTACATGATCCCAAAAATGTTGGGGTTGTTGTCTAAGATTACTTTCTAAATTCGATAAATATGTTTTGTATTTTTGGGATATTTTTGTCTTTAAAATTGCGCGAAACTGAGAAAAGGTATTATAAGATTGGGCACTTTTTGATTTTAACCAAGCTTTGTGAAGTCGAGTTTTCTTTTTAATATCCTTTATAACTTCAGCATCAAACCATACTGGATATGTGTCGCATGTACTTAAACGTCTTTTCTTTTTAGGCACTGCCGCATCAAATCTATACATATAATAAAACAGTAAAAATAATTTGTCTGTACATTTAGAATTTTTGACTGAAATGGATAGAGGGACACTTAAAAAGAATAATAGAAAGCAAAAAAAATTTTTTCGAATTTTTTGTCTGTCTGTCTATCTGTCTGTCTGTCTGTCTGTCTGTCTGTCTGTCTGTATGTATGATCACGATTATCTCCGAAAATACTGAACCGATTTACTTCAAACTTTCACCAATTGCTTTGTTTCAACTCAGCAAAACATCTAAAGTTTGTTTCATCAAAATCGGTTCATTAAAAAAAAAGTTATCGTCATTTGAATGAACTCAAGGCATTAGTTTGCCTGCAAATATACAAAGTGAATTTTTTATCCTTTTGGACCCTTAAAGGGGTGACTCAGACCATCAAAATGAACAACTTTTCCTATGGGAACAATGCTGGGAACGCAAAAAAATTCGACATTCCCATTCAAACTGGCCGGGCGGCGGGACACTTTTTTATGGAAATGACGTATTTTTTTTTAGTTCCCAACATTGGTCCCATAGAAAAAAGTTGTTCATATTGATGACCTGAGTCATCCCTTTAAGGGTCCAAGCTGTTCCTGAGGGATGGACACAAACGGCGGCTGCGTAGCCGCGAGCAAACGGCAAACCAACCGAAACTGCTGCGCCTAGAAAACTTGAAATTTGGTACAGGGGTTCTTTTAATGATGTGAGTGAGCGCTAAGAAAGGATTTTTAAGAAATTTAACTTCTAAAGGGGAAAAATTTATATGGAATTTCCTCATTTCTGGACTAGAAGTATGAAAGTAGGTTTATATGTTCTCGATTAAAATTAAAAAATATGTGTGTAGGTAGATGGAATTTGCAAAATTCCCCCTTAAGGGGTAAAATGGGGGTGGGTGGGTGGTATAAACTTTGTATGGAAATTTTCTCATTTCTGGACTTAGATGTATGAAAATAAGTATTAAGTTCTAGGTTACAATTAAAAATATCTATGTAGGTAAAATGGACGATATTTTTCCCTGAAGGGGTAAAATAGCGGGGTAAAGATTGTATAGGAATTTACTTATTTCTAGACTTAGAAGTATGAAAATAGGTAAATAAATTTCACGATTACAATTGAAAAAGTTCTGTGTAGGTTAACTAGAAAAAAATCCCCCAGAAGGGGGGTAAAGTTTGTTTGGAAATTTTCTCATTTCTGGACTATGAAGAATGAAAATAAATAGGTATGTATGTTCTCGATTACAATTAAAAAACATAACATAATGGACAAAATTCACTCCTAAAGGGGTAAAATGGGAGGGTAAAGGTTTTATGGAATTTTCCCATTTCTGGACTTAGAAGTAGAAATAGTATCCATACTTCCATACTAATACTAATATTATAAATGCGAAAGTAACTCTGTCTGTCGGTTATTTACGCTTCAACCATTGAACTGATTTGGATGAAATTTTTTAGATGAAAGGACATAGAGTATGTTGGATTCCGGGAAATTCTACTGTTCCCGAGGGATCGACACTAACGCGGGCGGAGCCGCGGGCAACAGCTTTATCATAATAATAGAAATTGCCGCGGACGAAGTCGCGGGCAACAGCTAGTAACTTATATACAATATCGTAGAAAGCTGTGGTTGCTATCTCTACGTCGCAGGCCTTTAGGACTGGCTCCCAAGCGGTCTCGTTGACCAATAATTGAAATTGCTCACAATCAAATTTGTTAAAATTCCAATCATGACTTTGATCAATATTACTAGGCTGTTGTTTGTACATATCCTTGTAATAAGAACGTTTAGTTTTAATACTCACGATGATCTCGAGTGGAGGGTGGTACAGCAGGTCGGGGGGGACGAAACTGGCACTGACCTCGCTTACGCTTACTTGCTTCAACCGTGACTCGATGCACTCGTATACCAACACTACGTCAAGTTTGCTTCCATAGTCATTAAATATTTCATTATGCTCAATTAAATTACAATATGTCAAAAAATATGAATAATAATTAATAATATTATCCGATGCACTTTTCATATTAAAATCCCCTAAGACAATAAAACTATGGGTTAATTTACGTGACATAAACGACTTGATATTGCAAAAAATGTTCATATAGACAGCATCTGTAGCCGTTGGCTTAATATAGATTACGCACACAATGAGTGGGGAGTTCTTGGCGGGAATTTCGACGGACTGCACGGTTTTTGTTTTGGATTGTTTTGCAAATTGCTTCTAGTGGACTTTATAATGTGATATCGGTGTAATTTGGTGTTATAAATGTCCATGTTTATGAACAATGTGTGGAATAACTAAAATGAATTGTCATGGTGCGGCTGTAGTGAGATTTACATAGCGGGCTGGTGGTCGCTCGCCTTACTGCTACTGCGTCTATGATCAAACCAGTGGATTCGTGGGAATTGTCGCCAGGGGCTCCATTGAATCACCGAAATGAATTACACCACCATTTCGTTGATAACACGTAGAAAATATGAAGGGCTAAAAGGCACAGAAAGCCAAATGCCGTAAAACAAATATGAAAAAAAAAGAACACACAATGAGTGTAATGTCACAGTAAATGACAGAGGCCCATAGGTCCTCCCCGAGTTCCGACTCAAGATCCCGCCGACGTCGCACAGTCACTCCGGGTCTCGCGGGTCTCGCGGCTCGCGCACTCCGCCGCAGGCTGTGTCGCGATCCCGTCGCAGCAGCGTCCAGTCGTCTCGAATCACTTCGGCGTCCTCCACCGAGCTATCGAGGAAAGTCTCAGTAGCAGTTACGATCACGTGGTCAGATACTAAAATGCTTGAGTTCCATTTGGGCAACTTTGTCTTCAAGCCTCTGACATTTTGGTAGAATATATTCAATCGTACCGGTATTCGTGTATTATTGCGTTGTTTTTGCCTTGTTTTTGGGCTTTGCATGAAAGGGCGATTGACCCAAGGACAAAGGGCGTGGCCTTTCATTACCTGCCTGTTTGGCAGGTCCTTTGTAATTCACCCAGGGCTTGATTTTAGCTTTGACAGGCCAAACGGACGTTGATTAGAGGGAATCATAGTGCATAGCTGGGACACCTATTTTATATGATTGATAATCACCTCTAGCTGTTAGCTCTTCAACTTTGCAGGAGCTGCTAGGGCAAAGTGACTGTACATAACTCCGTACCTAATCAACCCCTGAAGCCATGTTCTAGAGGTGTATAAACTTACGCGTTTCGACCGCTTTTAAAGTTGTGATTGTGGGATCTGCAGCACCACGCATATATGTAAGACGCCGGGTTTTCCGTTTCACCTCGGTCCATTCTTGCTCAGGACCCATAACTTTTGCCGGGACTTGGCTCTGGCCTCCCGTTGACTGTCCAGAAACCAAAAGCTTACGTATTGGAGATCCAGATTTCGGCTCCGTAATCTTTGGTGTTAATTTATATTGCGCAACAGCTTTGCCTGCTTTATTAGAACTTTTTGACTAGCTCCGTGGCGCAGCGGTCAACACGCCGGCCTGCGACACGGAGTGACCGGGTTCGATCCCCGGCCAGGTCAAGATGGAAAATGATCTTTTTCAGATTGGCCTGGGTCTTGGATGTTTATCTATATATGTATTTGTTATAAAATATAGTATCGTTGAGTTAGTATCCCATAACACAAGTCTCGAACTTACTTTGGGGCTAGCTCAATCTGTGTGATTTGTCCGTATATTTATTATTTATTTATTATTATTATTAGAACTTGTGTTTAATCCGGGAGGTGCGTCCAACAGCTGACACTGAGGAGGGGTCTGTGCCTGCGTCTTTGTTCCTTTATTTTTGGCCTGTGCCTGGGAGTCAGTTACTAATGGGATTGATCTATTGTCGAAATGTGATGTCTCTACCGGTACTTCTTTCGTGGATGCGTATTTTTCGAGTTGATCTTGCAGGGATTTTACTTCCACGACGTAGTTAGCCAACTGTTTTTATTATTATTATTAATGCGAGAGAACATTATTTATTATTATTATTAATGCGAGTCTACTAAAGTGTTTATTTTCCAGTAGTCTTTAAGGATATAGTCAA
This sequence comes from Elegia similella, assembly GCA_947532085.1. Lineage (NCBI taxonomy): Eukaryota > Metazoa > Arthropoda > Insecta > Lepidoptera > Pyralidae > Elegia > Elegia similella. The sequence goes on from OX383930.1 coordinate 16,502,402, forward strand.
AATCGCAAGTAGCGCCTGGATGAAATTAGCACAGGACTGAAACGGAAGAAGAGAGAGATGAAGAGAGGCCTATGATCAACAATGGGTAGAAGATGGGGTGAGGTTATGATGGTGATGATGAGTCTTTTAGGAAACTTTGCTTACTATTTTATGTAAGCACATTGAGTGCTTACACAAAATAGCTGACATAAAAGAGTGACTTTTTCTATAGATTAATCAAACAAGATAATATAATCAACACTAACATTTATTTACAGTTAAACTATAATGCTGGTTTGTAACAATGCTATTTATAACTAAACTTCTTGTTGCTCGTTCGTCAATCGAGTCCGGAATCTTTGGCCAAGGTCATCTTCAAAGAGAGGGGGTTGTATCTAATTCCTGTATTTGGGCGGCTCTTCCGCGGGTGGGTGAGCTGCGATGTACTCGAGAGAACGGGCAATAGCTTCTGGGATGGGTGGGCCAACAGGCAAGAGGTCACTCTGTAAAAATAAGAAAAAATTAAGAAATAAACAACTTTGAAATACTCTGTGGCACGAAAGTACTGAACCTATTTTGATTAAACTTGCACTGTTCCCTAAGTTGGACTATACCTAGTTTTACTAAAAAAGGTTTTTTCTAAACCGTCTCATGGTTTTTAAGATATGTGTGGGCAAACATACATACCTACAAACACTTTTGAACACATATTATAGACTAACAAATACAAAAACTGTAAATTTTGACAATATGACATACATAAGGGTCAGACGGATTATCTTCGTTTCTAAGCCGGTTAAAAATAAGCTTTATAATCTCATAATAAGTAAGTACTGGGTAAATACTAAATAAAATTGTAGTTTTATAGTGCGCAACTAGGTTTGTTAAAATGAATATCACAAGATTATTTTCAATTTCCTTAAAATACCTTTATATAGCTTGTGTTTTAGCGTTAATTTAAGTATGTTCAATTTATTTTTGTTTCTTAAAAATCCGATCACACAGGGTGATATGTACAAGAGGTAATCATTTCAGAAAAGCCTCATTGCAATATACGTAATTTAGATCTTCATGCTAGTCTGGGAAACGTAGAATGTGCCAGCTGCTTCTCTTCCCGCGCAGACCGTAGAACCCGATCAAGGGAATGGGTGAAAATCTAAAGAATCATGACAATAGGCGATGCGGGTAACCCATCACTACTTTGATTCCGTTTTCCACCTTTACACCCACCAGCACTCTAAATGTGGCCTTTCGGTCTTATAACTTTAGGCTCTGTCTACCCTGTAAGGGAAAAAGACGTGTATGTATGTCATTGAGATATATTAGGAGGTGTTAAAAAAAATGTTTTTCTTACCTTTGGCTGATATCCATTCTCGTCCGCAACGTATTCGAAATTAACTGGGGTGCCGTCGGGAGCTACGTATTGGTATGCACCCTGGAAGACCTGAAAGGATTTATTTATATTAATATAAATAACCGACCGTTTATATTTCTTGAATTTTCGTCATAACATCAAGAAGGAGGAAAACATCGTGAGAAAGCGTACACTGTATCTTTACACCGGATTTTCCTTTAGGCAAACAAGGCAACTGCCAAGAGTCGCAGCCAGTGATTTGACGACCTCTGTGGTGCAGTTTGACCGCATTTGCCTTCGACTCGCAGGTTCTTGGGTTCGATCCCCGGCCGTTATGATGGAAATCGTTTTTTTTCAAATTTGTATCCTATCAGATTTACAACTTACAATGGCGCTACCTCAATCTGTATAATTTGTCTCTATATTTATTTATTTAGGGTAGGACGACTAACAAAAGGACCAGTCGGACAATACTCATTTGCATTACTTATACTTTTACCTTGGAGTCTCGAAAATGCCATGAAGTTTCAAGGGCCGACATCGTTATATTCGGACCAACTACTTGATTGTCTAGTAAAGGAGACAACAATAATAGATCACTCCATTTTACTTGATAATTATAGTCACTATGTATATTAAGCCTTACGTTCATAGCCACGAAATAAGACTTATATAAATATATATACGGACATATCACACAGATTGAGCTAGCCCCAAAGTAAGTTCGAGACTTGTGTTATGGGATACTAACTCAACGATACTATATTTTTTATAACAAATACATATATAGATACACATCCAAGACCCAGGCCAATCTGAAAAAGATCATTTTCCATCTTGACCTGGCCGGGAATCGAACCCGGTCACTCCGTGTCGCAGGCTGGCGTGTTGACCGCTGCGCCACGGAGCTAACCAAAATATAAAATAGTATATGAGCAAAAATTACTTACAAGAGTATCAACATTCTCCACATTCTTCAGCGATCCTCTAGAAGAGGCCGAAATGCCGTTGCCAGTTTCGTATCTGTAAGAAATAAATATTTGATTATTTTGATGTGCTTGACGCTATCGCTCTTTTTCTGAAATGGATGTAAACATAGAATTGGAAATAGCAAAGAAATATTGACTGGTTGATTATTGCAAATAAATTTTATATCCACTTTTCTGAAACTTCAAACTGAGTTTAGTCAGCTTCTCAATATAAGTTCAGTTTATCAAAAGAAGTCTTATTCTAAGGCCACCATACAAAAGCAATAAGTACTGAAACTAAAATGTCTAATTGGTAACTGGTAGAAGAAGGACAAATAAAATATATACTAATAACATGTACTGCAATACCAATAGTTCGTACTAAGACCGTTAGTTAGCCGTGTGGTTTCCGGCAGAGTAGTATAGGAGCACTCCTAGTCTTCCCATGGAGGTCGTAAGAGGTGACTTAGGAAATACAAGCTAATTTCTTTAGCTATCAATGAGACCTCTCCGACCCGTCTGGCCAGCGAGGAGAGTCAAGTAGGCCAAATCCTCTGTCTGCTCTGGCCAAGTATGGTATATCCGGTAGTACAAAGAGGATCATGCTCCTGCAGTGGAGACTAATAAGACCTGATGACGAAGACGAGTAGCAGTGAAAGTGTATATGTGGTACTCACGCGTAAGCGAAGCTGTCACTAATAAGACCTGATGACGAAGACGAGTAGCAGTGAAACTGTATATGTGGTACTCACGCGTAAGCGAAGCTGTCAGCGTTCACTTCGGAATCATACTTCAGGACTGGGGCGGTGACATCGCTCGCAGCGGAGGCCACTACAGAAGCCGCTTTAGCAGCCACCACGGCGGGGGCGGCGACAGTCTTGGCAGCTACCTGAGCTGCCTGCTGCCACCTGGGCACAGCTGCGCTCGCCATGCACACGCAAAGAGCTAGCACCTAGAAATTAGAGAAAAAAATTATATGGTTTAACTTCACAAGTTATTATAGTCTACCATTATTATAGAACTCTGGAGACTCTTCTGGATGGAACTCTACAGACTCCAAACTAGGCCAAAATCTGTATTTTGGGTCATCGGACTCAGTGCTTATGTTGTATAATACAGTATTCTTGAAGGAGTGAATGTGTATTTACATGTAGCTGACTAAATTGTAATTGTTACTTGTATTATCTAGACAGGTAATATTCTAGTGCAAAGGATAGATTTGTTTTTAATTATAGCTAAGTAAACAATTGCAAACTTTTCTTAAGTACTTTTTAAGTGAACCGAATAAAGGAGCTTTACTAATTTAATCATTTATGTTTACGTTTTACTATAAAACTTCTATTTGTTTACAACTCACCAAAAATTTCATCTTGTTTGGGTATGTCAGTACAGTCGTCAGAACTAACTAATGCTACTTGGCACAGGATTATCCTATTTATATTCCAATAGAGTCTACAAAAAATAAACAGTCTACCATTTACAAAAAGGGTATTGACATGTGTATGAGAGTGACCTTCCAAAAGTTTTATTACATAAGGTTATTATTCTATTTTATCATTTGCATACATTATATTGTCCCTACCTATTCGTGTTCAACATACAAAGATAATATGGTCGCTAATTTAAAAAATCGAGAATGATAATGATGACTTACGTCATATGATATTTTATAAACAGAGTATACCAATCATTTTATTAAAAGAAAGAATATTACTTACATCAGATTAAATTATATTTTCATTAGGCATACAGAAGTATTATCTAAAATATGTATTATCTAAAATCGTTTAGAATTCGCCTCACCCACGTTATCGGTTGTTATGGGCAAAAGCTATTGAACTTACCTATTATATATATATCGTTTCATAATATACTTACATCATCCCTAACGGGGTAGGCCGAGCCTTGGGCCTTCAACTCAAAGGCCGCGTTTAGCCGTTGGTTGGCCTGTAGGTGGAAAACAGAATCCTAAACCACTAAATTCAATTAGGGTTTTTCGGCTGCAACATTTATTGGCATGATTCCTCAGATTTTCGCCTATTCCCTTGACCGGCTTTTACGATTTTAGTGAGAAGCGAAGCAGCTGAAATATTTTACAATTTTTGAAGCATGAAAGAATATATAATAATGGAAAAAATGTGACCTTACTAACGCAGGTCCTACGTATCTAGCATTATTTATTTCGAATAATCACTTAGTATTCTTCTAGAGTAATATGTATCCGGGACGCAAGGAATATGAATTTACCTTAAAATATCTTAACTATTTCGGTTTGATTACATAAGTACTCGTTATTTTGGCGGTCTTAAATGCGCCGTAGTTATAACACTAGTCAGGTACACGAGCTTTTTTCAATTTTTGGCGCGCGCTTAAGCTTCCCGAGGAGGCGTCTGGTTGCAAAAACTTGCGAAATCATATTAAAGCATATGCTGATATGATATCCTTTTTTAAAGTAACGGGCCCGGGGTCCGACGTCGAAAGAATGCGTAGACATGGAGATAAAAAACAAAAGAGTTCTCTTTATTGCACCCTTAATACAAAATTACGCTAGGGATAAAACACAAGTAGTGTCCCACCGCACTAAAGCACATTCCAGACAGTCACCGTTGGTATAATATTTAGATAAATAAATGGTACATCTAAGCCCGGTGTCCTTAATTACGCTGATTTGGCAAACTTTTTACAGCCCGCCGCCCACCTACGCCAACCCGCCTTGGGAGTCTCCTGAACCAACCCAGAATGTGTGTTATTCACTTAACCACGGGGCCTTGTAAAAAATAATCTTTGCTTGTCGAAGGATTAACTTTTTCTGTAGTAAGAGCCTACTACTTAAACAGTTAAACAATCAATGATCCCTGCCCCCGTAGCATGGCACGCGCGACAACGTTTATCGACTATCGCCGTCTTGTTTTCCGTAATATCAAAGAGCGAGATGTGAATAGTTTATCGCGCGATATAAACGGCGTCGCGGGCGCCATGCTACGGGTGCAGTACCCGTAGCATGGCGCCCGCGACGCCGTTTATCAACTATCGCCGTCTTGTTTTCCGTAATATCAAAGAGCGAGATGTGAAAAGTTATCGCGCGATATAAACGGCGTCGCGCGTGCCATGCTACGGGAGCTGAAAACATTATACTCCTTTTAACCTACTCCAAATTTCGGAAATTTTGTAAAAATACGTATAAGCATAAATCACAAATATTTAGTTGATCTCAAAGAAGTTGTGCGTCAGTAATACAATAACAAGAATTAATGTAATTAAGTAACATCTCTCTTGACGACTACCTATTGTTTTATCGAAAACAAGTCGTTAGAAATATAGGTACGTATCATAAATATTGGAGACGCGCTGTCCAAAACTAGTTTGTTTCGTCTAAATGTCAACGGCTATTATTACCGGCCCACCGGGTCAGCAGGGTCAGACGCTGTGCTATGTGTAGGCAAATCTCATTACGCAATCAATTTAAATAGAATTGAGTACCCGATATTAAATGGTATGAAAGTCACCTCATATTGAAAAGTTAAATAGATTGGGTTGATCTCTCTAGTAGTAATCTGTTTATTTAACAACCATCCTAACAAGAGTAAAGGCTTTGGTTACGAAGGAATATAAAACCGCGAAAAGAAAAAGGCATGGAAAGAAATATTTAGACAGTGTTAAAATATTTCTTTGTCACCGTCCATGTATTTCTTGTCGAGGATCAGGCACGGAAGTAATCTGGTAAGATTCTGGTGTGTTAAGAAGAAATAAATTTATATTGTTTTACTCCGGCAGAATTCGCCTCGCTTTTTTCGCAAATTGTCACCTTTTAAACCTGCCCTGGACTACGACAAAAATCAAATGAATCGGCCCAGCCTTTCTCGAGTTTTAGCGAGACAAACGAACAGTAATTGATATTTTTATTTACAATGTGTAAAGAAAACCCTGTCGAAGTCAAACTTTTCCTATGAGACCCATGGGCTGGGAACTCAACATTTTCTTTGGCGTTCCCATACATTTGTATAAAATCTTCTACGGTATTGATTGGGCGGCCCATTATTTTGGTTTGAAAATGTCCATTATTAGGGTTCCGCACCTCAAAATGAAAAAACTAACCCTTACAGGATCACTTTGTTGTCCGTCAGTCTTTTTTTTTTACTAAATGTTGAAGCAGGCATTTGTGTCATATCTCACCTGATGGTAAGTAACGATGAAGACGGATGTAATATGGATGTTACACTCCTATCCAAATAATACCCATTTATTCGTCTGTCTGTCAAGATCCTTCTTCTTAAAAACGCGTGGAGGTATCAAGTTGAAATTCATATCAAAACTTGGGTCTACAGTCCCTTGGAGCTGTGAAAAATCAAACTTCTAATTCAACGCAATCAAAAGATACAGCCATTTAAGCCGCATATTTCAGACATTCGCAAGGGAATCAAAAGTAATCAAAACCTAAAGGGTACTTCCCGTGAACTCAGAATCTTGAGATTTGGATTTCATTTCATTTAATTTCATTTCATTTAATTTCATTTAATTTCATTTCATTTCATTTCATTTCATTTCTTGAGATTTGGTACAAAGCAACGATCTTGATGCTGTTTTCAAAGCGCTACCGAAAAAAAAACCAAGGATGACACCGTGGATATAGGGACATAGGAATTAACTGGTAAAGTGTTATCGCTAATCGATATTTTTATTTCTTAATACTCACTTTCAAAATACGTTGTTGTTACTATCATCAATATCTTAAGACCCAGTTTACTATCTACGTATGTGTGTGTAATATGAGTCTCTTATTACCAACCTTAAAGTTAAATTCTTTCGAAATTTCGTTCTTTGTGATTTACTTAGGTAAAGTTAATTATTAGACTACAAGCATCAAAATCAGTTCCCTGAATTATTTTGTAGATAAGCCCGTAACATGTATGTGTATTGGTTTAGTTGTAAAATAATCAAAAACGAGTTCATCAATAAATTTCACATCAGACAGCGGAGACGAATCTAATTACTATTCGCACATTTACAATTGATTGTGCAACATGACATATAACATTCATATAGCTATTACTTGGAGCCCACAACAATGTTTTACGCCGGTTTTGCTTACTGCCACCTTGGCCTGATTCACCGTAGAGGTGCGAACTTTAAAATAAATACTTCGGAATGCAGATATTTATAGATATTCTCTATACATATTTGACCATTCATAATTTGGGTGTTGCAAGATTATTTTTAGATTGTACGCAGTCCAGACACGCTGTTATTGCTGTTACGCTGTTGAAAAACTTCCACGAACATTTTAGAGTTTTTTTAGAGACGTTGGTAGTCTTCCTCCTTTCTTTTTAAATTGTGTAAGAGACTAAAACATGTTAATAATTAAATGGTTGGAGAAAAAGTCCTACGAAAGTTTTACGATTCTTATGCATCTTGTATTCAATCGTAGTAGATAACTATGATCGGTCTGGCTGCCTATATATATTAAATGTATACCTATACTCTAGATGCACTGTATTTTTAGATCTTGTTTTCCGGTACAGGCAAACACTGAAAGGAAGATTTAGACATAAAGTCGATTTTATTATCTACCAGTATTGCTGAAAAAGTCTTAGATATAAGAACAGATAAGAGAAATGTGATATGCATTCCTTTTTTTAAGTCTTTTCAGACAAAACAGAAAAATTACACTTTACTGCAACCTAATCTGCCTAGCAGATACGGAGCAATTGGTTGTGCGGTGATAGATGGACAGACACATGGGTGATCCTAACAGGGCATCGTTTTGTCACTCGGTCGCAGGGAAACCCTATAAAAACCAAATAATAAGGAAATCATCAATGCTGATTCTTATTCCAGATTGGCGTCTGAAAAGTTTAATCCATGTAAATCCTGAATGTCTGACTGAAACACGATATTAGCTGTAAAATTTTCCTCTACGTTTTATTATTTTAACAGCTAAAAAAGTCTTTTCAATTTTACAAGTCGTTATAGATACCATACCCTAAGGTTGCCTACTAACACGAACCCTCGTTCTTTGATATCTGTCTGAATCTCATAAAACGTAATAAAAACAAATAATCAAAATCCTTACTAAAATTATAAATGCGAAAGTGAGTTTGTTTGTTTGTTACGCTTTCACGTTGTAACTACTCAACCGATCATCATGCAATTTTGCATTCACGCTATGTGGGGTACGGAGAAGGACATAGGGTACATTTTATCTTGGGAAAAACTACTGTTCCCGAAGGATTAACATTGACGCGGGCGGAGCCGCGGGCGAAAGATAGTTATATATAAATACGAAATAGTATAATAAGTATTACCTTCATAAAACTATTCACATACTTTTAATAGAATTAACAAAGGACAGAAAAAAGAAACTATATTAAAAAGTTATGTAACGCACCCAAAGCTTCCGACCGGGGTAAAGTTCCCAAAGGGCGTTGCCTCCCTAGATGGCAAGACATGTTCTTTGAGTCAAATAGCGCCCAGCTCTGGGGACCGCCGTTGCCTCCATCAAAATAAAATTTATGATCTATCAGATAAAAAACAGACTTCAGCCAAACAACTGAACGGATTTTAATTGAAATTAGAATGTGACCAATAGGGATCTTCTTTCTAACAAAAAATCTTAATCGACCGCGGCGTCTTCGAGAAATCGGGAAACAAACGTATAATGAAAGATGAATTGAAAACCTTTTTTGAAGATGGTTGATTAGGCAAAGAAAGGTAGTTATGTTTAATTTCAACAATGTAATGAGCGGTTTTGCTTCGTAAAAATTGCACTTACTGAACACTTGCCGTTTAAGTTTAGTTATCCCGTCGGTTAAAACTAATATTTTTTTATGCGGAAAAAATGTTATGCTTACTCTTAGCTATATTTTCGTCAAAAAACATGGTACCTGGGCCCGTCACCCAGATACCATATTACAAAAGCCTGGAGACTCTTAGCGAGGTGGTTCCCAGAAGGAATCTTGGCTAGATCCATTTTGCGACCCACAAATCTGCTATCTTCTACGTCTACACTTTATCGAAATCGTTATAGCTATTTCGAAGATCCTAATTATATATAAACAAGAAGTACTTAAATAATTTACAATTCGAATAGATAGGTAGACATTGCATTTGTTAATTGTAACCCAAATTTAAAAAAAGGTTCGAGTTGATAGTGATAAATAAGAAACATTATTAGTTGTAAATATTCTTTGTTTCTTTTAAATTAAAATGTATAAAATTATGTACAAAAATATAAAAATATACACTAAAATTGCCTTATCACGTCGTTTCACGAAATAGGGAAATTTCAATATGTTCGTCGTCCTAGTTCACACAGTGAATATGGGCGAGAAGACTTGTCTATGAGAATAATTTACTTATCGATTAGTTTACTGTGGTTGGGGAGGAGCGGTGGCCAGGTAGGCGAGAGAGCGCTGGATGGCCTCGGGGATCGGCGGTGGTGTGGGAAGATGCGCACCCTGGGGCTGGTACCCGTTCTCGTTGGCGACGTAAGTCAGCTGAATGTTGCCGCCCTCTTCGCTAGGGTACTGGAATTGGCCCTCCACTTGCAGAGCTGGTTCCTCCGCACCGATGTTCTTCAGCTCTCCCTTCTCTTCAGCTGCGATACCATTTCCAGTTTCATACGACCACTGGTATGAACCATCAGGATTTATGTTACTCTCCTGGCGCAAGATTGGAATTGGTTCTGTCGGTGCTTGAGGAGCAGCGCAAGCTACCGCCAAGAGTCCCAAGAATACCTGAAACAATGTACAGTAAATATGTATTAAAACTCGCCTGTGTTTCTGTTTGTCCCTCTCTTTTTCACTAGATCGCGTCGCTCGCATCCTTGTAAGGATCTTTCACTACTGGTGCACTATACAGAATTAGGTCAACACTGGAATTCTTGTAAACACTATCACTGACACTTACGATTGATTTCATGTTTGTGTTTGTCGGTGAAGGCACTAGACAATGTTGTTCTATCTAGTGGTATATCGGTATATATACGGACGGGTCACCGCCGCCTACCACCTCTGGGAGGTATTGCACCATTAGGTACGTCAGAATAAATTCGACAAAATATGTGTAAGCCTACTGTGGTCATGCGCTTGCGTGATGTTGAAGCGACCATCAATGTTTAATCGATATTTAAAATACTGATAGATATCTACTTCTATATAATCATAGTTTTGTGTATTTTAGATTTTATGTGTATATGCTTTATTACTTTCTATTATTAAAAGAGCTTTTTAATTGTCACTTAGCCCAAACCCTAAGATATTTCAGAAAATTTTAAGAACGTGTCCTAAACACAGCAGATAAAATCCGTGCTTCGGAAGGCACGTTAAGCCGGTGCCATCTGGTAGTCGTTAAAGAAACCACGTCAGAGAGGGCCGAGAGGTGGTTCCGAAGAACTCTGACACCAGGGTGTTCATGGTCGATTGAGCGTGACACCTACTCGAAATAAAAAAAAGAAAAAGCAGAGGAAATGAAAATGCCTTCTTCATTTTGATATGTAGACGAAGTATTTTATAACTTTATCCGCATACAAATATTCCGAATACTAAAAGATTGCTTAAATAGCAATTGCCTACCCCCATGGGAAACAGGCGTGATAGTATGTATGTATGTATGCTCAAATAGCTAATATCGGCCGTTAAGAATTTAAACAAAGTGTATACCTATGGATTACAAAATAATAATAAAAATAACGGTATGGGTTTGTCTGGTTTAGTGAGAAAGATACACAAGCTAGATTTAGAAAGCTCGCTTAATATAGACCAATAAGTTGAACAAAGGATGGACAACGTTAAACTCTGCACATCACTACTTTGTCACTCGGCCACCGATGCCCTTTAGAGTGTAGTATTCGATTATTAACTACTAACGTGTAATTAAGTTTCTTGCCTTGACAGCTGTTAAGTACCGAGGAACGTTGTTACGAATAGATAAAATTACATTTTATGCTTCTAAATTATTTACAAAATAATATAGGTATACGTAGGTACGTAATACAGGTTGAGTTCGAATCTCCAAGCAATATCCTCGACTAATTAATCACTGTTTAAATCAAAATCAATGTTTTTAATTTAAATTATATTGTTTTCATTATTATTACACCTAAAATTTCAAAAACTTTTTTTCATGTTCTCAGGTAGATTATGTTGATATTTCTCTATTTAGAATTGAGAAACGTCAACTTCGTCTATTGAGGGAAATTATGAATCAAACACAGATTTCTTTTAGCCATGGAAATTTTATAATCAAGCCACGGGAAAATAAGAAGGCAAAAGCCTTCTTATTTTCCCGTGGCTTGATTATTTTATAAAGGCGAATTCGTTGATTAAAAAATCAACGAATTCGCCTTTATAAAAAAAGCAACATAGCCACGAAGGGTAGGTTAAGTTCGTTAGATTTCCTTGTGACTTTTGGTTACAGTCAGAAGCGAGCGAACGTCCCCAACTTGGGTGTTACAGTAGCTTACATCGGCGATATATAGTAGCTAAGATATAATTTTTACGACGTCTATTAATGGTGGTTGACTTAGTAATTTAGAAGACAATGCAGATTTTTAGAGAAGACAAATGCTATTAAATAAACATCAGTTAAATTAGTCTAAAACCGTATAAAGTGATTTAATTAAAATATGTAACAATCGGGCAAACATAAGAAAACATTATTATCAATGTTTGTTATGCTTTCAAATCTCGAAAAGGATATATATATGTATATACCTTTCATTACGGAATAAGTTGACTGTTAGCTTTTTGTAAAGAATTTATACTAACTTAAACAAAGCCGTTGACGATAGCTCGTTAAAATATAAAAATAATTAAAATATAATAGAGGAAAAAAGGCAAACTTCGAAAAAAATAGACCTTCAATAGAAATTTGATGAGTAATATTGTATGAGAAGTGTGATTTAAATGTAATTATTTTGTTTTCTATAAGTACGAAACTTATGAGATCATTTTACCTAAAGTACTGAACAGAGAATTCTTATAAAGCATTTGTGTACTACAAATCCACAAGCGACTACATGCGTGACTTAAAATACTAAAACATTTTACGATTGGCAATATAGGTACCTGTTATTGTTAAAATTAAATATTCTTCGTTTATTTCAATTACAGGAAATATAAAACTTAAACATATACCGAACGAAGATAACATATTTGGGTTTAAATAATTTATTTCTCTAAAGAATACAAATGATATTCACTTATCGTGGTTAGCTAGACAGACACGTAAGTAGGCACCACAATTCAAACAAGTTAGTAAAATGTAAGAAAGTAATATTAAAACATGTGGGTACTTTAACAATTGTTCTTGTTTATCGAGCAATAATTAATAAAATAAAAACAAAAAGATCACTATAGAATAAGGAATTGAGAAAATTCCACTGATAAAGTTACACAGCTCCTAAATGTCAGGAATCATCAAAATAATTGGTGATGACTGACAAAAATCAAACAAATGTGAATAAACTTTATTAATAACGTTTTCAATATTCAGATCCATTATCTTCGCAGGAATATTCAGCAAAGAATCATTTTAAATTGAAATGTGATGGACGATTTATTTTTGTGTCAAAATTTATTGTTGTACAAAATATACAGTTTTGTCCTTGTTCATTTTCCCATTTCATTTGACCTTTTTTAAGGTAAATAGTAAGAAGACGGAGAAGGGCTCTAGTCATAGACCTTCAAAGTAATGGAAGTTATTAATGCGTATATATACATGTTTTATACGAGTGTGTTGTTGGATTAAATCCTAATCATTTATAACTGACAAATGTGACTTTTAAAGGTTAAGTTTTTACTATTCACTTTTAAAAATAGTTGAGTCTTTGAGTTGAGAAGATAGTGTTAAGTATTAGTACTTTTAAAAATCGGATACGCGCGCCCTATGTTCCGAGCTGCTACTTGCTTTTCTTCGATTGATCTGAGTAAGTAGAATTGCGATACCTTTCCCAAATCCAAGTAATTCCTATCCTTCCCCAGCTTAGAAATGCTTTCGATGGCAGCAGCGACCCAAGCACAAGAAGCCGCCAAGCGTGATGAGTATAACACCTCCCATGGAACGAGTAATCTTTGGGACAGGCCGCTATTCAGCAGCCTTTGCTCATTGCAAATTCCATGTTTCTAGGAAACACAGTGTGCTACATAAATGGCCTTATCAAAAGATACGGCCATTTATGCGTTGACTTAGTAGTTTGATTTTTCACAACCTCAAGGGTAATCAAATCAAGGAAATCTGAGTAATTTGGAATAGATAAGTCTTCTAATTTTCCTAGCCTATTGGTGTTGTGTCCCACTGCTGGGCAAACTCCTCCCCCTGGGTTCTCCACTCATCCATATCCTTCGCTACTTATAATTTGTTAAATAAAATTTAATGTTATATTAATTTCAACTTAAAACCTTCAAAAAGTGATCTTTTATGGGTTCTATTTTACCCTTTGAGGGTCGGAACCTCAAGAATAGACGTTGGGTGAAAACTGTTTAAGTAAATTGTTTTTTATGCATTGAATTACTTCATTTTTACCATTTGATCATTAATACAATAGTGCGATACTAAGTTACTGGTTTATCAAGGATGATTTGATGTCCAATAAATATTAAAATTACTTAATTGATAGATGAATTCGTAAAATATGTAGAGGGCTATAAAAATTGAAAGAATATATAATTTAATACACGGTTCAAGATTACACTTCATAAATAGGATGTCCTCAAGAAATATTCTAATGGATATGACCTTTTAAATGGTATACGAAAGTGCCAGATTTTATAAATTACATCACATGTATTCTCTTGTATATGATGTTCGTGTAAAAGTTTTGTTTTTTGTTAGAGTATTTGGAAATGCCAAAAAATTGTACAGTGAATATTTTATTTTTTACTTTATTGTTAATTTTCTCTAACACCCTGTGTATGAAGGGCCGTGACATGGAATAAGATTATTATGACGGCAAAATATTTACAAGTAAATATTCTATCTGAGTAAATATTACACAGATAAGCGAAACTAAAGTCGTATGTGGACCTTTCATAAATAATAATATTCTTTGATTTTGTGCATCTAAATCATACGCTTGCGCGTATTTAAAATGAATTTTATATTATGTCATTGAGACTTATGTAAATAAGAGTGTAATAAATTGCATAATAACAAATGACCTACTGATAATATAACCTAATCTCATTTAACATACTTTCTTTGAATATATAATCATCATCATCATTTCGAGTAGGTGTCACGGTCAATCGACCACGCACACCCTGGTGTCAGAGTTCTTCGGAACCGCCTCTCGGCCTCTGACGTGGTTCCTTTAACGACTACCAGATGGCAGCCGGGACCACCGGCTTAACGTGCCTTCCGAAGCACGGAATCATTTTTATTATCAGACAATCAGGCGATTCAAGCCTGCAATGTCCTAACCAAACTGGAAACAACTAAACAAAGTATGCTTCCGGTGGGAATCGAACCCACGACCCCCGGGTCAACAGGCAAACGCCTTAACCACTGGACCACGGAGGCTGTTATATATAATGATATCTCGTTATATAACGTAATGATAATTTATCTATTCCAAATTATCCGATTTCCTTTCTTCGCAGAGGCTGCTTTGCAGGATAGCTCAGAATAATATTCTACAGTCATCTGGCAATCCTGCAAAGCTAACCCGTCTCTTATCCGTCGCTCAATGGCAGTCCGGCTTTTGGCTACAAACACTGCCTTCTGCTAACTTGGGCCACTCATGGAAATCAAGTGCTTTCGCTTGGCAACATTAGATGCAATTTGCACGACTCCACATTTTTGCCCCTGCAATGACGTCGACGGACCTTGGAATCACTTAGAGCGCTGGCCGGTTAGAGCAACACAACACGCGGCCTTAAATAACATAATTATTTGCGAGATGGAGACAAAAGAACAGATGGAGTGACCTTTATGCCCTTAATAATGGGGCGGGCGCTTGATGGGAGGCGCCTTCGTAAGTGGCCAACACTGGTGTCAGTTTTTTCAAACTACCTAAATGCATCTGATATAGCTTTACGACGACAATAAGTGATAACGGTCGGGACCAGTGGCTTAATGTGCCTTCCAAAGCACGGAGGAGCTCGAGATATTTTATGCCACTTGCGGTCACCCATGGTTTGTTGTACATACGTACGTGCCCGGGTTTGCTGTACATACGTAAGCGCTAATTATGCTCAGACACACTGGACCATCAAGCTCCTTATTGTTGAAACACTGACACACTTGCGCCGTATCACCTTCCGGGCACCGGGTCTAATAACTTAGTTTCCTAGACTGTCCGTCATGACGGTGGACGGAATTGGAAACAGGGTGGACCTATATAAAAGAGCGAGAAAGCCTCTATTATTTATATAGGTGTGCTTGGACAATAGATGGCGACGGCAGACAATTCTCTAGGAAACCATGGCAGTAGGCTATTTCAGCGGCGGCGGAGGCAGAAGACCTCAAACGGCGCAAGTAATAAAACAAATTGTTGTTTTTAAGGCAAACACTTTCACAAAAGTGTCTTTTCGAACTGGTTCAGAGAGGACATTTTAAAACTTAAGAAAATAAAGAAATGTGGTCAAATAATCACGTAGCCCATTTTTGAGAAAATAGAATTAAATTTTTCGGTTTTTTAAGACGGTTACCCTGTCCGGGATTTGAACCTTGTTAATTTTGAATTTTGGTTCATTTATGAGACTATGGCGGAAATGGTGAAGAAATTTCTTATTGTTTTTCATCATTTAAGAGAGAAACACGTTAAACACTCCGATCGCTTCATACATTATTAATAAGTACCATAGATTTATTTTTGATTGCACCCTCAGCTGTTAGTTTATTTATATAATATAATATTATATCATTCACGTTGTGCCTTTGGTATAGTTTTTACAGTGAGCCTCCTGCCTGACCATAACGCTCCGTGGGTAGCTCCAGGCCGCAGACATTAGTGAAAAGATTACTTACTGGCTGCGATGGTACAGCGACCCAAAGTCACCTCTAACACTGGAAGGCGCCATGTAAAGAACTGTCAAAGTTATTATTTTTGGGACAAGCTTCAATTGCAAATCACTTTTATTAGAACTCTGCAAAATTTGGTGGCCGTAATATCTTATCTTCTGTTGAACAGTTCCTTGACATCATTTTTGTGTATAGAAAATTAGGATAATTTAACACCGGGAAGTTAGTATTTCTTTTTTATAATATAGAACGGCAAACTAGCAAGGGAGTTACGTTGTACAAGTTGGTAAGCGATCACCGCTGTGTGACAGGAGTGTTACCGGCCTATCAAAAACTTGGGGGCCTCCGACACTCTCATTCTCCGAATGAAATATAGAAGCAGTGAAGCTAATTTAATTGTAAAATTAACTTGTAAAAATAATACTAGTACCTAGGTATATATTTGCCCGCGCTGGGTATCAAACCAGAGCTTTTCAATTTAGCAGCGTGTAAATGATGCCCCAAGTGGACCTCCACCTAAAGTTCCAAGAAGCAGAAAAAATATGTAGTATTTTGTTTTGCTAAGCGCGTCCGACGTCATCAGTTGCAAATTAATAACTATAACTTTCAGAAGACGCATTTTTTTAAAATCTGTAGAATTTAAGTTCTTTAGTAGTAAGTAAGTAGTCAATCAATCAGCCTATTGCAGTCCACTGCTGGACGTAGGCCTCCCCAAGGGCACGCCACAGTGCACGATCTCCCGCTTTCCTCATCCACCCACTACCAGCGACCCTCTTCAGATCATCGGTCCATCTGGCAGGGGGGCGTCCAACACTACGTTTGCCGAGACGTGGTCTCCATTCGAGAACCCGTCTACTCCAACGCTCGTCGGTTCGGCGACAAATGTGGCCAGCCCACTGCCACTTCAGCTTGCTACACTTCTAGACAATGTCTAAAACTTTGGTCCTCTGACGGATGATTTCGTTACGGATTTTATCCCGCAACGAAATACCGAGCATAGATCTTTCCATAGCTCGCTGAGCGACATGTAATCGGTGGGCCAGCCTGACTGTCATGTTCCACGTCTCGGCTCCATATGTCATGACGGGTAGGACGCACAGATTGAACACCCTGCTCTTTAGGCACTGCGGTAGTGTCGACGAGAAGATATGACGTAGCTTCCCAAATGCTGCCCAGCCCAGCTGCACTCTTCTTGTGATTTCGCGCTCGAAGTTGTCTCTACCTAGCTGCAATGTCTGCCCGAGGTAGACATATTCTTGGACAACTTCGAGCGCATTACCATTGATCAAGATCAGCTCCGGCGTGATAAAGTCGTTGAACATGACCTTGGTCTTATCCGGAGACCGACCGACATTGAAGCAGCGTCAAGGCTGTGCAGCATTTTCTGCAAATCCTGCAACGATTGTGCCATCAATACTATGTCGTCGGCAAAGCGAAGGTGACGTAAGTAGTAAAGGCTGATTATTTTTCCTTAGTCTACTGTATTTTAACCCTTTGACCGCGAACGTCGGATTGGCGGATTTATACGACATTCGCGGTCAAAGGGTTAATGATATAACAGAGACCATTACCTCCAAAGGCAACTTTAGTATGTAATATGTACTAAATGTCAAATCAGCCGCATACAAATACTATAGATATTTTGAGACAAAGGCTAAAATCCTCAGAACTTTCTTGAATAGAGTAGAATCAGTTGTCCCGCATTTCGCCCGATAAAGTACTTAACCTTCATCAAAGAAGTCACATGAAGTTCGCGTAAACTTTATTTTATGATCTGAGGCGTAAACTGAAAATGGTTTTGGCCGCACGCATATTAATACTCGTATACATTGTATTGTTTTGCTTATCTAAACTCTCGTCTCTGTTACCTCTCTGTTCTCTGTTCCAGCAGTATTGGAGCCGAGCACTTTGATGAGATCAGATGGCAGAAGGCCGGATGGAATGTCGCTGGTACTATGGAGACTGGGTTAATATCTCCAAGCAAGTGCCGTTTACTTCAGTGCAGGCAGGCGTAGCTGCATCGGTAGCCATGAAACAGAAAATATAGAGATTTAGAGGAAAATTATATTTATGTGTCCTTTGCTCGCGAAACTATGGGTCCATAAAGCCCAGAAGCAAAATCTTTGGTGACTGTGCTGGAAATGCTGGAATCTCATTTTTACTTGTAATTGTTTCTTATATTTTGGCGTGTAATTTGATTTATAAATAACGTTATGAATAACCTTTTTAGACTTTCAAGTTTTCGGTAGATACATCTTAATTGGTCGCATAACTTATATCAATGGGCAGTCACATGATGGCCTTTAAGTACATGTCAACCGTTAATATGCATAGGTACGTTGTAATCATGGATTAAATATTTCATAAACTAATTCAGAGTAGTTACTTGTACTATTTAAGACTAGCTGTTGCCCGCCCCTCCGCCCGCGTTTATGTCGTTCCCTTGGGAACAGTAGAAATGATAAAAATTCCATACAAACCCTTCCCCCTCTGCTTTTTCCCCCTAAGGGGGAATTTAATACATTTCACCTGCATAGATATTTTTTTATAGTAATGGAGAACTTATATACTTATTGCCATATTTCTAAGTCTAAAAATAAAAAAATCCATACAAACTTTACCCCACCTATTTTACCCCATCAAGGGGAAATTTCGTCCATTTTAACTTCACAGATATTTTTAATTGTAATGTAAACATATATACTTATTTTTATACTTCTATGTCCAGAAATGAGAAAATTTCCATACAATCCCCCCCCCCCCCATTTATCCCTTAAGGGGGGAATTTTGTACATTTCACCTACACAGATCTTTTTTTAATTGTAATCTAGAACGTATATACTTATTTTTATACGTCTAAGTCCAGAAATGAGAAAAATTACATACAACCTCCCCCCCCCCCCTCAGCTTTTACCCCTTAAGGAGGGAATTTTATACATTTCACCTGCATAGATCTTTTTAATTGTAACCGTGGACTTATAAACCTATTTGCATACTTATAAGTCTAGAAATGAAAAAAATCCATACTAACTTTATTCCCCTATTTTATCCCTTGAGGCGAAAATTTCGTCGATTTTACTTACATACATCTTTTTAATTGTAATCAAGAACGTCCAGAAATGAGAAAATGTCCATACAAACTTAATCCCCCGCCCCTACCCCATGTTGCCCCTTAAAGAGGGGATTTTAAACATTTCACCAACAAAGATCTTTTTAATTGTAATCGAGAACTTACATACCTATTTCTATATTCTAAGTCTAGAAATGGAAAATTCCATACAAACTTTACCCCCTATTTACCCCTTCAAGGGAGAATGTTGTCTGGTTCACCTAAACAGATCTTTTTTAATTTTAATTGAGAACTTCTGTACCTACTTTCAAACTTCTAAGTCCAGAAACTAGAAAATTCCATATAAACTTCACCCCCCTTGATTTTCTAAAAATCCTTTCTTAGTGCTCATTAACATCGTAAAAAAAAAACCCTGTGCCAAATTTCAAGTTTCTGGGCACAGTAGTTTCGGCTGTGCGCTGATACAAAGTCAGGTTTGCCTTTGGCCCGCGACTCCGCCCGCGTAAGTGTCGATTTCTCAGGAACAGTTGAATTACCCGGAATGCATTAGTTCATGACTTTCAATGAAACACCTTAATATTGAATTTCAATTGAATAACTTCAAAAACGGAAAGTTTCATACTAACTTTGCATCCCCGTTATACCCCCTTAAAGGATAATTTTTGAGAAAAGTATTTTACACGTGGTTCATGCCTTTCAGTAAAGAACCCTCATGCTGAATTTCATTCGACCAACTTCAAAAATCGCAAAGTTTCATGCTTACTTTGCATCCCTATTTCACCCCCTTAAGGGATGATTTTTGAATAAAATATTTGACTCGTGTTTCAAACCTTTCAGTAAAGAACCTTCATGCTGAATTTCATTCGAATAACTTCAAAAACGGCAAAGTTTCATACTAACTTTGCAACCCGTTTTACCCCTTAGGACATGAATTTCCAAAAATCCTTTCTTAGTGCTCCCCTACGTTATAAAAGGAACTCCCGTACAAAATTTCAAGTTTCTAACCCTTATAGTTTAGGCCCTGCGTTGATATGTCAGTCAGTCAGTCAGCTTCTCTTTTTTTATTAGTATGGATTACTATGGATAATATGGATAGATATAATGCTATCGTATAATGATGATGAATTGAATTTGGATTTTAATTTTCTTATGGAAAATTATTTTTATCTATTTTTGCTATATATTTGCATGCAAACTCATGCCTTGTGTTCATTCAAATGACGATAACTTTTTTTTTAATGAACTGATTTTGATGAAACAAACTTTAAATGTTTTGCTGAGTTAAAACAAAGCAACTGGTGAAAGTTTGAAGTAAATTAGTTCAGTATTTTCTGAGATAATCGTTATCATACATAAAGACAGACAGACAGAAGGCAAAAAGACACAAAATTCCAAAAAAAAATTTTTGCTTCTATTATTCTTTTTAAATGTCCCTCTATCCATTTAAGTCAAAAATTCATAATGTACAGACAAAATATTTTTACTGTTTTATTATATGTATATATAGATGTTTTATTATATGTATAGATTTTATGAGAATGCTGTCCGCTAATAATATATGTTCTTCTTTATTTCTCGTTTCATCATCTACATCATCATAAAAAAGATACGAATTTGTTGGATTTGGGCAAAGAATGATGGAATTGGGATCGTCGAATGAATGTGGGGAAAGCAAGTAATAGCTAGGGAGGCCGGGTGCGCGTACCCGATGCCATACCTGCAACTATCGGCCAAATAGTTGAGGATGACCCCCCGACCTAAAGTAATGTCTCGTTTATAAATGACGGTGAATTCTCGTTCAAGGACATACCAACGTTGATAAGTCCAGGAACGCCTATTTTGGCAGAAGGCCTACATGACATCAACTCATGCGTAAAGGGTTTTAGATCTGTGTTATCCCCACTCAAGCCATGTCCTGAAAGGATATACAAATAACGTAATTGGGATTAAAAATATAAACTTAGATTTTTACGTACCTCTAGGTACGTACGGTTTTTTACTCTGTGGTAAAATACTGGTTATTTTAACCATTATGTTAATAGTTTATTCGCGAAAACTGATTTATGAGCTGTGGCACTATTGTCACAATGGACCAGTAATATTCCTATATCTTTTTCTAATAAATAAATATACACTATATGTTTATTTATTATATTTATAAGAAATTTCACATAAATTGAGCTAGCCCCGCAATAAGTTGTGAACTTGTGTCGTAGGATACTAACTCAACGACTCTATATTTTAAAATAGATAGTTATATAGATAGACATCCAAAACCCAGGTCAATCTGAAAATGATCATTTTCCACGTTGACCTGGCCGGGGATCGAACCCGAAAATTCGCCAATCGCAGACTGGCGTGTTAATCACTGCATTACGGAGCTCTAATGATTAAGCAGTAGTCCTCTATTATCAACAACAAACTATACCAACAATCATTTGACCAACAAACACAAATATTGTTGGATTATATAGTAAGGTCTTCTTTACTGATGATTGTATATTAATAAAATTCATCATAAATATCACAAAAATTTAATACGATATGGTATAAAAATACAAAATATTAAACACAAAATAACTATGAGTATTTTTCAGTCAACAAATCTATTGCGCTGGCTGTTCAGGCTGGGGTGGCGCTGTCGCAAGGTAAGCGAGGGCGCGTTGAATGGGCTCGGGTACTGGGGGGGCGGTGGGCAGATGGTCACCTTGAGGCTGGTATCCGTTCTCGTCAGCTATGTATGTCAGCTGGATGTTTTGACCGTCCGCGCTCGGGTACTGGAACTGTCCTTTTACTTCAATGGCGTCCACATCACCGACCTTCTTCAGATCACCCTTCTGGTCTGCGCTGATACCATTGCCGGTTTCATATGAATACTGGTATGATCCATCACCGTTAAGTTGACTGTCCTGGCGGAGGATGGGGATGGGCTCGGTCGGCGCTTGAGGGGCAGCCAGCGCCACGGCCACGAGCATGGAAACCAGCACCTGAAAAGATTATTTTATTGCAGTTTACAATCAAGTCGAGCCAATCATATTGCAACCGAACTTCACTTCCGCTAACACCGCATTTTGCATATATTTATCTGAACGTTATATAGATTGAATAAAATTAGAATTAAATAGAAATTGGCATATTTTCGCTGAATCACACCACTTAGACAAGATTTAATTCAATCACAGAATATTGTTATTCACTAGCACTGTAGCGGCCCTTTGCCCCACCCAGGGGACATAGGAAAATAAGTCAAAAATATTGTTATTCACTGAAGAATCACGCAATCCATATGGTAATCACTGTGGAACACTTACAATAGATTTCATTGTTGTGTGTTAAATGTACGTTGAACGGGAGAAGACCGTTTGACAACTGATGGTCATAAATCCTGACAATTGAGTATATATACTCGAGTAAACACGACCACCTCCCTGCAATCGTAATTTCACAATTCATAGCGGTGTCGCAAAATCTATGAAATAAGTAAACAGAGGATGCGTTACCTCAAGGCGTAATGTCAATTGGCGGGGTGCGACGTAATAGTTGTCACTTGTCAACAATGCTAACGGATTTCCATTAGTACGGTTTGCAACTGGTTTGAAACCTAGATCGAAAAAATATATAGTTTCTACTAGACTATACTATTGTGCTCCTTAAGTTCCTTAACGTTATACGCCGTTTTCCGACGCTTAAGCAGATATAATTATTGAAAATATTGAAAGTTCTCATTCTTATGGCTACAGCTGATAACAGCTTTAGTTACATTCAAGAGTCAAGAGGTTGTCATTTGATAGAAAAAAGCTGCAAACTATGATAGACATATCATCCATATGTCTATACTCTATCATAGTTTGCAGCTTTTTGCTTTTCGATATATGCCTAGTGATATAGGATATCCTGCTAGGATGTCTTCAAGGTGATCAAAGATAAAAGCATGAAACTATTTTCCATAGACATACGCTAAGAAGCGCTGAAAACACGTAGGTAGGCAGTCGTTAAAATTTTGTCAAATCCTTTTACAGCATAATTAGTACAAAGGGTGTTATTAAGGATGCAACTAAAGGCATCAGACCACCTATGAAGGCATCAGCCTGCCGGCAGAAGTACTGCCAAGGGAAATAACGTGATCCTTATAATGCACGGGACAAGTTAGAGTTTGGCTATCAGGCACGTGCAGGATCTGAGCATGCAATGAACAGTTAGTTATCAGTAAAAAAGTAATGTTTTCGTTTGTTCTCGTGACTTGGTCCTTAATTATAGTTCATGTTACTATGCACCTTCGATGCAGACTACAATCGATTTGGTCGATAGTGTGTAAATCGGTACTATATGTCTTCGATGCAGTTTACTATCGATATGGTGGGCTGTCGATGCAGCGCACCAGCGATATTGTGTACCTGCGTTCGCTACAGTAAACTGTCGATGGAACGGGTGCGCTGCAGCGACCGGCGATGTAGGGACTGGCGATATGTAACCTAGACCCGTGATATTCTAATATGTTACCTTAAATATACAGTTGTATCAAAATCCATACAGTAATTTGTGCGTGAAGGAGTAACAAACATCTTCACATAAATACAAACTTTCACAGTTATAACATTATTAGACTGATATTAGGGATTTTTTATGACATAGGACGGCAAACGCAAGCGGATCACGATGGTAAGTGATCACAAAATGAAGATCACACTGAAATGAACAGTATCTCTTTTTTTCACATGAAAGCTTGTGACTCTCACAGTACCCAGTCAATGTATTTGAAAATGTAATAATAATTAGTTTACTTGTCAAACGTGAAAGCGTGTTAAACACAAATACAAACGCGAAAGAATTTTTCAAATCAATCTACAAGTTTGGGAGCCTATTCAATGCAAACAAACAAACAATAAAATTTTTCTTCTTTATAATATTACTAGCTTTCGCACGCGGCTTCGCACGCGTCAATGTCGATCCCTCGGGAACAGTTCTTTTTCTCGGGATAATAGGTACCCTATGTCCTTCTCCGTACTCCAGAGAACTTGTATTCAAAATTTCATGATGATCGGTTAAGTAGTTACGGCGTGAAAGCGTAACAAACAAACAAACAAACAAACTAACAAACAAACAAACTAACTCACTTTCGCATTTATAATATTAGTAAGGAAGTAAGGATTATATAATATATACACAGAGTGTAGATTAGTAGGTAGGATATTATAAATGCATGCTTATCAAATTATAGCGACAATTTCATTAGGCAAATACTTGGCACTTTTTATGAATCCAACAACATGACTTTTCTTTTTTGCAATAGTCGGCAACAAAGAACACTTTCATTTGATCATATCCGCCAACATTCTGAGTAATACTCATGACAAGTTTCTCTTGACTACCTCGCGTATCTCTTATCAGATAATTTATCACTCATCTTTTTCCTGTTACTTTTTACTAGTTTGTACGCATCTTAAGATTTTAAAATAATAAATAAATAATAGGAACAAATTATACAGATTAAGATAGTCCCACAGAAAGTTGTGAACTTGTATCTTGCTTGATATACTAACCCAACGATATTATATTTCAAAATACAAATAACATCCAAAACCGTATCCAACACCTATCAAACTTGTGACTTGCAAAAAATATCTGAATCTGACCCTGAGTAATCTAAGAAGATCGTTTGCTATCGAACCCGGAACCCTGCGGTTCAACAGAACAGAACAGAAGATTTTTAAAGGTAGGCTCTAATTAAGTACTTATATAGTATCAGAGATTTTTAACGATAAAAGATAGAGAATAGTGGTCAATTGCAAAAAAAAGTGTAATTCTATACTATAAATTGTAAGTTGACGTCTGGAGAAAATGCGCTGTGCAGTTTGTTGCCGCTTCAGCTTCTTGCGTTAAAGCTAAGTAGAGCCGCTTCCAAAGCGGAGTGCAGAAACTCCGCTTTGGAAGCGGCTCTAAACTTAATTTTAAGTAAATTAACGTCAACAATCTTTTGTTGTAAAATAAATGTAAACGTTCACCAAATGATATGTGAAGTATCTTATGATGAATAAATGATATTTAACTTTGACTTTGATTCCTTTAACCACATCTATCTGTTTCTTATAGTAAATATTCCTTCTAACCAATTCCAAGACACCCTGTAGATAGATTCTTATGGCAGAGTTTTAATAGTTAGGCTTACCTCATAAAAATCTTTCGACGCATGTTTTGATGGACAAATAAATGCATTGTCTTTTAACTAATATTTTGCAGTAATTACACACATACGATCACGTCTTTTTCCCTTGCGCGGTAAACAGAGCCCAGGTCTACTGTTGCTGCATGTTGTTGGGCGTTGGTGGAAAACGGAATCAAAATAGTGATGAACTAGCCGCATCGCCTGATTCCTCAGATTTTCGCCTATTCCCTCGATCGGATTTAACGATCTGCGCGGCAAGAGAAGCTGCTGTTACATTTTACGTTTACTTTTCTCCATGACCAGCATGGAAAAATTAAGACATTATTTTATATACATAGATTAAAGGAATATTTAAAGGTGTCTATTTTACCCAGTTAATATTTGTTCTAGTTCAATTACTGTGATGGGAAATCAAAGAACCTATAAATCACCTAAAATTGTATGCAGTAACTAACTTATTAATGGATAAGTAATATCCCTTACCTTACGTACGCTTGTTTATTTTCCAATACACAAGTGGAATGGAAGTCTAAAATTAGTTAAATGAAGATAGCTTAATCCGACTTCTACAAGAGTTATTTTGATAAATGATAATAAGTCGAAGTTCCAACCCGAAGTTCCAAAGATATGAATGTATGCCTAGTCAACCTTTACTACCAAACTCATTACCAGTACATGGAAGCTGTGTACAGAATCTCTTGAGTTGTTTTGAGGTGAAGTTCGCGGACGTGGGGCGATAGTTCTTGATATAGTAATTTATGTAATTTATCGTATGCGCAGACGTCTCAAGTATGGTGTATTTCAAGTCAGACTTGAGTTTCATAATAGTAGTGTGTGACGCATCGTTACGTGTAGAGGTGCCCACACGCCACCCCGAGTCAAGTAGCCCGGATTTATGTATGAATGGAAATTTATGGTAAACAGCATTAGCTAAGAAAAACTTGGACGGGTGTCAAGTCCCGAGAATTTAAAGAGAAACTTAATATTAAAGCATAACTTGTACAAAGTAATCGCAAATGAAATAAAATTATTTGCAGGCAAACACGGTAAAAATACATGTTAGGACAAAGAGTATGTCTAGTTCAAATTGAATAAGCCTGTTGCGCCAACAATTGGCATGCAAATGTTCAAAGTTAATGCTTTATTTAATAATACATGTTAGGACAAAGAGTATGTCTAGTTCAAATTGAATAAGCCTGTTGCGCCAAGAATTGGCATGGAAATGTTCAAAGTTCATGCTTTATTTAATAATATATAGAAGTTGTAGTCAATAAACAATAAACAAATGTACGGCTGCACGGTTAAAACAAATTAAAATTAAATTAGCAATAAAAGTCAAAGCTTAAAATTTACAAAATAATGAAAAAAAATTTATTACCAAAGTCGACCTTAAAATGTCCTTAAAAAGTAATATAACTAAAATATCCCATAGGGAGTAGGTATATTGATGCTCATGAACCGTACAAAAGAAATGTATGATGTCTGTACAACTAAAAATAATAAGAGGAAAACGCTTCTACGCAAAATCAAAAAAAAAACAAATAGCCTAACAACTATAAAAGATTATTATTAGTTTTTAAGTTACTAAAACTGTGTTGTTTTGTGCTGGGACCCCAAACGAAATTTCCTGTTTGTTATAGAAAGATGTTTAGCATCCTGACATTTTTTTATAGGAAATTGGGTATTGTTAGTTCCCGATATTCCGTAAGGAAAAGTAGTTCATATTGGCGAATTCTAGCGAAAATAAATGTCCCCCTCTTCTTCCAAATAAAGACCTCTAACCTAAAATGATACTTATATATAATCCAATATTTTTTGAATATATTATTGCTATTGACAATGAGATGAAATATTTTGCTAATAACAATATTAGATCATATAAAGTTTAAAATAAAGTATTTTCTTGACTTTTGTAACAAAATATTTATTTATTATATGTCAAATATACTATTAAAAACTAAATTTGATTTTTATATGCATCATAAAAAATGTTAATATATTATTATTATTTTTATAAAGAAGAGATTGATCCTCATTGAATTTTATATTTATATCGAAGGTTATCAACTCATTTTACACATGTTTTTTACACAAGAGCTTATAAAATTTTGAGTAGGTCCTTCAGACAGAGTGAAAACTTGTATAATTATTCTCGAAATGCCGAGGTCCCGTTAATATATTACTATGATCTTTCAGCCAATCTCAACTGCAATATTTAGGTGTCCTGGATATATTCAAGGATATATGATATACCCATGCCATAGTCAATTACATAAGGTATACAAATCATAAAACCTTGATTAAAGATATAAGTATGTATATTTAAGATATAAATATTTTTTGTGCCTTTATCAGTATATAAATATATACTGATATAGGCACAAAAAATATCACTAGGTAATAAAAAACATTTCTATGGTCGGATAAATACCCGACCTTAGAAATGTTTTTTATTACGTTGATTTTATGAATTGTTAGCCACAAGTATTGGACATACTTAAGTTACGTATACTATTGGAAATGTCGAGGTTTCTTTGATTATCTTCCAGCCAGGTATAAATATAAGATTTAGGTGTCCTCCGAGAATAAATAAACAAGCTTTAACGCTGAATGAAGACCCTACTACAATTTTGTACCAGCTCTCCAGATATCTTCCCGTAACGAATGAAGACGTGATAATGAATCTGTATGTATGTAAGCATCGGCTAACAATAAATCTCTTCTGGCCTGACATCAATCTCTCGGGCTGCCCACATGGTGTAGCATATCGATACATACATGTATTGTGCAATTTAATAGGCGATTTTATGAATAGGTATTCAGACAACAAAGGATTTCGTATCTGTTATGTAAATCACATTGTAGGCTCTTCGAATAGAATGTCTTCAGGCGAATTTCGGTATTGCTGCATTTATTTGCTGGGTGTGGCACATGACTGCGTGATGTACGTATGACTATGGTAATGTGATGAAGTCATTTGACATTTTGAGTTCTAATCTAACCACACAAATTCTTAGTAAACAGTGGTACACATTTTCCTCTTACCTGTCTTTAGATATTGAGAAGAAATCATTGAGCTTTGATGTTATTATTTGAAATTGCCTATATTTATTACTTCTGTATTTCGTTTTAAAAATAAAGGACGAACCAATAAATATTTTGCAGACTGATGAGTACATAAGTTACCTCCCGAAGTTTGGCAACGAAGTTTGTTTGTTCTAGTATTGGACAAAATCAGATAACATAGGCATAAAATTAATAATATTGCTATATACAATGTATATAAAAAGTTTCAGCTTATACTTTGCTGAGGTATTAGGTTAAATACATTAATCAATAAGGTGAATTTATAAGGATATGTCCGGCCAAATTTTGTGTGGATGGTCCACCATCCACACAAAGTTTGGCCGTTTTCCTCAAGTTTATTTATTTTATACTCATAAAACTTGATAGGCTATATCGAATAAATGTTGGAGCCATTTTTTTATTTCATTTTATTACTCATCATCATGTTGTCTTGGGTCTTGGATCAAAGAATGATCCCGATGAACCATGGTGTCGGAGTTTTTTAAGCCGCCTTATAGGCCTCTGTCATGGTTTTGTGTAACGCCCACTGTCAACGACAGCGACCGGTACGGACGGCTTAACGTGACCACCGAAGCACATCTTCCTTATCAGATAATCAGGTGATCAGCCATGTCTAAGGACATTGCGGGCTGATCACCTCATTCCCTGAACAACTACGAGGGGGGGTCAAAAAGTTCGCGGAATGGAGGGGTTAGCGGGGGGTGGGGGACCTGCCGGAGGTAGTAACTAATGAGCAACTCTTTGTGAGTATATATGCCAAGTTTGAACCCGATTGTGTCAATCCTCTACCGTACGTACGAGCCCTTACTGTGTTTACTCTCGCTGCATCGTCGCGCTCTAATCGTGGAGCACTGCCGATCGGCACCCAGCGCTGTTACAGCGTCGGCGGGGATAGCCCTACCTGTAAACACTTTGCCCGGGTCGTTGGGTCCGTTTTTCCTGCGCACTCTTAGTAGTCGGCCTCCCACCAGCGGGTCTCACCGACGAAAGGAGTGTTGGGTAGACGGCCTAGCGGGCTCCGGAATGGAGCCCATCCACGAGGAGGACGAGCCTGGGCCGGGCCCTTCCCGACCCACCTCGCCCGACATCACGGCCTACGCGACCCCTTGCGTCGCCACGCCAGCCGCAGCGTCTACGCTGCCCACCGCCCGCCTCTCGCCGAGAGGCTGGCATGACCGCGACCTGGCCATGCTGGCCAGAGTCGCCGATTCCGGAGCCTTTTCCTCGGGGCTCATTCGTTGGATGGCGATGTATCTTCGCCTCCAACGGAATGAGCTCGGGGGCACCGAGCCGACACTAGAAGACGCCACCGCGCTCGATTTCGCACGTCGCGGCATCATCACCCTGCCGCCGGTGGACACGCCGCACAGGGAGATATTAGCGACGGTGCTGAAGAGGGCGCGCAGCCCCGCGGGGGATGACGAACCCCCCAAAAAGCCACGAGCCCTGGACATGGGACAGGAGGAGGACTCGCCGGTGGCCTCGACAACGACGGGGTCACTTACGGACCTGTCTGAGGCCTTTGAGATGTCGGAGAACCCCAAGACCCACCTGGAGGAGCCGCTGAAGCCGTCCCCTCGCCCCTCAGGCATACCACTGCCGCAGCGCGACCCCCGCATGAAGCGGGTCTCATTCATAGCGCCCCCGGTGGCGCGGGCCCCGGAAGGCCCCGCGACGCGCCCCGAATGCGCGCCCGTATCGAAACCCGCGCCGACCTCCTCAAAGGTCGAGCCGCGCCGCGCGCCGCAGCCCGGGACTGCGGCGGGACCCGAACGTCCGCCGCCTGCCACAAAAATGCAGGCAATTTCACGCGCGCCTGCGTTTTCCTTCGCGCGAGTGACTGCAGGCGCTGCCACGACCGCCGCAACAACAACTACCGTTGCCAAACCGAGGACGCAACCCACAGCCGCCGCCATCGACAGGGCGACGCCCACTGGCCCAGTCTACGCTATGGGGGCGGCTGAGCCCGCGCGTACGACCGCAGCCGCCGTTTTCAACACGCAATCGGCACAAAACAAGGATTCCGCCGCCGTAGCCGGCCCAAACACCGCGGCTGCGGCCTCCCAACATGCCGCCAGTACTTCCCGGGCCGCCTCTGGAGGGGCGCCCAACACCACATCCTCGACAAGTGGACCAGGACAGCCTGCACCAACGCCCGCTTCTCAACCGGCCAAGGCGCAAACCAGGCGCTACCCGCCACTCGTGGTCGAGCGCCTGCCCGATTGGTCGGTTCATTTCAGGGAACTGGCCCGCCAATTGGGTCGCGCACCTTCGGCCCGACCCTTCGGACGGGGAGTGCGGTTCTCGCCTGCGGACGAGAATGAGTATAGGATGGTGCAGGCTTACCTCACCAAACTGGAGCGAGAGGCCGCCATCAGCTGGTTCTGCTACTCGCTGCCGGCCGAACGCCAGCTGAAGGTGGCCATAAGAGGATTGCCGCAGGACACCGAGGAGGCCGAAATTAGCCAGGCGCTTGCGGAGCTCGGCTTCGAAACAGAGGCAGTGAAGGGCATCCGGGGCAGGGGAGAGCGCCTCGGCTGCATTTTCTTCTGCCTTGTGAAGAGGACCGAGGGCTGCAGCGATATCTTCTCCATTAAAGAGCTGCTGCATATGCCGGGCGTGAAGATCGAGCCCTGGCGGGGCAAGCAGGGCCCCGCCCAATGCCACCGGTGCCAGTTGTTCCGGCACTCGTCGGTCAATTGTCACCGGCCGATCGCCTGCGTGCGCTGCGGGGGCCCTCACAAGGCCGCCGACTGCGACCGACCCATGGACCAGCCGGCCACCTGCGCAAATTGCGGCGGCCCTCACCCAGCGAACAACACCACCTGCCCCGTGTTCAAAAAGGAGGCGCGCAACAAAAGGGCAGGCGCGGTGGCTCGCACTGGAACATCGCTCACGCCCCGCACGCAAACGGAGGAGGCAGCGGACGCCTCATTGATGGCCCCCGCCAATCCACCGACCGAGCGCGGAGCGGAGCTCCCGAAGAAAAAACGAAAAAACAAGAAAAAAAAGAAAAACCAAGCCGAGAGCTCCGCTCCGGCGCCCCCGCAGCCCGCTCCCCAAGCCGCCCAGCCCGAGAAGGCTCCGCAGCAGCCCGCCACGACCGCGCCCATGCCTCAAGCGCAAATGGCGATGCTGTTCCAAGCCTTCTCCAATATGATGGCCATGACCCCCGACCAATTAGAAGCGTCGGGGCTCCTCAGAGGTGTGCCTAGCTCAAACTAATATGGATAGCACACCTCTGAGAATCATGTACTGGAATGCCGAAACGCTCCGGAGGAAGAAAAAGATGGTGGCGCACTTCCTCCGGGAGCAACATGTAGACATCTTCCTGGTCAGCGAGACTCACCTTGGGGAGGGTGAACAATACAACCTCCCCAACTACATCTGCTACCGCAAGGACGAGAAGGCCTCCGACGGCACACCGTTTCGAGGACTGGCGGTGTACGTCAAGAGAGATGTCGTCCACCAGGCCATACCCCACGTGGAGTTCCGAACAATGTACGCTTTGGGCGTAACTGTTCACTACGGCGGCCGGGAGACCCGGCTCTTCGCCATTTATATACCGCCAGCGCAGTACCTGGATCTATTAGAGCTGCGCTCCCTCCTGCTGCACCCCACGCCGACCGTAGTGGCCGGCGACTATAACGCCAAAAACGTATACTGGAACTCCACCAAGGACTGCCCGCGGGGACGACGGATACTCGCGGACTCTATACGCCACGAGTACGATGTAGTGGGGCCGGACGAGCCGACCCACTACAATCACAAGACCAACATCGGCGATATCATCGATCTCGTGGCCTATAGAGGCCTACGGACGCCGCCGACCCTCGAAGTATTCCCGGATTTGCCGTCGGACCACAGGCCGGTACTCCTCGTCCTTAAGGAGCAGCCAACCAGAGTCACGCTGGCCAGGAAGAAGTCAAAAATAAATTGGGACGATTTCCAGTCCCAATTGGAAGCCCGAAAGCCCCAAATCGCTTTCCAAAAGGTCTCCACCAGTGAAGAGGTAGAGCTGGCGGCGGGCGCTATTACCCGCTGCATACAAGGTGCCCTCAACGCGTCCACGCGCGAGTTGCCGGCGGGCTCGAAGCCCGAGCCGCTACCGGCCGATATCACCCGCCTATTGGACGCGAAGAGGAAGACACGGAGGCAGTGGCAAGCCACCCGCTGCCCGGAAATCAAGACTCGCCTCAACAAGCTGGTGGAGACCATAAAGGACCGCCTCGAGGAGCACGCAGCCCGATCGTGGGAGAACCATCTGCTCGCAGTGGGCGATGACATCCCCTCTGTTCATCGCCTATGCCGCCGGCTGTCCACGGAGCCCCAACCCGTGCGGCCGCTGCTGGCAGCGGATGGTTACCCGCGCTACCGCGCGGAGGACCGCGCCGAGATCTTCGCCGACCACTTGGAGCGCCAATTCACGCCGAACCCGATCGCCGACCCAGAGCACCATCAAAGGGTGACCGAACACCTTCGAGAGTACCTAGCAGGGCCGATACCGGCTGAGGAGGACGCAGTCTACTTCACGCCCGGCCAAGTCCTGCGAGAGATCCGCCGCCTCAAGCCCAGGAAGGCCCCGGGCGCAGACAACGTCACGAACGAGGCGTTGCGCCATTTACCGCCGTCTTTTATTACGGCGGTAACTCGGCTCTTCAATGGCATTCTGCGCTCGGGCCACTACCCTACAGAGTGGAGGACCGGGCGGGTCATCATGCTGCCAAAGCCGGGTAAAAACCTGCGCCTCCCAGAAAGCTACCGGCCCATCACCTTACTGAGCGCGCTCTCGAAGGTGTTCGAGAAGTTGCTGCTCGGCGTGCTGCTCCCGCACATTCCACCGCGTGCGGAGCAATTCGGGTTTCGGCCAGAACATTCCACGACGCTTCAAGTGGCAAGAGTCATTCACAAGATCTCGGATGCGGCCAACCGTAAGGAGCATATGGCTGTCGTGCTCCTCGATAACGAGAAGGCCTTCGACAGGGTGTGGCACGAGGGGCTGCTACACAAGCTGTCGGAGTCCCCAGCCCCGAAGAGAATCATCAGGATCGTGTCCTCATTCCTCGAAGAGCGAAAATTCAGAGTGGCGGTCGAGGACGCCCTCTCGTCGGAGCGCCCGGTAAGGGCGGGCGTCCCTCAGGGCAGCTGTCTCTCCCCAGCTTGCTACGCGTGGTACACCGACGACATCCCCGTAGCCGGTCAGGCCGAGTTGGCATTATATGCCGACGATGCGGCGTACTTCGCCAAATCCATGAACGCGAAGCACGCCGCCAAGAAAGTCCAAATGGCCCTTGATGCCCTGCCTGACTGGCTCTCCAAATGGAGGTTGTCGGTCAATGCCAAAAAAACGCAAGCCCTGCTGGCGGGGACCGCCCGCATACTCCCGCCGCCGTTAACGCTCTTCGGGGAAAAAGTGCCGTGGCAGCCACACGTCACATACCTGGGGGTGAAGATAGACAGGCGCCTCACTATGCAGCAACATGTCGACGCGGCTGTGTCAAGCGCAAAGATGGCCCGGGGGAAGCTGCGCCCAGTGCTCTCCTCCCGACTCCCGCTGAGAACGAAGCTCGGGATCTACAAAACATATGTACGATCCCGCCTCACGTACGCGGCCCCTGCGTGGTACGCATACTGCTCGGAGACGAACCGACGTCGTCTCCGAGACCAAGAGAACCTATGTCTCCGAGCAGTGACGGGGGCCCCACGCTACGTGAGGAACGACGTCATTCAGCGGGACCTTAAATGGGAGGGCCTGGACGCATTCGTCTCCCGACTGGCGAAGGCCATGTACTCCAGGGCGGACTCTTCGGCGCACCCCCATCTCCGAGGGATCGCGCCGCTACACGCCCGCCCACCCGACGGAAAACACAAGCCTTCGCCCAGAGCTGCCATCTTAGCGCCGACCGCCGACATAGGCGCCGCTTCAAGTGCGGCGCTTGCACAGCATCCCCAGTAGCCAAGACTTCACCCGACGTGGCCGCCACGGCCACAGCTATGTGACCCGCCTGTAGTTGCAGGCGGCGGCAGCATCCGCTGAAAAGGACACGGTCCTGCACAGCATCCCCGACTCTCCAACGAGAGTGTGAGAAGAACCCGGATTGATTGATTGATTGATTGTGTCAATAACTTTTGACCTGTCGTCGATCAAACAAGTGAATCCGGAAAAAAAACTTGAACATGGAAAAAATCGAGTTTCGTGCCGTTATTCGTCTAGTTCCTCACTAAGCAAGGAAAACCACCTCAAAAAATTTTGTAAGAAATGTCATCAGTATACGGGGACTCTTGCCCTGGGAAAACCATGGTGTACAAGTAGAGTAGCCTTTTCAAGCAAGGCAGAGAGTCTCTTGAAGACGACCCTCGCTCAGGACAGCCGATTGAGGCCACCACCTCAAACATCGTTGAAAAAGTGGAGAATCTTATACTGGAGGATACTCGTTTGAAGAAGAAACAACTTGCAGAAATGGTTGGAGTATCACCTACAACCATTTTAAATATTCTACACGACAATCTTGGGATGTCAAAAGTCAGCGCAAGATGGGTGCCAAGAATGCTCACACCACCACAGAAACAGCTGCGCGTCGAGTATTAAAAGGAGTTTTTAGACCTCTGTAGCGCCGACAAGGAAGGAATTTTTGCAAGACTTGTTACTGCAGATGAAACTTGGGTTCATCATTATGAGCCTGAGTCGAAGCAAGAGTCTATGTCTATGCAGTGGCATAAAAAGGGTCAGCCCCCTACTAAGAAATACAGGGTGTCACAATCGGCTGGAGAAATCATGGCAACTGTTTTTTGGGATACAGAGGGTATTTTACTAATAGATTATAAAGATAAGGGTGTTTCTATAACGGGAGAATACTACGCTAATCTACTGAGACAATTAAAAGAAGCAATCAAGGAGAAAAGGCGGGGAAAGTTGACAAAAGGTGTGCTGCTTTTGCATGACAACGCACCGGTACACAAGAGCCGCGTTGCGATGGCTGCCCTTCATCACTGTGGCTTCGAAATGTTAAACCATCCTCCCTATAGTCCAGACTTAGCTCCCTGTGATTATTTTTTATTTCCCAAATTAAAAAAAAAAACTTCGTGGGACGAAATTTTCCGACGATGAAGAAGTCAAGTCGGTGATTTCGGCCTATTTTGAGGACTAAGACAAATCATTTTTTTTCGACGGTATTAATAAGTTAATAGAGAGATCTGAAAAATGTATTCGACTTAAGGGGGAATATATTGAAAAAGAAAAATAGTACAGTATTTTATTTCAAGTCCCTTCCCCTCCGTTCCGCGAACTTTTTGACCCCCCCTCGTATACTAGAACAACATACAACAGCACATGGTTATTATTCTCGCCGGAATCGAACCGCGACCTCCGCAGGCAGAGCCGAATAACTAATCTAATTAAATCACGGAATCAGTTAACCAAAGGTATATCTAACTAATGGACCAATTTGAAAAATTCTTTCACCATTAGAATCCTGCATTATCCCCGATGAACATAGGCTACACAATAAATACCTAAATCTATCTGTGCGAAGCTGTTACTAATAGACCTATGGGGCTACAGATACTGATTCACTTTTATCAGAAAGCCGATTTATTTCGTTTGTTTCCTCAACTCATAGACGGTATTCTGCTTAAAATGATAATTATTTAAAAAAAGTTAGAATATGGCAATGCACATAAGCATAACTTACGCATACACATGTGGAAATGAGCAATTTGTAGATACAAGACCATTTTGTCACGTGATTTTCTGATCACCGTGTTCGCAATCAAAGCTAAATCATTCTCTCAAAGTAATAGTTATAAGGTCAGTGAAGACTACTGAGTACTGTGAAATCTCGTAATGATATGATTTTATGCTTAGCCTGGAGTTACGGTTGTTCATTGCGTTAAATGGTAATGTTTATTAAATTATCGCCATTTATTTCACGTCGGTGTAAATGAGGTACGTGAAGTTTATGGCAATGCGATGGTCGCTCGACCTTGACACGAGCGGGGGGAGAAAGTGAACTGACCGGTTATTAAGCAACGCGGGTGGGGTGCCCATCCTCTCCGCTGCACTCCACATACTCCAGCAAGCCAAGTTGGCGACTACCAGATGTATGAAACACACCGTCAACAAGCTTGCAGACGCAAAGGTCGTTTGTCAAGTTAGCTTAGTCGAGAAGCTGCCTGTGTTCGTCTTGTACTCTTCAATTAAATCTGACAACCATTGATCTGGTAATTGCAAGCGCCGCGGCCGGCCATTACTCAAACTAACAAGGCTAGTGTTGACAATCGTAATTGTTAACACGAACACTTCAATCAACATTTTATAATTACACTAGCTGCCCCGGCGAACTTTGTTTCGCCATAAGTTAAAAACTATCCTATCTCTCAAGTTGGATCGAACTGCACATGGTGTGCGAATTATATTATAATCGGTTAAGTGGTTTAGGAGTCCATTGAGGACAAACATTGTGACACGAGATTTATATCATCATCATCATCAGGTCCTTTTTAGTCTCCACTACAGGAGCTCGACCCTCGAGATTTTCGGGTCGAGATTTATATATATTAAGATTATTAGGTGTGCAAGGCAAAAGCTCCGGTAGATTATTAACCATTATCGAAATAAACGGTGTTTGTGATGCAAAAACTATGTTTATTTTATTTCATATAAAACAATAAAGCTTTGTAACATTAAAAGATAACTAGTCTTACTTAAAAACATTTTTAGTTATTGCTATTTATTCAACAATTACATCGTTTTAAAAAAATATAAGTAGTAATATATTATCTATTCATCATTTATCACTGATTTAAAATAAATTAATATGCGGAGCTCTACTAAATCAATACCAATATTATACATGCAAAAATTACTCTGACTCTTTGTCTGTTACCACTACTTTTACCACTTCACGCTTCAAATATTACGATGAAATTGGATATGAAGGTAGTTTGGGGCCCATGGAAGAACATAGGATTACTTTACTTCCGGAAAAATCTACTATTCACGAGGAATCGACATTAACGCGGGCGGAGCCGCGGTTAAAAGCTAGTGCATAGTAAAATATACATTAATTAAGCCATATAAAATATGATTATGTATTATCAATTCAACAGCTATCTAAACTATGACCACGAAAGCTCACAGAAGGTAGAATTAAATATAAATTATAGGGATGTTTGTCTTAGTTTAC
The DNA here is from genome assembly GCA_947532085.1 of Elegia similella. Lineage (NCBI taxonomy): Eukaryota > Metazoa > Arthropoda > Insecta > Lepidoptera > Pyralidae > Elegia > Elegia similella. The sequence continues at coordinate 16,540,167 of OX383930.1, forward strand.
AAATATAGGGATATGTTTTTCATGTCTCGGTGGAGGGTTGTGCTCATTGCTGGGTGGCAGAGTCGCGAGGTAATCCAGAGCCTTCTGGATTTCTTCAGGTATGGGCGGAGGAGTGGGGAGGTGGGCACCTTGAGGCTGGAAACCGTTTTCATCAGCTAAATATTGAAGATGAATCACCTGTAACATAACAAACAATGTTAGTGGAAAATACGAGAGAAAAAAAAGGAGAGACTACAAAAATTAAGGGAAAAATAATTTGCTCGTATCGATAAAAAAGGGTTTATCTCGATTTCCATTGCAACAGCGGAAATGCTCGAATGAGGAGGAAAATTATGGTTTATTTACCTGTCCATCAGGAGCTGTGTACTGGTACTGGCCCTGCGCAGTCTGAATTTCGGCATCAGGTACTCCCTGGTTCTTCACGTAGCCCTGCTCCTCCGCAGAAATTCCATTGCCGGTTTCATAACTACGAGCAAATCGTTTCATGTACAACTTGTTACTACTATTTATCTGCATGTTTGTACGTAATTATTTACAAGCGCCTGAGTAGATTGTAAGCGTAACTGTAGCTAAATGATACTTTGCAATGCTCAAACCAAGTGGCATGACGAAAAACTCAACATCATTTTTGATTTATAATTATTATATTTTTCTATACATTTCATCTAATCGTCAAATACTGCATGCATTGAAATACTGATTATGTATTATTTTTTGGCGTATTTTTCGACGTTTTGGCTACACCTCATGGAAGAAAGACAGAATAAGCTCCTTGTTTTTTTTGTGTTTCAATATCACAAATAGATAAATAAAAATTTATAAATAGACGACCGGCTAGTCAACTTTCGTATATTCAATTTCCGTTTCCACGAACGTTAGTCCTTCGGGTTCTGCGACTTGTGACGCAATCTTCCGTAAACAACTAAACATGATACTGATCTGTAGGAAAACTAGTGCTTGACTACAGGATTTTTGTATACCTCCACTTATAGGATCCATCATGGTTGATGATTTGTTCCTGGCGAATAATTGGGATTGGCTCAGTAGTGTATTGCTGTTCCTCAGAGCGGATATGTGGGTGTGGAAGAGGATGAGAATGTGGGTGAACTTGGGGAAACGGACTCGGATGAGGATGAGGATGCGGTGACAGAATTGGATGCGCGTGAGGATGTGGCGGCGGTAATACTAGTGAACCCTCTGGATGAATTGTCTGAAAACTGCTGACGTCAGCCCACACCACGCCGAGTAACATAAGAAGACTTAGCTGTAATCAAATAGAAAATCCCAAATTAACAAAGAACAAAACACGGATTATGTATTCGTTCATGCTGCCAGCATTGAGCTCATACTAATGTAAACACTGAAAATGTTAGTACACTGGTGTAATTGTAATTACCAAAACTTTTATGATATCAAGTCTAATCACTACCCGTTACAAAACTAGCAAAACTTATTCGCGAATCTGCAGAATATACTGAATCAAAAATTTTGAAAACTTGAAAGCACACAGACAAAGGTTAAACAAAATTTATGTAAGTGATGTCAATATATATTTAATTACGCTCAAATCATTAAAAACCGATTGTCTTCATGAAGTTTCAAATTTAGGCTTTAAATTTGACAACGATTTTTGAGCGAACATTTTTTGTTTTGACGATATCACACGATGAAAACTGTTTTGCTGATGTTGCTAGAAGGGTAGTTTCACTTATTATTTGGAATTATTTAAATGTAAGTATCTTAAGCAAACTTCATAACTAAACTAAAATACCAAACTTTTGAATAATCCAAAATTCACTGACACTTACAAAGCACTTCATTTTAAAAATTGCAGTTGCAAGCTGACTTGCGAAAGACCACTGAGAAATGATGCACCTTGGATACACACCCCTGCGTATTTATACGAAAATTTTTGTTGCAATTACGCATCATTGCAATCTGTGCGAGTTTTATGGATATGTTTATGACTAAGGACAGTGTGGGAGAGTCCCTTGTTGGGAAGGTTCGGCCGAATCAATGTTTCACCAGCAAAAAATGTTGGTTACTGCAACTGTAAGAGATGTTTTGGCAGATTTATTTGAAGAATTACAGAATTTAGTTTGAGTAGAGTAACGGCAACAAAAGTCGCAGTTCTTTCTCAAAAATTTTGAGTGGGTTGTAGAGATTCAAAATACATATCTTATCAGACTCTTTGAGAGGCCTCTATTTCGTTTTTTTAACATAATATTAAGAAATCTAAAAAATATTTCTAGTACTGCCGAAGGTTCTATGCTTTTCCCTAAATAGCATTTTTCTTAAAAACTAATCGAGATCTTATTAAAGACTTGCTATTGCCCGCGACTTCGGCCGCGGCAATTTCTGTTATTATGATTAATTCGTTTTTTATTAGTATAGATGAATAATTTTTCCCCTGTTTTCAAACATTTCTCATCGAGGCTTCGCTCCTATTGGTCGCAGCGTGATGTTTTATAGCATAAAGCCTTCCTCAATAAATGGACTATCCAACACAAAAATAATTTTCCGATTTGAACCAGTAGTTCCTGAGCTTAGCGCGTTCAAACAAACAAACAAACAAACAAACAAACTCTTCAGCTTTATAATATTAGCATAGATTACGATGATAGAAAGTCCAATTTGATAAAATTCAAAGTAACACGTAGCGTTAATAAAATATATTATATTAACTTCCTTATTTATTTAAAAGATGCAGACAGAAGTACTATTTTATATATACCTATGCATATTAGCCTGAATCGAACCGAGAGCTTATTTATAATTTTTTTCATAAATTACAAAAATAACAATGTATGAAAATCCTTTTTTCCCGCTTGAGCACGGGAAAGGATTTAATAAAGGCCTTTTAACGAATAATTCCTTCCTCTCTTTGTAGGTAGAGGGAAATCACGTACTTTCTTTCACGAACTTTCTTTCACATAATTTCATTGATTGTGTATTTGAAAATTGAACATGGATGTCGTTTTAGGGTTATTTTGGGGTGTAGATTACAGAAATAAGGACAATGTACCTACGAAGGAAACAGATACTGTAATCTCCTTATAAAAGGCCTCACTCATTTATCTAGGCCAAACTACTTTATCCTTAAATCAGATTGTTATGTATAATGCCAAGTTAAAGAAAAAGCTTAAGGAACTTTATTCTTAGCGAGAGTCTCAAGACACAATTATGTTTTTCTGATTCCAAGATTCAGGCGAATCCACATCCACCAGGGGGTTCAAAATCAACCAGTATCTTATATATTATTATTTTTATTGTCTTTTGTTCTCTTTTGGTTTTACGAGCGAATACTTCTAGAACTACAGACAATGTCAAATCCATAAAAATATCTAAAATGTGATTATACCTAAAGTCAAACAGGCGATTCGTTCTGCGACCAATCACAACAAAAAACTGACCAGGTCAAGTGCGTGTCAAATTCGCGCAGTCGCTTCGGCACAGAAGAGATTTTTGTTTTAGATGTATCTAATAACAGTTTGTAGTTCTTTTCGGTTACTATTAGCTTAGACATAGCTTCATTTCTCTATTATAATAACATTTATACAATATCACGTCTTTTTCGCTTGCGGGGTAGACTAAGCCACGTTTAGCATGTTGGTGGGCGTGTAGGTGGAAAACGGTATCGCCTAATTACATGATTACTCGCTCATTCCCTCGATCGGCTCACGATCTGCGCGGGAAGAGAAGCAGCTGTACATAACATTATTCCTTTTTTTTCTTTTCTCTCAGACTAGCACGGAAGAAGATTAAACGATATCATGCATGTCAGTTTTATTTATTTTATTTTTATTTTATTTTATTCGGAAAACATACAGTCAATATATCTACATATTATAAAGCAATTTTTTTTACTAAAGACCATTTACATGTTCTCGCATAAATGTTGCTTAAATGCTTGTCTGTTAGGTATATAATGTATGTAATAAAGATTAACAAATATCAAAGAAAAACGCAATAAAAAATACTTTTGTTCCAGTAAACAAAAAAAAATAACAAATTAAAACTAAGAGAAAATAAAAGGTTCAGTTATTATCAGAGTGAAAACCATCAAACCATGACTTAAAAATGCTATTTTTAAAACATCTGGGGTTCGAATTAAATAGGTCAACTTCCGAGCAGACAGCCAGTTTGTTCAGTTCCTTTGCTGATCTAATAAAGAAGGAGTTTTGCCTATAATTGCTTAAACTATGTGGGATAGCAAGGACTGAAGGAATTCGGACAGATCTATTTGGTACTTTTAGTTGAATTTTCGCCAGCAAAACGGGGGTATCTAGTGAGCTTTGTGCAATTTTAGCCAAAACAGATACATCAGCAATTTTCCGTCTAATGTTCAGCGGGAGGATATGATGTCTATGACACAATGCATCATAACTTGAATCATAGTGGCTTGTTTTAAACTGAATATACTTACGAATTTCTTTTGAATTGATTCAATCCTATCCACATATACATTATATCTAGGGTTCCAATCCTGTGAGCAGTACTCGAGGGAGCTACGTACTAGAGCACAAAAAAGTACTTTAAGGACTTTAATATTCTTGAACTGAGAGCAAGTTCTTTTCAACAAGAGAGTTTATATACTATTACTGATAATAAACTTATTTGCCCGTCACTACTCTATCTGCGTACATAAAGTAATAAAATTGCAGGAAAATATTTTATGCGACAAAACCATCCTATGTTAACATGTCATCTACCTAGACTATGTACCGAGCTTCATCCTGTTAACAACATCCAAACTTACAAACGCCTCATACAAAAGAAATCTTAGTAGGTTAACTATCCAATCAGTGAAGTAGTAGAGACGAAATATGAATTGACGACGTGCATATTTAAACATTACTGTTATAGCTTTTGATATAAACTTTATAATAAAAGGCCAATCCAGTAGCCAATGCTAAAAAAATAATGTCAACACAGTAATTGCTGTTATCGACAATCAGTTAAATGTTTTTGAGTAAACGTATGTCACAGGTTATGTAACACAATGCCCGTAAAGTTAACCTTAAAGCGCGGGAACATCGCTGGCGGATCTTCAAACCAGTTACAGGCATGCGCGTGTGACATACTTCAACAAGGCTTTTTTTTTAAATTATTGAAATTGCCTCATCAAGGTTTTTGGTACAATAGCAATGTCTCCCACAAGTGACTTTTTATAGCCTTAGTTGCTCAGTGCAATAAATATAACAATTTATTGTCTTTGGAAATCTAGTAAACAAATTATTGGCTGTCTGGCTAGTACAGATTTTTCCTTATAGCAAAGTATTGCAAATCTGGACAGGTCATGGAGACCAAAAGGGTAAAAATCAATTGAAAATATCAGGAATCAAATTTTACTATTAGAATAATGCATATTTAATTCTATATTCATTATGTTCTTTTATCAAATAAAAATCGAAATCTGTACTACTAGAATCTACGGGAGTAAACTACTTCTATTTTTGGCATCAAGGATTTCTAGAGATGACAGATGTCGCGATAGTTAGAATCCTCAAGATCCTGATAAACATAGTCTATATTTTTGGTAGTGTTTTATTTTTACAAGCTTTTATTAACTTGCAATAATAATTGTATCTTGTATATTTGTTTAGGTCAAATCTTGCAACTCGATTTTATATCACTTACTTATCCTTAACCGATTGAGCTAAAATATTGTATAACCAGATCGGATCATTTTGTGTAGGTGTCACGGTCAATCGACCATACACACCCTGGTGTCAGAGTCTAGATTGGATGACAATGCAATATTGCCATAGACTTGATCTGACGGTAAAGTAGGGATAAACCCGTCGTGTTTAAGCTCAATGTTATTCTTCTGAGGGGCTCATTTGATTTTATTTGACAAGCTCTACGTACGGTATGAATCGTCCATAATTTAAGCTTGTTAAAAAAATATTTTCAGAATAAAAGTTATCGAAAAACTTATTGGATTCTGCAAACATAGCATGATTTGGCAATATTTAAATCTTGAAACCTAGGATCACATATAGAGTATAAGGCAATAACGAATAGTTTAAGAACACTTATCCTACAAATGCGACCTTCAGCGAATCGAAGAGGTTGTATGGGAAATTGTATTTTTTTTTAACCTATGTTCCTAACGACTTAGTATTATATAAGTGATCTTGATTTAAAATTAGGCTTTTTTATTTAAACTCTATATTTCAATTCAAACTAAGTCAATACAACTGTTTGCAAAACTCCCATTAATAAGTATATCATCATCAGGTCCCTTTTAGTCTCCACTACAGGAGCACGACCCTCTCTGCACTACCAGGGCCATACTTGGCCAGAGCAGCCAGAGGACTTGGCCTACACTCTCCACGCTGGCCAGACGGGTTGGAGACGTGTCTTAGATGTTTATAAGCTTTGTTTAGCTTGTATTTCCTAAGTCGCCTTCTAAGACATCCACGAGAAGACTTGGAGTGGTCCTATTCTACTCTGCCGGATACCACACGGCTATGTTAAGTTAATAAGTATATGTTGCTTGCTAAAGCTGAAGGCACATTATAAAAGCTTGCACAATTAATAGTTTTCCATTGTGATCACACCATTTTATATCGTCACTGTGGTTACATTGTATCGGTTTAAATTTCTAAACTATTGATTAATGTTGGGCCTGAGGCTATGAGGGACGGAAGGCTTGCGAAATAACTGAACATCATCACATTTCTGCCACAGAATGACCACTTGCAAAGGACGATTGCGGCAATAGGTATTTATTAAGGTTATTCTTTTAATTGTTATCTCAATCTGATTTTGTATTTTAATACCACATAGTACGAATAAATAACGTTTGATATCCAAAGAGATTCTAGTGTATTCTATCGCTGAGAGAATTTAATTTTTTTATTATTTTAAACTCTAACAAAAACGCAAATATGCGTTGTCCTGATATTATTAACTACATTATAAGCGAACATTCATATATGCTAAAGAAAAAATATAATTATGACATATTCATTTCAAATAGTGAGGTTCTTGAAGCCAAAGACATAACTAAGTTGATAATTTAAACTGTAACCAAATGCGCAACTACTACGCTAATTCGATAAAACACTTAAACTTACCGTTTTCTTGAAATATTATTAAACCTATTAAAAGTCACAGAGCCACCTGAAACAGATATATATGAGTAGATAGCATATTATATGACGCTTAACGATGAAATTCGGTTATTAATCTTAATCTTTTATCTTGGCACGTTTCCTTCGGAACGACGCAGCATACATCACTAGGCGGCATGAATGGCTGCTCGTAAACTCTTTGATATTATGACATTCGACCTGTGTTAAATTCGATTATATCTTGTGTCCTACGTAAGTCATTTGAGTACAGTTGTACAGTGAGTCATAAGTTTAGACGATTGAGTATTAAAAGCAATAAATACAAAAATGCTTCACTATTATTATACTAGGTAGGTTACCACCCTATATATATATATCCTACGCATTTCAATTTTTTCCCTAAAATGGCTTTAATGGTAGCATAATACCCATTTTTGTGCAAGTTAATACTGAACAGACAATAATTAAATTTCGGAGGTCCAGTATCTACCCGTATTAAACAGAATTCACACGATAATTTGTTTTATAATAAAAAGGTCATCTGTACCGGCTTGGGAACAGCTGGAGCAAGTTTTTCATCGATAGGAGAAAGTAAGGGCTGGGTCTCTTAGGTCAAAGAAATGTTCTGATAGTAAGTATCTACCTACATAGGAAAAAAAGATAACCTGTATTTACATAGATGCTAAAAGAGAATATGTAGAAGGTATTATTTAAATTACTCTCTTGTTGACCTACATGATTGGCTTATGAGTAATCTACTTCCACTTGAATATATCTTTTTCATTCGAGTAATTCACTTGTTTTTATTATATGAATGTATATGAGACATCATAAACATAAGTGTGTTCTTTAGTCTAAATGAATTCATCTATTTATTTCTTATTTAAGGTATCTGAAGACAGTTGTATTTGTGAAGAATGTTTTCATTTACTACAAAATATATAAACAAACTATTCAACTGGTGATTTTGTTGAGCGAACATATGGCCACCAGCAAGTATAACTTGAATGTGAAACATCAATATTGCGAGTATACACAATGTTTCTTTGGGCAGTTCAGAGAGGGACCTCATAAAACATACATACCTATTCAACAGGTATGTAACATACATAAAGCATGTATACACATATTATTTCGCTATATAAAAATCAACAAATCAAAGATTATAAAAATCGGTTCACCCGTTTATAAGTTATGGGTGTTTAAAAAACCCCGATATACTATATAGAACAAACACTGTTGTTTTATATACTAAGATTTAATAAATGAATGAAAACGAATAAAGATATGAGTTTTAAAAAATAACCTTCCCAATGATTAGACTAGTTACATGTTAAAATATTTTTTCATGGTCTATTAGTTCTAGAGATTTCAAACATGACAATTATGATGTGAATTTCAAGATGTACTGCTTGAATTATATTAAAACTTATTATGATTTCCAGGTACATCAACTAGAGAAGTCTGTCTACTTGATTTGTATGTGTTGGACTAGCACATACAGAAGTGTGAGATGTCATGCTCAGGTTGGTCAATATAGCCAACCTCATGAAAGTGCTGATGTTACTATGTCTTCTGCAAGAAGCTCCAGGGAGTCATCAATTCTGGTGCCAAATCCACTACCAAACTCGCTGGCTATTGTCTAGTGGGTACAAGAACAGTGGGTTGCTGTGCCCACATAATGGCTACTTTAGAGCAATTGACTCCGGCTACATTTTATATGAAGATTATGAATAAATATGTTGAATAGATTAAAACACTATTTCTTCTTTCCCTTGCAATATTATTTTCCTATGTAGTCAGTCTTCGGAATCCCTAAATCCCAAAATATTAACAATTCTATTACTTCCATCATCATCTGACTGTTTTTTCCGGTTAGCCAATATTATGACACCATTACTACTGTAAATACTTTTTACGGTTGACTGCCTGGCTGACCCCAACCCTCTTTAGGTATTTCCTCATCATACTTAGCTAATTCACACGCGTAAAAAGTCTATGGTACGCTAGTACTATTACTTATTCTGTGCCTATGCCAGAATAAGCTCCAGCTCTTCATACAAAAATCCCGTAAATGTGCTCATTTTAACGTGAAAGAAGGACAAACCAATACACTTTCATATTGATACTCTGCTTCGTTATACATAAAGATAGTTATATAAGACCAACAGTCAATATTCAGTATTTTTCATATCATCGACCTACTCTTTATTTACAGAACAGTGAAAAGTATGGTAATATTTTTCTGAGCTATTTTCACAATTGTAAGAGACTTTAGTGAGAGTACCATTTTTGAAAGTGCTCGAAGACGAGTATCTTCGAGCGATTTTTGTATGGAAAAATCACTCGAATACGAGTGTCATAGTTTCAAAAATAGTGCCCCTGGAATCAAGCGATTTTAACATACAGATAACATACGTTATCTAACAGTCATCCGTTCAAAAATAGCCCACTCGAACATAGGAACTAACCTCAAAATCGAACTTTGTTTAATTTTTTTATCAAAAACCCCACAATGTAAAAACATGATTTTTATTTTATTGTATTTCAATTATTGACTACGTTATTCTGTATAATTTTGGATATCATACTGTATTATTTAATGTGGGACGATGGCCCATAGAGCAGTGGGCATTACCCTTTCCAGAAATCGACACTTGAGAAAGACTTTTTTATTAAAATCGATAAATCAACCGATTTGATTATCGACGTAAGTGACTTTTTGTATCCTTACTAATATTATAAATGCGAAAGTGAGTTTGTTTGTTTGTTCGTTTCTTACGCTTTCACGCCGTAACTACTGAACCGATCATCATGAAATTTCGCATACAAGTTCTCGTCAAGTCCTTTTATCCCGGGAAAAAGCACTGTTCCCGAGGGATCGACATTAACGCGGGCGGAGCCGCGAGCGAAAGCTAGAAGTAGATAATAGTAAAAAGTTGTTCGCCAAGAAAGTGGTTTTTGTACACAGGTTGTTCTTTTCTTCTATTTTTATTATTAATATATATTCGCCGTATCGATTCTTTTTATTGCTTCGAAAGCATTTTTCTAACGTTTAATTTAATTTAAATTAGTCCGTTTAATTTAAATTGATTACAGTTTTCAGGCATAGATCAGATTCTTATAATAACCGATGTGAAAACGCTTTGTACTAAACCACCGGCGTATGTATGTTGCTTAATAATTCGCCCTCACTGACCGATGGCAAGTGGAGTAACCACTTGGTCCTTCTTTTTAAGTTCTCACCTGGTTCAATGTTACTGTACTTTTGTTCATCTTCGTATCTTTACGTTTAAAACTCGGTGTTGCCGTACGATCCCTGATGATTTGTTCCCAGAAAAACTAAGGTCCATAATTTAAGGTGAGGTTTTTTTTCCATTTAGATGTCTTTAGGCCTGCACCTCGAAATTTAAGTTTCTAGGAATATAAATTAAGTCGCTTTAAATCACCTGTAGTGTTGTGTATGAGTCAGAGAATTACACTCATCAAAGAAATTAATGGAAAATAATAAATTCATGTTGTACCAGTATGGTAGCAATTTCATTTTATTTTAATAATAATACAATCCTTAAATCTAAACTTTTTGCGTTTGTTGTTGTAGTAATTCACGATCACGACGCTTCCTTCTTTGCTACTTCCTTAGCCTCCTTATTGCTAGTCAAAGCGTTGTTGTTGAAATTGTTGTAGGGATTATAGAGGGGGTTGTACTTGGTAGGATCATAAGGGTACCTTGGGTCCAGAGGGTACCTGGAGTTGAGGGGGAATCTGGGGTCAACGGGGAACCTGGGGTCAACTGGATACCTGGGGTCATAAGGATACCTGGGATCATATGGCCGCTTGTATCTATTGTTGTAGTATGGATTGAACCTATTGTAGTTGGGATCAATTTTGCCGTCAGGGGTCAGGACAGGAGCGCCGGGGATGGGAGGGACACCGGGAATCGGAGGGACGATTGCTTTGCCGTCAGCAGGTATGTGAACACCTGATGGTCTGAATCCTGTAAAGCAATGTTATACATACTTAGTATAAAATAAATTTTAGAGTTTTATGGAGAAAAATAAAAACTGCATGTACTCAATAAATTATTTTGTTCTCGAGTAAATGCTTAAGTTATTTTAGTCCACCAAAGTAGGTTGACTCTCAATTATTTGCTTTGCTGTATATTCTTCATCATATAATATTACTTAAAGTGCCCAATTATCCTATCCTTTACAAAATAAGTGTATAAACTACTTCTAACAAAACTCCCGTAAAAAAGTTTTTTTATAATGGGTAAAGTACCCTTTATAAAAAAACTTTTTTACGGGCCGTGTTTTTTTGGATCCCATGGATATTAAGACAGATTTTTTTTAACACTATGAAGACAAAATTATAACTATTAAGAAGAATTATAGAAACGGCCGGCAGCCTGGTCTAATGCCAACCTTCCTACGACAGGACAGTATAACTCCTGCACTAAACTAAATAATAGATTTTTAGAAAAAAAATGGGCATACCGTTTTCGTCTGCGACGTAGCTGACTTGGATGGGAGTTCCGTCGGGAGCTACGTAGGCGTAACTTCCCTGGACCACCTGAAACAAATCATACATTGTCATTCATGTCATTTTGAATTCACTGGCAATATTTTACTGATGGAATTAGAATCCTTACTAATATTATAAATGCGAAAGTGAGTTTGTTTGTTTGTTTATTTGTTTGTTTGTTACGCTTTCACGCCGTAACTACTGAACCGATCATCACGAAATTTTGCATACAAGTTCTCTGAAGTGCGGAGAAGGTACAAAGAACTATTCCCGAGGGATCGACATTGACGCGGGCGGAGCCGCGGGCGAAAGTAGTTCCTAATAAAAAATAAAAAAGCAAATTTTTTATGGGAGGTCTATTTTATTTTTCATAAATTTCCTTTTCTTCGTGCGGATACATACTTATTCTATGCGGGATTCCAATTCCGTATTGCCAGGGAGTTCAAAATCTCCTATTCGTATGGTCGCCTGCAAATGTCCATATAGAAGTTGCGTAAAAAGTCGCGTGTAGCTACGGATAGGTACTATTTAAAAACAACGGCAATTTGAACCTTATAAGGTGGCATAAGATTCATGATATTGCTAAGTATATATGCTCCCTAATCTATGCAATGCAATCGATCTATGTATGGACTTTTGCAGGTGACCGTACCTACATCTGCTATGATCGGCAAATTTTGACAAGGGGCGTCCTTAATACTTTTGAGTAATGATTTTAAAAACTTTGAGTTGCCTTTTAAATTTAGGCTAAGAGAATCTGAACCTTTAAGATTACCTGTGTTATAAAACAATGTTTTACGATACGTGTCTCATTTACGAACAGGGAAGATTTAAATGGAGTACTTCAGTAAGTCCGCTCCAAATATAGCTCTGACAATTATTGTAATTTATTTTTCAGCCCGTAACATTGTATTTAAAATAGAAATGTATGTTCGTATAAAAGAAAATTACACTATTAATAATTAGAAATCTACATTATTCACACAGAACAAGTTAATTTAGTATTAGTCTTCAATTCGTCTGTAACACCATTTTTTATCAATTTTTAATTTTCTATACACATATCGTATGAAAGTAAGAGAAATTATGTTAGTTTATCTCACAAACTTGAGCGCATAAAGGCAACTAATTATCCGATGAATATTGGCTTTGCACAATTCGCAAAATACTTCATAATATCCTTTTACTTACTTTTCCAGCAGTCTTGTAAACTGAGAGCTGAGAACATATATAAATAAATAAATAGATACTGAACAGAAAGTTCTATGGAAATTCTGCTTCGGTGAGTTTTAATCGCTTTCCCTTATTTACCCCTTACCCTACAGTTATTCTCAATTACACGTGATAAGAATACATTCTTATCACGTGTAATTGAGAATAACTAAGGTATGGCTATAATATTTGGTTTAAATAAGAAATTAGAGCTTTAGTTAGAACAAGCAGAATACCTGAGTGCCTTGAGGCTCGCCGTTGTTATCAATATAAGCATCTTTTAAGAAGCCGCTCTCCTGCGCTTGCTTACCGTCTGCAGTCGTGAAACTGAAATAAAAATGAGTATGAGGCTATCGAAAATTCATCCTATTTGAGAATAGCGACTCGTCCCGGCTTCGTACGGGTTGATATAGGTATTTAGATTTCTTGTTTGTTTTTTTACTCCTTGGCTTACATCATCGAATTTTTCATTCGGATCCCTTACTTTTTAAAATGATCTATAGCGTATGTTCATCAGAGATAATATAGAATCTAATTATGAAAGATTTTTCATTTTTCAAATCGGGCGAGTAGTTTCGGAGACTATTCAATGGAAACAAACAATCGAATCTTTCCTTTTATAAAATTACTAATGTGAAGTGGAGATGTAGATAAACGAAGTTTGTGTGGGTAAAACTGCTACAATAAGAAGCCACTTTTGACGTTTCTCATAATGCGTAACGCACGGTGATTCTAGTAAAGAGTATCTAATCTTGATGTAAAATTCATTTCATGGTCCATTTTTTTATAAAATGGTCAACGTCGCAAAATATTAGTCCGATAATATTGACCAGGCCTCCTTGTACGAGTATTAATTCTTATCACTTAATAACTCACCTATATGAATAAGTACCAGCCGCGCCATGGTCATTGGTGAAACTCAAAATAGGTACAGCGGGTCCCGCCTGCGGATTGTAGGGGTAGTTGAAGCGGTTGTTATAACCTGGGGGGAATGGGGTAGGAGTGAGGGGGAACGGAGTAGGACCCACGGTAGGCAGTGGCAACGTCGGCGTCACTGGCGACTGACATAACGATAATGAGCAGAAGAGCAAGACGAGGAATATTGAGCGATTCATCTGTAAATATTGTATAGATAGACGTTAAACTTGTAAAGATGAACTGATTTAAGTATTTATACATAAAATAAATAAATAAATATATAGGTACATGTCACACAAATTGAGCTAGCCGCACAGAAGGATATGAACTCAACGATACTATCCTAACTAATATTATAAATGCAAAAGTGAGTTTGTTTGTTTGTTACGCTTTCACATTGTAACTTCTGAACCATTCATCATGAAATTTCGCATACACGGTATCTGGTTACGAAGAAGGATATAGGGTACATTTTATCACAGGAAAATCTGTTCCCGAGGGAACGACATTGACGCGGGCGGAGCCGCGGGCGAAAGCTAGTATTTCATAATAGATACTTATATGGTTACTTGGCCTCATCATCATAATTGAGAATATATTCTGATTTGATTATGTTGTAATTCTTTGTGCTGCCTATCGTAATCACACATCATTAAATGGAACGTTATAGTACATCAATCAAAAAAATGTGCGTTTTAACATATAAAATAATACTTAGTCCGAATAATTTTTCTAAAATGATCTTTATTATCCGCATAAGCCCGTCCAAGTTTTAGCTCTGTTTTTTTATGCCGAGCGCTTTTTACCACTTCTAGCGCTTTGAAGAATATTTGGGATATCTATGTTTACTAAAATATTTGCATTTCAATGGAGCACATTTTGTAATTTTTAATTTTTTCACAATTTATTATCAATGTTTACACAAAATTCTACGGATTTGTATGTGATTTGACAGCTGTTATTTGTCGTTGGGGCCTCCACGACGTGGTCGCCTAGCGGCAGAATTTGGGAGTAAGTATTTCGCTCCATTCAAGCCTTTTAAATCATCATCTACCTATAAAACTACAGCAACACATAATATATGGAGATCCCTATGGATATCTCATCTACAAACATACTTCTCTTCGTCGTCTCTTTCATATAAAAAAACAACGCTAGCAGAAGTAAAAATTCCGCGCGGTATCAAGAAAAGATAACTTCCTCTCCTACGCCGCGCCGGCGGTCTCAAGTCACGTGGCCGTCTTACGAATTTTCGATCAGGTCACTGGTCCTGAAGCGAGTTTAACATTTTTTACCCATCCCAAAGAGAACACTAAAGTAAGCAACTAAAGAAGTTTTCACTTCAAAAATGATTTTATATTAATCTTATAACTCTCATAATCCCATAACCATCTTACTCCCAAAGATTTATAAAAGCCGAGATAAATATTAATTAAAAAACAAAAACGCAAAAAAACGATCTCATTCATTCATAAATTATGTTTTCTGTCAGATTTTGACACGGAAGTGATGAATGAATCTCCATATTCGTATTCAATTAGCCATCGACACGGTCGTAAAATTCCTGAGCACCAAAAATTAATAAGATACATACTGCAAAAACTGTATTTTTACGTACATTATTACACAACTTAACAACTTATTACAATGCCTTATTAGAACATATTAAACAATACAATATTTTTATTAACTTTGATCATAAAAAATCTGAGAAGAACTGGATATCGGCCAAAATCAGTCAGAGTCATGCATGGCCGATCGTCAAATTATGAATTTTATTCTAGATGACAAAATAATGAAATTTGGTAAAGCGACTAGCTTAGCTCACGTTAACTAACCTAGGTTTAGTTAATGCAATGAATGTCCCACCCGCACCATTACGTATCCCTGCAGCGATACAGTCAACTGGCTGAGCCATCACGGTTTTTCATACTCCTGGAGCGGATGTCATGCAACCTTAACATTATCATTCACTCAGCCGTTTTGGAACCTAATGAACTTGCCCCAAATGAGATGGCAAGTGACCGGACTGGACGACATGGGGTCTAAAAAGACCGAGGAAGACAGTTAGTGTCACCGTGTGGCCGCCGAGTCCCCCGAATGGCAAAAAATACATGCTCGGCGATGGCTTTATATTTGAGCCGTTTAGAATATACCTATGTGTTTGGGTAACGCCTCAGTTCACAAACAATTAAAGTTTGGCTGGTAGAGGTGTCGAGTGACCAGAAGGTGGACAATATCTTTACAGCAAGAATAAGCATTGCCATACAACGTAACAATGCTGCCAGATATTGTTTGTTTAGGTAGGTCATTAATTTATAATTTTCAATGAAAGTTAAATATCTTAATTTGTATTTACAATTGACCAAGGTGTTCAAAATAAGTACATTATATCTATATTGATAATTATTTCTAATTAGGTACATTATCTAGACTCCAAATAATAGCTTAGACAATCTTTATCTAGATTGGACAATTAAATGTTCAAGATATTTAGCATTTTAGTTTTCCTTCCAGTAGAAGTTTTGTTACTGTAAGTATTTTTTTTTAGTATGCATAGCAGTTGAGAATACGCTCAGTAGGTATTATCACTGTCATCTGTGCGTGTTCCCAGTTAAATATATCCTTGGCTATAGCACTTCCGAATATGGCGTCCGTTCAATCCATTTTTTTAACTCATTGGTTATTTAAAATATAAATGTTTCGAATATAAATATTACGAGATAATACTAAATGATAAGTATAAACTTCCTGCTGTACACTTAACTGAAATTTTAAAAATTAGCCCTGTCAATACACACATACATACTGTGACGTATTTTTCCCTTGCGGGGTAGACAGAGCCTAAGTCTATCATCATCACCTAAGTCTATAAGGCCAGTCAATATCGACACAGAAATGCAAACATTGCAAACCCGCATATAGCAACGATTTTTGATGTATCGGATCTACCCACACCCAAGTTTGCAACTTTCTTAACTCTCTGCTAGTCCGGGGGGGCCCAGAAGTATGGAACTGTTTTACTTTCTTTTATAAAAAACTACATTACAAAGGAAGACTTTTTCGGATATCTTTGTAAAGTATACTGATTTTATAAATTTACTAAATTATTTATTGTTTGAGCATAATTCTCTAAACTGAGTAATATGATGTTTAGTTTCTGAGATGAGCTTGTTAAATATTGCAATTTTTTTCCGAAAAGTGGCAAATTTGGGAGAGTTTTGTTTTCCGGGCCTAAACCGGAGTGATCTTTCAGAAAAATTGTAACAAAATAAAAGACAGACGACTATATTAGCTTTCCAATAAGTGTACTGAAAATTTTACCTCTATATTTTTTGAAAGTAGATAAACAGCCTCTCAAAAATAGGTATTTTTGACCAAGGAGTGAAATATTACAACTTTTTATAAAGACGTAAAATAATGAATGGTATGAACTAAAATAAATATAAAGACAAAAAAAAGGAGAAACTTCAGAACTGAAAAAGTTCCATACTTTCTGGCCTTTCAGGAACAACACAGGGTTAAAAAAGTTGCAAACGTCGGTGTGGACTATTCTAAACGTACGTATATAACACATTAAAAACTGTTTGATGTAGATATTTTCTGTCGTATATCAAACGTTTTAAAGGACTTCAAATAAAAGGGGTTGTGTATTTGAGCCCTATGTATGCATACATGTTTGCTCTTTTTCCACAAAACGAATAAAAGCATTTCATCTTGCATCTCTATCAAAATTTATAAAAAGTATCTACTTAAAAATAATATCACATTCACTGGTCTGCAATCGCTTAAATCTGTGTAATATTAAAGTCAACTCAATAAAAAGTTATGGTACCTAGTCAGGCAACCTATGTCTTATATCATAAATAAAGGAAATATAATGTAAATTTGTTATTAGATCTTAAAAAACCGTTTTGTAAAGATCCCTCGATGCACAAGTCCGACTCACACATAGCCGGTTTTTATAAGTAGGTATCGGTTCCCTATCAAAACTAATTTAAGGTTTGCTTCATTGCAAAAAGTGCTTCATTGTAAAGTTTTCTGACCCTCAAGTCTTAGATATTTTCATGATTCTCAACCTTTGAAATAAATTAGCAGCTGCGTTGTTGCCGAAAATATATAAGACGAAACTAGAACACAATTGCAGTATCTAAGCGCTGTAGTCAAAGTTCTAGTAGTTACACTGCGAAAGCGTAAAATCTGTTGTTTAAGTTACGTAATTAATACCATTAAAAATACTTATTTTAATAATCTTGATATGAAATAGAGAAAGGTTTGTTGAAAGCTCCGTCGAGAATTTTATTCATCATCTTCCTGTTTTTGTGTAAATCCGTCAACAGCCAGTTTTATGATTCAGGTTTACGTAATTGAGTTTAGTTAAATACTGTTTATTGATTGCATCCCATTGATATGTAATGAAACAAAATAATAAAAACAATGGCACTCTACGTCGCTCAAAATGTTGCTATGCCGTAATTAATTTATTTTTACTCTAACAATTAGCTTAGTTACCTTAATAAACAGCTTCCACCACACCAGCTGCACACTCAATGTGCTACTGTTAGCGTGAGATCCGAATATTCCATTTATAGGTAGCAGGGTTGCTTTGTGCCGATATTTTTTGTTATGCCATCGTTCAAACGTGAGTTTCATACACGTCCCTCTTACCCACCAGCTGTCATTAACCGAATTATACATGTATTCAGCATTTGTACAACACGAGATGCAGACGCTTAGCAATTTTAACCCAAAATTATGTTAATGTTACTTGCCACAACACATTATTTCACTCAATTACGTTGCAGAAACATTTGTACCTTGGTGGTCTTTCCAGCGGTACAAGACGCTAGGATTGCTAATCATGTGCTCGTTGCTGCTTCACTGGCTGATCGGAAAGGAAACTGGAAGGAAACTCTCGCTACGGCAAGCCATTAACAATCATATGACTTAGCCATAAGGTTAGTATTTCAGCTTATTTTATCCTAATCCTAACTTATCACTACATAGTATAAAACAAAGTCGCTTCCCTCTGTCTGTCCCTATGTATGCTAAGATCTTTAAAACTACGCAACGGAATTTGATACGATTTTATTAATTGATAGAATGATTCAAGGTTTATATGTACAGTCAGTGACAGAGATTCCTGACCAGGCCCTCTGCCTATATCTTGAATTTTCTCTTAAACCATACATAATGTTAACATGAAAATGTATAATGAGACAGACTTCTTTAAAATCTTTCTGTATATAAATTTTCATGTTATTATTATTTATAGTTAAAGAGAAAATTCATGATAAAGATAGAAGGCCTGGTCTGGTATCTCTGTCCTTGACTGTACATTGCACCCGTGCGAAGCCAGGGTCCGGATCGCTAGTAATCCATACTAATATTATAAATGCAAAAGTGAGTTATTTTGTTCGTTACGCTTTCACGCCGTAAATACTGAATCTGTCATCATGAAATTTTGTATATCCGTTGCCTGGGGTACGGAGAAGGACATAGGGTATATTTTGACATTAGACATTGACAATTTGACATAGAGACATTGACGCGAGCGGAACCGCGTGCGAAAGCTAGTAATATAATAATAATATTTGAATGCGAATGCGAGTTTGTTTGTTTGTTACGCTTACACGCCTTTACTACTGAACCTACACATTTTGCATACACGTTATCTGGGGTACGAAGAAGGACTTAGAGTACATTTTATACCGGGAAAATAACTGTTCCCAAAGGATCGACTTTGACGCGGGCGAAAGGTAATTTCTCATATTTAGTATGCTTTCCAATGAAATCTGTACTATTTGAATAAAAGGGCTCAGTTTTTTTTGTGATGTATGAAATATCTAAGGGAGCGTTCAAGTATTACGTAACGCAATTTTGCTCGTAAAACGTTACGATGCGTTACAGGGGCGGGAGGGGGTCTTTCTTACAACACGTTACGTAACATTATTTCTTTTTTTATATACTCTCTTAACATGAATAAGTAAAAAAATTCACTTATTGCAATTGAAAACCGAACCAAATGGTTCGGTTTTCAGATAACAATTAGTGAATAGTCACTTATTTAAGTGAATTTCCACTTATTCATGTTAAGAGAGTAAAAAATTAGGGAATTAATACTCCCAAATTGGCAACCCTTTTCGTTTACGTTTTACGGGGAATCCCTCGATTGTATTAGTCTGGTCGTCATTTTTTATTTGTTCTCGCATGTTGGCAAACCTTTTCGTTCATATTTCACGGGGAATCCCTAGATTGTATTGTACGTCATTTAATGTTGTTTTCAATGTTGCCAACTTAGTGCTATCGGCACTAGATCTATTGTGTGTAAAGCCAAAAATTTATAAAAAAATAAACAAAATACGCAGGTGTTGCGAATTAAAAATCTCTTGTTTTATTATAAGGCAATTAAAACTATACCAAGAATAAAAACTATAACATAACTTTTCGCGACTTCAGGGTAAAAATGATCACTTGAGAGTTACGTAACGTTTAGAGAGGGGGGTGGGGGGGTACAGAAAAACGTTACGGAGCGTTACAGTGGAGGGAGGGGGGGTCAAAAATCTTCAAAAATTGCGTTACGTAATACTTGAACGCTCCCTAACATAACTCATTTATGGACTAGACACAATAGACATAACAAAAGAAATTACGTCCACAGGCGAGAAGTCCGAGCAAGTGTTAATATATATGTGTATTATTCAATGATGTATAAATTTTGATTTACCTAATTAGTAAACAGCTAGCTTTCGCTCGCTGCTACAAACCCCTTGAAAGTTCTTTTTATCTGAATGTAAGGAAACCTATGTCTATGCCAGAACCCCTGATAATAACGTTTATGCAAGAATTTAATAATAAATACCTAACTTCAGTTTTTAAAGAGTAAAGCCCTAACAGATAAATAAATATAAATAAATAAATATATACGGACAAATCACACAGATTGAGCTAGCCCCAAAGTAAGTTCGAGACTTGTGTTATGGGATACTAACTCAACGATACTATAGTTTATAACAAATACATATATAGATACACATCCAAGGCCCAGGCCAACCTGAAAAAGATCATTTTACATCTTGACCTGGCCGGGGATCGAACCCGGGCACTCTCGTGTCGCAGGCAGGCATGTTGACCGCTGCGCCACTGAGCTAGCCAATAGATATTTCATCTCTCTTTCGCGTTTATAGACAAATTTTGAACCCCTGACAATATTTACGATCAGTTTAAAACACCAAATCGTACAAAAAAGAAGAAAAGCGTAAAGCGTCAGCCGATCGGTGACTGCGCAGGGTAGGCTCGAATTGTTTTTAATTTTATTTATTTTATTACTATTAAATATTGCTAAATTTTAATAAACAACTTCCAGTGTTTCCAGATATAAATAATAGTATGAACTATGTACGTACATACATAATAGATGTTTATTATCTTCGACACACTGTTTTTAATTCTACCACCATCCACCCTAATATTTATGTATGTATATTGTCTTAGAGGAAATTTAATTGTCCTCTGGCTTCATTACGGTAATGGTAATCCAACAAATCCTGAGACATATTAAAGTTTTTATGTATCATAACATAACATAAAAACCGGACCAAAGATAGAATAATATTACTTTACTCTTAACTTTGAAGTTTACCAGTGGATAGAACCAGATGGCGCCAACTTGTATTTACCCTTTGCCCCGACGGGGGGGAAGCCAAGAGTCGCCCAAGAACTCTGACACCAGGGTGTGCATGGTCGATTGACTATGGCACCTACACAAAATGATGATGATGATGATGAGGAGGAGGAAAATTACAAACATGAGTGATATTAAAAACTATATTTTCCATTTTTTTATAATTACAGCTGTAGAAAGACATAGAAGACATTGCTATCCATACTTACCACGCTTGGCAGGCGGGTGGACGAGCGCAGTTTCGTTGGCATCTTATGCTTTCGAAACTACGGCCCATTGGCAGCATTTTTTAGCTGAGGTAGGATAGGATTTTGTTGGATTTGGGAAGGGAAGGATTGGGATACTACTCACTCGGATGAATGTGGGGAAACGAAGTTGTAGTTCGGGTAGCCAGGCGCGCATACCCTTATACCTTAACGATGCCTTACCTGGCACCAAGCAGTTGAGGATGCCGCACCTGTGATTTACCATTTCTATCTGGTTAGAAATGAGACCAGAGATATTGGCTGTGGACAACTATATGATACTGTTTTCACTGCGCCGAGAAACTAAATCCGTGAGTTTTCCAAAATGCTTGAACGATAAAAAAAATACAATTTATACGACATCAAACTTTATTATTGCTCAAACGTTTGGTCCACAAACAAGAGAATGATGGATGGGCACACAAGTGACACAAATATTTAAATATGATGATACTTCGGAGTATATTTTTTTCATGTGTGCGATGATACATTAATCAATCAATCAAGCTTTGTTTATTTATTTTTATCATCAATAAAAAAAAATGGATAATCTCGGTTTTTTTTTTTTTAAATTACTATGTAGCTAGCTCCAAGTGAGCTTTCGCTACTTCACCGGGCGTTTGAGGCGAGGGCAGAGTGCCCTCAACCTTTATAGACAACATCACCAAAGGGCCCCCAGAGGTTAGTGGTAACACAAGTGCCTGTAAATCGCAGAGTCCTGGGTTCGATCCTGGTCAGGTCAAGATGGAAAACAATATTTTCAAATTGACTTGCGTCTAGGATGTTTATGTATATATGTATTATTATAAAATATAGGATCTTTCAGTTAGTATCCCACGACACAAGTTCACAACTTAATGTGGGGCTGGCTAACCTGTTTGATTGGTCGCTATATATTTATTTGAAAAATGTTCTAGCTTTGCGATTGCTCTCTGATATATATACAAATTTCTTGGACATTTATTTTTTCCTAATAAGGGATATATATGATATACGATATATTTTGATAATTAATTGCATCTGCGTTTTCCATTACACACACAAGTAAACAATCCACTAATTTTCTTCACCGGAAACAAGTCTCCCTCTCTCTCTCACTCATCTGGGCGTGCTCCTGGTTGCATCCCTTGCTAAGTGAGATGCCTCAGATTCTGGGGCCGCTATTTCCCGTCAACCTTTGAGAGCAAGTTATGTTAATAATAAAAAACAGCCAAGTACAAGTCGGATTCAAAGGGTACCGACGATGGTTCTAGGGCACAATATCGCCAATTTAAGTACAAAAAATCTCAAAAAACACGTTCTTTGTATGCACCATTCCCCTCAGTTTTCAATTTAATTCATTTTTTAATATTTGTTGTTATAGCGACAAAAGATATACACATTCTGTAAAAATTTCACATTTCTACCTTTTACGGCTCAATAGATACAGCCCTGTGACAGGCGGATGGACAGACAGCGGAGGCTTAATAGTAACGTCCCGTTTTTACCGATTGTACGGAACCCTTTAATGACCACAAACTCAGATTGGAAAAGTTAACGTTAAAGATATGCACAATACAGAGAGTAATAAATTTAAAATTATGGCAAACTAGCTGTTGCCCGCGGCTCCGCCCGCGTTAATGTCATTCCCTTGGGAACAGTAGAAATGATAAAATTTCCATACAAAACCCTCCCCCTCTGCTTTTTCCCCTTAAGGGGGAATTTTATACAATTCACCTGCATAGATCTTTAGCCCTTAAGGAGGGGATTTTGCCCATTTCACCTACATAGATATTTTTTTATTGAAATGGGGATTTCTTATTGTCATATATCTAAGTAAATAAAAAAAATCCATACAAACTTTACCCCACCTATTTTACCCCTTCAAGGGGAAATTTCGACCATTTTAACTCCACAGATCTTTTTAATTGTAATGTAAACATATATACTTATTTTTATACTTCTATGTCCAGAAATGTGAAAATTTCCATAAAATCCCCCCCCTTTATCCCTTAAGGGGGGATTTTGTACATTTCACCTACACAGATCTTTTTTAATTGTAATCTAGAACGTATATACTTATTTTCATACTTTTAAGTCTAAATGAAAAAAATCCCCCCCATTTATCCCTTTAAGGGAGAAAGTTGTCTGGTTCACCTAAACAGATCTTTATTAATTTTAATTGAGAACTTGTGTACCTACTTTCAAACTTCCAAGTCCAGAAATGAGAAAATTCCATAAAACTTCACCCCCTTTGATTTTCTAAAAATACTTTCTAAGTGCTCATTTACATCATAAAAAGAATCCCTGTCCCAAATTTCAAGTTTCTGGGCACAGTAGTTTCGGCTGTGCTTTGATATATAAGTCAGGTTTGCCTTTGGCCCGCGGCTCCGCCCGCGTATGTGTCGATTTCTTAGGAACAGTAGAATTACCCGGAATACATTAGTTCATGATTTTCAATGAAACACCTTAATATTGAATTTCAATTAAATAACTTCAAAAACGGAAAGTTTCATACTAACTTTGCATCCCCGTTATACCCCCTTAAGGGATGATATTGAAAGAACCTTCATGCTGAATTTCATTCGACTAACTTCAAAAATGGCAAAGTTTCATGCTTACTTTGCACCCCTATTTTACCCCCTTTAGGGATGATTTTTGAGTAAAATATTTTACTCGTGTTTCATACCTTTCAGTAAAGAACCTTCATGCTGAATTTCAAAACGACAAAGTTTCATACTAACTTTGCAGCCCGTTTTACCCCCTTAGGAGATAAATTTCCAAAAATCCTTTCTTGGTGCTCCCCTACGTTATAAAAGAAACCCCTGTGCAAAATTTCAAGTTACTAACCCTTATAGTTTAGGCCCTGCGTTGATATGTCAGTCAGTCAGCTTCTCCTTTTTTTTTTAGTATGGATAGGTATAATGCTGTCGTATAATGATGATGATTGACTTTGGATTTTAATTTTCTTATGTCACTTATTATTTTCTTTTATATTTTTGCTATATGTTTGCAGACAAACTCATGCCTTGAGTTCATTCAAATGACGATAACTTTTTTTTTAATGAACCGATTTTGATGAAACAAACTTTAAATGTTTTGCTAAAAAGCAATTGGTGAAAGTTTGAAGTAAATCGGTTCAGTATTTTCGGAGATAATCGTGATCATACATACAGACAGACAGACAGACAAGAAATTCGAAAATTTTTTTTTGCTTTCTATTATTCTTTTTAAGTGTCCCTCTATCCATTTCAGTCAAAAATTCTAAATGTACAGACAAAATATTTTTAACTGTTTTTTTATATGTATAAGATTATATGTATAGATATAGATTATCAAGTTTCGACTTATCAAAACTTGATAATTTGCCATAATTTTAAATTATTATTACTGGACATTTATCACCTGCACTGCTATGCAGTTTCATTAAGATGCAACTGCATAGCAGTGCAGATGATTAATGCCCAGTATATTAAAGTGTTTTAGTCTCAAAAGATTGTTATCTATGTAATTATAACCGTAGCGTGTTTGTTTAAGCAGCGTGAAATAGCTGTTTTATTGTAAAGGTACACATAAATAGTAATGTTACATAATACTAGCTATAAGTGCAAACAAATTATTACGGGAATCAATTAAGATCGTGCCCTGTAGGCATAGTAGGCGTAGTAAGACTGATAGGGGATAGAACAATCTAAAGGATGTGTTATAAGCAACACATTATTTTCAGGACAAGAAAAACTGAACTCAGAACTTCAAAAAGGCATAACTTAGTGGTCCGTTCATTTTCAGTTGGCGGCAGTTTCAAGGGGTCACAAAATAAGAAATTGAAAAATAAGTTTTGTTTAATATATGGTTTAATTATGAGAGGTCCAATTAAAGAACATTATATTTATCGTCCGGAACCTCTCCAGTCGAGTATACGCGCACTTGGCCGGCTTTTTTAATATTAGTTAGATTTAAGTGCCTAGTTATCTGTGTTTGTTGTTATTCCTCCAAACTTTTCATTGATCTAATAGACCGTACAATAATCTAGAAGATATTTAAATTCCATTATGATTAAAAAACGTAGGATTATTGCTTTGTACGTAATATTTTAAATGCAATGCTTTGTATACATATTTTTATCAATGCAGGCCTGAAAAAATAAAATAAAAAAACGTAGAATGTTCAAGCTGCTTCTCTTCCCACGTAGATCGTTAAAGCTGCTTGAGAGAAAGGACAAAAATCATGTCATGTCTGATGAATCATGTAAAAAGGCATATAATTATGGGCACTGTCTCCCCCGTGAGGGAAAAAACGTGATAGTATGTATGTTATTTATTGTTACTATTGTTACTACTGGCAGGAACATATAATATCTTTCTTCTAGGAAGTTTGCAGTCACAAAGGCTAAACTAATGCTATAGTAATATGACTCACTTATTTGGTAACTGTTTTTTTTGGTTTGTTTTTCGTGTGTGTAAGTGGCCAACACTGGAGTAAGAATTTTTAAGCCACCTAAAGGCCTCTGACATTGCTTAACGACTGTCATCAATTATGACAGCCCAGACAGATATTTTTATGCCAGTTACGGTCACCCATCCCAGTAGGGACTGTACCAGTGTTAACATACGTAAGTGTTTATAATACTCACGGCCATCGGGCTCCTCAAAACTGATTTAAGTAATTAAGGTACTTACCTAATTAAATATTTAGCATCTAGACGTCTACAAACAATTGTTTGTTCTAAAGCTATAGGTCAAGAATGGCATTCAACACCATTATTAACGAAAGAAGGTCAAAAACTCTGTTTTCGACACTTAGACAACAAAGATATGGATCTTATTCTCAATTAAACTCCTCAATAACATCTGTGTGGGTTAATTACACGCGTTGAGATTTTAACTAGTTAGTGGTCTATGTATATCATTACTAAATTAATTGAGTTTTTGTGACCAAGATACGTATTAATTAAGTTACATTACAGAAGCCGAAAGATTGCGTACGCGTATTGTTTATTCTGAAGCATGTCGTTTCTGTTTAGTCTGTGGTAACCTCAAACAATGACAATTGTACAAAAGCTCGACAGATTCATTACTACACTTGTTATATAAGATCTTGTGTCTCACAAGGGCCATATTATTTTTTAATTTATACTTACTACTCTGGCGGATTATTATTCACAAATTGCTTATGAGATGCAGTTACACTATGCTGTTAAACAAATTGCTTGTTGTTCTCAAGATGAGAAAGTGTGATAAGAGAATGAGAAGCCTCATTATTCTGCAAACTATACCGCCTGAATACCTATATAGGTATGTAAATAAAATATAAACAATTGACAAATTTAAGCCTATACCATTTATATCAAATATGAATGTAACTTATGGGCCGCATATGGGCATGGATAGGCCATACTCTAAGGAAAGAGCCCTCTCACATCCCGAGGCAAGCCCTGGAGTGGATACTCTTGGGCATGCGGAAAGTGGGCCGGCTCAAGCAGACCTGACGGCGCACGGTGACAACGGAGATGAAGACAATTGGGCTAACCTGGTCTAAAGTTAAGCGCATAGCCAAAGATCCATCGCGATGGGGAAATACTGTGGAAGCCCTCTGGCCCAAGTAATCTTATAAAAAATCATTTCAATAGTCATCAGTACGGTAGCTTGTATTAGAAGCTTTTATTTAACTTGCAATGGTATAAATTTTCCAAACACGTTTTTTTATATAAAATAAAAAAATAAAGGGTAAACCAAATGCGGTTTAAATACAGCCCTGTGAGAGACGGACGGACGGACAGCGAATGCTCAGTAATAGCATTCATGTCTTATACAACATTTGAGTCATGATATAATCTATCTTAGCATTATACATATTTTCTAGGTAAAGCGGGTACCTAATATGTAACATAATAGTAGAATATATTGCAACGAAATCCAGAGCATGTGTGCTTAATATGCAATATTATGGCATATATTATGGCATTAGTTTCTTTCTATACGACCAAGATAAAAATCATAAATGCACAAGCGTAGGCTGATGTACACCAGCGAAAAAAGTCATGAAATAGTCATCAGTACGGTAGCTTGTATTAGAAGCTTTTATTTAACTTGCAATGGTATAAATCTTGCCAAACCCGTTTTTTTATATAAAATTAAGGGTAAACCAATAACGAAAAAGATACAGCCTTGTGACAGACGGGCGGACCGACAGCGAATGGCTCAGTAATAGGGTCCCATTGTTCCCCTTTGGATACGAAATCTAAAATCATAAAAATATAATTTTTAAATTCATATGTATCTGTTTCAAATTCCAACAAGGGGGCGATCTTGTTCAAGGATCGACCTAAATTATACAAATATTTTTGATGTATTTATTTAATTCAATCCATAGTACTAGTGATTTGAAAACACGACAATTTTCACAATTTCGTGTAATACCATCTTAATTAAAAACAAAGAAGCAAATAAATTTACACAACAGGTTTAGAGTTTAGGTAAGTATAATAAAGCTGCAATAAAGCGCTTACAAAATAATGTGCTTAGCTAGTTAGATCATTTCTAATTTTAGAAGAAAATGGATGTTTCGGTCATGTCGTGAGAGAATAGATACAAATCTTGCGTGAATTGGCCACATTTTGAATAATTAAGTATTCTTTATTATTACTGCGTATGACGTAAACAATTATAACGCTAACTTGTCAACGGAGATTCTACAAGCTAGATTTTTTTAGATTGTTTTTTTTCTTAGTCGGTTTTAATTATTTTCTATCTTTATTTTGTTTTTATAACAATAAATAAATGTTATATCAAAACTGCTATTGCCTAAAAAAAATAAGATATGCTTAGGTATTACGGAACTTTCCCAAAATGTCATATAAAGTTCAAAATTATTGTAAAAAAATGTTTAATACTAAAAAAAATAAGAAGGGGTGTTTCAAGTACCCCCTAGGTTAAGACATTTAGATTTTTCCTTTAGACGTCTATCAAAGGGCCACTGTTGTCGTTGTGTTATGAAGGTTTATTATTTGTTAGATTTATCTTTTGGAAATTGTACCCACTTATAGTGATAGTGGTACATCCCGAAATTGAGTAAAAAGCTGCAAATGGTGTTAAAAGCATGAAAATCGGAAGTATTGATCTATACGCCATAAAAATCAATTTGACGCTTTGCACGAAAAAGATACAAAAATGTAGAGGAGTTATGACGTCATCCTTTTTTTTGTTCTGAAACTTATCGTGTTTTGTATCTAATTAAAAGGCTTACTAAGATGATTCTAAAAACATATCATCATTATTATATTTCAGTCACTAGTTTTAAATGAAAATCATTTTCAAAACATACCAAGTTTAGGTACGATTGAAACATTATTTGTAAAATATACCTAAAATGATTTGTAATATCCAACCCTTACTAAGCAATTTTGAAAATATTTACATAAATGGTATAATTTTATAATTTTACAAAATGTGATAAAACCACAATTAGTTGAAACATGCATAAAAAGTTTAATTTTAGCTGCCTATAAGTTTTAGGGCACGACGCGACCCTCCACCGAGTCCTATGCGGATAACTGATACTTGGCTGAACCATCCCAAAGGGGAACAGTATTCCGTCGTACAAGGACGGATTTGGGCTTGGTATAACACCTGAAGTTGGTTAGACGAGGAATATCGTTTTGTTTTGTATAGTATACCAAGCTTTTTGACCGCGGTTTTTGCCTTGTGTTCGATGGTGCGACCAAAGTTTAGGGTAGAGTCCAAAGTCACTCCAAGCTGTTTGAGGCTGTCAGCCATAACCACGCAGGCTCAATCCGGAAAGTGGGATATAAGTTGCCATCTTATAGTCGTTAAAGGAACCGCGTCAGAGGCCGAGATGCGGTTCCGAAGAACTCTGACACCATGGTGTGCATGGTCGATTGACCGTGTCACCTACACGAAATGATGATGTCCTTTATAAGCCTACATTATCAGGGACTATAAAATAATAAATATAGGTTATAGGGTACGAAATTTGCATTAACGTAATACCAATGTATGAAAAAATGCCTGAAGGTATATGCCATTAATCCGTTGCGAATACTATTGACGAGTCTGTCATTTACCTAAGCATGTTTCAGGTTACATCATCAGCTGAGATGCTTTGAAACTGAGGTCCATGGCCCGTTGGTGAGCCCACGGGCCCGGATAAATTATGGTGATAAAAATGAAACCCAGTCTTGCTAATAAATAACGGTTTTCTGGACAAAGTTGCGGGAAATAGCTTTTTTATTAATATTTTGTTCGTTTTGGTGAGAATGCTGACCCATCACCTGGAGACCTTCATGTAGGAGGACTTCTGGTTTCGATGACGGCTGCTTGCTATACTCCGCCCGACACCTCGCCGGAAATTGATGGCAACTAGTTTTTTTAAGAATAATTATATAAAACTAGCTTTCGCCCGCGGCTCCGCCCGCGTCAACTTCGCTCCCTCGGGAATAGTACTTTTTCCCGGGATAAAAGGTAGCCTATGTCCTTCTCCGCACTCCAGAGAACTTGTATGCAAAATTTCATGATGATCGGTTCAGTAGTTACGGCGTGAAAGCGTAACAAACAAACTCACTTTCGCATTTATAATATTAGTAAGGATTATATTATGTTACTCTGTAGATGAGATACTTTTGACCTATATAGTATTTTACTTGTTGCCTGGAAAAAAATAACTTGATTTGATTAAGGCTTTCGATATAAATGGATTCCTCTAAAGGCTCATTTCGTAAATCACAGATAAATCGCAGAAGATAAAATACTACAAACAACTATAAACAGTATATAATATTTTTTTAGCAAAAAATATGACAGCCTTAACTGCTTTGGCGTTAGAAGTTAGCAATTATTGGCCATTTCAAGAGATTTATTATGCTAGCCAACTTTGTTCATAGTTTTTTACATGACTGTGCAAAAAAGTAATGTTATGCTTTCAGAGTTCATGTATGTATATGCTTAAGTAAGCATATACATACATGAACTCTGAACAACACTACAACTTTGAACACTATAACTTTGACACGCCGAAGTAGTTATTAATATATATATATATATATATATAAGTTACATATAATATAAGCTTAGAATCGGCATTGAGGACGGGATATTATCCTCATCTGCTTGGCCGTGGTTGCAGGTATGGCATCGGATCCGACTTCCGAGTGAGTAGCATCCCAATATCTTCCAATATCATCATTCCCTTCCCAAATCTAACAAATTCCTATTGTTCCCCAGCTTAAAAATATTTCCGATGAGCAGCAGCGTCGGAAACACAGGAAGGCGATGAAACTGCGTTCGGCAACCCGCCTGCCAAGCGTGGTGAGAACGGCAACATGGAACGAAGAATCCTTGGGATCTTAGGAAGCCTTCGTCCAGCAATGGACTTCTTACGGCTGAGATGATGATGATTATATTGGTATTCTTTTGTCATTTATAATTAGAAACCAGTAATAAGTAGATAATTTAGTATTTAATTACTATATTCGCACTGTAACCTTACTTAGTAAGTTTTTTTACATATGCTAAATGTCCACTGCTGGACGAGGGCCTCTCCCAAAAATTCTTCATTCCATGGAAAGATATTGCCGTAATCAGCACGCTTGGCAGGCGGGTTGGGAAGCCTAGTTTGATTGGCTTCTTGTCCTATCGATGCTGCTGCCCATCGGAAGATTTTTAAGCTGGGGACGGATAGGATTTAGTTGAATTTGGTGGGAGAATAAAGGTATTAGGACCACTATTGATCATCACTACTCACTCAGATGAATGGGAAAAGGAAGTACCAGCTCGGCAGTCGGGCGTGCGTACCCTATGCCATACCTGCAACCACCGGACAGACAGTTGAGGATGACACAGCCCGGTTTTTTTACAGAATATCACTTTTATATAACTTTAATAACAAGATTTTATGAAGAATATAAAGTGCCTGCCAAAACAAATCAGTTGAGCCCAAACATTATGTGTTTATCTCTTTTAGTTTAGGAGTAGTTATGTAAGTCATAATATTTAATTTTCATACGATTTACATAAATATCCTCAGTGAGTAGGTATGACGTTCTAATTTAGCTTCTAAGACAGTCGGACAAACTAACAGGACAAGTTATTTAAAAGCTTGGTAAATAGCTTTTACTAAGAAAATACTTTATGGACAAAGCGTAATGAACGGCCACTATCTTCGTGCCAGACGAGTATTGTCAGACTTGTGTCTCTCAAGTGCTGAGGGCCTACCGCGTTGCTGAGGTCCTAGGCAGCTGCATTGTATGCCTATAGGGGAATCAAGCCAGACCTTACACCATATCCTCCCTCCTTGCCAGTCAGGCGTTCCTCAAATAAGAGACTTTGTAACCTCCTTCTGTCTTCTGATAAAAACATCAGATTTCCTACTACGAACCTACACACGTAATAGTCGCCTTACTGGTTAGACCAAGCATAAGACCGTAAGTCCCAGAGGTCACGTTAAGTGTGTTGGTAGACGTAAAATATTGGAGGAAAACGAAATCGAAATAGGGATGAATTGTTGGCCGCATCGCCTATTGACATAATTCCTTAATTTCGCCCATTCCCTCGGCAGGCTACTAGACTGTACGGGAACAGAAACAACTGACTCATTCTAAGTTTCATTTCTCCCAAACCGATCCCAGACAGAAATAACCGATCATATATAGGTATTTAATGTATGTTGCTTTTGGCAGGGCTTTAATATGGGGTATTTTAAGGCATTCTTTTGAGCAACATTATTCAGATTATTATCATTTATCTGTTCAAGCTGTCTTAAAGCATCTGTTGTGAATTAACTGACATTATATGTTGATGACTGGGAGCACCAACTTGACTAGCCTCCTAAAGTTAAGTATATAGAGAAGATTAACAAGTAGATACTTAAGATAAGTAAGGAGCTCATTGTGAACGAAATAAATATGTGAAAAATAAATACTCTAAGCAAAAGGAAAAAACACATGTCTGGAAATCATGCCTTTGCTATCATTAAATGTACATACATCCAGGAATTTAAATGAAAATAATAGGACTACAGTGGTAATCGATCTTTATTTACGATTCCATTCATATAAAAAACGTAACAAAAATCATAAAAGTAAAAATATGGCAGTGTGCATCACTTGTAACGAGCAACAAGAGCGCGTGCGCCGGATGCCTCGACCCCCGCGCTTGCGTAGTGGTGGTAATTTAAACATTCCCTAATTTTAGTAATTCCATTGAGACTATCAATCAATCGAATCATCACTAACATTGATTAATGGTAATTGAGCAATCGTTCGCATTAAAATGTTAGGTAATGATGACACTAGGAACTATCACTCTAGGCAGACTTGGGGATGGAGTCACCTTCAGCATGGAAACCGGTCTCGTCGGCAAAGTAGTTGATGGTCTCTGGCTTGCCGTCCTTGTCTGTGTAAGAGTATGATCCACGGACAACCACTACAGTGTGTGGCTTGTTCTCCTCGTCAAGTACCTCCTTCACTTCACCAGTTTCATCGCGTTTGATTCCGTCTTCGGTTTCAAATCTAAAATGGAAAATAAATTATACGTAAATCTGTGATTTAATACAACTTTAACAATATAATATTAACAAATATGTACACTAAATAGAAGTTATCTATAAATAAAAAATGTCACGCCGATCATTGCCTTGTGGTAAGGTGCCTAAAAGGCTGGCCGCATTGCCACGTTGGATGGCAATGCTAATGCGTTGTATTAAATCAAATTAAAATTAAAACCAAAAAAATATAACATTTATTTTTTAATGCGTTTATAGTAAATATATTTGAAAATATGCTATTATAACTTGATAAAGTACAAAATAGATTTAAGAAATTACTTGTTTGTTACTTCGAATTTTATTAACATTATTTTGAATTATGATGAAAAGTTCATGTAGATAAAGTGGACGTTGAGATAGGCTTTTTTGTAGTTAATGTAAGTATTATTTACCGAACACATGAAAAGAAAAGTTATGGTAAAATTACATTTGATACACCAACCAGGACTAATAAGAAAAGATGAGGTATAAGTGGGATCAGAAGTAAAATGGATACAGCTTACTAGACTATTCGTCTTTAAGGGAATTTTATTTACATACATAAATAGTATCACGTCTTTTTCCCTTGCAGAGTAGACAGAGCCTAGGTCTATAAGACCTTATGGCCACATTTAGCATATTGGAAGGCGTGTAGATGGAAAACGGAATCAAATAGTGATGGGTTGCTAGCCGTTTCACTATTGACATGATTCCGCAGATTTTAGCCCAATCCCTCGATCGGCTTTTACGATCTGCGCGGGAAGAGAAGCAGCTGGCACATTCTTCGTTTTTTTCTTTTTTCCCAGACCAGCATGGAAGAATTTTATTTATCTTTATTATCCCAAGAAAAACTGATAATCATAAATGTATAAATATGTATGTGTCTGCTTCTTCAAACTAAGAAACAATATGCCTTGAACATGTCGTAAGAAACTTCATACTGAAAGACTTTATGAACTAAGTAGAGTCTAATCATACTCTACACTTAGTTCATAATAAAAGAGAGAATAAAACTTTTTTGTTTGTAACGCAGTTTGTTTTGATTTTACCTATTTATCTAAGTAGTTTTTTCATTCAATACCAAACACGGATGTCACTTATGTTGAAATTACAAAAATACTTCAAACACACCAAACAGCGATTAGGATTACACATTAATATTCAACATTATGTTAATGCTTCATTGTAATTCAAAATAATTCATATTCCTGAGAAAACCAACAAAGTGTACATAGTGTCACGGTTATGTTAAAAATGGAATATTTACTCACCCGAATCCATAGGCACCATCAGGCTTTTGGTCGAAATCACTCCTGAGGATCTTTGGGGGCTCGGGCTCTGCGGGGGCGGCGGCGGCGCAGGCCACTAAAGCGAGGGCAACAACAATGATCTGAAAACATTTCACCGATTATAGTATACTTACACTTTATAATATTTATGATATTATAAAGTGTTTTATGATATTATAAAGTGTTTTATAAATCTCTAAAAAATTAACACCACTACAATTTTAATAAATAGATATTTTAATAAAGTCAGTAATTAATTTTATCGATTGGTAAAAAACTGAAAACCTACAAGTTTCATTTTGGATTTGGTTTGTGACGGTGGCTGATGAGCGACTGATGGTTAACTGCTCGTGACAAAATCTTTTATACATTTCTCCGGCTTCTAACGTAATGTCAGCGGAGAACAAACATACGATGTCGATATTCCGGCTCCCTGATTCGGTCATCGATGACCACAAGTACATGCACACTTACGTATGTGAACATACGTCGCGGATAGTCTGGCTCTAGCCGGTAAGCCTGTGTGCGTGCACGCAACAATTTGAAGGTTCTATCCATTATTTACTTAAAATTTGTCACCAAATTTATAATGCGTGTTGGGTCAAGGCGATGGCATTAAATAAGTAAATAAAGCAACTACTTGTTTCAGCTAATAAAATTTTTAAATATTAATCAATTGCATTGACATGCGTTTCTAATAATAAATGTGTAAATTAAGTTAATTTTATACTTGCCCATTCATTTATTTACATAAATTACGCACATAGTTATATATTTACATAGATAAAAAATCTAAGAAATACAATAAGAGCGGGTGAATAAATCTCCAAAGAAAAGGATCCTCTATTTGTGGGTTGAATGCAGCTTTTTTTCGGCTATTCCAGGCTCGGCAAAAATAATGTTTTTTTTTTTTAGGAAGATATGTAAATATGGCCGCGAATAATAGGGGCATATTTGTTGTCAAATAAGTTGGGTGAGAAATAGGAGTCGAAAAAGATCTTGCCTTAAGCAAATACTATTCTTATTTTAGTGTGAGGACGAAATGTAGTCTTCTTTGTCTAAAACCGTTTTGCTGACTGTTACAAAATTTTTAAGGTTTATATATTTCATCCCGCCCGCTTTATTTACTAAATTTATTTCCTAATTTAATAAGAGAATGTTACAAAGTTTGGTTTTGGAATTTTAATTCATATTCTTAAAAATATTAAAAATCGGTATTTGAAAATAAAAATCTTCTATTAATCTAAATGTACAACCAACTAGTGACATTTAAGTTATCTCTTGCTCATCTTTTTTTCTATGTACATAGATATATCTACTACTATAAAGCTAAAGAAGTCTGTGTCTGTACATAGGATAAACTTTATCTAGCAAACACACAATCTTAATACCGCATGATTTTGAGTAAACTTCTGAACTGTATTGAAATCCTGGAATCAGAATTCTTAATGAAATAAAGAATTGCCAGAAAAAAAAACTAAAAATTGAAAAAATAATTTGGATTCCCATACGAAGTCGGCCTTTGCTATGACCAGCTGGACGAATTTCAATAGAAGGTCAATTTTTTTTCGTTTATTACCTTTTTTTCTTACAATTCTGTATTCCATTAGGGATTCTAATTCCAGTATTTCAACATAATTCAGAGGTTCAAAATCACGCCGTATAATATGTATCTGTTACACGTATCACGTGAAACCACTCCTACCCAAGAAGGACATCAGGCATGTTATTGTGTTGTAAAATATTTTCCAAATTAGTTTCTCTTGTGTATACATGAACCTAAACTCAACAACTCTTAGTGAATGTTGGTGGTACTTTTAGTTTATTACCAGATGCTTTAGATGGTGTTCCCTTGCCAGTCTGCTCGGACTTTCGCTAGCTCGGTTCATTTAATGCGGAAGGAAGAGTCATATTATTATTAAGGTGTTCAATATAAAAGTTACTGGTATCAGAATAGAGGTAGGCCAAAGAATGTGTAAAGAAGTAAATGTACATGCTGTCCCGACCCCACATAGAGTGGGACGAGGGGAGGAAGAATAAGTAGTGTGTGCTAATGAAAAATATAATCATGATCAATTACCAGCCACGTGAATAAAACTAGTGGTTCTGCGAGAACAGTAGACCTCGCGACGCGAGCCCTTACAACCAACATCCACATTTGCCCTCCAGTGCTCGAAAATATATCGGTCACTGATATGCTAATTGACTAAAGGATGATTTTCTTCAGTTACTATTTCCCGGAAACGGAAATTTAAACCTACATTCCTCTTACCAGAAGACCCGACCAGACCCTTTTTTAAGAGGAAACACTAAGCTCGAGAGAATTGAAAAATAGGTATTTATAATGTCTATTGCTGTCACGCGGCGTGCCCAATCAAACCCCGCAGAGTGCGATAGACATAATCCTTACTAATATTATAAATGCGAAAGTGAGTTTGTTTATTTGATTGTTTGTTTGTTACGCTTTCACGCCGTAACTACTGAACCGATCATCATGAAATTTTGCGTACACGTTATCTGGAGTACGGAGAAGGACATAGGCTACCTTTTATCCCGGGAAAAAGTACTATTCCCGAGGGATCGACATTAACGCGGGCGGAGCCGCGGGCGAAAGCTAGTCTACTCATAAAACCCTTTTATTTGATACCGCACATCGTATGTTTATATAAATCATTTTTCTCTGTATCGCTGACGTCACAGTTACTACGCACCATTTTCATACTTGTCATACCATAGATTTGTATTTACGACATCATACTGAATGCACTAATACAAAAAAATATACAGAAAATCGATTTCAGACAACTTTTGGGCAAATTGCCGACTATAAACACGTTCAAGTTTATCGTATAAAAAAGTTGTTCAGACAAAAAAGTTGCGTCTTAATGAGAATAACAAAAAAGTCTTATGACATTTTTGATCTTTTTTTAAAATAGCTGTGCTATGAGTTTTTTTAAGTTTCGGACCCCCATATTTCCGCCATCTTGTAAAATTTCGAAAAACTGGCACGACAAAAAAATTCTATATAATTACCGAACCTGCTCACAAAATTTCATGAGAATCGGTTGAGAAATGCGACCTGTAGGCGAGAACAGACAGACAGACGGACAAAAGAATTTTGGGCCAGTCGAAACTGAGACGCTTCGCTCGCTCGGTCAATAAACAAAAATGCTGCCATAATAGCGGTCCGGGAACATGCTCGGATGAGAGGATATCTATTCTATTAGCCATATAGGGGTATTTACATGACACTTTCATCACATTTATATGCCTGATTCAAATGAATAATACTGCGTCGACGGCTTACATCAGACTTCGATACTGGTAAGGATTTCACACAAATTAAAGGTACCTATGAGGTAGGAATGTATGTAACTCTACAAAAGTAAAAAAAAAACTAGCTCCGGACTGGCGAAGTCGCATGCAAAAACTAGTGTTATATAAAGTTTAAATTCAAAAAATGTTACAACTTAAAAAGCTTCGTGTTTTATTTTTTTAATCAAATGTATTTACAGAGTAAACTGACCTATGATATTTATTTAAAACAAAGGTCGTCGGTACTTCTTGCATTTAATTTATGCACGCACACAATTACACTTAGGTACACACCAAATCAGATGTACCGTCATTAGTGTTAAAAATATAATGCTTCAGCGCAGTGGGTCTTTATGGGAGCGTTTACATGCCATGGGTATAAACGCTCCCATAAAGATAGGTCTTTATGGGCTATATATATATAGCGTAGGCGCTACGGCTATGAAGCTACGGAGTCATTGGCAATATAAATTGAGACCATTAAAAAAAAAATAGTAACAGTTCAGTTTCACCCAGGATCCCTTCTGGCAACGTAGCTTTCGGCCCATAAGGCAAAAGATGAGAGTTGCTGCTCTCCAAAGGCTTTTGCCATTGATTCTCAGATTGGCCCTTCAGACTTGCATGCACGTATACGCGGCCCACCAGGCAATATGAGAGTTTGCTATCTCTCAAAGCCTTGCGCACACAGGCAACGCCCAAAGCCGAGGTCCGTCCCTCCTGGGGGCCCTTTGGTGATGTTGTCTATATAGGCTGAGGGCACTCTGCCCTCGCCTCAAACGCCCGGTGAAGTAGCGAAAGCTCACTTGGAGCTAGCTACATAGTCCTTCCAAAAAAAAGGTTCAGTTTTTGTTTAGGTAGGCATAAAATCGGCCGAGCCTCATGAGTCCGTGTCAATTGGTGTTGCGACACGACCGTTAATAGTCAGCCCAGTACAGTAGTAGGTATATACTTTGTATGAAAGTGATGACGTTGTTGCTAGTATTAACATTTTTACTAACATTCTATATCAGTAAATTTTACACATATGACAGAGAGTGAAATCATTTTCACTCTCTGTCATATGTGTAAAATTTACTGTAATATCGGTTGAAATCGAAACTTTCGGTTTCGGTATATCTTATTAAATAAAGAAATGAAAGAAATTAAATTAGGAAAAAAGTATGGTGAACTTATTTCACCATACTTTTTTCCTAAAATTTTATTAGGAAAAAAACACACGCGGGCGGGGTTCAAACCCCGCCCGAGGGATTGTCTACCTAGAATTAATATAATTTTTGTTAAACAGTTGCTGTATATTCATACCTTATTCTTTCCTTACGTAACCTAATGCATAAGTATTAACTTAGTTTTAGGGTACCGTTACTGGCCAGCGAGGAGATTGTAGGCCAAATCCTCTGTCTGCTTTGGGCAAGTATGGCTCCGCTAGTACAGAGAGGGTCATGCTCCTGCAGTAGACTAAAAAGACCTGATGATGATGATGATGAGGGTACCGTTACTCTAATGATAAAAAAAGAACCCTTAATGATTCTTGGTTGTCCACTTCATCATCATGATTTCGTGTAGGTGACATGATCAATCAACCATGCAGACCCTGATGTCAGAGTTCTTCGGAACCGCCTCTCGGCCTCTAACGTGGTTCCTTTAACGACTACCAGATGGCAGCCGGGACCAACGGCTTAACGTGCCTTTCAATCTTTTTTATCAGACAATCACGTGATTCAAGCCTGCAATGTCCTAACCAAACTGGAAACAAAGTATGCTTCCCGTGGGATTCGTACCCACGACCCCCGGATCTACAGGCAAACGTCTTAACTACTGGACCACGGAGGCAGTTGTCAACCTATCCCTATGTTTGTCAAGACCCTATTTCTCGGGCACGCGTAGAATTATCAAGTTGAAGTTAATATGAAATATTTAAATTTGCGGTCCATTGAAGAAAAATAAAACTTCAAAGTAAACGCAATCAAAAGACATAGCCAATCGGCTACATAGGCAATCAAAACCTGTAAGAATCCCGAAGTCAAGCAATACTTAAGCATGGTCAAAAAAGTCTGAAAACTGTAAATAAGCAGTTACAACAAAAAAAATACTTTTCTGGTACGGAACCATCGATAAACGTATCTGACTCGTACTTATCCAGTGTTTTAATTAGCATATGAGTCCAAGGCCTGAATAACACAAAAATTATTTGGCAGATTATCCTAACTATAATACCTATTGCCTACGCACAAGTGATTTTGTACATTTGTTTGTAACAATTTTACGTCATAACAATACTCAACCAGTGGTTCCTCAAATGATTTGTAATAATAATAAAAAAATATTTATTTTCCTCCAGTAATAAAAATAAATTAAATACAAATGTGTTATGTGTTATATAATAAATAAAAAATTACATTACCTACTTACCTAAATGAATACTTACTTGTGAATATGCGTAAGTAACTATTCAAAGGAAAACATTGAAAATGGTATTGTTTTGTTATTGAACTTTATCCAAGTGCATATATTTATACCTCATAATCATATACTTACTAGTAATAAAACGTGATTAGTGTCTCAATCGACCGGGCTGCGTAATCTGTGAACCCGCTTATTGTATTACTTAGGTAAGTACCTATTTCTTTGTAGTCATTTTGTATTCGATTTTACTTTAAAAATCAGGAATATGTACGAGTATACCTACATAGAATTTTGGGCGCATTTTATTGGCCACGCAGTGGAACGTCACGTGATGAAGATGGGCGGATGATGTGTTTCTTCCACACTGGGGCTGTACAGCAGCAGCGTTGCCATTGCGCAAACAGATAAATAAATTCCTGTTCCTTACTACTTATTCGTAGTAACTACCTATACAAGGACAAATCACGCCGATTGATATAGCCCCATAGTAATTTGTGAACTTGTGTCATAGGATACTATACTATATAGATACTTATATAGATAAAAACCCATGATTCAGGTCAATCTGAAAAAGATAATTTTCTATCTTGACTTAACTTACATGAGCGAGCCCGGGATACCGAATAAAAGGCACTTGAGATACCACTGACCCGCAGAGGTCCTCACTTATTACAAACTTTTTACCTGAAATCTTTACATTTTAATGACTTACTTGTATACGTCTGTCTGTCTGTTACCTCTTCACACTTTAACCACTGAGCCAATTTAGATGAAATTTGGTTTGGAAGAAGTTTGACACCCGGGGAAGGTCATCCGATAGTACTGTTCCCGAGGATTCACGCAAGCTGAGCCGTGAGTAAAAACTAGTTGATAATAAATCTGTCACATAATGATTGAAGCCAAGCTATAATAAATACAAAATCAGAATCAAATAAAACGCATTTCCTAACTTTGCTCCAATCAATTTAGTGCCAAAATCAGTAAGTAAAGCCGGGTTCTCGTTACCTTACAATATAAAGGTCAGCCGACAAAAATATAATATCGAAGATCTTAAACATATCATTAGTCCATCAAAAAAAGTATAAGCTATGCCAAACTCGTCCTAGGTCGCTATGCAGACGCAAATAAAAGTGGTGTGCTCTTAACCTTTCCAGAGGTCAGCTCCATGTAACATCTCGTGAAATTGTAATTCAAGGTCGATGCGTTTTTGTTGCTTGATAAAATAAAACAACTTGTATCAATAGTAAAGTCATTTCAATTAAAAACATTTTTATTTCAACTTCGCTTTTTTAAGGAAGATGACACAGAGATGAAACATTTGTAACTGATATCGTCATCAAGATCATCTGGGCGTTTTGATAAAGTGGAAGTCAATCTGAGTAGTAAAGTGCGTCATTTACTAAATTTGGCTAGTTTGTCACTACCCGGTGTCTCAAGTATCACAACCTCATTTTTAAACAGACAAAACGAAGCTCGTGGAAATTTTCTCTAAAACAGATTAAGTTGAAATTTGTCTCATTTAATAAATCTACGTGATCCAAACGCGAATGTGTTTTGTAAATAAATGAATTTTGCATTTGGGCGTTTTTGGGAACAAAGTCTTATCTTCGAAAGTACTTATTCATTTTTTTAAATAAATACGTATAAATCTTACGAACTCAAACTTAATTCAGAAAATAGGGCTAAATACACTTTAACAAGCCAAATAAATTAGGCACCTATATCAGATTATTCATATTTGTACAACATTTAATCTTTGGGCTTTGACCGGTTTTTTTTTACCGTGTGACGTATACGTAACAATATTTTACTAATCCAGTAAAACTAAATTTTTCAAATCCAGAAAACTAGCATTCATGATAAGCTAAAGAAAGACTTTTTTGGTCATCAGGCGTGGTTGATTTTTGAAGCCAAACAATGTAGTCTACCGAGTTAGTCATCTGACT
Source organism: Elegia similella (assembly GCA_947532085.1). Classification (NCBI taxonomy): domain Eukaryota; kingdom Metazoa; phylum Arthropoda; class Insecta; order Lepidoptera; family Pyralidae; genus Elegia; species Elegia similella. The sequence goes on from OX383930.1 coordinate 16,582,302, forward strand.
AACTCGTTAGACTAAATTTTCCAACAAAATAATTTTTGAATATGATGGACTCATCATATCCAAAATTAGTAATCTATTTGCTGATAAAATTCATACACGATTGGCTCCATGTTTGTCATCCTTACTTAATATTCATAATTATGTATAATACTGGGTGGCGCAAAAGTAAAGACCCTATTTGGTTCAGCTATAACATTTTTTCTAAATTAGAAAACTAGATTTAGGTTTTTTTAAATGTATATTTGTGCCATTAAATTTCGTACCATTAGGATTTAAAGATGATGTCTTTTAAATGGTGACCTCCAGAGTTGATACACATTTGAGCCCTATTTATGACATTTTGCATAACTTGCCGTAACACTTCCTGCGATATGTTCGTTATTTCTTGACGAATGTTTTCTTTTAGAGCTGCGAGAGTCTGTGGCTTGTTCACATACACCCGAGATTTCAAAAAACCCCAAAGAAAGAAGTCTGGACTGGTCAGATCGGGTGATCTTGCAGGCCAAGGCAAATCGCCAAAACGAGAGATAACTCGGCCTGGAAAAGCGTCCCTCACACAATTATTCCACGTTCTTGGGGAGTAAAACGGTCCATGTTTATTTTCAGTGTATTTTACATTTGTTCACTACACAATTTTCAAAAACAGAATGACAGAAAATGTCATATAAAAAAAATAAAAGTATTTTCTTTAGTGCCAGTACTTTTGCGCCACCCAGTATATGCATGTTGCCCAATAATAATACTTGGTACTTAAGTACATTGCGGGAAAACCACTGTTGTTCGTTTATAAATTTAATTGGTAAATGTCAAATGATAATAAAAAATCCTATGTTAGTAAAGTAAAGATAATTACGTAGGATTACCTTATATTCGTCAGGGGTGTTATCTTCAACTGCCTGTCCATTGGATGCAGGTATGGCATCGGGTACGCGCGCCCGGCCTCCCGAGCTGCTACTTGCTTTTCCCCCATTTATCCGGGTACGTAGTATCCCTCGTAGCATACCTTCATTCCTTTCCTAAATCCAACTTATTCCTATCCTTTCTGGAATAAAGAATTGAATTGAATTTCCTAAATTAACAAAGCTTCCGATGAGCAGCAGCGTCGGAAGTACAAGAAGCCAAAAAACTGCTCACCAACCCGCTCGCCAAGCGTGGTGAGTATGGCAATATCCTCCAGAATCCTTGGGAGAGGCTTTGGTCCAGCAGTGGACTTTTAATGGCTGAAAAGACGACCTTATATTCCTGATTCAAAACGGGAAAGTAAGATAAAGGTAAAGGTTATATCAATCAACTGGAACTGGAATCAGAACCACTAAAATGTCTCAAGGAAGTCGTAAGAAGAACGAAAAATATTGATGTACTTCCCTGAAAACTTTTTCTTACAATTTATTTTGTGATCTATGTATGTATGTATTAGATGATTGATTCCACGATTTCAATATACTTAGTTAGGTAGGCGACACGCTATGGCGTGTGGCGTACATAATGTTTACTTGCTCATTTTACAATAGTACAGTCAATCACATGTTTCAATATGTAAAATAACAATGGTAGGTGTAGTACTAATAGTGAAGCTTTGATTTTGATGAAAAATTAATGTTGTATGTCACGCTCACGAGTTATTATGAGCAAATTCAGACAAAAAAAAAATAAATGAGCCCAAATACGATGGGATTATCTTGTGTAGTCTAGGAGTTCTTATGACCACTGAATTCATCATCAGTCCAGCTCCATTACCATGTAACTAACATAAATAAGTACCTATACAAAATATAAGCTCAATGTATGAGGACAGCTGCTATAAAAATTAACTGTATGTATGAGTTGACCCGAATAAACAAACATATTATGGTTATAAATATTGCATATGACTAGCTCCGTGGCGCAGCGGTCAACACGCCAGCCTGCGACACGGAGTGACCAGGTTCGATCCCCGGCCAGGTCAAGATGGAAAATGATCTTTTTCAGATTGGCCTGGGTCTTGGATGTGTATCTATATATGTATTTGTTATAAAATATAGTATCGTTGAATTAGTATCCCATAACACAAGTCTCGAACTTACTTTGGGGCTAGCTCAATCTGTGTGATTTGTTCGTATATATTTATATATTTATTTATTATATAGGATTATATTACGGTCTAGTGGGCGTAAGCACAATCAGCGCCTACGCATGTTAAATAACCCCGGGCGCCGCAATACCTCGAGCTTCTCAGTGCTGCGGAAGGCACGATAAGCCGTTGCAGGCAGTCGTCAAGCTATGTCAGATGCCTTAAGGCAGCTTGAAAAATCTAACACCAGCGGGCCACTTACATACATACGAGACAAACGTGGTTATAAAAATATCTATCAAATATTTTCCTACTGATAGACTATCGGGCCAATAGTTCGGAAGGAAGAGTGTGATCGAAAATTTATCTTAATGTAACCGTATCCATTTTAACACCCGACATAAATAGAGGGGTGTTATATGGTTGACGCCTCTGGTTGTTTTTGTCTATGGCACCATAAGTCCCAAAACAACTTGACCAATTCTTGATGCATTTTTTTTTTTAAAGGTATCTCAATCAAAAGCCGGTTCTGCCGTGTACAATATAGAGAGATTTTTGTAATAGGGGATACTAATTTCTTTTTTAATTTTATTTAACTTCTTAGTACGTGAGTAATCATGAAGTATAATGAACTGGCGACTAATATCCAAATTTCAGTTGCAAGCATTACAACTGCTAATAAAACTAAGGTGTATTCGACGCACGTTTCGCGTGATCTCTACGAGTAAGTCACTGCGCACTGCAGACTTTCTATTAGCCGTTAGTGTAGTCTGGCTCTCAGTCTGAATATACAACCGATACCGAATCGGGGCGGCGGCGGGGTGTATGGATGGGGACACTCATAGTCCCCACACACTGCATAAATGACTTAAATGCTATATGTCTCAGTTTGGATCAGTTTACTAGAATCAAGCCTCGCTTTTTGAACTTTTTAGTTGCTGTGAAGCGAAACTATTTATAGCTTATAATAAGATCCGTATAGGTACAGAGTTTTTACGTATATTCCTAATGTATAGGATTTAACAGTAATGTATAGGATTGAACAATTATTACTGCAGACTTTTTATCGGCCGATAGCCTAGTCGGGTCTTTCATCCGTATGAAGATGTAAGCAAGTGCGCACATTACATTGGCACATTGCCTGGCTCTCAATCAGTATCATGCAATCGATACCGAATCGGTGTAATAGTCGCACTTGCTAGTCGGGATTTTAATCCGTATGAAGATGTAAATCTTCATACGGATTAAAAGCCCGACTAAACTATCGGCCGACAATATGTAAGTCTGCAGTGTGCGGGGACTCTAACTAGATAAGTCTGACTTCGGAAGATTCGCTTTATATTCTTCATAATAGTTCTGGTATGACAATCTAGTAAGGTCCCGAATACGAGGTACAACAACGCCACATTTTTGCCAGTATCAAGAGTCGTCCAAAATGAACTTCCAACCTAACCATACCCATGACAGGATTATTTGCAGTTAACAGTCCTCGCGTAACAATGTTGTCAAATTATAGATGTTACTGGAAGTGATCCACGATTAACTTGTTAAACATTGCAGACTGCATTATCTGCTTACTTGCTAAGTAAATGCTGAGTTTGTTTGAGGTCTACAACCAAGAACATAATAGCCTGTGGAGATCTCACCTACAAACATAAGTGAAGCCTACTTTTTTGACTTCTCTTCGTTATAATAATATTTGTCTCTTTTATTCAAAAACTTTATCACTTCGTTGCATGTAGGTAAGAAAGATCCCATAAGTATAATACTCTTTTCCACAACCAAAAAAGAAAGGTGTATTTTTTATATATTTCTGTTCTGACGACCCCTGTAATACATGGCACCGCAAGTGCCTTTGAGTCTCAGGGACCCATGTTTAATCCCCGCGTCAGGTCAAGATGAAAATACGATAAATTTTCAACTTGGCATGGGTCTTGTGTGTTTATCTTTAATGAATATTAATCATAAAATACAGTATCGTTGAGATACTATCATTACATTTTCATCATCATCTCAGCCGCAATTAGTGTACTGCTGGACATAAGCCTCACCATGGATTTGTGCGGCCTGCATCCAGCGCCTAGTTAGTGTCCCACTACACAACTTCACAATGTAGTGTGGTGTAATTTGTCCCTATACACATATTTATTTATTACTAGCTTTCGCCCGCAGCTCCGCCCGCGTCAATGTCGATCCCTCGGGAATAGTTCTTTTTCCCGGGATAAAAGGTAGCCTTATGTCCTTCTCCATATTCCAGAGAACTTGTTTGCAAAATTTCATTATGATCGGTCCAGTAGTTACGGCGTGAAAGCGTAACAAACAAACAAACAAACTCACTTTCGCATTTATAATATTAGTAAGGATAAGGATTATTTGTTACTCAATCCAAAAAGGGAACTTTCATGTTCCCATAGCCACGAAATTGTTGACAAAGACTAGTGGCAGACATGTGCCTTTTAAATAAAGTATAAATAACATGCAAATTAGTCGAGCTTCGATCTTATCTAAATTATACAGGGTGTTTGTTTAATCCACTATCTATCAATATTTATTCGATTAGGTTAACTTGTTTTAGCTTCAGAATGTTGTAGGTTAATTACTGTATATATGCAGCTATTTCATAATTTGCAAAGCGAAAGGGCAGTGGTGTCATACTGAGGCCAGGGGTGTCATACTAAGGCCAAGGGTGTCATACTAAAGCCAGGGGTAAAGGTAAGGAAAAAAATTGCCGAGCGTCCTCTATCTATACATATAATAAAACAGTAAAAATATTTTGTCTGTACATTTAGAATTTTTGACTGAAACGGATAGAGGGACACTTAAAAAGAATAATAGAAAGCAAAAAATTTTTTTTGGAATTTCTTGTCTGTCTGTCTGTCTGTATGTATGATCACGATTATCTCCGAAAATACTGAACCGATTTACTTCAAACTTTCACCAATTGCTTTGTTTTAACTCAGCAAAACATCTAACGTTTGTTTCATCAAAATCGGTTCATTAAAAAAAAAGTTATCGTCATTTGAATGAACTCAAGGCATTAATTTGCCTGCAAATATACACGGTGAATTTTTTATCGTTTTAGACCCATAAAGGGGTGACTCAGACCATCAAAATGAACAACTTTTCCGATGGGAACAATGTTGGGAACTCAAAAAAAAAAATTTGACATTCCCTCCCATACAAACTGGCCGGGCGGCGGGACTCTTTTGTATGGAAATGACGAATTTTTTTTTTGAGTTCCCAGCATTGGTCCCATAGAAAAAGTTATTCATATTGATGACCTGAGTCACCCCTTTAAGGGTCCAAAACGATCAAAATTTCACCGTGTATAGAACTTAAATAGTAAGTGATTAAATAATAATGACATAAGAAAATTTAAATACAAAGTCAATTCATCATCAGCATGCATTATACGTGGAGAGTGTAGGCCAAGTCCTCTGGCTGCTCTGGCCAAGTATGGCCTTGTAGTACAGAGAGGGTCGTGCTCCTGTTGATGGTGGATGGAGGACTCCTGGATGATGATGATGATGATGCATTATACCTATCCATACTAATATTTTAAATGCGAAAGTAACTCAGTCTGTCTGTCTGTCTTCTTTTCACGCTTCAACCATTGAACCCATTTGGATGAAGTTTGAGACCCGGGGAAGGACATAGGGTACCTTTTGTTCCGGGAAATTCTACTGTTCCTGAGGGATGGACACTAACGGCGGCGGCGTAGCCGCGGGCAAACGGCAATCAAACCGAAACTGGTGCGCCTAGAAAATTGAAATTGGATACATGGGTTTTTTTAATGACGTGAGTGAGCGCTAAGAAAGTATTTTTAAGAAATTTAACTTCTAAAGGGGTAAAATTTATATGGAATTTTCTCATTTCTGGACTTAGAAGTATGAAAGTAGGTATATAAGTTCTAGGTTGCAATTAAAAATATCTGTGTAGGTAAAATGGACGATATTTTCCCCTGAAGGGGTAAAATAGCGGGGTAAAGATAGTATAGGAATTTACTCATTACTAGACTTAGAAGTATGAAAACAGGTAAATAAATTCACGATATGAATTGAAAAAGATATATGTAGGTCAACTGGAAAAAAAATCCCCCGAAGGGGGGTAAAGTTTGTTTGGAAATTGGAAATTTTCTCATTTCTGGACTATGAATTATGAAAATAAATAGGTATGTAAGTTCTCGATTACAATTAAAGATATATGTGGGTGAAATGGACAAAATTCACTCCTAAAGGGGTAAAATGGGAGGGTAAAGGTTTTATAGAAATATTCTCATTTCCGGACTTAGAAGTATAAATAATATCCATACTTCCATACTAATACTAATATTATAAATGCGAAAGTCGTTTTTTTACGCTTCAACCATTGAACTGATTTGGATGAAATTTGGTATGGAGGTGTGAGGCCCGGGGAAGGACATAGGGTATGTTTGATTCCGGGAAATACTACTGTTCCCGAGGGATCGACACTAACGCGGGCGGAGCCGCGGGCAACAGCTAGTTATTACTATTATTCGTATACTCTCCTTGGTCCTATTACACTAAATGGTACCGCTCCCAGATGTTACAAGAATTGAAACTATAAGGAAAGGACAATAAGAGATAAAGAAAGCGATAGCGGTGCGGGGGAATATGTTGTTCGCAGATTTGCACGTTGCAGTAAGGATGTTAACATGGCATTGTTCAAGTCATACTGAAATTTTTTATGTTTTCGAGTGGTTTGTGGACTTCATACACCTAGCGTGTCTACAGTGAACAAGGCACTGATCTGATTGAGGAGCCCGATGGCCCAGTGGGTGTGGGCATTACTAGCGCTTGCACATGATAAGCAACCCTGGCTACGGTCCCCCCTGGGATGGGTGACTACAAGTGGCATAAAAAAATCTCGAGCTTCTCCGTGCTTCGGAAGGCACGTTAAGCCGTTGGCCCGGCTCTCATAACATAATCCATGGCAGTCGTTTAGCTGTGCGGATGCCTTTAGGCAGATTGAAAAATCTGCTACCAGTGTTGGCCACTTACACACTCGATAACAAAAAAACAACAAACATCTGGTCGCCGGGTTTTTATACTGCATCAGGTATTTTTCGTTTTTTACCTTTTTTCCCCTTTTTCCCCTTTTTTTCTTGCAATTCTGTTTCATATTAGGGATTCTGATTCCAGGATTTCAATATAGTTCATAGGTACAAAATCACGCTGTATAGCGGCAAACTGTATCCCCCAATATTTTATTAGTTTTTTCAATTTGCCTTTCAAATATTTTTTTTCACGTGTCTGAGTGTATTCACGACAGAAAATCAATCTTCCGTTTTAGAGATAAATGCTTGATTATGACCACCAAGCTTAATTTAATAAAATCATGAATAAAAGTAAATACCTAATATAAGTTTTGTTTCAAATGACCATGTCACACTTCAGTCTACAATGCAATCTTGATACAGCCTGTATATAATCAAACAACTTAAAAAAAGGACACGTGGGTACGTATAAACTATCTTGTTTTTATGAGGAAACTAGTTTTGGTGACATTTTTGACCATATTAGTCTGAATTTATATGAAAGGTGCCTATGTTCTTTTGCTAACCCCTGTACAAGTAAAGTAGTGAAACGTAACAACAGAGAGGGTCATGCTCCTGCAGTGGAGACTAAAAAGACCTGAAGATGATGATGATCATGTAACAAATAAACATTAATAGAATAGCTGGTTGAATTGCAAAGTTGGCAGTTGATTGAAAAATATGATACTGAATAATATATGTATGCATTTGGTTAAGGTACGTATTAATCACATCGCCTATTTAAGTATGTATTATGCAAAGTCAATGACTTCAGAAGTATATCACAGAGGAATCTAGTTTAACCGGCTAACCACCAATTAAATTAAAGATTTTTGCATAGAAATAACCTTTTTGAAGTTTTTACCAATAGTTTCTATAACAAGTAGGTGCTTATTTTGACTCAACGACGGGTTATCGGCAGGAAAAAAAGGATATCGAGTATAATTATTTCAAAAAATAAAAAAAAACGTCAGCGTTTTAAAAAAAACCTATTTAAGAAAGTTTTTGAGACGAACCTACCGATAGCATGACTGTCGAAATCCATCCAGCCGTTTCGAACATACGAGGTAATAAAGAAATTTACAAGCACATGATACTGTCTTTTACCTTCTTCGGACGGGTAAAAAGAGGACTTAAGGCGCTGTGCATCAGAAGAATACAGTAAAACGTGTATTTTTTCGTCGCGCAATTAGCCTTATTTTTCAAAGAATACTAGCGTGAAAAAATTATGAAATACAGTTCAAAGATCAAAATAAATGGTTACATCAAAATATGTTCAAAAAACTATTTAAAACCTAACTAAATAAAATAGCAAGATGGATACCTACAAAAATACAATATTTGCTAAAAATTATTGAATTGTTAAATTAAAGGTGAAAATTAACACGAAAATGGCAGACACGGGTTTGAACTGAGACTGACAACAGGTATGACACGAATATATAAAATATCGCGCGATGTCCGCTACACACGGTTAAGGGATACAGCGCCTTAACGAAGGCACGTGGCATCGAAAGGCATTTTCCATACTAACAAATTGTTTCATTTTAGTTTAATTTCGTTTTCTTGCACTATATTGCAATCTATACATATAATAAAACAGTAAAAATATTTTGTCTGTACATTTCGAATTTTTGACTGAAATGGATAGAGGGACGCTTAAAAAGAAGAATAGAAAGCAAAAAATTTTATTTGGAATTTCTTGTCTGTCTGTCTGTCTGTCTGTCTGTCTGTCTGTCTGTCTGTCTGTATGTATGATCACGATTATCACCGAAAATACTGAACCGATTTACTTCAAACTTTCACCAATTGCTTTGTTTTAACTCAGCAAAACATCTAAAGTTTGTTTCATCAAAATGGGTTCATTAAAAAAAAAGTTATCGTCATTTGAATGAACTCAAAGCATTAGTTTGCCTGCAAATATACTAGGTAATTTTTTTATCGTTTTGGACCCTTAAAGGGGTGACTCAGACCATCAAAATGAACAACTTTTCCTACGGGAACAATGCTAGGAACTCAAAAAAAAAAATTCGACATTCCCATACAAACTGTCCGGGCGGCGGGACTCTTTTTTTATGGAAATGACGAATTTTTTTTGAGTTCCCAGCATTGGTCCCATAGAAAAAGTTGTTCATATTGATGACCTGAATCACCCCTTTAAGGGTCCAAACTGTTCCTGAGGGATGGACACTAAAGGCGGCGTCGTAGCCGCGGGCAAACGGCAAACCAACCGAAACTGCTGCGCCTAGAAACTTGAAATTTGGTACAGGGGTTCTTTTAATGATGTAAGTGAGCGCTAAGACAGGATTTTTAAGAAATTTAACTTCTAAAGGGGTAAAATTTATATGGAATTTTCTCATTTTTGGACTTAGAAGTATGAAAGTAGGTATATAAGTTCTCGATTAAAATTAAAAAAGATGTGTGTGGGTAGTTGAAATTTGGGGGTGGGTGGGGTGGTATAAACTTTGTATCGAAATTTTCTCATTTCTGGACTTAGACGTATGAATTTAAGTATATAAGTTCTAGGTTACTATTAAAAATATCTGTGTAGGTAAAATGGACGATATTTTCCCCTGAAGGGGTAAAATAGCGGGGTAAAGATTGTATAGGAATTTACTTATTTCTAGACTTAGAAGTATGAAAATAGGTAAATAAATTCACGATTACAATTGAAAAAGATCTGTGTAGGTCAACTGGAAAATAATCCCCCAGAAGGGGGGTAAAGTTTGTTTGGAAATTGGAAATTTTCTCATTTCTGGACTATGAAGTATAAAAATAAATAGGTATGTTCTCGATTACAATTAAAAAAGATATATATGGGTGAAATGGACAAAATTCACCCCTAAAGGGGTAAAATGGGAGGGTAAAGGTTTTATGGAAATTTTCTCATTTCTGGACTTAGAAGTATAATTAATAATATCGATACTTCCATACTAATACTAATATTATAAATGCGAAAGTAACTCTGTCTGTCGTTTTTTTACGCTTCAACCATTGAACTGATTTGGATGAAATTTGGTATGGAGGTGTGAGGCCCGAGGAAGGACATAGGGTATGTTTAATTCTGGAAAATTCTACTTCCCGAGGGATTAATTGTTCCCGAGGGATCGACACTAACGCGGGCGGAGCCGCGGGCAACAGCTAGTTCGCAATAATATCTTTAGTAATAATTCTGCATATGGTATAGTCTGTCCGGGCCAATGGTTTGCAGTACACAAGAGATTTTGGAAAGTAAATGAAAATTATTAAATTTATCAATTGAAAAATATTTTTATCAGTACAATCTATTAAAAATTTAACTAATCTATTACATATAATAAAACAGTAAAAATATTTTGTTTGTACATTTAGATTTTTTGACTGAAATGGATAGAGGAACACTTAAAAAGAATAATAGAAAGCAAAAAATTTTTTTTTCGAATTTCTTGTCTGTCTGTCTGTCTGTCTGTATGATCACGATTATCTCCGAAAATACTGAACCGATTTACTTCAAACTTTCACCAATTGCTTTGTTTTAATTCAGCAAAACATTTAAAGATTGTTTCATCAAAATCGGTTCATTAAAAAAAAGTTATCGTCATTTGAATGAACTCAAAGCATGAGTTTGCCTGCAAACATATAGCACAAATAAAATAGAATAATAAGTGACATAAGAAAATTAAAATCCAAAGTCAATTCATCATCATTATACGACAGCATTATACCTTTCCATACTATCCATAGTAATCCATACTAAAAAAAAGGAGAAACTGACTGACTAACTGACATATCAACGCAGAGCCTAAACTGTAAGGGTTAGGAACTTGAAATTTTGCACAGGGGTTCCTTTTATAACGTAGGGGAGCACTAAGAAATATTTTTTGGAAATTCATCTCCTAAGGGGGTAAAACGGGTTGCAAAGTTAGTATGAAACTTGGTCGTTTTTGAAGTTATTCGAATAAAATTCAGCATGAAGGTTCTTTACTGAAAGGCATGAAACACGAGTAAAATATTTTTCTCAAAAATCATCCCTTATAGAAGATATAACGGGGATGCAAAGTTAGTATGAAGGTTTCCGTTTTTGAAGTTATTCATTTGAAATTCAATATTAAGGTGTTTCATTGAAAGTCATGAACTAATGTATTCCGGGTAATTCTACTGTTCCTGAGAAATCGACACTTACGCGGGCGGAGCCGCGGGCCAAAGGCAAACCTGACTTATATATCAACGCACAGCTGAAACTACTGCGCCTAGAAACTTGAAATTGGCACATGGATTCTTTTTATGATGTAAATGAGCACTAAGAAAGGATTTTTAGAAAATCAAAGGGGGTGAAGTTTTATGGAATTTTCTCATTTCTGGAGTTAGAAGTAGAACTGAACTTTGAAAGTAGGTACACAAGTTCTCAATTAAAATTAAAAAAGATCTGTTTAGGTGAACCAGACAACATTCTCCCTTGAAGGGGTAAATAGTATGGAATTTTTCGATTTCTAGACTTAGACTTACTTATATAAAAATAGGTATGTAAGTTCTCGATTTCAATTAAAAAGAACTGTGTAGGTGAAATGTATAAAATCCTCTCCTTAAGAGGCAACATCCCCCAGGGGGTTAAATATGTATGGACATTTTTTCATTTCTGGACGTGTTGGATTACTATTAAAAAGATGTATGTAGGTAAAACCGACGAAATTTTAGCCTGAAGGTATAAAATAGGGGAGTAAAGTAAGTATGGTATTTTTTTCATTTCTAGACTTAAAAGTATGAAAATAAGTATATACGCTCTAGATTACAATTAAAAAAGATCTGTGTAGGTGAAATGTACAAAATTCCCCCCTTAAGGGATAAAGGGGGGGGGGGTGTTTGAAAAAAGATCTGTTTTTTGAAATTTCCCTTTGAAGGGGTAAAATAGGTGGGGCAAAGTTTGTATGGATTTTATTTATTTACTTAGAAATATGACAATAACAAGTTCTCCATTACAATAAAAAAATATCTGTGTAAGTGAAATAGGCAAAATCCCGTTCTTAAGGGCTAAAGATCTATGCAGGTGAAATGTATTAAATTCCCCCTTAAGGGGAAAAAGCAGAGGGGGAGGGGTTTGTATGGAATTTTTATTATTTCTACTGTTCCCAAGGGAACGACATTAACGCGGGCGGAGCCGCGGGCAACAGCTAGTTGCTAATAAATCGTCCTTGATAAATTATTTTTATTCGTGTACTTTACTCGCTGCGTAACAAAATAAAACAGCCGTTCCGCGCGACGCATCGATGTGTGCAGCATCTGTACAGCGCGTACCGAGCCTATGAAGCTGCTGCGCCTATGGCGGGCGGCGACACTTTGTAGGCTACCAGCGGCGTCACCTTCTCAAAGAGTAACCTAACCTAACCATTTGAACGGATGGACTATATTTTTAATCATTCTCCAAGATCATGTATTAAGAAGAGTATTTTTCCTACATGAAAGGGACCTGTGTCCTACTCAGTAAGGACCCCTGATGAGATTAGAACAAAATGGAATTAGTAAACTGTTCACATGAAATTAAAGCTATCTGTAGTCGAAGTCAAGTTATATTACGGGTAAATATAAAAAAATTAAATAAATCCTTCAATACATTTATTTGGTAGGCAATTACAAACAATTAAATAAATAAAACACTGCAGACATCACCAAGTTAACCGCATCACATGATCAGTCTTTCTCTTTGATGATTTTATAAAGCCCAGGAACTGCAACTCGGCCACGGCGCGGGTAAATCGAACACTGGAACAAAATTATTCTGAATATAACATTGCGTCTATAATGAAGGTTTTGAGAAGTACGGCACTTAAATGATCTCATTTTGAAAGCATCCAATACCAACAAGTTAGATTCGATCACACACCCTATGCGTGTGCCGTTTGGTTTAAATTAGGACCACTTCGTCTCTTCCCTAAAATTTCTGAGTCTTATATATTTAAATTTTTAATAGTCTTAGCTCAGCTTAGATGTAGCCACTGCTATGCTAGTATACTTTATAGTATAGTAATTTTCATAGTTGAATGTCATCATATAGGATACTGCTTTGGGGAAAAGTAGCCGACATTACTATATTTATGTTATAGAAAAAAAGAAACTTGCTATTGACAGATCAGGCCCATAAGAATCACTTAGAGAATTATTCACAGACATAAATATATTAACTTCACAACATGAAATTAATAATTTAATTAAAGCAAGGAAAAGATCCCTCTTAAAAAACATTTCACAGATAGTCCCTTACGTAATAAAATAACATATTTTATTTCTCCGCGGCATCGGCTGAGCACGGTTAGTGATTCGTGTCTAGGGAACAGTCTTTGATTTGCCTGACAGAAAATTCAAAGCTTATGTTAAGCAAGTACTTTGTAAGAAGACTTATTACAGGGCTGATGATTACCTTAATGATAAACATAAACTGTCTTGAGCCTGGCGCTGGACCCTTATAATACATTTGATCAACATCAAATTCCATAAATTGTTTCATTTTGAACATATAATTTTTGATTTCTATCTATTCAATTCTAATTATGACATGAACATTGTCATGTAGTTATAAGCAATATCCCATAAATTGACCAATTAGGGGAAATGCATTGCACAGTTTGTTATGGCTTCTTCTACACTCCGCTACGGAAGCGGCACTAACGCAGCTATAAGTACTGAGTATTGTGATAATAAATTGACGTCAACAATATTTTATTGTAAAATAAAAGCTTTAAGATATTAGAAATATTTTATGATGAATATCTTGGCTCGAGCTAACTGGCTTGAGCACAGATAACTCAACGAGGCGGACAACCACCATCCTGCTAAGTAAATCTTACTACAGCCGCACCATGATAGTTTATTTTAGTTATTCCACACATTGTTCTTGTATTAAAAGTTTAACACGCCAGCCTGCAACGCGAGGGGATGCCGGGTTCGATCCCCGTTCAGGTCATGATCATCACCATCATGATGATGAGGTCATTATGGAAAACATACATACATAGTATCACGTCTTTTTCCCTTGCGGGGTAGACAGGGCCTAAGTCCATAAAACCTTATGGCTACATTTAGCTTGTTGGAGGGCGTGTAGATGGAAAATAGAATCAAAATAGTGATGGGTTGCTAGCCGCATCGCCTATTGACATGATTCCCCAGATTTTATTCTTACTCCGTGATTTTATCCCAATCCCTCGATCGGCTTTTACGATATACGCGGGAAGAGAAGCTGCTGGCACATTCTACGTTTTTTCTTTTTTTTAGAGATGGAGCTAGATGGGGAAAAAATTCCACGCGAGTGGGGTTTGAACCTGCGACTTCAGGTCTTTGTACGACCTATGCTCTGCCAATTGAGCTACCGCATGATGGATACTGGGGAAGGGGAAGACCAAAAAAGGAATGAATGGAATGCGTAAGGCAGGACAAGACGGCGGTGAGAGTGGATATGGGCATGACGGATACAGGGAGTCGTGGAAGGAAAAGACACACTGCGCCGACCCCAGATAATGGGATAAGGTAAGGAGGATGATTTTATTAGCTGACATGTTAACAAGACTTACTGCACGGTGGTGTCTTGCTGCCTGTACTCGTCGTCATCATCGGCCAGTAATACGGCGGCAAAGGCCTGCATCCAGTCGAACAGGTTGATGTGCTTACCGCACTCGCGGTGCAGCTTATACGCCAGGCACACGTCAGGCAGCGTGTCCGTCACGCTCTCCAGGGACGACAGCGTACAACACGAACACTGGCAATTAAATATATTTTTATTGAATAACTAGTTATTTTGGCTAGCTCCGTGGCGCAGCTGTCAACACGCCAGCCTGCGACACGAGAGTGCCCGGGTTCGATCCCCGGCCAGGACAAGATGAAAAATGATCTTTTTCAGATTGGCCTAGGTCTTGGATGTGTATCTATACATGTATTTGTTATAAAATATAGTATCGTTGGGTAAGTATCCCATAACACAAGTCTCGAACTTACTTTGGGGCTAGCTCAATCTGTGTGATTTGTCCGTATATATTTATTTATTTTAAACAGATAAAGGAAAAACTGGAAAGGGTTTCGTACCACGATGTAAAAAGGCTGGCAGAAAATAGAGTAAGATGGAGGGAGCTCTACCGACAAGAGCGTTGCTCTTGAATTTTGATGATGATGAACTAGCGGCCCGAAAAACTTTTGCGGTGGTATGGTCACGTTCAAAGGCGTCCCGACGACCATATGGTAAAACTTGCCAGAGACGAAACGTACGCGTATAATACATGGTGAAATTTTTATCGTTTTGGACCTTTAAAGGGATGACTCAGACCATCAAAATGAACAACTTTTCCCGAGGGAACAATGCTGGGAAATCAAAAAAAAATCGACATTCCCATACAAACTGGCCGGGCGGTGGAACTCTTTTGTATGGAAATGACGAATTTTTTTTGAGTTCTCTGCATTATCATAAAAAAAGTTGTTCATATTGGTGAGTCACCCCTTTAAGGGTCCAAAACGATAAAAATTTCACCATGTATATTCAAGTACTAGATTATAAGATTGAATGTAGATGATATGCAACCTGGACAAACCTACGTGGTTTTTCATCATCATCATCATCTAAGGCACTACAGCCGCATGTGGGCCTTGGCCTGGTCGAGTAAATCTCTCCAGCCGTTTCTGTTTCTGGCTTTTTCTTTCCATCCTCTGATTCCCAGTAATTTTACGTCTTGATGTATTCCATCTAGCCATCGAAGTTTAGGTCTTCCAGGGGGTCTTCGTCCGTCAGGTTTGCCATTCAGGAGGTGTTTGGGAACTCTTCCGTCTTCCATTCGCTCTACGTGGCCGGCCCATCGAAGAAGCCCGTCCTTGATGGAGCTCACAATATTTGGCTCTTTAAAGATCTCGTAAAGCTCGTGATTGTATCTCGATCGCCAGGTGTCACCATCCAGTACTGCACCGAAAATGCGTCTCAGGATTTTCCTTTCAAATACCAATAAGTTGCTCTCGTCCTTTTTGCTCAGTACCCAGGATTCCGAACCATACATTAAAACAGGCCTTAGGAGGGTTTTATAGAGAAGAATTTTCGTTTTCCTGGGGAGAAGCTTTGTGGTTTTTGGGTTGCATAATAATTGTAATTATTGTTATTTTTGAGGAAATAAATAAATGAAAAAAAAGACCATCCGCCACCTTGTTGACGACGCGACGATTGAAAAAGGCCTAAAGCACAAAATCGTGCAAAATGGAAAATGCGAACTAGGAAGGCCGACCCCAATTAAATGAGAAAAGGTCTAGACAGAAGAAGAGAGAAACTAGCGACCCGCCGGCTTCGCAAGGGTGCGATAAATTATACATATCAACCTTCCTCTTGAATCACACTTTGAACGCCGGAATCGCAGACCAAATAGTTTTACAATTGTGCGGATTTTGATGCGGTTTTTTAACACCTTACACGCCGCGTCGGCCAATTGGTGTCCGACAACCATTTATACTATGTAGTGAAGCTTCCTCAGACTGGATATAAAATACATACTACACGTCTTTTTTCCTAGCGGGGTATACAGAGCTTAGGTCTATAAGACCTAAATAACCCACTTTTAGCATGTTGTTGGAAAAACGGAATCAAAATAGAGATGGCTAGCCGCATCGCCTTCTAAAAATGATTCCTCATTATTTCGCCCATTCCCTCGAATGGATTTTAGGATCTGCGCAGGAGGAAGCAGCTGATACATTCTACGTTTTTTTTCACTCAGACCTGCATGGAAGTGTAGATATAAAGTAACCTTCCAATTTTAAGCAGTATCCTTCTATGCATCGGGGAATCCTTGGGAGAGCCCTTTGTCCAGCACTGGACTTCTTGCGGCCGAAATGATAATGATGATGATGAATGATAATAAATATCATAATATGGGCTCAATCAGCATATATTATTTACACGATTAGTCCGATCTTCCGTTCAAGTAAGCTGCCTCATGTAGTCCCTACTATGCATATAGGATTTGTTGTTTTACCTATCCTGTTTTACAAACTTAATTAGAATAAGTCTAGATCTTGCATACAGAAGTCACACTCTGCAAAGATATTCTAAGAAATATCAACTCAATGTTATCATCGATACGGTGTAATTTAGCTCGCGTCAGAATGCAGCATCTTTTCGTTTAGATACCTACAGAATCGATTGCCAGCCGATTTTATTCTTATAGATTATTATCGATATATTCTAATGAAACGATTCCTAATTCGATGAAATCGGTCATCACATGTGACAAAACGAACGTCGTTCCTACTGGATTTACCCGGTTTTACCGCTCCGAAGTGGTCGCCGCGCGTAGGTATGTTTTCGATACCGACACGGGGAGTGAGACAGGCCTGGTATGTATATAAGTATAGTATAGTGTAACCGTTACGATAAATGTTGCCAAATAAACTATTTTTATCTCTTTTTTCTTTATATCTTCATCATCTTCAGGTACTTTTAGTCTCCACTGCAGGAGCATAACCCTGCAAGATATTTCTTTATATCATATTATAATTTACCTGCAGGTAATGGGATGGGTTGCTGAGTGCAGTGTGAATTGCTCCACGTGGCGAGCCCACGATCTGTTTCTTAACGCTGGCGACATCACTGAAGAAGTATATCTCGTGGAAGGGTTGGGTGTATGGCGGCTGCAGGCCCTTGGTGAACATCTCCTCTAAGTAGCTCACGAACCGAGACCGCACCATCTCAAACTCTGATTGGACTCTGTCTACTCGAGTAGCTTTTAATAGTTTCTGGAAATATATGACAAAAAAATAAGTTGTTAATAACATAAAGTTAATTTTTAATGTTATATACAGGGTTATTTGTAAACAAGTTCTGACATAACTAAATAAATTTAAAAAATAATTTTCAATGTTTTAATATCTAGTCGTGATATTAGCAAGTCTATGTAAATAAAAGGACGACGCGACTATAGTTAACATACACCCGATAATTAAATAAATATTAATTTTTAAAAGTAAAAATCTAACAAAGTATTAAAAGTCGGAAGTAAAACAAACGTTGTTGTTTATATTGTTAGCAATATAGTCGTGCGAGGTTATTGGTGTTTTTCAAGTAACCCTATATAAAACACGATTTTTCAAACATTACAAAAAAGTTACTCTTTATATCTCAAATTTTGAGGATACTCTGAAACTAACAACTTCTTCCAAATAACAGAACTTTACTATAAATACTAGAATATTGAACTATAGAATTTATCTGATGACTTAAACACTAAGGTCTCCTGTTTAGCCAAAAGAATATCAAACAAAGTAGCACTTAATTTCCTTACCTCTTTCAATTTATATCTATTCCCTGGCACGTTTTCCACCTCATTTTCGTCATCCTCAGCAAGTTCAGATAAAATAGTAGATTCAGTGTTAGCATTCTCGATTTGTCTCATAAACATCATCAAATGTACCCTGACTGCCTTCATGAAATTCTCCCCTGTATCGTTATTGAGAACAATACTACTCAGATTGTTCTTAGTAGGTGTTGACCGCAAGGGCTTCACAGGCGACACGGCTTGCAAGGCGGAGTTCACTACTTTTAGGGCAACTTTGATACTATCAATTAGTTTTACTTGAGACTGGAAATTTATTAGTTGCATACATTCTTTGAAGACTGGCGTAGTGGTCACACATTCTTGTGCACATTTGGTATAGATTTCACGAACCTGAAATCATAAAAAGAAATCTTTTTATATGGCTGCCAAAAAAGATAGTATTGTTTGAAAGAGTTCATGTATGTAAGTATGTAAATACATACATAAGGGCTACATAAGTTATTCCACTTTACCTTTTAAGTGCCTCAATGACCATATCCATGATCCATGCAGGACATACGGGTTCTGGAGGACATACGAGTTTTCTCGTATGTCCTCCAGAACCCGTAATCCCAAGTAAAATGTTTTTTTTGCCAAGGCAGGCACAGACGTCGTTTTTTTTATTTATTGAATAATAAAATATTGATATAATTCTTGAATGAATGAATGAAAGATAGTTTATAGCACCAATAATACTTATACAATAATTAATAGTTAATTATATATACAAATAAAGTACAAGAGGCGGCCTTATCGCTTAAAGCAATCTCTTCCAGACAACCTTTGAAGAGATGGAGACAGTGAAATATCTTATAATGAAATATCTTATAATATAATATCTTATAAAGACACCTGTCTATGTTTCATTTTATAATTGCCATAATTCTTTTTAAACATTAAGCATTTGAATTTAACAGCATTAATTGAACGTGTTAATGTACTCTGTAGTTCTGTACTGTGTACTGTTCTTACCGATTTCCCTAAAACGTTTCTTGGAAGATCTTTAACAAACGCAAGCAATACTCGTAAACACATGTAAAATGTGTACATGTAGTCTTGTAGTATATTGATTTCACTACAAAGGATTTCTCTGAAGAACCCATCATCTTCAAACATGCTGATTCTCGTCTGGCAGTCTTCTTGAGATTCCAAGAAAGGTCTGAATGATAACAACTGTCGGATGTTTTCTAAGTCTTCTGCATTTAGCCTCATAACGGCCTCTTCAATTTGCCCGCGTTCACAACACAGCGCCTTAATGTTGTCTCCATAATAATGTTCCATCATACAGTACTGTAACGTAAAGGACGATAATTTAAAATTTGACTACTTCCGTCGTCCAGTGGTCAAGGCGTTTGCCTGTAGACCCGGGGGTCGTGGGTTCGATTCCCACGGGAAGCATACTCTGTTTAGTTGTTTCCAATTTGGTTAGGACATTGCAGGCGTGAATCACCTGATTGTCTGATAATAAAGAACCGTGCTTCGGAAGGCACGTTAAGCCGTTGGTCCCGGCTGCCATCTGGTAGTCGTTAAAGTAACCACGTCAGAGGCCGAGAGGCGGTTCCGAAGAACTCTGACACCTTGTGCATGGTCGATTGAACATGACACCTACTCGAAATGATGATGAAAGACAATAATAATAATAGCGATTCGTGTGTCTGCCTATGAGGCGCATCAATTAAATCGAATAAATCGAACCGGTGGCGGTGTCCCCGTGTCGCACCCAGGGCCACCGCCACTGGCTCAATTCCAGGTGCAGGCAAATACTACTTAATTTTCACAGGCCAGGCCAAATGGCCATCGGTGCGCCTCGCCTCCCGAGCTGCTACTTGCTTTTTCCCCATTCATCCGAGTAAGTAGCATCCCAATACCTGCATTCCCTTTCCAAATTTAACAAAAAAAATGTTTCTAATGGGCAGCAGCGTCGGAAACACAAGGAGTCAAAGATACTGCGCTCGCCAAACCGCCTGCCAATCCTGGTGAATATGGCAATGTCCTTCCATGGAGTGTGTCCAGTAGTGGACTTTTTACGGCTGTAATGATGATAAATTTTCACCGGTCTGCGTTTCTGAAGCTAGCCAAGAAAGGCCTCAAACAGGCAGCTGGCTGTAAAAACTTTCGCCAAATCATGGACCCGGGCGCGACGCATCAAAAAAGACGCAACCGGGAAAACGCTTGGATGATGATGATGATGATGGTGATGACAAAGAATAGCGAAAGCAGTTCAATATACAAAGAACTTACTTCGACATCATCACTCATACAGTTTAAATTTAATTGAAAGTACATTTAATTTTTAATGTAAGGTAAATGTCTAAGCAGTACAGTCTAAGAAAAAATACCTTAATGCTTTGGATGAGGCCAGTAACAGAAAAATCGTAAAACAGGAACACATCAGTGAGAAGTTCAAACGCCTTTGCTGACAGATGAAATGGACTAGTGTGAGTAAGGAATATGTCTTCAAGAACCTGAAACATAATTTTTACTTTTTTTTTATCGGCATGCAAATTCGTAGAATATATTTTTTTAAATATTCATTAAGTCAAAGCACAAATTACATTAATTGATAAACAACCTACCAAAAAATCAATTCCTATATAACATTGAATTATAAAAACTATGGAAGCAGCATTGCGCTCAAAAACTGACACCACGCAGAGTAGATCAAAGCGGGCGGGGCTTAAAAAGTAGATTTTTTCACGAACTAGTCTGCCGCGCGCTCCGTGACGGAAGAACGCGTTGATAAAAGCATTTAACGACATATTTTTTTGTGAACATTGGAGAAATCTTAACGAATTAAGAAAAAAATACATCTTGTGTAGTAAAGTGGTGCAGGAAACGCAAAGAAAGACGTTATTAGGAACTTATCATAGCGAGCGAGGCGAACTGCTAGCCCTACTCCGCTATGTTGACACCATAGCGTTTATTAGATATGTTGACACCCTCCCGTGACCTTGACGCGGCCAATCGCAAAGTAGCTTCGACTATGAGTGCGTAAGTTTTTGTTGTGATTTGAGTTAAGTTTGTGTTTGCGTAAATGGTACTGATATTGAATCGTTAGTTGTATGAGAGTTACGCTCCCTAGTTCAATGCTACATAAGTATAAAGGTGTCTCAGCATCAAGTTTTTGTATTTTTTTTTATTACAAGTTTTTTGCTGTTACACTCCTTATTACGAAACCATAAATATTTTATAATAAGATAGAAGCTAGAAGTAATAGTTGACGTACTTGATTCATATACACTGGTGAGGCGTGAGAATGGAAAACCTTTATCAGCAATTTTGACGATACGTGGTACGGAAACGACTTGTGGAGTGCGGACACTGACGTTGCCACACCGAACACGAACACTATTGGCAGTGACGATACATACGAACTGAAAATAGAGAACACTTTAGGCACAACACATAAACCTAATCATATATACGATACGAACTAATGAATGTGGACAACATTCATTTACATTTTATTCCTAGATTAGTTTTAAATTAGTTCGTATTGTATCACGTCACAGACTCTATAAATAAACAAATTACGTAGTAGATGCTCAATATAATACAAAAGGTGATGGCTGAAAACAGCACTGAGCATCACCTATTGTAGTACACAAATTTTATTTGTTGTAAATTGTACTTAACTGTTTTTTGTATGTGTATTTTTAGTTGTATTTCTGCAATAAGTACTTTTTCATTTCAGTTCATACGAGAAAACTACATTATCCTTACTAATTTTATAAACGCGTATGTTTGAATGAATGAATATTTGTTACTCAATCACGCCAAAACGGCTGAACGGATTTTGACCAGATTTTGCGCACAGATAGGTTACTTATTACCTAGATTTGTGTTTTCTAAATACTCGTGTAATACCAAAATATGTTTACCTTACAATCATGACAAAATCTTGCAATACATTGCAATTGAAGCTTTCAAAATCAGGCATAATAATTATCAGAGATCTAGTTGACACTGTATGTCGTTTTTTCTTTGGAGACTGCCCTAAATACTTTGAAGTATACCACTGTCTTAGTGTTTTCATTGTGCATTGATTTTTCCTTAACTTTTTAGTCCCTTTGTAACCTTCGTCTTCTTCATTGTAATCTTCCTGAAATATTGAAAAAGCCATGTTAGCTCTTTTATAAATACTTCAACCTGGCCTTTTGCAACTATTTGAGGATAGAATTTACTTCAAAGGAAAAATTGTGGCTGCATGCATGCTACAGTATGGTGTCGATTGGATGTATTTTGCTATTATTAAGCCTCCCTCTGCAGGGCAAAGGTCTTCCTTTCTTTTTTGAAACTCCTGTGATCAAGAACTATTCAACCCCAATCTTGTCAAAAAGTATCAAAATTATCCCTTTTTATCGGAACATACACGCTTTGGCCAGCAGTTCTTCTGGCATACGGCTGATATGTCTAGTGCAGTTTCACTTTAGGCTGGCATCTGTCGAATATGTTAATCAAAATGTTTAACTCCCAATATACTATGCTGAATGGCTTGTTGACCCATAGTTTGAACTCCTGCTTAACTGTCAGAGACCATGACTGAGCAGCCTATTGGGGAGCATACCATGTCCATGAGTTTTTTATCTAATGAATATACAAATAGAGTTCCAATTACATTGAACCTATTTAGAAATATTTACAAAATATGTAGATTTTTTTATAAAATTGGTGTCTTTATCTATCTAATTGGCTTAGAAATATTAACACATAATGTTATGAACTAGTTTGCATAATTTATATACCAACCAAATTCTCATGTCCATGTATAAGCTGCCAAACAGCATTTTCAACTAGATGTTTGACTGTGGGCGCATCTTGGGAGCCTATCATTGCAATGTGAGGTGTGACTTCTTCCCTGAAAAATCACCAAAAGATAAAAAGATTAGGGAATTTTAGACCAATCATCTCTGAATTTTAACCCCTAATTCATAATTATACTTCTATGGATGTGTGTGTGTCCATATGTACCACTATATCTCTTAAATGGTTGAACCGATTTGGATGCGTATTTATTTATAAAATAAAACGATGGATTTAACAGAAAAATATAGGTAAATACTAATCAACACTTCTAAGAGTTTAATATGCAGTGTTTTATATATACAAAGGGAAATAACAGGGCCATATTCTTTTGTAATCCCATGATTTTATACAAAACTTTTTTCTTTCTAGATGCATATAAGAGTACCATGCATTAAATGTCAGATCATCAAACTGCTAGTGTATTTATAATAATTTAGTGACCCATTCCGGTCTACAGGAATGCAACGTAGGTACTAATTTTACTTACTTATTTATTTAGCCTTTTTCCTACATACAAAACTTATTATAATATATAAAGTTTATATCTATATAAACATCAACACATATTAATCTTAAATATATCACTTCAATGTGTCTTTTTTCACTGTGTTTTACTATATATCTTGTCTTTCGACATATATCTCCTCCAGCAATTCTTCTCTATTCCATTCCTCCCTATTCCTTACTATCCTTCTCCAGATCGGTCCTGCTACTTCCCTTATGTTATCCTCCCATCTTTTAAACTGTCTGCCTTTCTTCCTGTGTCCCGTTCCTTGGGTACCAATTGTTTGTGTTTTAGTCCACTTTTCAGTTTGCTCTCTCATCATGTGACCTGTCCACTTTCATTTTAGTTTTTTAATTCCCAGACTTACATTTTTAAACTTTGCTTTCGCCTTTATACTATCAAGTCGTATTTTATCCTTCCTTAATATTCCCAATATACTCCTTTCTCTGCTATTTTGACATACCTTTAGGTACTCAAATGGGGCACTAAATTATACATATAAACCTTCCCCTTTAATCACTCTATCTATTGCTGAAAATTGCACTAAAATCCATTGAGTAGCTTAAAAGATCTAAGCGAACAGACAGCAGATGCGACTTTATTTTATACAAGTACTATGTATAAAGATAAATTAAAATTTGAATACCTATAAGTGAATAGGTAAAATAATCTAACCTAATCTTGTCAATTAAAGCTGCAAACTGAGAGACGTGATCTGGCTGATTGACCCCTGTCAGAAGTGTAGCACTTGGTATTATTGTGTCCAGAGTGTTGGTTGCATCATGATTGTAAAATAATTTGATGTAGTTTACAATGTCGTTCAACAATGTACTGTACGTCCTGTGATGAAGTTCCTGTAACATACAATAATTAAGGAACAATATTGTATAAGTCAAAAGTTTTGCTCTTGACTTACAATTAATTAAAATGCAATATAAGGCAATAAAATAATGGAGGCTCTGGAGACTGCATTAGCAGACATTTTTTCACCAATCCCTCACTGCTAGGGTTGATGACAACTTATATGCTTTTCAGCTGTTTGATGGACCTCTAATTGCCCTGTAACCCTTTGACCGCAAACATAGGATAAATCCAACATACATTTTCTATGAAAATGCATGTCGGATTTATTCAATATTTGCGGTCAAAGTGTTAATACAGGATGGATACGACATTTGCATAATAAATCCACCATGGGCTATACAAGATCACTATAGCTTAGCAAAATAAGAAAACAATCACAAAACCAAAATTAAACCAACATGTTACTTTCATACAACGACTATGCTTGTGGCTTCAAAACCACGGCATAGGTTTTATTGAGTTTTTGCATATCATCATTAGTTTATCATAAAAATTTGCTATGATTTACTACTACACACACACGTCTTAACACAACCATAAGATCTAAATTGTGTTTAATAATATCACTCTACATATCTAACACCTTAGCCCCACTGGTTTTCCTATAAAATTTAAAACAATTTTTAAGTAATTATGTATTACATGTAATTTGTAAATTTTAACTCACCTTGATTTCTTCTTCTACAAAATTCCAATTTTTCCTAAAAGCTACATACCAAGGTTGTTTACTAAAACATTTCTCAAATAGATTTTTTGTTTGAGACTTTTTCTTTGAGCTTTTTCCTTTCTTGAAAGCATTTTTAAACAAGAACACTCCCTGAAAATAATCAAATGTTCATCATTCATTATCAAATATAAAATTATTAAATTAACAATTCTAACCCTATGTAACCCAATTAGTTTGACAAAGCCAGAAGTCAAATAATCTAATCACATTCAGAAACATTTTTAAAAGAAAACAAATACACCTAATTTTAACCACAACTCAATATGCAAAAGTATATACATACTTTGTATGCAACCAAATGGTTTGGAAGATACTGAAATCAGTAGGGCAAATAATCAAGCTATAGACAGATTTTTGTTTAATTAGGACTCTGGACTTATGGCAAACAAAACTGTGTGGTATGTATAATGGGTTACGGGTAAGTAATTTAAGGTTACGTGAGTAAACAAGATAAAGTTCAGCATTAAGGAATTGTTGGAATTACCTTTGATACAGAAATCGTTGATTCCATCTTATTTACGTATTATTTTGTGAAATAATAAGAATAAAATCCTGAGGTAACACTTGCTGGCCGAATCAAACCTAATTTATTGTTAAATTATAACGATATATACTTATGGTAAACGTTGCAATGAAAGAACTAAATATAAATTATCTATATAAACTCCTTTAAATCATACTAGAATGAAAAATATTATAGAAAACGTAAAATAAATAAATCTAAAAGCTGAAACAGCGAGTAGATACCTAAGTTTTAATTAAACTGTCAATGTCAGTCAGTCAACGTCAAACAAATTCATTCTGGCGCCAAAAAGTAGTGACGTGATGTACACATGAAACTGTTCTGAATCTAGTTTGATTCCATAGAGATAATATAATCCAGACGGATAGAGATTCAAACGGATGCTGTCAAACGAGACCGATTTTGAAATGCAGTTGTGGGTGTGATTTTGCATATGTATTCAGTAGTGTTTGGCTAAAATGTACCTGGTGTATGTCAATGTATCGATAGTCAAATCATTATACCTTCCAATTGAGAAAAGAAACAAAATTATACAGTTTTACAGGGATATATACATTTTCCGAAGAGAAACTTCACAAAGAGTAAAAGGCAATGAACTTCTATAAATAATTTGTTTACATTGAAACACAGCAATAAAAACAGATACCTTTTTCATTTCTTTATTGACACATAAATAATAGTTTAAATATTTTTCATACAAAAAACCGACTTCAATCAAATTACAGAACTTATTTTGATAAAATTTTAATGGAAAATACTTGAAAGCATACCGTTTTATATAAAAAAAAGATTTATGCGGTTATGAGGACACAAACAGTCATGCGATTAAAAAAGGCATACGGCCGAATTCGTAGTCGTATGTATTCGTAGTATTCGTCCTTTTTTGAAGTCGGGTAACAAATCAGCCCATTTTTGAATGGTCAGCTAATAATATATACTAATAATAGATAAAAAGATAATAATTTAACCAGACAATCAATAGATTTAGCAATGTATTTTAACTAGTATTGCTCCTATAGAGAAAATTTGTCATGTGCACAGACTAAATGACCCCACCGAGGATATATAATACGTAAATTTTCACTATGCATATCAAAATATTTTACGAAAAATAAACCATAAGTATACAAACATATTTCACACCTGATATACAGGCTCAGGCTACTCTAAACATAATTTGTTTAGTTAGTCGTACCTGAATAAACTCTATGATGTTTATTAAAGATTCGCTGTATGATTTTTTTATGTCCATGTGAATAGTTTCACCCGCGTGTCTGCAAGAATAAGAAACATGCATAACAAATAGATTCTAAAAAAATACGGCGACGTAAGCATCTAGCTGAAAATACTTTTGAGCACACTTTTGTTAGATATCGTTACGTGAAGTGGACGGACGGCCTATGGAATAGAAAGGTTCTGGAATGGCAACCATGTACCAGCAAGCGCAGCGTTGGACACCCACAGACCAGGTGGTCTGACGACCTGAGTTGACCTTTCCAATTATAGTACTGGAAATCCTTGGAGAAGGCCTATGTCCAGCAAAGGACTTTTTGTGGCTGAGGTGATGATGATGATGATGACGTTAATTTGGAATAACTACAATGGGCAAGTTAAAAATTAAAAGAAACAATACAACCATGACACTTGTTATTCATAGCAATTTACAACAATGCAATATTTAACAAATTGGTCATCGTACTCAAAGTATGCTAATGATGCTCTACTAGCTCTGCTCTTATTAAAAACTGTAATGCAATAAATAAAACACAAACAATAATGTTAGTTTGGGCTATGGCTATGGAGCGTACCATAAAATGTATAGATACATCCGTACTATTACATTTTTATTCCCTCGCGAGGTAGACAGGTCTAACCTAAAAGCCACGTTCAGCACGGAATCAAAATATTGATGGGTTGCTAGCTGCATCTCCTACTAATATAATTTATCAGATTTTTGCCCATTTCCTAGATCGGCTTTTACATGATTTTTTTGGAAGAGAAGCAGTCGGTTCATTCTACGTTTTATTCTTTTCTGTCTGAACAGTATGGAAGAGTGAAATAGCATACCATACATATAAGTACGTGAAAGCTACAATAAACCTGCTCCGGACGCAGTCGGGTAAAATATCAAGTAACAATATTTCAGTGAGTGCAATCGAAACTATTGTCGATGTCGATAAAATATGAATAACTTCAAGCACTAGTGTAAACGTGTGCGAACTTTCTTTACATAATATTTTCGCTAATTCTCGTTTATGATTAAATGTTTTCATTTTCCTATCAATTATGAAGCATACTTAACAATACTATCCTAGTAGAAATCAAAACTGTTCGAGTTTTTTACCGAAATTATACCGGTGACAAAAATGTATACTTACTGATGAAATGTATATTTGCTAGGATTATTCCTACGGGTTGTAGTGCACTCGACAACCGCACAAGACACCATGTTGGTATTTACCTAATTTTATTGTGTAAATTAAAAGATTATTTATATTTTAGGTAAAATAATTTCCTTTTCAAATTCAGCGGGCCTTGTTGTGCCCAGGTAATGTCAAATGGCATTAAAAATGGGCCTGCTGTCAGCAGTTTTATCTCTCTTTCTAAAGCACAGTGAAGCCGTATAATGACGTACTACTCATTTTCATTTTGAAAGTCTAAGGTATGTCTATGTTTGATTCATTAGTTCCATTTCTCCTTAGTCAAAATAGTGATGTTCTTCTCATTTTTTCGATCATCGAACTAGCGTCATTCGCATAATATTTAATTGACGAGTTTTTATTTTATTTTTCATAACAGAAACAACTTGGCCAGAGATGGTAGATTAGTTTCGTCAAGTTTCCTTGTGTGTGTATGATAATAACGTGAGCGACCGAGCGAATTAAGCAAGCTTCATAACTAAGGGCAAAATAATGATGGTCGACTATGAGAAAAAAATTTTGCTAGTTCGACGGCCAATCCTTCAGCAAAAAGTACCTAATTTGGAATGAAAGTGTGACACTCGTCTTCAAACGATTTTTGTATGGAAAAATCGCACGTTTACGATCGGCATCATTTCAAAAATAGCACTCACTGTCGTGCAGTTTGCCAAAAATATTTTAGTTTTTCCTCGTTTCACTATTATTATATTAGTAAATGTTCATGAAAACACGTCAAACGGAACGTAAAATCGTGGGTTTTTAAAATGGTCCCATTGAAAACTGATCCTCAGACCCACTAAAAAGTTTTTCTTATTACCTATCTATATTTTAATAAATAAGGAGTTAGGCAGAGGCACAGTTGTGAGCCAGTTAATTACATGATAGAAAATCTAAGGTACACGGACCGAATGAATTACTTTCTTTTTTCAAGGGATGCGAGGATGACACGAGAAACAAATCACTCGTCGGCGTCTAATCAATTTTACTAGCGGTGTACTGGTATTCATGATTGGTTTTGGATAGATATAATCTAGTTTTAAGAAGTATTATGGATTGTTAAGGGAACTATTGGGGATGGGTTTGAGAAGTATTGATGATGGATATGGTAGTATTGAATATTGTTTTGGGTGGATAGTATTATAGGTAAATGGTTTTGGTAAGGATTGGGGATGTTTTTGGGAAACAATGAGTACCTATGGTTATAGGATGTATTGATGATAGATTTAGGTAGTAGTCGGTATCAATAGCGATGGTTTGGGAAGTAGGTTTTGGGAATAGGTAATGTTTAGAGAATGGTATTATGATTTATTAAGAAAGCTTGTAAGGTTAAATTACCTTCCCCGGTGTATGGTTTTAAGGGATACTGTGAAGCGTAAAAATCATGGATTTGATTTATTCGAGACAGTTTAAAGATGATTCAAGAAGTATTGAGACTGATTTTGTTATATACCGGGAGTACTTAAGAGGAATCGGGTTAGTTTTGAGAAGTTTCGTGAGTGACTGGTTAGCGATAGGTATACCTTGGTACAAGATCCCTATCTTGTACCAAGTTATATCGCTAACCAGTATACTCTTGTTAGTTGAATCTCGAACTTCCCTAAGTTCGAGATTCAACCAACAAGAGTACCTATACTTAGTTTTATATAAGAATTTGGTTGGGGGTTTTCGGGTGTAAACAATCGATCTAGATTAGTCTTATGTTTGGGGAAAACGCGTGTTTTCGAGTTTTAATGCGTTTTTCTTTCCACGCAAAATATGGTCGCTAATTTCGTCCTGTCGGCCACTGTCCGCCTGCTGGTCCAGCGGTTAAGACGCGGACGGCAAGAAACGAGTATTAAGGGTTCAAACCCCGCTCGGTGACTTACTTTTGTTTTTTTTTTTTTAATTTTTCAAGTTTATAGGAACCACTTACTAAATAGATGGTTTATATATTGTTTTTTAATTTTTATTCTTTTTAGACAAGTTTAAAAAATGTAATTAATGTTTGAGAATGCAATATATAGTTCTTATAAATATATATTATCACCTAAACACAACCATATTACAATAAATAGTCCTAATAACCGAGCGAAGCACGGTCTGCCATGAACTGTAAGTATATGAGACAGCTTTTATTACGCTTTTCCTCAACGATATACCTAAAATAGCCGCGTGGTATCCAGCAGAGTAGAATAGGGCCACTCCAAGTCTTCTTCTTCTTTCCCGTGGATGTCGTAAAAGGCGACTTAGGAAATTCAAGCTAAACAAAGCTTTTAAACATCTGTGAGGCCTCTCCAACCCGTCTGGCCAGCGTGGAGAGTGTCGGCCAAGTAATCTAGCTGCTCTGGCCAAGTATAGCTCTTAGTAGTACAGATTGGGTCGTGCTCCTGTAGTGGAGAATAAAAAAACAAAAAAGAAGGGGGCTGATGATGATGATACCTAAAAGCATTGAAGATATATCAAACCAAACCAACCACAAATTTTAGACCTTTTCCAACCCATATCAATGTACTCCAAACCCATAAAGAAAACTCTTAATCCTTTCTGGTCCATATGGAGAACATTTTACAGTTCACAGAACCAGTGCGAGTGTGGCTTCTCCCCTCAGACTATGGCGCATCTTATTTCATGTCCTCAGTGCTCACACACTTGTACCTTGGATGACTTGTATTACGTCTACGTGAGAAGTATAGGAATGGCTCTATACTGAAACGATAAATCCATTGATATGATAAGAAGAAGAAGGTCAGCCTTTGCAAAATATGCCAAAACCATAAGCGCGTTTTAGGCGCATCAAATTAGCTAAACCTGGACAAAAATCTATAACTGTATTTTTTTTTCTATGTTATAAAGTATTGTTAGTTATATTCAAAATACAAAAAATTAAACATTTTAGGGTCCTGCGTCAATGTAAAAAAACCAAAAAATTTTAAAGATATATTGATTTTATTAGTACAGCATAATAAATAACTTTGTAAAAGTACCTCTATTAGCATATTACACTTGCACTCTACGTAAAATCATCAAAATTAAACTAATTAAGCAATCGGGACGATCATAATAAAGACTTTTCAGTAAGTTACGCATTTATTGGTTTATCTCACCAGACAAAATAGATAACTGTAATTTAACAAAACATTCTGAATAGTATATTACGAATGTTGATAAATAATAAAAAATTAAACAGATTCTCTTTTCGCATTACTTAATTCTGAAAAATTTGTATTTTTTGGAAAAGCAAAATACATAACTACTTCAAAAGTTTTTAATTAATGCTGTCGACATATTATTATTACTATAAGAAACCAATTAAACAAAAAATATCAACGCTTCTTAATTAATTCATAGTTTTTCTTACTTACGTTTTAATATGAACGTTATTACTTGCACCGTAAGGTCGCCATTTCTTTGTGCCGCATTCCACTTCTCGTGGATCGCGACGCGTACGCTGACGTAGTAGTCGTCCCATGCATTCATTATTATTACAAGCTTTTAGTATCAAAAACCTCTCTTCCCGCGCAAGCCGTAAAAGCCGGCTGGGGAATGAGCGAATCAGAATCAGAATATTTATTTGCATAAAACATGGTACATTATGGTATAAAATACATGGTAATACAAAATAGTTCTGCATGTTTTACCAATAATGGCATGCAAAAATAATTGAATTACATAAACTATGATACAACATTACTATAATTTGTCATATTAACCAAACATGAATGAACTTAATAGAAATTATCTTAATAGGTATACATATATTGTCCTCGATTAAAATTAAAAAGTCATTAATACAATAAAAGTTTTTCTCTTTAAGCCACTTAGTGAGCATTGAATATTTTTGTGCACATAGTTGCTTTGTCAAATTGTGTTATTTAAGACATACAAGTCTATCCCTTATACCCCCACCAATACGCTAAATGTAGCCTTTGGGTCCTAGGCTCTATCTACCCCAGAAAAATACGAGATAATATGTAGGTAAGTATGTAAGCAATTTACCAAAGGAAACGCTCATGATAAAAGCTTGTAACAGTAATGTTTTTGAATGATGAAATTAAATTGACGACTTTTTTGTTTCTTTTTTCTTGTATGTTTGTATGTATGTTTGTAAGAATTAACTGAATTTTATGAAACTTAGTAGATAAACATTTAGACGTACAGAGCACAGGATAGGCTACTTATTTTTTTCTCCAGTTATGATAACACGTGGCCCCCATACAAACATAACATAAAATGTACGCGAACGAAGTCGCGGGCACTGCTACTATAATATAATTTAGTGGTCGGTAACTGAAGTGCACATGACAATGTATCACACACGTTGGGGAACAACCACATGGTCGTAGTTCAATGAAAAAATCATAATTTTATTTGCCTAGTATAACCCTAATGGTTCATACAGGACTGTATATAATAAAGCGACCACCGGTTTTTCTGAAAGAACTTTGTTTAATTTACCCACAAACCTGTTAGCACCTTTGGGTGGTCGTTAACCCACATAATTGAAATGAAGACACTAGTTAAAGGCCTCCATCATTTACAGATAGCGCGCGAGTTGAATGCAAAGCTCAGGAAGTCGATAGTATAACATTTTTTGATATGATACCTCCATCCTTTGAGAGGCTCGCGTATAGATCCAACACGTAGAGGCCCTTTAGAGAAGTTGATGTAATGTGGGTCTCCAGCCAGAACCCGTTCCTGGAAATACCAATGTATGATTTGTCCTTGGACAGGTCTTGGCCGGAGGAGAAATTATTGCATTTTAAAGAGAAATTATCATCGTAATAGAGAAATTATCAAGTATAAATCGTAAATAATAGCAGTGCATCGCAATGCGCGCTCGGTGACGCACGCGCCCCGCTAATTGCACAGTCTTCGAATTTTATTCACGATAAGCGCGGCTATGTCCGCTGCACGAACCGACGCTATGAGTTCCTCTAAGCAACTTATAGCCAACGAGCTGCTGGCCTTTATTGACTACGCTAAGGACAGCATGGATGAAGTCAGCATCCTGCAGATCTGCAAGAGCAACTTCACCCTGGAAGAGATTAATAGTGGCAAGACGCTACTATATGAGACGCTCGGTAAAGCCGCGCAGATGCCTTCCCGGCGGAGGGATGAGAAAGGTGAGAAGAGTCTCCAAGACATTATCAACCTACTCAAGGAGACCGACCCTGACGAAGTTCCCGCATTTTGTGCTCGGCGTTTACAGAAATTGCCACCGGTGAACTTCGATCACGTCGATGTGACCAGACTATTAAAGGACATCACAGCTCTTAAGTCCAGCCTGGCCGTCATGCAGTTAAGAGTAGAGGCATCAGAAACTACCATCACTGAGCTACGTGCCGAATTATTATCTTTAAAGAGTAATGATTCGGTAAGTAGGTCACCTGTGGCCTCGAACATTAACACGCGCCGAGGTGCGCAGAATGTGTCAATAGCAAGTTTCGAGTCAGCGAAATTTGAAGCTTCGCCGGCCGTCGCTGTGACGCATGATACTCCGCGCCCCGCTCCCCGCTCCACTGCCCCCGTGGAGAAGACGAGCACGTCGACCCCGACTCGTGCCTATGCTGCCGTCGTCAACACCCCTGCTGTTCCGTCGGCGACAATGCCGCCACCGATAGGGTTGTTGTCGCTAATATTGCCCCGGCTGTCCCACCGCGTCAGCGACAACCGAAACGCAAGAAGCGAAAAACCCCAGAGGGACAGAAATGTGTTCTTCCTAGCAAGGAAGAAGACAAGGTAGACAAGGAGGGCTTCACTAAAGTCGAACGAAAAAAAAAGAAAGCTTCCTTGCCGGAATCAGTGTGGAACCGCACCAACAGGAGCCAACCATCTGCTGCGTCCAGCCATCCCGACGACGCAGATGTACGTGTCCCGACTCTTCCACTCTACCAAGGCAGAGGAAGTGGTGGAATACGTCCGCGTGAAGACCAACATCACGCCGAGGGTCGTCAAGTTGGAGTCGCGCCATGACGTGAACTTCACGTCGTTTGTGGTGCGGGTCCCGACGGAGAAGCTGGCGACTTTCATGGACGACAAGTTCTGGCCGAAGGGTGTGGTGTATCGCCGTTTTCGCGGACCGATACCCGACACTCCGATGACGCGCAACACGTCGCTGGCTCAACGTGGAATGTAGCTTTTTAAGTTTTATATTATATTTATATGTATGTTAGTCTGTAAGGTATATGTATATTCTATGGGCCTGTAATATTTTATAAGTATTCTGTTGCCTGATGCAAATAAATAAATAAAAAATAAATAAATAAAAATAAATAAAATTAGTGGGTTATGGTATTGAAATGTGGCTGGACTTGTGTTGGGTTATTGCAAAGGGTCGGGTATCTGCCATTATCATGATAACTGACTACAATTGGCAGGTGGTGGCTTGCCGCCCACTAGATGGGCCCCTCAAACTAGCCGACGATAATTGCCGGCAAAAGGGGCAACACCGGTGTAGGCGAGTCAGGGGTGTCGAGAGGTGTGCTGCGCTTTCTCCGTAGTTACTCGCGGCGTTATGCCCTTTAACACTTCCACCCCCGGAGCAACAGCTCTCACGACTCCTCTCTGGACGGCCAATTAAGGCAAGCCAGAGCCGAAAGTCCTGCGAGCCCTCTTGGGTTTCCACCCCGACCGATGAAGAATTTTGCTTATTGTTAACATGCATGAGAAATTATTTTGTCTAAATTGACAAAAAGAAGAAGATCGTGAGGAACGATGTCAATATAAATAAGTCATAAGTAATAATCGTGGAAGATGACTTAAATTTTATAATATAGAATATAGAAATACGATGTTATCCGCCACGCGGGAAATCGCGAAAAATTTTGTAACAGTTGAGGCGAGCGGCGAAAAAAGGCGTGGACTGTTGAAGAGATAAGTCTTGTCAACTTTAGGTATTTCTTAAAAGCGGGCTTATGAGTTTCTTTATATCTGTAGCAAATTAATTAAATACACACATTGCTATAAAATTATTTTGGTATAATGCAGTCCTTGGAACATCTTTTATCGCCGCGTCATTAATAATA
Organism: Elegia similella; assembly: GCA_947532085.1. NCBI lineage: Eukaryota > Metazoa > Arthropoda > Insecta > Lepidoptera > Pyralidae > Elegia > Elegia similella. Next base: position 16,617,560 of record OX383930.1, read on the forward strand.
AGGAAATATGTCGACAAATTTGTAAAAAAATTAAGTGATTTTAATTTTCACGTCTAACACGAGACATTATAAGAAAACAAAATAATAGTTAACAATTTTTTTTTATTAATGACTGGGTTGGAATTTGAGTTTTAAGACGATTGGTAAGCGACTTAGCGTACTATCAAGGGTATCACTACACTAAAGGTACGTGAGGCCCGACTGCATTCAACTTGCGCGGTATCTGTAGAATGAGAGAAACAACGGCCGTAAACCATTAAGTATGCGACCACGTATGTTTTTATTTACTTAATTTGTTCTTGAAATGTCTGATCAATATTTTAAGCAATCAATCATGTGGCTGGCATTTGACAGATAGTAAAATTTATTATTATACTGTTTATTCCATTCGAGTGAGTTGTAAAAGGTAGACAAAACCATATTATATACTACTTCTTTTAAGGAGCTTCCAAAATGTTCTAAACTGTGAGAACTGTCCAGTAGGTAAAGTTCCCAATGACATTGGAAGGAAAGGGAAGATCATAGACTTCAAAAGATCCCTCGGACCAAAACTCAAGAACGGATTAGTGGGAAAAGATGTAATGCTATCAAACCCACACTAACACTACATTAAAAATATATTTTATTTTATTTTAACTTATTTTTTAAAGACACTAGCGACTCACCCCCGCTTCGCACGGGTGCAATGTAGAAATTAGGGGGCAGTAAATTATACATATAAACCATACTCTTGAAAAACTATCTATTAAAAAAAAAGTATTCAAATCCGTCGCGTACTTTTAAAGATCTAAGCATACACATGGACAGACAGACAGCAGGAAGCGACTTTGTTTTATATTATGTAGTGATTTATGTATTATTATGTATAAAATAAAAAACAGTATAAGATTCCTATTATAGAACTGAAAACTCTACATTCTTCAGGGGTACGACAGAGGCAGCATAGACAAGCATCTGTTCCCTCAGTAACTTGCTAGTGATTTGCTAGGTATGTCCGTACTTTTATAGGTACGTACTCTTGCAGATTGTCTGTTATGTCATGGACATGGATACTTCGAGAGCGGACTTTTCGTAAAAGTTATCTCCAAGAATAAATATAATTTAAACCTCGGTTACGCTCTACTTCTATATAAAAGAATAGGTCACAAGATGGATTTATAGACCTGTACATTGGCATATTAGGTCACAAATTACACCATTTACCTTATACCTTATTGCCCATGTTGTTGTACGACCTTTTATATCGCCATCGATTTCTCCGGACATATCAAGCAAGACTATACCGCAGTTGTTCAGACACGTCAGTATGCATAACTACAAGTAGGCTTTTGCATACATACTGTAAGTATATTGGTAGGGGAATTGTAATACTAAAAGCCATGTACAGTCAGCCAACGAGATACCTGACCCCGCCATCTACCTATATCTTGAATTTTCTCTTAAAATAAAAGTCATATTAACGTGAAAATGTATATTCAGAAAGTCTTAATTGTACGTTTAGTTAGAAGAACTAAATGTACGACTGTACATTTAGTTCACCACATTTCGTTTCTGATCGCTGTTCCCAAGCGACTCCTACCTCGAAAGTTGGCGTAATGGGGACCGCAGTAAACACTACGTCATCTTTTGAGAACCATTCCACCAAAAGCCTTCTCCATATCCAAGAACAGGAAGTGGGCAGGCGTGTTCTCCTCCCGTCCTTAATAAAATATGGTCTAGCTCCCTTAGCCTGGGTGAAATGGATATTGATTTCCTATAGCGTTATTGTTGGAACTAAATTATTTATTTTTATTTATTTAAACTTTATTGCACAGTTTAAAAAAAAATTACAAAAGGTGGACTAATCCCAGGTCTGGTGGCAGAACCTTTTTATGCTGCTAGTTTAGCACCTTGTTATAGTATAAATACCATCTGTACTTCGCCGCAAGGGTCGCGAAAAATTTAATATCATTATGCTCATAAATAAATGTGAGTAAAAATACTTCAAATTATTACCATATTATTTAGTCAACATTTAGTACTAATAATTATACTTTATTAAAAATACTATTTAAATCATTTTTAATCAATATAGTTTTTGACATGATGACATCTTATAAATCGATGAACGTCGGCTGCACGCATAAAAAGTGGAAGTTCTGCTGTAAGCGCGGAATAAGTGTTAGGGAGGCACAATCGCCCTAAGCGTTCGGCTTGTGACGCATCTATCTCTCTTCCACCATTATCACCTAAAATTATCGTCCGCGACTTTACAGACAACCAAATAACCAAATTTTTTTATTGGAATATTTTATAATATTATCACTGAGTATGAGTGGTCGCAAACCAGCTCACTAGCGGTCGTAGTCTGATGAAAGTGGTCACTAACCGTTTCCACTTTTTCAGCATTTTATAATATAGGTATAAATAAAGCTATTTTTATAATAAAAGTGAATATTTTAAATGTAATAATGAAAATATGTGTCGCGCGTGCGCGTTCCAACCCTAAAATTCAGAGTGTAAATAAACCTAAAAATATGTTTCTTTTCTTATGATGTATTTATTAAAATAATAAGTTAACATATTTTATAGATTTAAAATTTAAACGTTTATAGCGTATCGTAAGTTTAACATTGCAAATCACCAAAATAAAAAGCTTGTCATCATTTTAATGGAAGGGATTTACTTGATGAATTGACAGCTAATCTATATTTATACTAATATTATAAAGCTGAAGAGTTTGTTTGTTTGTTTGTTTGTTTGTTTGTTTGAACGCGCTAATCTCAGTAACTACTAGTTCAAATTGGAAAATTATTTTTGTGTTGGATAGTCCATTTATTGAGGAAGGCTTTAGACTTTATAACATCACGCTGCGACCAAATAGGAGCGAAGCATCAATAAAAAATGTTTTCAAAACGGGGCAAAATTGTTCATGTATTAATCATAATAACAGAAATTGCCGCGGATGAGGTCGCGGGCAACAGCTAGTCTAAACTAATATTATAAAGCTGAAGAGTTTGTTTGTTTGTTTCAACGCGCTAATCTCAGGAACTACTAGTTCAAATTGGAAAATTATTTTTGCTTTGGATAATTCATTTATTGAGAAAGGCTTTAGGCTATAAAACATCACGCTGCAATCAATAGGAGCGAAACATCAATAATTTTTTTTTTTAAAACGAATGAATATTATTCGTCTATACTAAAAAAAACTAATTAATCATAATAACAGAATTTGCCGTAGTAGTAAAACGTAACGTAAGTATTATATGCTTTCAGACTTACAGACACCACATCAAAGTTTAACGCACAGTTACATATCCTACAATTAGGATATTCCATCTTTATATGTATTTCTTTTTCATACACGGCGCAATCGGTACCTATTCGTTACGACAGGTCCGCCGCGCCGCCGGCCGCTGGCCTCCCGCTGGCGCCTCGCTCCCTCCTCGCCCCGCACCTACCGCTCGTATCCCGCGTTCCCGCGCCGCAGCCGCGACATAGTACTTATACGCGCGTATTTACAATTGAATTTTTAATTTCTGAAGTGTGACAATAAAATGTTTAATTTTGATGAATTCATGATTATAGCACACAAAAACCTATTATTAAACAAAAAAAACTTAGTTACGATTTTTGGCTACTGAGAAATACATTATTTTTGAACCTTTGAAAATAAATGTTTAATTTTTGTTTTATATGTCTAAAAAGACACAATATAGCTTAAACATACATAAATATCATAGTTAACATTTTTGGCTATCTGAATAATACGATAAGATAAAAACTGTGAAAAAAAACATACAAGCAAATTAGGTATCTGTTTTATTAAGAGATCGCATTTGAATGCACCTCAAAGTTATACTAACAAAGTATTTGGTTACCATTTTTCTTTTTTGAAAAAAGTTAAATATTGTACTTTAATTCATTTTTTTATATATTACGATTACGACCGCGATTTTTTTACATAATATATCTGATTATTTTTGATACTTAACATTAATATCCAATAAAATAACAAAAACTACGAGTTATCGAATTATCTCCAGGTTAAGCTAATTTGATGCGCCTATTTTTACAATCAACCCCAGTACTTCCCGAAATGTTTCTAATACTTCCCAAATAGGTATATCCGAATACTTCCTTAAACTATCCCCAATACTTCCCAACTATACTACCCAAAGACCATCTCCAAAACTACGTACATACGTATATACACGTCCCAAACTCATCATGAATTGGTATTCATGATACCCTATCAAAAAATGTAAATAATTCATTCATTATAAGACGCCTTATTATTTTGAGAAAGCGGCGGTTTATCCTGATATTGATAATTAATACAAACAAAATAAATCGGTCGAGTTGTATTGTGCCCTAGAGCTTCTATCAAGTACTTAACTTGCCCACACCACGCCATTCGGGCCAGATAAAGAAAGAAAGAAAGAAAGAAAGAAAAAACGTTTATTTAGTATAAAACATAAAAATAAATAAAAACAACAAGAAACAAATACAAACAAGAACAATCCTATCCTTATGTTTATACCAAAATGGTCTCCGCTCAGCATATGTTGTGGCGTGACCCACAACGCTGGTCTTCCGCGGACGCCCTAGAAACAAATTTATAATGAATTAAGTAGAAATAAAAAAAAATAAAGTAAATAAACACATTGACAAAAAAAGCAGTAGTTAAAGTAATTGCTTGTACAAATAATCTTTAGTGGCACTACATCTTAACACCATAGGTACGAGTATTATGAAAAATGCAGTTTGCTGTACATACAACACAACATAACCAGTGAAAAGAAAAAAGTAAAAACTATTCAATTGGTAGTGGCTCAGCTGCGAAATTACGATTTTTGGATATGTAGAATATGAGATTTATATTTGTTTTTAAAAGTCTTTATGGAACGCAAATTTCTAATGGGCGGTAGGATATCGTTCCAGCATCTAGTAGCAGCATATCTGAAACTGCCGCGAAATGCTGCTGTTTTGTGTGTGGGGTAGATTAAACGATCGGGTACTCGTGAACGTGGGGTGAAAATTAATTTGTCAAAAAGGTAAGAAGGAGTTTTATTTTTTATAATTCCGAACAATAATACTGCAAGGTGGAGATTACACCGTGATTCCATATTGAGTAAGTCATTTCTGTTCAGATAAGGGGTCATGTGGGCTCTACGGGGGATGGGGAAGCAAAATCTGGCGCACGAATTTTGAACACGTTGAATTAATTTCTTCGTGCGAGCTAATAAGCAGTTACCAGTTACAATATCAGCATAATTCAACTTGGACAATATGAGAGATTCATATAGGTAAATCCGTGACTCTACATTTAGATATTCCCGAATTCGGTACAGAACTTTTAACCTGTAGTAACAGTTTTTTACGCACTCATGTACATGCTTCTCGAATTGTAGACGACTGTCCATGACTACTCCCAAATTTCTAGCTTCAGTAACTAATTCAATTTTTTTATTTGGTATTTTTATATCTGGTGTACGACTATTGATATTAGATATTTGGGCTTTCGTACCTAAAATAAGACATTTGGTTTTGAATGGATTTAAAACTAAACCATTTTCATCCGACTATTGAGTTACACGTTTGAGATCCTCGTTTATCTTATTAACTACAGAAACAACATCCGATGGGTTGAAATTTTTATAAATCTGAACATCATCCGCATACAAATGATACTCACAGTCATGTATAACATTCGGCAAATCTGCAGTATACAATATTAAAAGTATAGGTCGAAGTATTGACCCCTGAGGAACACCTTGGTTAACAGGAAGTTTATCAGAATATAGTTTAGTGCCATTAGTGGAGGTAACTTCTACCTTTTGACACCGACCAGTTAAGTAACTTGAAAACCATTTCAAGGATGGACCATCAAACCCGTAGTATGCAAGTTTGGCCATCAGCAACGTCGAGTTTACTGTATCAAAGGCCCGTGAGTAGTCTAGTAACACAAGAATAGATCCCTCATCCACATCTCTTCCTGACAATAAATCATCTACCACATTAAGAAGCGCCGTAGTAGTACTTCTGCCCGATCTGAATCCAGACTGTTTAGAAGGCAATATATTATTTTTATTTAAATATTCTACTATGTACTTATTTACAGACAACTTTTTCTAATATTTTAGACATGAAAGGTAGAATACTAATCGGACGGAGATCTTTATATTCCTTTGGGTTGTTAGTTTTTGGAAGTGGCAGAACTATTGCATGTTTCCATAAGTCAGGATAAGTACCTGTTTTTATTGATTTGTTAACAATAGCAGTAATGAATGGAAGAGTTTGCGGTAAAGTTAAAATAACAAATTTAACGTTCGTCTGAAAAATACAATCATACATGAATAATACTTGTTTAATACGGTAAATTTTTCATATTTAACAATCAACGTAAAAAAAACGTAAGTACTCGTATTTAACTGTGTATGTATAAGTAGATGTAAATAAGAATATTAAGTTTGGTTAAATGTTGAGGACAGACCTCATTCATACTAATTATTATTATTGTTTGTTCAAATACACTAGGTATTGACGAAGTAAATCCTATACTTTCCAAAGAAATAACTAACGACCTATGCCAGTGCTTTGAGTCTTATACTATTAATGAAATGGTATTTCGCAAATATTATTAAATGCGAATATTTTTTTCAAATTGTTGAATAATTTCTTTCTTGATCATTTAACTATATAGGACCAATTTTTTTCTTCTACTTAAGACTTCATCCATAACAAACATACCTATACAAATAAAGTTAAACACAGACACGTGTTAAGTTAACTAAACCTTTCTAAGACCGGCAGAAAAGCTAGTTTATGTATGAGTTTAATTCAGGCGAATATTAAATTAAAGGCTTAAAATAAAAACTTCCAGTTTGCGAAAAATGCGAAAAATACATAAAATTGTGAAAGATTCACCGAAGATCAACAAGTTTCAGTATTTTATTGAAAAATACAGGGGCCGTTTGAAATATACATGTATTTGACATGTAATTTTCAACGCTACTAACAACCTTATTCAGATAGATGCTAACATCATCATGGACATATTTCACAATCTACTACACATCATGCCATGCAGGTCCATATTACAAAATCTCAAGTACTTACTGAAAGCCGAACTTTATAAGCCGGCTAGTAAAGAAAGCGATTGAAATTAAAAAGCGTCATAGTTTCAATCGCAAAGACGGCTTTAATTTATCGAGAACATGGAATCCAGTGAATACGGTGAGTTCGCGTTCCAGAGAACAGTTTCCGATAGGACACCGTCTATGACGTTTGTTAAAACTTATACAATAAAATACTTCGAAAAAGGGTGTAAAATAAAAAATAAAAAATAAAAAATTCAAAACTTTTATTTAATATAGGTCATTTGGACACTTATTGTCATATTATTATAGGGTAGACCTATACAGTTCCAACTTCCACCGCAGGTCTTCAGTCAGTCTGTGAAGAATGGTAGCTGAAGCCGAAATAAAATTATAAGTGACAATAAGAGTGATTGTAACCACAAAACATAAAATCATAAATTCAACCCGGTAGCGAATCAATAATACACTTATAAATACATATTATAAACCATTATAAAAAAAAAACTCGCTTTTCACTTGGGAACCAGAATAATAAGTTTATGGTAGATACCTATATACTATAGTAATATTTTTTCTATTAAGGAGAGGTAAAAATAAAACAAGCACAAAATAATTTAAATAGAAACATTGTTTTATTGTCAAAGGATAATTCGCTATTTACGTACTAGTAGTGCAGTAGGTATACTGTATATAGATGCGCTGAAAGTACTTAAATATTCCTACTTATATTTACAACGTGGTTATAATGTCTATTAAAATTTACATCACACAATATTTCTTGTAGGTACCTTCTTTGTACTATAACATATACGTAGACATGACGAACATCGTCTGCGTCGCGTCGTAGATTCTCTACGACTACGACAGAGTGTAGAGGAGATTTCCATACAAAATTTCCAATGTCCTATTATTCATTTATATGGATTAAAAGATTTCCATACTCTGAACATGTGTTGTAAGTTACAAAGTAGGCACGTACATAATACTATATTGCTTATATAATACTTCACATAATTTAACTAACAACAATACCCATATATAAACAAGTACAAACATAAAGCGTGTAATAAAAATTTACAAAAATATATAGATTTCTCGTATGTCGTAGAATCGACACTAACATATTTATTTACTAATTAGTATATATGACGAGTAATGGCATTTTAAAAATGTAAGTACCTACAGTTCATACCATAACCAATCATTTGTTATATGCATTGTTTGTACTTTCATCCATCAGTGCACCAAAAGGAAAACCTTTTTCATATCAAAGGAAAACAATATGTTAGAGTCTCGCTTAGTAACTCCGAAGTAAATGTTGCACAAGTTCACTTTATCCATATTAACTTTGAATGAAAATATCATTCATTTGATAACGATTTGCATCACTGCGCCGGAGATCGTGGTGGTATATTTGCCTCTTCGCACGGGGAATGGCGTTCTTCTTCCGTGTTGAACTTATACTCTCTTTCAGTGGACGCATGCTCAGATCCGGGGGGCGTGGTCCTCCCTTCGGCTATTGAAGCAGATTCCAGAGAGGGGCCCGCTGGGCCAAAAGGCATGCCTTCTGCACCGTAAGGTATTTCACCAGCCCCAACATACTCAGCTGGTTGGTAACCGTAACTATTTAAACTGGAAATAAAAAAAAAATATTACAATGTCTGACCTCTCTATTACTAAGTTTAACTGGGGTCTGTTCGTCTGGCCATTATTGTATTCCCAGATACAGGTTTTGATATTTGTCTTTATTTTAACTTTATTGGTATTATTTAGTTACTAGTCTAATTCCATGAGTAGATAATCATATCTATATTTTTAAAGAGTTTATTTTCACAATGATATTTTATTAAATTTGTGGAGATTTTCGACCTCGAGGTTTGAAGGGTGATATTTCAGTTGGCCGAACGGTTGTACCTACATAGACCTAAGGTCGCTGTATCAAACCCCGCTCGCATGGAATTTGTCACCATACTTTATATAATTTAATAAAAGTGAAAGAAAGGGAGAAAAATAATTTATTTGGAGCCCAATTAAACTAACAACAATAGTCATAAATGCGACAAAATAATGGAAAAATAAGGCATCAAAAAAGGGGGTCTTTCATCATTAGGCGATGATATACTAAATAACATCATACCGCTGGTCTTCCATAACACCGTTCAATAAAATAATAATAAAAAAGTACAAGAAGAGATAGCGCTGCTGGATATCTTTGCATGATGGGAATACATGGCTATATTATTGGTAGCTTACGAGTATATACAGCGTGTAACATAACTGTGACTCAGTTCGTCAAAATGAACAGCTTTTCATATGGGACCAATGCTGGGAACTCAAAAAAAAAATGTTTTCATACAAAAGTGTTCGGGCAGTCCGGCAATCAGTATGAAAATAAAAAAAATTGGGTTCCCAGCATTGGTCCCATAGGAAACTACTAGCTACTAGCTCCGTGGCGCAGCGGTCAACACGCCTGCCTGCGACACGGAGTGACCGGGTTCGATCCCCGGCCAGGTCAAGATGGAAAATGATCTTTTTCAGATTGGCCTGGGTCTTGGATGTGTATCTTATCTATATATGTATTTGTTATAAAATATAGTATCGTTGAGTTAGTATTCCATAACACAAGTCTCGAACTTACTTTGGGGCTAGCTCAATCTGTGTGATTTGTCCGTATATATTTATTTATTTATAAAAGATATGTATTTTGACGAGCTGAGTCACCCCTTCACGGAAATGTCGTTGGTTATGTTACACGCTATATAATAGTTTCGGCACAAGTGTACATTATTATTTTCTTATTTAATAGAGCTACCATAAAGACAAATATTAACGTAACAACAAATCTTTATGTTACCTATTTGGCCAGTAAGATATATCCTCGATAGCGTGATGGGCATACGGCGCATATGCATGTTGATAGTACGGCGAGTGATGTTGCGCTGGAGTTTCATACTGCAGGGGGTATAGAGGAGCCGGCGCAGAGGTCGGCGCCGAGGTGCTGGTTGGAGGTGCAGGAGCGTATTCAAGCGGCGCGGGGTATGCGTGCGGGGGTGTGCGGTATGGTCCTGGAGACGCGTTCGGCTGCGGTGAGCTGCCACCCTGGGCCGAACTCCAATAGCCACTGCTGCCCGCCCACGTGTAGCTACCACTGCTATTGGGAGCCGCTGCTGAGGTTCGCTCGGAGTTACTGTATGATGCTAGGAATAGAAAAATGCATGTTAGCTAAGTTACTCGTAGAAACTTTACACAGAAAAGGAATAAATTTATTGATTACTTGGTTCTATAAATATATGTGTTATAATGTTATGATATTTATTTCGTCATTGCAAGAACTATAAACCTTGATAAGAAAACTTACAAGGGGGTGACAAAGTCCTCGGGCGTGACGGCGGCCGCGGCGGATACGGAGCAGGCCTTCTGGATGCCGCGTTGCTGCTACCGTACAAGGACTGGGAAGCTACAAACCATCCACCAACTGTAAAATACAACTCTTTTGTTATTACTTTTTTTTTTGGCACATGATTATATTCATAAGGATATGAAATTTTATTTAATTGTTCGGAAGTTTCCGTTCGGTAAAGAGGAGTGGAGTAGTTATAACGAATTAATATATAACGACTAGCTCCGTGGCGCAGCGGTCAACACGCCAGCCTGCGACACGGAGTGATCGGGTTCGATTCCCGGCCAGGTCAAGATGGAAAATGATCTTTTTCAGATTGGCCTGGCTGTTGGATGTGTATCTATATATGTATTTGTTATAAAATATAGTATCGTTAAGTTAGTATCCCATAACACAAATCTCGAACTTACTTTGGGGCTAGCTCAATCTGTGTGATTTGTCCGTATATATTTATTTATTTAATATTTATATGTATTACGAGTAGCTATTTCGGTGAGACAGTTAAAGAACGAAGAAGTTTTTTAATATTGTATAGTATTTCCATAGGCAAGTGTCCCTTCTGTCTGTGAGCATATATTATCTATTTGTGTGTAGTATTGGTTAACAATAGTGCTAGCTATTGTTACTATCCGATCCGTTGAGGTACAGTAACGACTTAATTAAAATTTATAGCTACTCAATAACTTACATTGTGGGTATTGATGAGGCGAAGAACTTTGTTGGGGATAATGTGTTCCTACGAAATCTCTCTGATAGTACCCCTCTGGCCTCTCCTTAGCATCCAGGAAAGCTTTGGCGAAAGGATTATATTTTATTTTGAGGGACGTCACTTCCTCATTCTGGTAAGCCGTGACTGCTATGAACTGCGTCTCCGGGAAGGGGTAGGTCATGATGCGACGCAGGTCAGTACCGACTTTCACTAGGTGCACACGGGGCTCGTATTTGTGTAACGAGTTTAGCATGATCTGTAATTATAAAAATACAAGTCTAGTTTTTCAATTTCCTTTAAAGAAAATAAAGCGAAGAGTTACAAGCGATACCTATTTTTACATTTTCTGTGCCATGGCACATGGATTTAATTGGGAAAAACATATTCAAGGCCATGGCCTGGAATAAGTTTTTCCCAATTAAAGCCTACGCTTACAAGAAATTTTAATCTAAGTAACAACTAAGTTACGTACTTACAATATATTTACCTCACAAATCGAGTGAAATGGAGGTACTTAGCAGTATGCAACAACTATTTTGTTTTAGACAAAATAAAGCCTAATCAATATCTACATTTCTACACGTATATTATAAAAAGGAAAGACTTGTATGTTTGTTTGTTTGCATGCATTGAATAGACTCCGAAACAACTGGACCGATTTGAGAAATTCTTTCACCATTAGAATCCTACCTTTTCCCTGGTGAACATATGCTATAGAATATTTAAAAAAAGTTAGGGATTTATATTAAAACTTCGATAATGTATCTAGTGTTAAAAATACCAAAAAATTCCAAATACTAATGTAGAAATCTACCCGTGCGAAACCAGGCGGGCCGCTAGTAGCTGCTAAAATTACAGAGAGATACTTCTTCAAAAAGCAAAGTAGAAACTATCTTACACAGTAACGAAGTAATCACATCGAGGTGTCAAAGACAAGTATACGCGAATTTTTAAATTACTACGCTACTTAAATGATTCTGTTAATGAGCCATAAGATGCATTGTGATGGGGCATCTAAAATAAAAAGATGTAATGTAAACATCGCGCAGAGACAATAATTATTACAAATGATAGTGCGTACGGGCGGCCGCTAAACAGTTGGTAAAGCTACAGATTTCACACCGACTCGTCAACATATGGATCTGGATGTATCAGATGTTTGCTTTCATATTCATTCGCACCACATTCAACCGTGAGAACTGGCTTCCTTGAACTAGCGGTAGCCACGAAACTGTAGCAGAGTAACACCTTCTTATCGTGTTTCTATCAATATTCAATTAATACTATGAACTGTTTAATATTATGCTCTATTTCTACATGAATAATACCAAACGTGAATATGGAGTAGTGAGTAATTAATGTAGTGCAATGTTTAAGAACAGTGGGAACTTTCGTGATGCTAATTGAAGGAAAGTAGAACAAACACTGTAGCTATTCATTTTCTTTTGTTATGGAGAAGATGTTTTAGGTTGAAACATAACGGTACATTTACAAGAGTATAGCAAGTTACATTTTGTGGAATTTCTGTTACCTGTCCGTTTCCATTAGTTTTATTTGTAAGTTTGACTTTGGCAAATGAAATGGGCTCCTTCATCCAATGGGCTCCAAAGTTAGGACTTTCAGGATGAATGTATATGGCATTTGAAGGTGGCACTTCAGCTTTTCCACCGGGAACCTAAAAAAATAAAATCAGTAGATAGTATCTATACTATAAGTGAACGTCTTTCGGTATGTATATGACTATAGACTAAACTGAAACTACAAACTTGAACTTATTAAGTGATTTTGATGCTGTTCTCAATAAATTGTAGAGCATTTTACCTGACGGGTGTATTGTGTACATACTCGGGTGATGCGGGAAGAGCCGCTTAATTATTTTAGGTAAATTCAAGAATTTCTGTTCTTAGCTTATATATTTACCCTGCACCACTTCATAAAAAGATTCACTTATCGATATCTTACCCATTCTCCGTTAACGTATTTCCATCGATGTGAATCCACTTGGACAAACTCTAGCAGGACTGTGTACATCGCGGTGGGATCCAGGCCAGTCGCTGTTACTTTGACTACAGGAAACATCCGCCTGAAAACGAAAAGATCTTTTGAGCTTTCTAAATTTATGAATAGTCTAATATCCACACATTAATTACCTAAGAGGTTTTTGCAACGGGTATTCAAGTTCACAAAGAAACTAATAACACATGCATATGAGGTAAAGAGAAAAAAGGCTAGGGGAATTTTTTTACAGAATCTGCATTTTAGTAGGAACAGCATTGTAGAATCATCATCACAAATCGCAAAAGTTTGTTGTAAAAGGACAAATTTAAAAAAAATGTGTATATGATAAGCTTACAGCAGCAAAGAATAAGGTTAGTAAGAATATAATCAAATCGAAAAGGGTACCTAGAGACTACTCTTGGTGATCACCCATTGTCAAAGAATTCATTTTTAGATAGGTAAGCAGTATAATTACACAATTTGTTCGTTCTCTTTTTTCTTAGAGTCAGTGGCCAATGGTGGAGCCAGATTTTTCAAGCTGTCTAAAGCCATCTAACATCTTTTAACGATCGCCATCAAACGGTGACAACATCGCAGCATTTGAACACTTTAATCACAAACACCGTCCAAACAAGGACACTACGCCAGTCCAACATGACCTAACTGCGTCACAGGGTGGTGCATCATGACCTAACCATCGGGCGGTATCGTTTAGCCGCGCCACGTTAATGAGAATGGCCTACGGTGCTAATGATTGAAAACTAGCCGCCGTCCGCGCCCGGTTAGCACTGCGAAACTGTCCAAGTAGGTCCATCCTGCACTCTAATATGCAAACGGTATAGTTTGCAGTCCCTTACTTTAGAGAATCTATAAAGATTTCCTGAAATAAAGTCTGAGCTGAGCTCTGACGTGCTGAGGATCCAACCTGTATGTATGTAAGTTTTTTATGATGCCATAACTTGTAAACCTGAACAGTATTGGATATCTTTGAAAAAAAAAATTCTAATAATAAATTAAATCGAATGATTAAATAAACTCCAATATTTTGTTTAAAATATAATTAAGTAATTATGACCGTAAATAATTATCAGTGGGCAGATTAGACTTTAAATTATTATTCAAAAAAACATGTTTTTGATAAACAATTGAATTTAATTTTTTGCTGAATTACTTATATCTAATTTTATTACTTTTTATAACATTAATAATTTATTTATTTTAGTTAGAACCCTTGCCTTATTCACAAGCAGTCATGTTTTTATTTTTCAAAGTGGAAGTGTATCCGATGAATGAATAATTATATAATAATTTAGATTTTGTCAAAAGAAGTTCATTATTTTTAAGCCTCACATAAGTTTATAATTTGAAACGGTAGTGGCTCAGTGGTCTAAGAGCGAAACGTCCCTAGTTCGGAACCCCGCCCGGCCCGACATACCTTTGAGTTTGTAGACCAATCTAACCCAAGTACAGGCACTCCCATCGACCACTACCTGCTTTCGGTGAAGGAAAATATCATGAAGCAACCTGCACACGAGTGGATTTTTCACTAGTGTAAGAAATGGAGAACGCAAAGGCAAAGGCAAGCCCTTCTATTATTTCCTGCCAAAAATGTCATTGTATGTGTTTCTTTCCACACAATGACACCGACAAGAGCCTAGTTCTTAAATATCAAAAAAAGAAGTATATATACTAGGTATGATTTTTTGTTCAGCTAAAAAGTAAACACAGCTTATTTTTCATTTTTTAACTGTCCATGTTTTGAAAAGAACAAACAAAGTTAATTTTGAATTTGGTTACGTAAAGAAAGATTGCGCAGGTAATCTTTAACATTTTTAAAACAAGTAGATATAACTAAATTGTTAAATAGTTAGCGATGTAGTGTCAAATACCAGTAGTCTAGACTTCTAAATAAGTGACAATGACAATATTTTAGTGTTATCTAAAGTTTCTGAAAGTGTTAATAACACAGACATCAAAAACAATGTAGCTATGTAATATACCTCATTTTATACGAAAATTAAAAGTTTTGTCACCAGTCCAGAACTGTAATTAGGAAAAAAATGCGATACGAAGAAAAAATATAGCATAAGTCACTTCTTAATTATTTAACTAGGGATAAGGCAAGAAGTTCAAATCAGTCCTTTCATTAAGAAGTTATGTTAGGATAAAGAAACAAATATACTAACATGTAAAATGTGTAATCGTGTAAAAAAATAACTGCTTATTTTCATATTCTTAATTAAAAATTTATCCATGAATATTATTAATTTTAATTGGGAATAAGCAGATAAAATTAAGAAGTTCCTAGATAAGAAGATAAAATTAAAAAGTTTCCAGATTATCATCATCATCATCTGAGCCGCAAGAAGACCACTGCTGGACATAGGCCTCCCCCAAGGATTTCCAATATATCAAGTTTCCAGATAAGCAGATAAAATTAAGAAGTTCCCAGATAAAGAGATAAAATTAAGTGTTTGCGCTACAGCAGGTTAAGTTAACCCTACTAGCAATATGTATAGGTACACCACTAGCAATAGCATCGGAATTTCAATGAATGTGAGTAGCTTAATTTGAACAAGAAGAGCTACAAGCACCTTTATTAAACAAAAAGCTTTTTTACGTACTCGTATGTCCTTGATTGTATAATAATGTCCTTGAGTGTCAATCTTTCATATAAAAAAGCCGACTTAAATCATGACTCAAACATGACACGACTGAACTGATTGTGATAAAATGAAATGGAAATAGGACCGATCGGAAAGCAAATCTTTAAAATATAAAAATATTTTTTCAAATCGGTTCACAAACAGATGACGAATTTATAAGGTAACAAACATTTAAAAAATATACAAGCGAATTGACTACCTACGTTTACCTTTTTTAAAATCGGTTAAAAATACGCCTTGTCAGTTACGTCACGACTGTCACGATACTGCAGCCAAAAATGCGTATAACATATAAAACACTTAGCGACCCGGCTTTGCATGGGTGCCTTAAATTATACATATAAACCTTCCTCTTGAATCACTCTATCCATTAAAAAAACTTATGAAAATCCGTTGCGTAGTTTTAAAGATCTAAGCATACATAGGAACGGACAGACAGCGGGTAGCGACTTTGTTTTATACTTACTATGTAGTGATTTGTTACTGCCATAACTTTGATGAACTCACAGAGTTATCGTTAATATTTTTCTTTCAGAATGAATGAATATTTATTTGCAGTAAAAGTGGTACAATAGTGTATAGTTGATTCAAAATAATAGTAGGTATCTCACTTTTAACTTATCTATGCATGCAAAACCTCAACTCATAAAATATCAGTGCTTCCAAACCATGGATCTCAGAATAATCCAAACATGAGTGTCGCTGACGCCCCACTTTCCGCATGGATATTCTCAATTAAAATGAAACGTACCTAATTTACCATCAAAATGTTTCTCGTATCTAAATAAAATGGAATAGTCTGAAATAAGTAACTCCTCGACTCGTATGTATGGGAACAAAGAACTTCAACTGAGCTTTCAGTAAAAAGTTCTTGTCATTTCGTTAAATAAATAAATTGTGTGTACTTATTTTTCGAACATGAATCGAAATTTGCAATTCAATTATCCTTCCGAATTTCGGTTCACAAAGCGAGTTCATTAGTGCGGTGTCTTAGAACATTTTATAGCCAGAACATAAAATGATGACAGATGGCTATAAATAATTTTGCTATTGTGCACGTCCGAGCATGAGTATTTGTTAGGACTCGTTTATTTTCCTGTCGCACCTCATTTCAATGTTGTATGTTTCGTTATGCAAGTGTAGTTAGTTTTCCTCTAACTGAAAGTAAAGAATAAATGTATATGCTTGCGTTACGCTAATGGAAATTTGGCCATGTATTAAATAAATAACTGACGTCGGATGCTATTACGTACATACGTAAGAGTATTTTTCCTCAGTGAGCTACGAAATAAGTGCTTGTCCTTTTAGTTAAAAAAACATGTCAGGGTAAAAAAATTATACAGAAAGTTGTAAGTATGATGCTCAGGATTTAATTTTTCTTTCGTCTAATCGTCAGTTACTAAACGCATATCAGTGAAATAATTATGTACTAGAGGTAATTAATCTTTTTTTAACCGCAATATCCAACTTTGTACAGGATGAACATTGCACATTTAATCGTCTTCGATGCTGGTCTGGGAGAAAAGAAAAAACGCAGAATGTACCAGCTGCTTCTCTTTCCACGCTCTTTCACTATCAAGGGAATGGCCGAAAACTGAGTAATCATGTTAGTAGGCGATGCGGCTAGCAACCCATCACTGTTTTGATTCCGTTCACCTAACGTCCATCAACGTGCTAAACGTGGTTTTTTGGTCTGAAACACTTGGGCTCTGTCTACCCCGTAAAGGAAAAAGACGTGATACTATGTAGGTATGTATCGACCACCAATCCACCCACCATACCTATAGATGGCGGTCTAAGTTAAGAACAGGGTAGTTAAACTTCTCCGCGAGACGATATATGTATAGGTGGCAAATAAAAGTGTAGACTTTTTGCCGCTAGCCAAAAAACAAATGGTTTGATTTAACTTCAGTCGTTTCTAAAGTCGTTACTTATGCAAGTGACGATTCTTATTGACGATAATCTTGCTGGTGAAGGAGGGTTTGGCCTGACCATATGTTTCGGGCCTACAAGGCGACGGACTTTCGCTCACACCCATCGTCGGCTCAATTAACTTTGAATGACTAACCTCCCATTCTTCGTGACGATCATCTCATTGGTAAGGGTCTGGAACCGCACCCACAGCTCCCGGTCGTCTAACGCGACGGACACTTCTCGTTCCCGACCGCCACGCGACCCGCTGCCGCCCACCGTCGGCTCCACCGCGCTCAGGATGTGCGAGGCTGCCATCCTAAAACAAATAAAAATTTATTACAAATTTATTTCATCATCACCATCAGGTCTTTTTTAGTCTCCACTACAGGAGCACGACCCTCTCTGTACTACTTAGCCAGACCAGTCAGAGCACTTGGCCTACACTCTCCACGCTGCCCAGACGGGTTGGAGTGGTCTCACAGATGTTTATAAGCTTTGTTAAGCTTGTATTTCCTAAGTCGCCTTCTACGACATCCACGGGAAGACTTGGAGTGGTCCTATTCCACTCTGCCACCACAAGGCATTGCCGAATACCACAAATTTATTTATGCACCATAAAATAAAAATATACATACGGTTATCCGCAACGGGATTTTTTTACTACCACTTCTTCTGAACTTGTACTCTGGAAGCGGCACTAAACTTAGCTGTTAATAGACTATTGTTGTTAAAAAAGTTGTATGATATAAAAAAGGTATGCAGAGCAGAATGGATACGCTACCAGATTCCTTGAAATGAGTGTTAAATTTTTGAGTGGGTTATTTTTAATTCTCATTTTTTTTAAGCTTACTATTATTTATATGTGAATTACGGGTTACTCACGTACGAAGTCAGCTACAGGCCGACATGTTTCAACCTCATCCGGAGGTCTTCCTCAGGGCGAATGTGAACCGAGACGCGCGCACGGAGTCGTCCCGATTCGCACTGACACTAGTGACGAGCGACGCGGCATGCGTGGGCGGCGCGGGCAGCGCGATCCGCGGCTCGCTGAGCTCTCTGTGACAGTGCTGGGGTTGATGGGGGTTGCTGATGTTCTGCATTGATGATTCCCGTAGCTTTTCTGGGAACCCCATTTCCGTCTTCATCATCATCATCAGTGGCTGACATTGCGCGTACGTGAAAAGAGCTCACTGTGTCAAGTTCTGCTGGCTGAACATGGCTTCTACTGTCCGTTTTCTGAAGCAATGGTTTCCAGGTGACGGGTAAGCTCCAACCTCCATCGCGATTGAAATTCGGGCGTTTACTAATCGTATTTTACGAGGGACAAAGCTTTTCTCTCTCGCTAAGACTTTAGCTTTGTCAAAGCGGATGTAATGCGTAACATCCGACTCTATCGCGTGCTCGGCGATGGCTGACCCGGTGCTGTCCAATTTCTTCAGACTCCGTATATGCTCATGCAGCCTTGTTGACACATTTCGTCCTGTCTCTCCCACATAGCTCTTTCCACAGTCGCAAGGGACTTCATACACACCAGGCACATTAAGTGGATCTCTGTCCTTTGGGGAACGTACAAGCTGCCTGATTTTTGTAAGGGGTCTGAATATGGTCTTGATGTCAAATTTCCGACGTAAGAATTGACCAATTTTGTCCGTCACTCCCTTAACAAACGGTAAGTACAATAGCGCTCTCTCAGCTGATGTCGAATGTACGCTCCCATTGGTACTAATTCTGAGACTCTGTCTCCACTTATACCCGTTGCTTTCCAACACTGTCTTTACGTGTGCTAGCTCTGACTCAATGTATTGCGGGTCGCACAGTCGTAGAGCTCTGTTTATGAGTGATCGCGGAACCGACGCTAGATGGGCTGGGTGATGGTGTGAATCAGCTCTCAGATAGCGGTCTGTATGCGTCGGTTTCCGATACACTGTCTGTGACAGTATTCCATCGGGTTGCCTCATAACCAAAACGTCGAGGAAAGCAAGGGCACCATCCTTTTCTTGCTCGCTCGTGAATTTTATTCTTGGGTGTAGCGCGTTTAGATGTTCAAGAAAAGGTGTCACGTGAGCTCTATTCAGAATAGCAAAAACATCGTCCACGAATCTCCACCAATGTCTAGGCTTGTTATCCACGCTATTAAATGCTCTATCCTCAAACCATTCCACAAATATGTTGGCCACCACTGGAGCAATAGGCGAGCCCATTGCCACTCCGTCAGTTTGAATGTAATATTCGCCCCTCCAGATAAAGAAACCACTCTTTAGGCAAAAATCCATGACACTTAAGTATTCAGTAGGTATGTCTGTGTTATTTATAATCTCACTTATAATATTAATAGTGTCCTCTACTGGTACATTTGTGAATAGGGACGTTACGTCAAAACTCACCATGATTTCTTCATCTGTTAGCCTGACATCCTTTATTAGACTGACAAAATGTGTTGAATCTTTTACATAGCTGCTCGTTTTTCCCGTCATCGGCTGTAATATGTCTGCCATGAAACGTGATATTTTATATGTCGGAGCATCTATCTGGCTTACGATCGGTCTCAATGGCCAGTTTTCTTTATGGATTTTGGGCAGTCCATAGATTTTAGGAGTGGTGGGATTAAGCGGACGTAGGCGCTTCCTTAAACTGTCATCAGGCAGTGTCCGCAATAGTTTTTCGAGTTTCGATGTGGTTCGTGAGGTAGGATTATAGTTTACTTTTTTATAGGTGTTAGTATCACTCACTAAACTCGTCATCTTACTCTCATAACTGTCCGTATCTACTATGACTGTTGCGTTGCCTTTATCCGCTGGCAACACTAGGAGGTCTGAATTCTGACGCAACTCTTTAAGGGCTTAACCTCGTAAAATACGAGAAGCTATAGAGATTAGTAAACGCCCGAATTTCAATCGCGATGGAGGTTGGAGCTTACCCGTCACCTGGAAACCATTGCTTGAGAAAACGGACAGTAGAAGCCATGTTCAGCCAGCAGAACTTGACACAGTGAGCTCTTTTCACGTACGCGCAATGTCAGCCACTGATGATGATGATGAAGACGGAAATGGGGTTCCCAGAAAAGCTACGGGAATCATCAATGCAGAACATCAGCAACCCCCATCAACCCCAGCACTGTCACAGAGAGCTCAGCGAGCCGCGGACCGCGCTGCCCGCGCCACCCACGCATGCCGCGTCGCTCGTCACTAGTGTCAGTGCGAATCGGGACGACTCCGTGCGCGCGTCTCGGTTCACATTCGCCCTGAAGAAGACCTCCGGATGAGGTTGAAACATGTCGGCCTGTAGCTGACTTCGTACGTGAGTAACCCGTAATTCACATATAAATAATGTTATTATCTCGAGTTAGTTTTAATCAAAAAAAGCTTAGTATTAATTCAAGGAGATAGGAAGGGAAAAGACTGGAGACTCTGACTTGTTTCTGGTACAAAAAAAAAGGCCAAAGCTATCCAACGCGAACGGCAGCGTTTTAAGCACCCTTGCACCGCAGTAAGGAACGGGTGATACAAATTATATATTACTAGAAGCCTCCCCGGCTTTGCACGGGTAGATATAGGTATTTAATTCTATAGCCTATGTTCACCATAATCATGTTCATAATCTTCATTGTCGTAAATAGCATCAACTTAGCTTCGTTTATCCATTGTCTTAATAACTCGTCAGCCTGCTTTTAGGCTTGACTTAGAGCGTTCATCAGTGAAAGATTTTTTAAATTGGTACGGTAGTTTCGGAGACTATTCATTGCAAACAAACAAACAAATCTTTCCTCTTTATAATAAACTAGCTTTCGCCCGCGGTTCCGTCCGCGTCAATGTCGATCCCTCGGGGATAGTATTTTTTCCCGGGATAAAAGGTAGCCTATGTCCTTCTCCGTACTCCAAAGAACTTGTATGCAAAATTTCATCATGATTGGTTCAGTAGTTACGGCGTGAAAGCGTAACAAACAAACAAACAAACAAACAAACAAACAACAATTTTCTTTGCAGTAAATACTTATCTAAAAGAAAATTTAACTAATATTTTTAACCGTCTTCATAAGAGATGTACAATTCGAAAGTATGTTTTTTTCAAAGATTTGTTACCTCAAACTCAGTCATTTATGAGCTGTATTGAATAATTATTTTTTATTTGAAAGGGTACATATGCTTTTCAGATTGTCCCATTTAAACTTCATTAAATTTGGTTCAGTAATTTGGTTGAAGTCTGTTTTTTTTTAAAGATGAAATTCCTATTATGACTTTGGCTTTTTTAAAGTTAGGTACCTACTATTTAATATAAAATGTCAAGATATGTATATACCGATTAGATGTAAATAAAAAAATATTTATTTACATCAAATCGGTTTCGAATAACAGTTATTATACATTATGAATAACAGTTAAAATATTATTTTCACTCGTATAAAATTTAATTTGTATTGAATCATAGGTATTAAATAGTAGTAAAAACATTTTTTTATATTTACCTTCGAATGTGCATACTTATATGTGTCTGTGTTCCAAACAAATGTCAAAGTTTCACGGCGAAAATTATTCAACCACAGACAAATCCGTTTACTTTGAATAGAGGAGAAGTTGAATAACTATTCATTTATTATAATATTCATTCATGAAACCAAAATTAAGGATGGAGATGACACACGTCATACAGGAGGCACCGGGACGTTGAACCGACGTAATCAGCGATAATAGAATCTATAAACACCGTCGATCGTGCTCGGCCAAACTCACAATAAAATATCCGGCTTATTTGCATTCACATTTCGTGATGCTTTCCGTTTGGTTAGTGGAGATTTGTGTGTAACGCAACTAGTAGATGTTTGCTTAGAATCAAACTTTGGTTTGACACTTGGAACCTTGGGATTCTTAACGCTCCGTGTGGACGCGACAAACAAGGTAATTTCAGTGTGATCACGGTTATTTTATGACTCGGTAAATTTAAAGTCGTACTAGCTTTTCCTGTGACTTCTCTTCCTCGGTCATCTCAGCGTGTTTCCATTTGCAGCCTCGCTGGAGCAAGCCGGGCTCATTGGTGTATATTTTAATCTTGAGTTGTTCTACATACATAGTATCGTCTTTTTCCCTTGTGGGGTAGACAGAGCTCAGGTTATTAAGACTTAAAAGTCACTTTTTTAATGTTATAGGAAAATAAACGAGCAAGCGGGTCACCTGATGGTAAGTGATCACCGCTGCCCATGGACAGCTGCAACACCAGGGTGTGACAGGTGCGTTGTCGGCCTTTCAACGATTTGGGGGAAGGAAAAGGAGAGGGGAGGAAGAAGGATGGGCCTCCGGCTCTTACACTCACCGAACGAAGCAAAGAAGCGGAAAAGCTTCTACTCAGACGTCGATTTTCTGTGAGAGTGTGGTACTTCCCCGGACGAGCCGGCCCAGTCATGCTACTAGCAATTCATTTTGCCGGTAGCGTGGCTCTACCACGACTAAAATTTAGAAACTTTTAGCATGTTAATGCAATATAGTGAAGGGCAGCTAGCCGCATCGCCTACAAACAAACATGATTCCTCAGATTTTCACTTATTCCCTCAATCGGCTTTACGTTCTGCGCGGGAAGAGAAGCAGCTGGTAAATTCTACGTTTTTGCTTTTCTCTCAGTCCAACATGGAAGAGCGTTATTCTGATGTATAATAACAATAAGCTATAATCAGCTTTAACATTGTCAAGGATAATAGCAATAATATTAACAGTATCTACATCAGAGGCATAATTTCCGAATCAACAAAAATGTAAAATAAGGTTCTTATGCCCGATTTTTACACTTATTACACTGGAAAACTCCCATTTTGTAGAAGACACGTTAAGCCGTTGGTCCCAGCTGCCATCTAGTAGCTGTTAAAGGAACCACATCATAACCCGTGAGGCAGTTCCAAAGAATTCTGACACCAGGGTGTGCGTGGTCCATTGACCGTGTCACCTACACGAAATGATGATGATGATTTCAAGTAATTTCATTTATTTTCTTTTTCTTCTTTTTTCTTTGACTCTAAAAGCAAGAAAACGAACGTACGTAGTTCCTGTTTGTTATATTAATAAGAATTCAATTTTGTTAAACAGACAAAATCATAGAGCTAATAAATGTGTAATTTCGATATGATTCCGTTATTTGCCTCATTTTTTGGTTTTAGCACCTTCCTGAGAATTCTACGAAATTCGATCAAGTTTGTACATTTTATAATGCACTTAGATGCTTTAAATTACTGTTAATGTTTTCTTAATAAGCCACCGAAAGGGGTCTATCTTATGTAGTATATGCGCAATATTGGAGGCTCCTAAACCCTACTCCCAGTTGCACCTAAAAAAGACATCAACGCGTCATATTTTACTTTTCCAACATTTGTATAAAATAAAATAAAATACAGCTCCCGACACGGTAATCCCTCTATCTTGTATTGGGCTAGACCGATTTTGATATAATAATCATTGTGACAATCCATGTCTAAGAACTGTTACTAGAAAATCTGCTTTCAAATAATTAAAACCGCGTCCAAATTGGTTCACCCGTTTAAGGTGTCGTTTACGGTGTCACAGACAGACGCTCAAACAGACATATAAACACACTCTTTCTTTTTGAGTCTGGGGTTAAAAATAAGGATGTTTCACGACTATGTCTGTTTGAATACATCGAGTTTTATCTGTGGCACTGTAGTTGCCAAGCGATTTAGATGCAGTCGTGGGATTTAGTGGGCAAAGGCTCGGAAGATATGGTTTGTTTTATTTTAAAGAATTGAAACACTCGTAGAAACAAGGATCGAAGGCATTAGATCGAGTTTTTGCTCAAATTATTGGTATACCTATAAGAGTATACCAATAATTAATTAAATAAGACAAGGCTATTTCATAGTATCAACATAGTTCAGGTACGGTTGCAGGAGAATTTAAAATTTATGTGATTTTTTTTTATTTTTATCAATAAATATTATAACAAAGGTTTTGAAGTGTATAAATATAGATATTATCAGATATATTATATATAAAAACATAATAGCAGAAACGGTTTTAATTTAATTACAAGAAGGTATAATGTCGCTATGAATTTAATTAAAAAAAATGTTTCCGGTAATATTGCGGATTACTTTATGTTTACAAATCCAAAATATAAAACAACCCACTCCGAATTATTTTATAGCTAAGAGCCTAGGTCCCCAATTTGATTTCTCAACTATTTTTGAGGTTCAAATATTTTTCATCTACTTATCTAGTATTGGATAGGCGAAGATCCTTTGAATAAATAATGCTAAATTCATTAGTAACATGACTATTGATAATTTTTCAGATTAAAAACCGCCAAAATTATTTATTTAACAACTTTTAAGATTTTTAAGATTAAGATTCAAAAAGAAGAACGATTTCCAATCATCACAAACATTTTACTGTTTTAAGACAGATGCAATTTGTCTGTATGGAGAATATTTCGAGATTTTTTTTAAATGGAGGAAAAGAAAAGAGGATTTAAATTTTTACCTAGAGCAATTCCTCTAATTTTGGTTAAATAGTCACAAAATCTCCCAATACATCTAAAATTCGATGTCAATATTGCCACAATAAAAAAATTAAAAAACCATCACTTATTAATAATGCTTATCAATATTGCTTTATTATTATTAATATTAATTTCTTAGAATGGCAACCAGCCACAAACTTTACTAGTAGAAAAAAATAACTATGATTATACGGTGGACATTTGATCGAAAGCAACAGTTTGTATATGACAATATTTTTTTTAATCTTTATCGAACTGCCAAGCTTAACTTGATAATTGGCCCAATAGTTAATGAATTGTTTATAATTTCCAAATCTTAAGATGGTATTTAACTTCATACTTTACGAGTCGTATATTAATTTTTATAAGTTATCTAATATTGTATCATAATTTTTGATATATACTGCTAAACTATTTAATATATGTTTACTTAACAAAATAAATATTTTATAATAAGTAAGTCGTCGTAGTCCATCATTAATAAATGTATTTAAATCATACGATATTTCATTTTTTTTTTCAGGAAAGACTAATTTTGTGACAAAAGTTAAATTACAATGTTTAGTACACACACACATTAGGAAACACAACCGAACAAATATCTTCCAATACACTTCATTATACGCTCTTCTCTGTTCCAAATAGTCCTCACGTCTTAAAAACAAAAGATAATCCCGTATTTTTTCAAATAAATGCAAGATGAATTGAAAAATGTTGCTCTTGAGAAACAGTTTATTAATGTGATATTGGACAGAAAATTCATAACAAAATGTGGCTCCCTATCCACTTTGGCCGGAACACTAGAAATCTGTCTTCTCTTTAATGTCCTCTACAATTTTTGCTATCCTCTCTACCTGCGTGAACGTTTTTCCTTCATTTGTCCTATAGAAGTTCATCAGATCCAGTCTTCGATCCCTCCTTAGAACCCCGTCCTATAGCACCGCCTGGTGGCTTGTTGACGTCAAAAATTTACTTATGGCTAAGTTTAATGACGCTTCCAAAGCAGAGTGAGAAGTGAGAGCAGAAGAAGCGGCAGCATTATTTAAGATAAAATGCGCTGTGCAGTTCGCAGCGCATTTTGTCTTAAAAACGCTCACAATTTTTGAAAACCTTAGATAAATGAGTTATTTATTAATGATCAGAGTATTTGGCTGAGCTTGGCGCGGACGCCTCGTAAATATGTCCGTGATATTTTTAGAGATGACATTTTTTATTTTAATTTTAGTAGGTACTTATTTGATATTTTGTGATTTCGGTATTATTAATTTCAATTATATGACATTATTTTTCAATGACGTATTCAATTCAATTAATAAAAACCAATGTATTCACTTGGCCGTTGGGTACGGAACCCTAAAAAGTTGCCATTTTCCGCGCCCGTAGACCCATGTTTTCCAATTCTTTATTCGGTAAAGTCCGTTTTTTATACTTCTTTGTTTACTTTGTCGACTTAGCAATGACTTCATATTATGATGTTCAGATTCTTATCGTCGAAAAATTGAAATTATTAAGATCCGTCTCTGAGCGCCGTCTTCGTTCTTCTATGTAAAAAGCTATGATATGAAGTTTTGTACAAGTTTAAGTAATTCACTCTTTATTATTATTACCGGATCTTAAGTTTAAGTATTGTAAATTACTTCTGACTATACTTCTTGAAACTAAAGACTATCACCTGCCTATTTTATCTAAGTACATTAACAACATTGGTCAGGCAGGTTCCATAGTTCTTCCCATAGGCCAGTATACCCAATCACTAACAATTCAGAGCAGTGTTACCATAAGCTATTGCTCATGAGCCTGAATTAAGTATATATAGCATGGATACTTAATCCAGGCTCATGAGCAATTGAGGAGGGCTTTGGAGGAAATAATTGGGCAGTATAGATACAAACCCCAGTCTAGACCGCGATTACATAGTCTGACCCTGTCCCACAGTAAGTTGTGAACTTGTGTCGTAGGATAATAACTCAACGATACTATATTTCATAATATATACTATAACCACCCTGAGCAGCCAGGGTTAAACGCATCTAATTTAATATTGCAATAATAACATTCAACTGAGATTTTTTCGACCCTCATGTCAACTAAGTAACTGGACAACGTGGTCACTTTATTGAATAAGTACTGTCAATTTTATTGTCTGTCGAGGCGCTGTGCATAACCAAAGGATGTAACCCACTCGTAATTTGTTTTACGTCCACCGCAAAGAATGGCGCCGCAGGTCCCTATCGTATTCGTACAACATTTAAATTTAAAGTACAACAAAACACCCAGCATGTATGTATAAAGGCAGAGTAATTACAGCGCTAGCCCACTCGTCTGCAGCGTCATTATTCATCGTTTTACGACTCCATGAGGTATAAATATTAAACTTAAGTCGTATAGATGAATTGCGAACATTTTCTTTTTAATGGCGAGGTTAAATATGATGTGCGAGTATTGGCCCCGGTTTCGGATCTAACTCTGTATCTGATGAGGCTCGCTACAAAATATACAAAGCGTACAAGAGAACATAAATAGTTATCGCCTTTTAATTACGCGTGGGTTGTAACGTTCTTTACCTGTTGCCGCTCGGCGCATCAACCCCCGAGTAAAGCCAATCAATAGTATACACCCTGGAATGCTCATGGCTGACACTGCGGCTGCGGCGAGGCGATTTACAGATCCCTATAAAATATCAAAGATAACAACAAGTGGCTGCGAGGACTAAAAGAACTCCGTCGACTATTGGACATTTATGGCATTCGCTTCGATAAATGTGAGCTATGAGAGGTGTAGTAGTGCCGCAATTGTCCCCCCGGGCACCAGTCGATGTGTGGTGAGAGGTGCTAATTATCAAATGCAAGACCAACCGAACCGATATTGAAACCATTGAAACAATACAGTCAGTGTTGTCTTTTCCAATTTCAAAGTTTGCGGAATGGCTGCGTAATGAAGGCCGAGAAGGCTATGCAAATGGAACGCTGCCGAAAACTCAGTATTTTAATGGTCTTGCGTCATCGTTGTTTCAAACTTGAATTTTCATTATCACTTGGCATGTATACAACCGCCAGCCTTGATACGTTAATCAAACAATAGACTAACATCAAATAACCGCAACACAACATGATCAATGAGTTTTGGAACCAAAAATATATGTAATGGTGTTATTTAACATATACAAGTTTTAAGCATTTAGGGAAATATGATTTCTTTAATTTTACGGCAATTATCAAACTTATCGTAGATTAAACGTTCAAGAATATGACAATTACCTAGCTACTTCAAATATTTTGTCTTATTATCCCGACGACGCGACGGAAAGAACATGGATAGATCAAATCAATTTGATGCCTTATTCAATGTAAATATTCAAATTCGGAAGCTGATAACCGCAATCGAGCTTCTTTGGGTCTACATTTCAATTAAATTTTATTCCTCAATTCTGTGGTTGTCATAAAACTTTAAAGTTTGACGAGTAAAGCCCATTGAGAAACTCCGAATTGATATTAATTCAAATAACTCGGTTTAAAAAGTCGGGGTTTTATGCGTGCTGTAAAAGTTTATTATAGGGCTTTGTGGCGAGCCGGACGCGCCGATAGGCCCGCGCCGGTGACGGAACCTGCGCAGGCGCGCTTTGAACCGCAGCCGCCGGCCCGCGCTGCCGACACATCTGGCCGCAACAATAGTGCACATTGCACACTTTATAGACTCTATTATCGATGCATCTACGATGATCAGAGAAGTCTTGGATCTACGTATTATTTTTAATGAGAAAGTGAATGGAAATTTCTAGCATAAATAAATAATAAATATAGACGGACAAATCACACAGATTGAGCTAGCCCCAAAGTAAGTTCGAGACTTGTGTTATGGGATACTAGCTCAACGATACTATATTTTATAACAAATACATATATAGACACATCCAAGACCCAGGCCAATCTGAAAACGATCATTTTTCATCTTGACCTGGCCGGGGATCGAACCCGGCTGCACCCCGTGTCGCAGGCTGGCGTGTTGACCGCTGCGCCACGGAGCTAGCCTAGCTAGTTAACATACAACGTTAATAAACATGCACTGTGTTTACAAATTGCTACAAATTTACACAGACGAAAAATATTGTTTTTATTGTACATGAGTAAAAAAATCATCATATATAAAAAATACACATTTTTAGGGTTCCGTAGCCAAAAGGAAAAAATGAAGCCCTTATGGATTCGTCATATCTGTCTGTCGGTCCGTATGTCACAGCCACTTTTTTCCGAAACTATCGGAACTATACTGTTGAAACTTAGTAAGTAGATGTATTCTGTGAACCGCATTAAGATTTTCACACTAAAATAGAAAAATTTTGGGGATCCCCCAAAATTTACCCCCCATACTTAGAACTGAAACTCAAAATATTTTTTTCATCTATGCCGCACGCAAGGGGCGTGCGGCATATCTATGGGTAGGTCTTCAAAAATTATATTGAGGTTTCTTATATCATTTTTTTCTAAACTGGATAGTTTGCCCCCCCCCCCCCCTGTAACTTCTAAAATAAGAGAAAGATTAAACTAAAAAAAATATGATATACACACGCAAACTTCCACCACAAATTGTTTTGAATAGCATCTAGTAAGTAGATTTTTTTAATACGTCATATATCGTAAACCGCAATTTACCTTTCATTGCATCAACTCAAATATAACAAGAACTTTTATGTTATGTTACTTGCTGCTACGGAACCCTTCATGGGCGCGTCCGACTATCACTTAGCCGCTTTTCCAATTCAAACTTTTTTAAAGTTCATCGGTCGTCGATCATTATTAATTTTCCTGCTATTAAATGGAGTATGACAAATCATTATGATTGTCCACAAACACAGGTTATTTAAAGCTACATATTGTACATAGTTGAACTGAACATAAAATGTTTGCCCAATCAAGAAAATAAGCATGACTAAATATACCCAATAATACTGACACAAAGAGGGTCAATAAAAGCCGAGTTAGTTAAAGTTTAATGAGACCCAAAGTTTAATAAGACCAAACCTCAAACATTTCTCTTCTTGGCGAATGGCAACTGAGCCGCTGATAATTCACAGAAGATAGAAACAAATGTGCTAACCAACAACCAAAACAATAATTGTACACGATTGCCAAAAAAGGAGTATGTGTCAACTTTGTTCCATATATTCTTCAACCCGTTTTTGGTAAATGACTCGACAACCAACAATTCTTTCGCACGCTTCTACCACCTACGTGGTTATCAACTGATTTCACTCAATTTAACCCATAAACTTTATAAAAAGAAAAAGAGGATTAAGTTATTTTAAGTTAGATTTTAGAAAAGGTATGTATGTATGCGAGTTTCTATATTTCACTTTTTACGTACATATATATTATCACATTCCTTACACCTTCCCGAGCGAAAAAGCAGCCGTGGTTTTACTTTTCTT
This sequence comes from Elegia similella, assembly GCA_947532085.1. Taxonomy (NCBI): domain Eukaryota; kingdom Metazoa; phylum Arthropoda; class Insecta; order Lepidoptera; family Pyralidae; genus Elegia; species Elegia similella. The sequence continues at coordinate 16,648,248 of OX383930.1, forward strand.
CGAAAAAATCTTGTTATTAATTCATAAAAAATATTGTAAAACAAACATATATTAAAAAAAATCATAGACGGTTTCGCCCTATCGCCAAACTCACCCAAAAGCATTGTTTAAAACCTATCAGTCTCCCTCAAGAACCTAGCTTATGGCATGGCATTGTAGTGATGCGTTGTTAGCTTCATCACCAATTAAATGATTCCTCATATTTTAGCCCAATTCATCGATATACTTTTACGATTTGTGCGAGAAGAGAAGCTATTTTCCTTCCAGACCAGCATGGAAGGGGCATAAAATTTACTTGATGCAATCAGCACGGTGTCTAAATATCCACGGCCTCAGAAACACCAGCTTCAGGATGAATGCTCGCTTGAAAGAGAGAGAGAATGGTTTTCAGATCGTTAAAATGTACCATTCAAATTAACATATGACAAATTAATAAGAATAAAACATTTTATAACCTAATTTTATAGATTCCAAAATAATGTGTTGGAATAGGTTGGAATATCTTCTATTTTGATACAATCTCACAACATGTCCCTTTATTTGTCACAAGCCACAATGGCTTAGAAATAAGTATTTCTTTTTAAATTTGTGAACCCCAAATGAGTTTCTAAAATTATGTACAGACGCCCGCAGAGAAGGGGTCAGTCAACCCCCCACCTCTTAGTAGTGACTATAGTTGCAAATAAACCGTTTTAAACCAAAATCCGTGGTATAAAACCCGTTTTAAATAAATTTAAAACGGTTTAAAACCGTGACCACGTGATTACTAGTTTATTAACAAATTATTAAGTTGAAGGTAAAAATAAAAGATATTAATTGAAAACATTTTATTTTTATTAGTTTAAATGACGTTTTATAATATTTTTAGGATTTAGAAAGATTACAATCTAAAAATGCGTATTTTTTCATTTATTTTTCCTATAATAAGCTGTAAGTAGTTATGCTTTTTGTTATAAAAAAAAAACGGCCAAGTGCGAGTGGACTCACGCATTAAGGGTCCCGTATCATTATCTATAATAACTCTAAAATTATTTAAAATCTTATACCTTTAATCGAGCAATTCTTGTATATTTATTTATATGTATGTATATAAATTTATTTCATCATTTTCCATCTTGACCTGGCCGGGGATCTTACCCGGGACCTCCAGTGTGGAAGCCTGGCATAGTGACCACTAGGCCACAGAGCTCGTCAATATATTATATCTTATACCTTTAAACGAGCAATTCTTGTATATTTATATGTATATAAATTTATTTCTATGATCTCGGAATCGGCTCTAACGATTTCGCTGAAATTTGGTATATGGGGGATTTCGGGGGTAAACAATCGATCTAAATTAGTCTTATGTTTGGAAAAACGCGCTTTTCTTTCCACGCAGAATATGGTCGCTAATTTCGTCCTGCCGGCCACTGTCCGTCTGGGACGCGGACGGCAAGAAACGAGTGTTTCGGGTTTGAATCCCGCTCGGTGACTTACTTTTGTTATTAGGGTTCCGTACCGCATGCTGGATACGGCTAAGTGTAACTACGCTTAAGCGAAATAAATTATTCCATTTCATTTCATTTCAAATGGAAAAAAACGGAACCCTTATATGATCACTCGGTTGTCCGTCTGTCTGTCTGTTTGTCTGTCTGTCTGTCAAGAACCTTTTTCTCAACGTCTTGGTTTTTTCCACAACTCCAAGGGACAGGTAGACTTGAGTATTTGATATGAATTTCAGCTTGATACCTCAACACGTTCCTGAGAAAAAGGATCTTGACAGACAAACGGACAACAAAGTGATCCTATATGGGTTCCGTTCTTTTCTTTTGAGATACGGAACCCTAAAAACTAAATTTATGTTAATTAATAGTTTTTTATTACGTTGTTTGCATTTTCTGCGAAATTTAGACTTTTAACTTAATGGATGATGACAAAGTAATGTTGAATATATCTTCCAATCCTAGCGCCCGCGACTCTGGTCACGTCCAATACACATTTGAGTCATTTGACCAGGGTCACTGTCGCGTCCGCTAGGTTTTTAAGGTCACCTTAAAGTATAATTTTCCATGGTATAGCTTGATTTTTTTATAAATATATTAAAATATGTACATTTTTTTCATTTCACTTAACCCAAATATATGATAGATAATGCAATAATTATATTTTGAATTGCTTTTTGTGAAATGTTGGTAAATTCTAATAGAAAAACGTTTTAAACCCATAATAAACCTCGGAATTTGGTTTAAAACGTTTTAAACCAAAAAAACGGTTTAAAACCAAATGGTTTTAAACGTTTAATATACTTTTTGCATCTATAGTAGTGACACTACACTGAAAGGGGGTCTGATTTCTGTGCAGGCGTCTGTACTTTCACAAATGTTTGTGCTTACGTCACAAAAATTGTGTTAAAATTAAATACTCGGGCTAGTAGATTCGGAACAAATTGGCTGCCACAGACGGTCATACGGACACACGAGTGATCACATAAGGGTTCTGTCGTGAGGAACCCTAAAAAGATAGATGTCCATGTCTATCAACAGCGAAGGATATTTTATTTAAGTTTTACAAAACAAGAAGGTCAAGTTCATTAACAACCAGTAACATCTCTTGAAAGAGTCGTAACTTTCATAAATTAGTTTTAACAGGGTTATTGTACCAGAACATAGATTTTCTTTTCTCAATTATTGTCTTTGTGTATATTTTGCATTCTGTTACTCGCCTTCACCTATCTGAATTACAAAGTAAACAGTCTCGTCATAACTCGGGATACAGCTTGCAGACAACTTTTTAGTACTCTTAAAATTTAATAACGCATTTTTTCAATTGTACTACGCGCTCGTAACTTGTAACATAAATAATAAGTAAAATAAAAATTGTGTAATGATTAATAAAACCAAAATCTTTTACCACTCAGTTAAAAGAAGATTTTCTGTGAGTGTACTGCAAAGTTTGGTGACTGAGCTGTTCTGTGTTCAGGAGTTCTCTTTCAACAGACCGTCGTGTTGACATCATTTTATTGCATTGACAATTGACACCCAATTCACAAAGAAAATCTTTGAAATATAATTACAAGATTTTATTACAGACATTATAATTAGATTTAAGTACGATGAGTTAGCAGATACAACATAAGAGGTTTAAGGTGTGCCAGAATCTCAAAAATTCAAATTTCAAAAGTATAATACATGTACAGAGCCAAACCTATATAAATAAACTCGATATGAAATTTGAAAACTGTGTAGAATATTATAATTTTTGTAATGTAGTGGTATCAATCTATAAAGGTTTGAGAAATTGAAAATCAATAAAACATTGATATTTTATTATAAATACTTTATTATAAGTACTTAAAATGTACCTAATAAGTCTATTATTGCTCTCACCTAACAAGTCTAATTGCTCTCAGTCACAATTTTAATAATACTGTTGATACTCCACCAAAAACAACGCAGAGGAGGACAGGAGGATAATTCCTATCAATCAATACTTCGATCCTCAAAGATATTATAACACCTAAATTTTGATTTGGTAAGCTGAAAAACTGTCACCGTCATGTTAGCAACCCGTATCTCGCATTATTGTGAGTCAATTTTTTTTGGAGAAATTGTGCTGTATTGTTTATTACCACTTTTTCTACGGTTAGCTTTGAAATTTAGCCATAATTATAATTATTGCCATCAACAATTAATTGTTGGTAAGTTTAATATGAAACTTAATAAATATTCGAAGAAACCTATATCAAATAAACATTTTGAATTGAATTGAACCGCACCAACTTTTTTTATTTATAAGGAATTTACAGCTATAAAATTACGGCTTAGGTATAGGTTCTGAAATATTAGAATTTAGGTATCTTATTGCAAAAACATTTACTGCTCTGCAACATTACTTTATCCTAACTAATATTATAATCCCGAGGGATCGACATTCACGCGGGCGGAGCCGCGGGCGAAAGCTAGTGTACGATATAAGTTTAATTTAGTACTTACTTACTTACTACTTAATGTAAAACCACATAGACAATTTCAATATTATTTCTAATCTTGTTGTCCTTGTCAACGTAAAAAAAATAATTATTTCTTAGTGCCCATATACCTTTCTACTTATATATGGGGACTAAGTATTATCTTCTATTACATTACTTGCCGGTAGACATGCTTGGAAATTGTTGATATTCAATTTGTTACAACTACTTACTTGAAATCTCAAATTCAAGATTTGAGATTCCATATAAAGTAAGTTCATCAGTAAATAGACATTACCGAAAATCACATTTTTAAATGTTTATAGGTTTTTGATGTGATATTGTCTTATAAATCGATGAACGCCAGCAGCACGCACCAAAATGTGTGACGTTCCTTGTGCAAGTGAGAGCGCGGAACAAGCGATATAGAGACACCATTAACCTAAGTCTAATTTCGGCTTGGGACGCATCTATCTCTCTTTCACCGACATCACGTAACATTATCGTCCGTAAACTGACTTTACGACAGCCAATTGTTTGGTTATAAACTAGCTAAGACAAATATTTCAATAGAAATCTACAGAACTTGATACCCATTTAGATGTATTCTTTTGTGAATATATAAAACAAAATCTTTGAACTTCACTGTTTTCTGTTTTTTCCTTTATATAGATACACTTACCTAGCTGGATACTAAATTTGAACCTTTCTAGGTTCCAATAGAAAGTAGATTAAGGTATTGATCTTTGTTTATGTCAGTCAGTCACAAAAATACAGATTTTTTGATGTTAATATACTGATATTATTTGTTTTAAATTAAAGTTTTAGCGATGTTTATAAAATTAAGGCAATTCTTTTATCACGAGAGGCTCAATATAATATATTTGAAAATTGTTGAGTTTATGTTTCATAGATTTTGAGCTATGAAGGAGTCAAACAAAATTGGCTCCAAATATTTCATAATTCATAATTCGTTTATTTTTGGTGTATATATATAGATGTTAATATTGATTACATAGGGCGCCATGCTGCGCCGTCAGGCATACAAAATTTGATTGGTAAGTTTTACAATTACAAAATACAGTTACGTCAAAAAATTTACAGTTATGGTAGTTATTTATGTCAATGATTTTTAAATTAAAATTAAATGTGATTAAAATTGTCAGACAGGTATTCTTGTTATGTTTTGCCTCATTTTTGGACAGATATAGGTACAAGACGAGTTAAAGTTAAAAGTTTTTCATTTACTCCTTTAGGAACTTTACGCTAAAATATTGTCTCAAAAGTATTTTCAAGAACTAAATCTTAAAGTATTTAAAAAAAATAGTATATATCTGCTAAATCAGTAAGTCAAGTGCAAAAAGCTCCATTTCGCCGATGTTTGTAAGCTTGCAACGTTTTTACACCTTTTCTTAATAATATATAAACTCTCGCACAAGACATTCGTTTTCGAGCACCGCCTTCAAAAGGCAAATTATATTTTGAAGGATTCTTTTAGGTTTAAGATATTTATTCTCATAAAGAAATATTACATTTCACTTGACATGAGAACACACACTATAAGTTTTAAAACAGTTACGCGTACAATGTTCATAATTAAGCAAAGTATCACACACAATACACAGATACCTTACAGTATTAACAAAAATATGAGTCACTAGCTCCGAGCGTAGATGGCCGTTCGCCGACAACAAGGATACACACCGGTACAGGAAGCGACATCGAGTAGGGAACAAGGTAAGTATTTTTTTATTTTTTTATTTTATGTATATTATCTAATTATTTTATGTTTTCAGATGCATGATTATATTGTTATTTTGACATATTGCTAATTTAGATTAATGTTATTTATAATTTTATTATTATTTGTATCTGGATGTAGATAATTTTATGGGTATTAATTACATATACTCACAGGTTGTGTAAGTATATGTTTTATTTATTTACTTGGAAAATGTATTTATTTTATTATTATTTTGTGCAAGTGTATATTTGTTTTATTTATTTACTCATAGATATTAAAGTTTTTATTATTTATGGAATTTCATAATATGTGGTTTTAAGAGATTTTTGAAAGAATAAAGAGATTTGCATTCTTTTATGTTTTTCGGAAGTTTATTGTAAAGTTGAGCACCCTCAAAAAGAATAGTTTTGTGTCCATAATTTGTTCTTGGCTGTCTCAAAATTAGGTTGTTTGAATTACGAAGGGTCATTTTGTGCACACTGCTCTTTTTTGTAAACGTTATTTGGGAATGGATTTCTTTTGTAAGTATTTTACGTATTAAAATACATGTGAAGTACACATATGTCTGTTTGATATTTAATATTTTGGTCTCATTGTAGATTTTTTCCGTAGACGTTAAAAATGGATAGTTAAACAGAACTTTGATTAATTTATTTTGTGCTCTTTGGATAGTATTTAAGTTAGTTTTAGCTGCCGTACCCCAAATTTGTATGAGGTAGTCAACATGTGATTTGACGAGAGAATTATAAATGAGGTAACGTGTCTTTTTTGGAAGAAAACGCACAATACCACGCAAAGCACCAGTTAGTGATGACAGTTTCGATCTTATTTTTTTGAGATGTGGAAGCCATGTAAACTGACTATCAAGGATAATGCCCAAATATTTTTGTTCTTTTGTTATACTAATGTTTTGCCCATTTATTTTTAGTGTTTCATAGCATGAAATTTTTTTATTTTTAGCTTTAAATATGATGTAGTTTGTTTTAGAAACATTGATTGTTAAAAGGTTATACATGAACCATTGATTTAACAGGTTAAGATCACTCTGGGCATCTGATATTACCTTCTCTATTGAATTTCCGAAATAGAATAAACTCGTATCATCAGCGTAGAGTGTAACATCACCCTTAAGACCTATGTCATGTACGTTGTTAATGTAGATGAGAAACAAAAGGGGTCCTAAAATGGATCCCTGGGGAACCCCAAAAGAGATGAGCTTAGGTTGACTTTGGTGGTTACCGATTCTGACGATTTGTTTTCGGTTTGAAAGGTAAGATCTGAACATCTCGAGCGCGATCCCACTTATGCCTATGTTAGATAACTTATTCAGTAGTATTTTATGGCTTACGGTATCGAAGGCCTTTTTCAGGTCTATGAAGACGCCTAGCGCTATTTGTTTTTTATCTATATTTGTTTTAATTTTAGTAATGATGTCAATTGTTGCCGAAAGTGTATTCGATTTAGGCCTGAAACCGTATTGTTTACTGGAAATTATATTGTTTAATACGAGATGTGACTCAATGCGGATATATAGAATTTTTTCGAATATTTTTGATATAATTGGCAGGACCGAAATGGGTCGGTAATTACCGGGATCAGATTTCTTTCCTGATTTAAAGATTGGAGTGACTCTAGCAAGTTTTAGACAGTCCGGAAAGATACCCAGCTCCAAACATTTGTTGATACATCTGGTCAAGTCCTCAACTATCAAATTTTTTATACACTTTATAGCCCTAGCAGTTATGCCATCTATGCCCGACGCAGTGTTACACTTCAAGTTATCAATTATTTCTCCAACCTCTGCAACTGTCGCGGGCGTTAACTCTGCGAGATCAGGTAATTGCGATTGAGATTCACAGGTTGCAGCAATAAAGGTGTTGTCTTTGTGGTATTTCTGCGGTATTGCATTTGCCAGTGTTTCCCCGATCGTTGCAAAAAAGTTGTTGAAGTACTCACTAATTTGAGCGTCATCCGTGATATCACCCTCGGCAGTCTCAAGTTTAGCTGGTGAAGATGTAATTTTAACTTTATTTTGGTATAGGCTATTTATTAGGGACCACATTTTTTCCGGTTTATTTTCACATTTTTTGAAAGCATTGTGATAGTAGTCAGCTTTGGTTTTTTGTATTTCACAACCAACATGTTTTCTTTCTTTTCTTAGATTTTCTTCTATATTTTTGTCTGTCGGGTATCTTCTGCACATAAGGCCTATTTCATTTCTTTTGTTAATTAGGTGTATAATGCCTTTGTTTATCCAGTCTTGCTTCGGTGGATTTACCGTTTTGGTCTTAGTCATTTTTGATTTTCTTAAGGCAGAAACCAGTCTCTGTTCTAAGATTAAATATTCTGAATCCATAATTTCGCCAGTATTCAATTTCATTTCTTCGTATAACTTTTTGTAATTTATTGCTTCATACTGGATTGGTTTAGAAGGCTCTGGTTTAAATTTTACAATTTCTAGAAATATTTGCTTGTGATCTGACATGCTGGAATCCACAATAGCAAGATGAAAATTGCTCTGTTTTATATTTGTGCTTACGTGATCTAGTATTGATTTAGTTGATTTTTTTTCACGGGTGCAGTATTGTTGATCTACTTTATTCAGTATTAGAAAACCACTTTCTTTGACTGCATCTTTGTAATCGGCAGATTTTTCCGGGACCAACAAGTCGTAATTGAAGTCTCCAAAAACTACTCCTCGTTTTCGATCTTCCAACTGCTTTGTGTATTCGTTCAGAAAATTTTTACTATTTGTCCGACCAGGTTTATATACAGCACCTATATCTAGGGAAAATTTGTCGATGTGTATCCATAGATAGTGGTTTTCGTCAATGGATTTTTGTTCGATGAGGCTATGTTTCATAGTGTTGTGGGCAAAAATAGACACTCCTCCACCTTTGACGTTCTGTCTGTGTTCATAATAGTGAGTATACCCAGGTATTTGCATTATTTTAGCATCTTCGTCAGACTTTATCCAGGTCTCAGATATAATTATGATGTGCACAATCGTGTCAAATGTCTGCAGTATACACTTCAATTCGTCCATTTTACCAGCCTTCATTATACTGCAAGCATTAGCATACAGGAACTTAAGGGACTTTTTGTTCATTGTTATATCTTGATAGTTGGTGGTAATTTGATACGTAGTATTGTAGCTGTCATTGCTGGTTAAAGAGCTGCTCGCGTTGACAGCAGCTACTGCTGGGAGTTTTTTGGAGTAGAAACAATAATTTTGGGCACGCCCCTAATATATTTGATGCTAAGATTTTTCTCACCATTCTTTGTCCGATGATAAAATTCTTCTTTTATCATTTTCATATAGGCTTTTTGTTGTGGCGTCTGATCGGAAAATATTTTGATACCATCCTTATTGAGGTTTTGTTTGGAACGCAGAATTGTCTTAGCGCTTTCTTGGGAATTGAAAATGATTTTAAGAAGTCGTTTTTTATCCGGGCAGTATTTTCCTATCCGAAAAACTTTCGCTGGTTCTGGGCAATCGGAAGATATGGATTTTATAATGTTAGAGACAATATTTCTATCATGGTCCTGTCTTTCCTTAGTAAGTGAAGATGTGGGTTCGGGTACGCCAGAGATTAAGATATTTTTGCATCTAGTGCTGCGTTCATTTAGTTCCGCCACAAGATTTTCTTGTTCTTGAATAATGTTGGTTGATGCTGATAGATTGACTTGTTTGAGGCCGCACTCGACCACTGCCAACCTCTCTTCACCTTTGATGTGCAAATTTTTTAAATCTTCAATATCAGATTTTATTTTATTTTGCTCTTGGATCAAACTCTCTGCAGTTATTTTCATACTGCTGGCTTGCTCTTTTATAACTGATATATCTTCGCATAATTTATTAAAGTTATCTATCTGCAAATTGTTGTTAGTCACCATATATGACATCATATCTTTCATTTGTAACTGCATCTCCGACATTTGTTTCCTCATTTCAGAAAGTTCCGTGTTCATTGATGGGGCCCAGTCATCGCATTCGCATGGCAATTTTCGTTTGTTACGGAAAATAATGGATGTTGAATCGGAAGATTGGTTTGCGGTAGATAGTTCAGGAAATGAACCACTTCGGCCAGAATGCAGGCCACTTCCAGTTGGAGATCGCTGTACACTCATGTTGATCTGTGTTGTTTACTCGAGTCGTAATTGCTCTCGTCAGTGAGGCGCATGCATCGGCCTGCCGGCACTAAGTCGGAAGTGAGATAAGATACCTGTCCTTGTCTCGCACGGTGTTGTCGCCGTCGCTAAACTATCTTGTTATTCGATGAGGTCCTATGTCACTTTATGCACATCGATCGATTTGCGAGCTAATTAACTCCACAGTAAAGAATAAAATTGCGTGTAGCTACTTTGAATATTTGCGTAGAAAAATTGTAAACACGTCTGCTCTGTACGCGCGTCTGCGACGATATATTTAATACACCAATAAATTTGATTGATATTTCTAGACATTAAACTACTCTTGTTTAAAATAAGAAAATTACCGCGCTATATCCTACAACTGCGTGAACGGAATTTGGTATATTCAGTATTCCCAGCAAAGATAAGCCCAAGATGTTTCGATAAGCGCGAGATTGTTAACTTTCTGGCAATGATCACCAGGTACTAAAAACGGTAAAAAAGGTTGTTCCTCGTCCATCTACACTTTTACTTTTTAATTACTTACTATAAACACTTTAAAGAGCTACACAGCCCATCAAACTTTGCCTCCGGAAGTAATGGTGAAAACTTAAAAAAAAAATACATTTCCTTACAAAGCTGTTTGGCCGGCAAATTGTATGAAAAAGTCGTTTGGTTTGGATTCTAGTATGTTCCCTTAGGAAAAGTAGTTTATTTTGACAGACTGTTTCAATCTTTTGTACTTATTAAAAAGTAATAGTGTATATCTGTCTGTCACAGAAAAATATCAAAAACGCAAATTCATAGTCCCCATATTCGAAATATCTTCAAATATAGGGACTATAGCCTGAGTTTCCTCGAAACCCTCTCCTTCAGGGTTCAAATATTCATATTATATCGAAGTTATAAAAAAACCGCAGCCGGGTTAGTAGAAAAACAAACAAGGAGATTCTAAAAATGTTCCTAGAACAAAAGACATCAACGAGCGCACTCAAAAATATCATCATGCACGATACAATATATACACTAGTTTTTATGAAAAGATCCCCTTAACTTCGTATATTTTTAAATATTATAGCCTATGTATTTATGTTCTGGTGTATACAGGTTGATGAACCCCTTACCTAAATAGAAATCTTGGAATCAGAACCACGAATAGATCAAAAAACGCAGTATTTTTGGTTCCAATTTTTTTGCTTTTTACGTACCTACCTTAGTAAAATTCTATGTCATTGAAACTAACGTGAAGAGATTATGACTAAGAACGGTTCACTCATATTCTATTTCGTCGGGATTGCCGACTATAGTTTCGGACTCGGCAGGAGCCAATTTTCAAAGCGAGTGCGGGACGCGCGGCTCCTAAATGGCACGTGAGTGACCCGTTTTTAGACATAGTAAATTTTTCATTAAATTATTATAATTTTCATTAAATCCAGTAAATTTTTCGGACCGGAGTAATAATCATGCATACCATACGTACGAGTATTATGCAGTGAGATCTAATATTTACGCAAGATTTGAATTAAATAGAAAACACTCTGCTTAGTTGTATCATTTATTATTTTTATTGAATCATAGAGTACATTGTGTAAGTATTTTTATGGTTATAAATTAAACAATACATTAATCAGAATCTAGAATATCAAATAAACAAGTTTCTTGTAGATCCGCCTTTGTTTTTCATTTTATTTTGTTATTATAGCGGTCATAGACATACACATTATGTAAAAAGAAGAAGAAGAGATAACTAATACCATATAATAAAAATTATTAGTATGTACATCTAATCTCAGAATGATGGCCAAGTCGGATCGGGGAGGAATATTGTGTCTTCAATTTTTGAATCCAAAAACACAGGGTGATTTTGAAGTCCTTGGCAATATTTTAATCATCAAATCAGAACTCCTATAGAATATACAACCGCGAGGTAAGCGACATTCATACGCGCACTAGCGTATGAATGTCGCCGACTCAATTCTATATAGGATAGAATGGAGTCGGCGACATTAATTCTATATAGAATAGAATGGAGTCGGCGACATTAACTCTATATAGGATAAAATGGAGTCGGCGACATTTATACGCGCCCTAACCTGCCGACATGTCGGCGCTCAATTGCTCAATTGCCCGGCAACGGCGACACTCGGTGACAACTCACAACAAATACAATACATATACATAATCATACTAATGTAAAAGACGCCACGACATGCAACGATTTTGTCGGTATACAAAATTTTATAATGGGAGAACTAGGCGAGCTCCTAGTCGCAGTGCATGCACGCGAGCCTCCAATATGAGGGTTCCCGGGTTCGATCCCCGGTCAAGTCATGATGGAAAACTTATGTCATGACCTACCTAGGTTTGGTTGTTTATATAAGTATCTATTACTAGTGGTTCTGCGAGAACAGTAGACCTCGCGAGCCCTTTCAACCAACATCCACATTTGCCCTCCAGTGCTCTAAAATATATCTGTTACTGATATGCTAATTGACTAAAGGATGATTTCCTTCAGTTACTATTTCCCAATCCCCGCTGCTCTTAATTAGGTACCAGAGGAAACGGAAATTTAAACCTACATTCCCTTTAGAAGACCCGACCAGACCCTTTTTTAAGAGGAAACACTAAGCTCGAGAGAATTGAAAAATAGATATTTATAATATCTATTGCTGTCGCGCCGCGTGCCCAAACAAACCCCGCAGAGTGCGATAGAGATAACTGCAGCTCGGCCGCAAAATACTTATATAAATTACACAAAATTAACGCTTCGTAGTCTGATTTCTTTTCCAAAACTTAACCGATTTAGTTACTTTTTACTAAAAAAATTTAAAATAAGCTATGGCTGTGTTTCTGCGTTTTTTTTCTTATATAATTTCCCAAATTTGTTTTCTTGATGTTTGAACACAACGGAAATTTGCAACACACAAAATTTTAACATACGGATTTTTTTAGTAAAAAATCATTACTCTATTGGTACTATCCGGCGAGGAATCAGGGGACTACTCTTGTATGGAAACACGGCCCTTAAGCACCATGTTTAGTAGGATTTTTTTTACACATTAGCTAATTTGGAGTGAACCTCTTCAAGATCGAAAATATCGGAATAGCGAACTTGGCATGGGTGAATAGGAGGCAAAGTTTTAGTGCCCGGTTTCATAGTTGTTATGTTACCAATTGGTCAAAATTTTAAAATCAAAATTTTTAATAGGACGCTAATTTTCAACTATTATGGCAGACAAACATGCGAACTTTACGTTAAGAAGTGGCCTGCATCTATAAGCCCCGGGTTCAAGTCACAGGATAGCATGTGAATCTTTTTTTATTTATTTTTAATTTTTATTTCAGGATTCTAAGTTTATTCCGTGTTTTCAATTATAAAAGTAATACGCAGTATCATACTTTAAGCCAAAAAATATTTTTCATATTTTGATTTTTGTTCCTTAAGGAAAGTTGTTCAATTTCACTCCCTCTCCACTTCACGTACTTAAATATACATATACAGAAATATATACATATTCATAATATACAGAAAATCGATTTCAGACAACTTTTGGGCAAATTGCCGACTATAAATACGTTCAAGTTTATCGTATAAAAAAGTTGTTCAGACAAAAAAGTTGCGTCTTAATGAGAATAACAAAAAAGTCTAATGACATTTTTGATTTTTTATGCAAATAGCTGTGCTATGAGTTTTTTTAAGTTTAGGACCCCAAATATCCGCCATTTTTTTAAATTTCAAAAACTGGCACGCCAAAAAAATTCTATATAATTACCAAACCTGCTCACAAAATTTCATGAGAATCGGTTGAGAAATGCGACCTGTAGGCGAGAACAGACAGACAGACAGACAGATGGACAAAAGAATTTTGGGCCAGTGGAAACTGAGACGCTTCGCTCGCTTCGCTCGCTTCGCTCGCTCGGTCAATAAAAAATAGTATCGTTGAGTATCCTACTACACAAGTTCACAACTAACTGTAGGGCTACTTTATTTTGTGTGACATGTCCCTATATATTTATACTATACACAATTTTATACTTACTTACTAGTAATTTTATAAATAACCTATCTCTAAAATCATACCTACAGAAAAAAGTTGTAGCTTATATAGCAATGGATGTCACAGGAAACCGCCGATAGGTTAACTTAGCTATCACGCGTTTGGATATCACCGATTTAATTATCCCTGTTCCTACTAACATCTTCTAAATATATATAACTCAAAGGTGACTGAGTGACATAGTGATCTATCAACGCACAGCCCAAACCAATGGTCGGATCGGGCTGATATTTGGCATGCAGGTAGATGTTATGACGTAGGCATCCGCTAAGAAAAGATTTTGATCAATTCTACCCCCAAGGGGATAAAATAGGGGATGAAAGTTTGTATGAAACTATACTTCTTAACGCGAGCGAAGCCGCTGACAAAAGCTAGTTACTTAAAATGCAAAAGTAACTTATCATTCTGTCCGTTACCTCTTCACGCTTCAAACACTAAACCGATTACGATTAAATTTGTATATTTTATTCCGGATGCGGAGCCGCTTGCGAAAAGCGGATTGTTTCACATAACTGCGGAATAAACTGCCTGCGTCTATATTCCCAGACAATTACAGTCCCGAGACATTCAAAAGTAGAATAAATGGGTATCTGTTGGATAGACATGTTACATCCTCGTCTTTATCGTCACTTACCATCAGGTGAAATGGAAGACTACCTCAACCTTTAGTAAAAATAAGGCAATGTTATGTACATTGTCTTTTTAAAAGGGTAAAAACAGGACCCTATTAATATCGGTCCGCTGTCCATCTGTCTGTCCGTCTGTCACCAGGCTGTATCTCATGAACCGTGATAGCTAGACAGTAAAAAAATTCACTTATGATGTATTTCTGTTGCCACTATAACAACAAAAAATAAAGAATAAAATAGAAAAGATTAAAATAGAATAAAATAAATATTTAAGAGGGCTCCCATACAACAAACGTGATTTTTTTTGTTTGTTTTTGCTCGATATTTGATAACGGCAACAGGTAGACGCTTGAAATATTCACAGAATATTTAGTTATGTATTCACTTTAAAACTAAATAATGAAATAAAAATAAAATCAATATTAAAGGGAGGCTCCCATACAACAGACATGATATTTTGCCGTTTTTATAGATAACAGTACGGAACCCTTCGTGCGCAAATCCGACTCGCGCTTGGCCGATTTTTTACTTTTAAATTGCATTAGCTGAATATCGCTTAGAGACCGTTTCTGATTCTGTTTGTTTTTCATGTGTTTAAATGGCCAACACTGGTGTCAGATGTACATGCTGCCTAAGGCATATTTATTTACAATTACGGTACATATATAATCTCTGCGTTTCATAATAAGAGTGCTGATAAGGCCACGAATTTCAGAGGGACTTTGTAGAGTTTACTTACAAAAAGGCCTGGAGATTTATTTTATTGAAGCCAAAACTTTCTTACAGCTACTGATTATAGGTATGTAAGTTTATCTGTATAACTTACCTGTTTTCAGCTATATGTTTTTCCTCAATTTCGTCCACAATTAAAGCACATTTACTGACTAAATTAATATTTAATCCCAGTTCACTGCACTGTAGGTATTTTTATTTCACTTATCAAAAGTTGTAAATCCAATCACACATATTTTTAGTACATTGGAAGGTTCAACTGCCGCAAAGATCCAGCTTGACTATCACAAGGAGTGATGGCGTGCCAACAGCTTGAGGAACTACTGCAAACTCACCAGACAACACCTCATTAGCATGTCACAAAATAACATACCCACTACATCTCAACAAAACAATTCAATAATGAATTCTTTGTGTACCTGACATAAAGCATGTATTTCTACAAGCGTTAAAATCTTGTTATTTTAAATTATTAAGAATTATGGACCTTATGGCTATGGTAATAAGATAGATTTTGTGTACTGGGGAAAATTGAGCATGGTGCGGTTGCGCTCCTGGCCACGCCTCTACAATATTGACATAGAACCCGATTGGTTCAGTCTTCGGACTCTACGTAGAGACAATCTTGCGCAGTGGTGAAGAATTAGCCTCTCTTGTTTTAGGAAAATAAAAAGCAAATAACTTTAAGTCTTCTGTAAATCTAAATGTAAATCTTCAATTTCAGCGAAAAAGACATAGACATTATGATTTAAGCACCGAGGTTGATACATAATTTTGTAAATTTCACAAAAAAATATGACATATTTAAGATTTCATCAGTATCCGATATCCGATCCTATTTGATTAAATCTAATTCGAAATTAAAAACACCAATCATTTATCAAGAGTGTTAAGTTTTTTTTCTGTTATCTTTATTAAGAAAATATAGCTAATGCAAAAATTATAAGGTATTTGGATTGAAATTTATTTAAAAAATAAAATCTTACGGAAGTAAAATATGTTAAACCTACCATCAGATATGATACCCGAAGTTTCCAACCGTGTCACAAGACACCCATGTACAATAAATATTAAATCTTCTAAAAATTTACCCGTCTCTGTAGGGATTGGGGAAAAAGCTAAAAAGTGAAACTTTTAGTAAACAATTAGGTACTTTAAGTGTGCAGATAGTCCAAAAGACCTGCAAAACATCTCAATGGCAACAATATTGCGTCGCAAAGTTAAAATTTTGCAGTAAACTAGATAGGTCTTGAACGACAAATAAAGGAAAACTATAAACTTGATTTTAGATCTAAAGTACAATATTTTGTAGTGACGGCACGGAACCCTCAATGTGCTAGTTCGACTCGCACTTGGCCGTCATTTTCCTATATGAAGTAAATAGGTGGTTCCATAGTTCTTGTCTCCGTAAATTTTCTATTAGTTTTAGCTATCAGTATAAATAAAGCTATATTAATATTATAGAGGTTCAAGGGATGTCATCCAGGGTCAGGGGCGTCAACTTCAACTGCCCGTCCGGTGGTTGCAAATATGGCATTGGATAAGCGCGCCCTACCTCCCGAACTGCTATCTACTTGCTTTTACCCCATTCATCAGGGTGAAAAGTATCCCCATATAAGGTTTATTCCCTTCACAGTACAAATTCCTATCCATCTCCAGCGTCGGAAGCACAATCCGCCTTCATATCGTGGTGAGTATGGCAATATCCTCCCACGGAACGAAGAATCGGGCTGCCTTTATCCAACAGTGGACTTCTTACGGCTGGGATGAACATTATAAAGAGGAAAAATTTAATGATATGTTTAATAATTGTAATGGATAAACTCAAAAACGACTGAACAAGTTTTAAAAATTATTTTACAAATTACTTTTTTAAAGGGTTTGTAATAAATTAATCACTTATTACCTACTTACAAAGTTATTGTTTGAATTTTATTCATTTTTAAATGTAAATATAATATGTAAATATACTCATTTATCAAATTAGATTTAAAAAAAAATTGTCGTCGGCGTTTTTGAATAATATTCAAGATGAATATCTACTCCCCCCTCCAGGCTTTACTTTAAATGAGTGTCAAACAAAGGGCCTGATAGTGTACGTAGGTATATCGGGTCGGCTGCCGTCAGCTAGTCAGCATTCCAACGCCCGCCTCACCCAGTTACGGTCTGCCGGCAAAGTGCTAATTGAAAAAGGAAACCTCCAACAACGACGAGCTCAATGCTCTCCACAGAAATGTTTCATTTTTAAACATCGTCGTGACCGTTACCTATAACAGATCGGTGCAGTTGCTAGCATTTATGTCGATTTGGAAAAGTCTACATTGTAACGATTCTTAGCATCCTCCCAACATACGTCTTATAAGCTATGACGATTACATAGCTTTAATACAATTTCACTGATATTAATCACACTCAAAAAGAAGATTTATTTCAAAATCTCCTGAGTTTCAAAGAATATATATTAGTTGAATCTTTTATGAGCAAACGAGCTAACTACTAACGAGAAACAAAACACTTAATGGTAAATGTCATCGTCGCTGTACTATGGACATCTGCAACATCAGAGTTGAGAGTTTTTGACTTAGTGCTGCCAGCCTTTTTTGAAGGAATCTAGGTCATAACTATGGGTAAAAACATTGGAAGGAAGGTCGTTCCGCAGTTTACACGCGAAGAAAAAAAACAGATCTAGACAAAAGTGTTGTTGTAGATCGCCAGGGATCCAGGTGATGAGCATGAAGCCACGGCACGTAGTACGATAGTGAAATTTCACTGAAGGGCCAAATCGAAATATTCTTCAAGCACTACCTTTTAAAAACGCTTAGTGCTCCTTACGTTTTGTATGTCAAGCGGTTTTAAATTATTCATCAGCTTCAGATCGACAATTCGAGCAGCTTTCTTTTAAATACGTTGAAATGGAAGAAGCTGATGGTGTGTGCTCCAAGCGCAGAGATGAGAACAATACTCCTTATGAGGCCGTATTTGAGCTTATAGATCATCAACCGATGTGCCGAATCGAAATATCGTTAGGCTCTAATAAGCACACCTAGCCTCTTTTTTAAGTGACTTTAGCTATATCTCCCAAAGCTTTTAAATGATCGCGAAACCTCGGAATTATTCAAAATGCCTAGAATATATAGCCTGTCAGAGATGTTAAGGGTAGTGTCCTGAAGCTAATCAAAGAAGCTTTTTTAGGAGCAAATGCGCCCAAAAAATACCGTGGCTGCGTTCGATTAAACTTGACAAGATTGAACGGACGTCAATGCGAGACTTGGTCGAGAAGAGGATCAATATCAGACACAATCCTGTTTCCTATCCTCCACAGAAACGAGTACCGCCAGCACGGCCTTTATATACCTAAGGCATCGCCAGTGCTATAATCTAATATGTATACTTCACAGATCAATGTAAATAAGCAAAACAATACTTCCAGAATATACCATATATCAAGTTTTGTATTTATTTTGGCATACAGTACAAAAGTAATTATTTCAAGCGAAACATGAAATGCTTTTTACGAATAATTTTATTCTGATTTTTTTATTGAGATTTACGAGTATTTAACTTTTTAAAAGCTTAAAATATATTTTCCTTTCAGGTAGAGTAGTGCCTAAGTATGTAATTAAATTGTTAAAAACATAAAAAAAAACATATTTTGAGAAACGAGATAAAGTTGACCTATTTGATGTATAAACTCACCCCGTCCCTTCCTAGAAACTACTGACCAAAAATCTCTTTGTTTGCACAAATAATCTTGTGCTCTGTGGTTTGGCTCCAACTTCCATATTTGCCAAGAACTGTATCCAGAATTTTAGGAGACTCTTTTTGATAAGAAATAAAATATCTGAGTTTAAATAAAATTTTACCGCTATATGCGTATTAAAAAAATAATAGATACATATATCTTCCTGAATTATTATAAATATTATTTTTACAATTTCCTACAAATGAAAGACTACGCCGTAGTACATACCCATGCTACAATAGCTACGAGAAGACTACTAATTATTTAATTCAAATTTAAAAAATACAGTACTTAACACCACAGAGGGCAAATGCTTATACCCCTAAGAGATAAAATAATCCTGACTTATATTTTTTATGCGGTTATAAATTTATATAACATAAATTACGTATTACCTACGTACTTGCTGTAAATACGGTGTGAGATAGTCATTACTTCAACAGATGCAGCGCACGCGTCGCATGCTGCGTTGCGTTGCACCCACGAGTCGCGCTTGCTCAGGCGAGCCGCGGGCGCGATCCCCGGCGCAGTCTCTGTTTATTCGGAGTCTTGTGCTAACTCCGTCGTTTAAACACTACGTGCTAGCAGAGCATGAATTAACTTTTCATATAAATAAAATTCACGCTACTCTAACCTCCTGAAATTAACACCTTGGCGTAAATACCATTTAGTCTCGTGCCATATGGCTTCCGTGGATTTTTACATGACCGTGTCATTTATGGTTTACGAGATTATGTAGGTGCCTTAATTGATAGGTGAGATAATAAAATTAATTGAGTGCCTGCTCGATGGCTGTAACGGTAAATCCGAACGGTGCATTGTAAATACTCAAATAGTCGTTTCGTTTCCATTCTGGAAACTAAAAATTCTGCCATGTGGTGTTTGATGAACTAATGCTGAATCATGTTTGGATAAAAATCTAGCATATTGGATCAGTTTCTCAAGTTAACAGATAAGAAGGTACAGTTAGGCATTTTGTGTACTGAGCCCAAACTAAAGTTACGATGCACTTTTCTGCGTGATGTTAAAATAGCTAAGTAAGTAGGATAGGTATACCTGGCATATTTTGCATAATAGTTTAATTCATTTCAAAAGGAGTTTGAGCTAAACACTGACAGACTATCTAAATATCTAATCTCCTTGACCAACGTAAATTAGTTTCACCAAATATTTTTGAATCAAACTATGAAGCGGTTAGCATACCGCTAAAGATAGCAACTTTTATTATTTACTTGATAGAAAATCACCAAGTAGGTAAGTGTATTTCGCACTGCAGCCACAACTGCCTAGTATATTTAGGGTCCCGTAGCTAGAATGTTTTTCTCCAAAATCCTTTCTTATTTATATGAAATCGTTTATTTCAGACTATTTACATTTAAAATAATTCTTATTTACGCTAAATTAAATATTATAAAATAATTTTACGCTAATCCTCGAAGTCGCGTACGTGGGTATTGTCACCCTGCGCTATTCTGGCCGATATGGTGCCAAACGCGTTTGAAGTCCCACTGGGAAGGCTCTATGTAACAAAGTCTTTCTTATAGTATGTATGTGTGAATAGTTGACCGGCATCGTCATTTTAACATACTAGTGAACAATATACAACTTGTGTGCCGTGCCTACGGGGCCCCTGTAGCATGGCACGCGCGACTACGTTTATCGCCTATCGCCATCTTCTTTTCCATAGTAATATTAAAGAGCGAAATAAGGATAGTTTATTATATATTAACGGCGTCGCGGACGTCATTTCAAGGGTGCAGGTAATTAATTACACGCACTCTAATCTTGGGGCGATGCAAGTGAGATAAACAGTGGGATTTATCTGGCTATTGGGAGCCGGAGAGAAATGAGACTGGACAAAAACGGTACTACGAATTATTATGTGATTTGGAAGTGATTCACATACAAGACGTAGTAAAATTTAATCGCAATGAATAGCAAGTAATGACTACGCGTAATACGGGAATAAAACCAATAGTAAAATAGTACATAGTACTTAGTCACAGATAAAACGTAAAAAGCAGTGTTTGGTATCTCTATATATAATATACATCTAAGACTTATTACTACTCATACCGTAGGTTAGTCTTGAGATCCTAACGTTATATTTAAGGTAAGTTATTATGTAGGCAACGTTTTAAAACTTTATTGCGGATAATTTAAATTTACTTTATGTACTTAAAATCGTACTAAAATTTCGGAAAAACTGTTTTTTTGTGCTATAGGTAAGACCTTATACTTCAGAACAAAATAAATGATAGATAGATGATAGAGAGCCTTATAAGTAGGTTTTATATATTTTTAGACATAAACGGCCATATTTTTTGACCATCCTCTTCAAAGTTCTTCATTGCACATTGTTAAATATAAACGTGTTTTTACCACTGATCCATGTTTTCTGTACAAAAAATCCCTCTCAACCGCGCAACCCATCCTGCGCACGCAACATAATTTTTAGCTTGTTTTGTGCGTACAAAAACAGCGCTGCGCTAAGCCGTTGGCAAGGTAAATATCCCTCGCTACGCAACATCGCACATCTCTAGTGGAAACGTAGCCTCAACTTATATTCAAACTAAGATTATTTAATTTTATGGTATATAGTCAAAGTGTTCAAATTACATAGCCAGCCCATTATTTATCATGTTCATTAGCGATAATCGATCAGTAAATAAATATACAGATCCCATAAACCAAAAACCAAACACTCGGTCGTGTCGAAGCACGGTGTAAGTACGTTGCTCTCACCGTGTGCTCTATTAGCTCTACCTACTGCCTGCCTCCACTTTACGATTCCGTACGTAAACTTACAAACAAAAGTCGCGTCGAGTATCCGCCATACTCGTCCACTTTTGTGTTTAAACATGTGTTTGAGCGTGGTGACATGAAACGTGTTCGATAATTATTGGAAGGATCAATAACGCTACGCCAACTATTCGTCTCTGGGTAAACACGGTTTATGAGCACGCCGGCGACGCTCCACGTTTCTATTTGAATCTAATTTCAACGTTCGGTGTATTTAACAACACGTCTGAGACATTTAAATATTGGTTAATGTTTCGAGGTAAAAATACAGTTTTTGAAACGATAACTGATTTTGAAAGCTAGCAAAACTGATTGAACGATTTTCGTGTATTGAAACTAATCGACTTATTTTTATATTTTAGAGATTTAAAATTACATACAACAGGTACGTAACAAAAGAATACTGTACCTCAGTATTCCTTAAGGATAGTAAGTATCGTATCATAAGGAGTATTAACCGACTTCAGTAAAAGTCGGTCTGTCAATAACCTTTTTCTCAGGAACGCGTCGAGGTATCAAGTTGAGATTTATACCAAATCTTAGGTCTACTGTCCCTTGGAGCTGTGAAAAAATCAAACTTCTAAGCTAACGCAATTAAAAGATTCAGCCTTTAATGCCGCAAATTTTCGTGTTTTTTCGACATTCGCAAGGGAATCAAAACCACAGGGTACTCCCCGTGAACTCAGAATCGTGAAAATTGGTACGAAGCAACGTCTTATAGCACAGATAAAGAAAAAATTGCGAAAAACATATTTTTTTTATTATTTCATAATAAAAAATATTTTGAATAATTTTCGAAACTCGCAAGGGAATCAAAGTCTACAGGGTACTTTCCTGTAAACTTAGAATCATGAAATTTGGTACAAAGCGACGTCTTATAGCACAGATAAAGGAAAAATTGCGAAAAGCATACATTTTTAGTTACATCACATAATAAAAATATTTTTAATTTTTATGCCGCAAATTTTTGACATTCGCACGGGAAACAAAACATACAGCGTACTTCCCGTGAACTCATAATCTTGAAATTTGGTACGAAGCAACGACATATAGCACATATAAAGGAAAAATTGCGAAAAGCATACATTTTTAGTTACATCATAGATATAATAAAAATATTAAAATTTTTTATGCCGCAAATTTTCGACATTCGCACGGGAATCAAAACCTACAAGATACTTCCCGTGAACTTATAATCTTGAAATTTGGCACTAAGCAACGTCATATAGCACAGATAAAGGAAAAATTGCGAAATGTATAAGTTTTTAGTTACATCATATAATTAAAATATTTTAAACTAGCTTTCGCCCGCAGCTCCGCCCGCGTCAATGTCGATCCCTCGGGAACAGTAAGTACTTTTACCCGGGATAAAAGGTAGCCTATGTCCTTCTCCGTACTCCAGAGAACTTGTATGCAAAATTTCATAATGATCGGTTGAGTAGTTACGGCGTGAAAGCGTAACAAATAAACAAATAAACAAACTCACTTTCGCATTTATAATATTAGTAAGGAAGTATAGATAATATATAGTATAGATTTAAGTTTTGAAGTAATACTATTAACTATCTAAATAAAGAAATATCTATTACGCAATCGTCCGACGCTGATCGCCGGTTTACTGGTATGTTTTAAAAAATAGCATGAGTATATGCGCTTCCGCTGCGTGGCGCAGCAGACACAGGATGACGAATTTACACCCACGTGGCAGGCGGGGCAAACAGCGCGGGTGTTCGACACGGCCAATGACAAGCGAATTCGATTTTCAAAATCTGTTGAATAATCATGATTTCACATACATCACAAAGCCTATGACCATAGAGTTAAAATTGTCATGACACTCGGGGGAAAAAAAAGGGTTCTAATCTAAGGACACCTTATTCAAAATCGATAGTCGTTTACGCTACAGGAGGTTACAATGGAAGAGACATGCTTACATAAGTACATATAAGTATATGCTCGAAAAATATGGGGGATATTTTCCCTTCATGTTCTAGATAAGTCAGACAAAAAGAGTAGGAAAAGAAAACACATGTAGGTACCATCAGCAACGTACTTCTCTTTCCGGGCAAAATGTAAATGCCGATCAAGAGAATGGGCATACAATAGAGAAAACGAGTCAATAGGCGATGCGGCTACCAACTAAATTGGGCCTTCAGTTCTTATGGCCCTTGGCTCTGTCTGCCCCGTAAGAGATAAAGGCGCAATGAGTTTGTATTTATGTATGTATGTAATAAGTATTTATCAATGCACGCTCTACCAACTAAGTATACTTACATTTTTTGCAGCGTCTTTAATTTACTTATCAAGCCGCTGTTTGTTTACAACAAAAATATTTTAATGAAGCCAAAATCATCGTGGGAGGCAATATGCAAATCATTTTACCTGTAAACTTAGCGTCCAAGACAAATAAATGTACCCTATCCTGTCGTAGGCTCGGTTTGCTTAGGTTTACGATGCGTGTGTAAAGTGCGATTATTTCTCCAGCCATTGATGGTGCCGATGCCGAAGTCGACAATCGACGGAATGACAGAAAAGCTTTTATGCATGCAGGCAGTATAGTTAGACTAGCTTTTGCTTATACGCTAGCATTAATGTTAAAGAATTAGATACCTGGAGAACAGTACAATATAATTTTCCAGTTAGACTGAAAGGAGAGGCCTATAAATCCATCATAATATCTGTCCTTTTCTTCTTCGTCCGGTGAAGCGTAATCAGCGCAACGACGACACGAAACTCCCGCATCGCGGCAACCTCCGTGTCCGTGACATAGCACACAAACAGCAGGACTGAATTTGCCGGTTTACGCAAGACATGGCCCTCATGTCTTGCATTAACCGGCAAATTATATAGCCAATATGAAACAGTTCATTTTCCATTCTGATCTGACCGGGAATCGAATCCGGGACCTCCGGTGTGGCAGCCTACTAGGCCACAGAGCTCGACGAAGTTACAAGTTACATACCAACATAATCGAAATAAAAGCAACGTATATCTATTTTAGTATTATGTATAACTAATTAACGGCTGCGTGGGAGTGAAAAGTGTTACAAAGATAAGAAAAATATAACCAAGACAAAGAATATATATTCACTACGCGAAACCAAGAACAATACATTCTAATCTTCTCACTCAATTGGGGTGTAAGTAAGACTGATAACAGTGTTAACGATAACAAACTATTATCTATAGTCAAAAATGCATGCCGTGGGGGTTAAATAAGGGAAACAATTTTGTATGAAATTTCGGAGTGTTCAAAATAAAAACATGAAATGATGCAGGTAATTATATGTAGATATAAATAAGATCTCTTATATTTTTTTAACGAAAGTCATCCCTCAGAAAAGTCACATAGGGGTAGTGTTTTAGAATGGAAACTCTAGTATTTACCAAGTTATTGTTTTAAAAATCAGTATTATACTCAGTCCGAGATATACTTAGGTAAATTTTATTCCAGAAAATCCTTCCGCCGATTACTGTGTAATATATTCTAATTTACAAATAACTAGATATATGTAATACTTTAAAGCGCGAGGTGTTTTTAACTCCCCGTATTGATTTTAAATTAATTACAGACAAGAACATTCTATAACAGGCATATTGCATAATTATTTTTGTGTGGATATGGAAAGACCTTCCAAAAATAAAAACATCGGTGAAAAAAAATAAATTTCTAAACTTCTTACATAACAAAAAATCTTTCAGATATAAAACTTAGTCATAGATTTTTAAAGATTTGAAACTCAGAACAAGGACTTTGTTTTTGTTCTGAGTTTTGAAAACGCTTTGCTTTTTTTTAATAATTTCTAAAAAGCTTATAAATTCGTGCGTGACCTCACGAGTAAACTCTTTATACGGGTGGCGGCATGAGAACTTTAGATAAATATTCAATATTTTATTTATGTAGATTTAGATTATCCGTGAAATTGTTTATTAAGATATCAAATTAAAAGTATTCTTAACGTATTTTTAGATGGATGTTGTTTAAACGGTTAGCAGAATATTCGTATTTTTGTTAGCAAAAAAAAAATGTAATCATTCAGCTAAAAAAGCTAGTTGGGCAGCAACTTATGGTCAGCAAAACTTCTTTTCTGCCCTCAGTCGTTCCGGGTGGAAAGCCAAAGCTAATTCATATGTTTTCTCTGCTGCCCCAATTGTAAAATCTGCTGCCCAAATAATTATTTAGCGGCCCAGCTAATTACTTTTCTTTTAAGATATAGGTATATCAGAATCATTAAAAATATGTTCAGTTAATTTCAATATCAGTCCAATATCGTTTTAAGTTAGGGTCTAGATCTAAGGTCAGTTCGAAGACCAGCAGGCCTACTTGCTAAATTTTGACAATTTGAGTACCTACGTTTTGATCGCCACTTCGAAATCCATATCCTTATACTTACTCATATTATAAATGCGAAAGTGAGTTTGTTTGTTAAGCTTTCAGGCCGTATCTACTTAACCGATAGGTATTATAAAATTTTGCATCTTGGAAGTTCTCTGGTCTCTCATCCCG
Source organism: Elegia similella (assembly GCA_947532085.1). Classification (NCBI taxonomy): domain Eukaryota; kingdom Metazoa; phylum Arthropoda; class Insecta; order Lepidoptera; family Pyralidae; genus Elegia; species Elegia similella. Next base: position 16,674,545 of record OX383930.1, read on the forward strand.
GAAAAACGTATTGTTCCCGAGGGAACGACGTTGACACAAGCGAACTGAGGGCGAAAGCTAGTTTAAGATATAAATAAACCTAAATTTGGATATGGATTTGAAGTGACCGTCAAAACGTACACCGTAGTTGTCAAAGGTTAGCAAGTAGGCCCGCATGTGGGTCGGGGTTAATTACAAGATTGTACGCTTTGGGACAGATTCGCTTTACCTAAGACAGATTCGCTCTACGACAGATTCGCTTTATAACACAAATTGTACAGTCGTGTCAATGATCTAATGATCTCCAAGAGACGCATTTTTAAAAAAACATATGAGCACCACACGAACAGTTGTCTGCATAGATTTAAAAAAAAACTGTGTGACTTCATACTTCTATGGTTGTCTGTAATCAAATCTTGCAAGTTAAATTTGATCCACTTCCCGGTTACCGAGTGAGCTAAAATCGGATGACAATACAATATTATGGAATCGTTGCGCTGGTCTGATGATGGAGTAGCAAGGTGGCCATAGGAACCACGGAATAATAAACCTCAGAGGAAGAGACGTGTAGGCGTGACCCGCGTGCCGCAGTTAAGCACAGCGAGTCTTAACCCGGCTCAATTGCTCTGTTGTTGCTGGTGTGACGCGACGTGTGGCTGCCGGTGTGTTACTTTGCGTGTTTCTTAAAAAAACTCTTAAAAATGACTCGATGCTCTATCCTTGAGTGCAAAAACAATAGTAGTACTAAGAACTTACTACGATCAGGTGTTTCTTATCATCAATAAGTCGCTATTTACTCTGTATTTCATAAATTTGTTTTAGCAATAACCTCTGTCTATTTAATTGAAAATAAATATTAGAGTAAATAAAAAATTACACGTATGCCTATTGAGATAAAGTCTAAAATTGTATGATGCCTCGACCATGTACGCCATCTAGTGGCGAGTGGTAGAATCAGAAATTACGACACAAGGCGAAGTAAGCCATTCTATTTAATAGGGTTGTGATATCATCGAATATCGATTTGTAAAAGTATTAATTTTTGAATTATATATGCACACGCTTTTCATTGTCACTGTGTACTAGCTTTCGCCCGCGGCTCCGCCCGCGTCAATGTCGATCCCTCGGGAATAGTACGTTTTTCCTGGGATAAAAGGTAGCCTATGTCCTTCTCCGCACTCCAGAGAACTTGTATGCAAAGTTTCATGATGATCGGTTCAGCAGTTACGGCGTGAAAGCGTAACAAACAAACAAATAAGCAAACAAACTCACTTTCGCATTTATAATATTAGTAAGGATAATACTTTAAATTTAAGACTAAACCTACAAAACATTTACAAGCAAAAAGACCCGGCAGTTCGTTGCCCTACAATGCTCAGAAGGCTGGCAGCATTGCCACGATAGATGGTAATGCTGATTTTTGTGCAAGGCCAGTCCTGGTCAAAGAAAACATCTACTGACTTTCAGTTGAAAGTCAGTTGATGTTTCCTGTTATATATAATATATTATTTTAATAAATAAAACTAAAAATTAATTAAATCTTAAATAAAAACCTACCTATAAATATAATCATATTCATTCATTTATAATATAAAATACAGATAAAAAAATTATAATATAATTATGTTCCCGAGAAACCGCTATTGAAACTAGTTTGTCTTGAATTCTATAGAATAAACTAATTTGGCCTAGGATGAACTGATTTTAAATATTGTTTAATTATGTATGGTAGTTTAAGGGGTATAATAATAAAATATAAGAAATAATGAACAAATCAAACAGATTGAGCCAAAGTAAGTTCAAGACTTGTGTAATGGGATACTAAACGATCCTATATTTTATAAACTAGCTTGCGCCCGCGGCTTCGCCCGCGTCAATATCTGGAATAGTACTTTTTACGTAACAAATAAACTCACTTTCGCATTTATAATATCAGTTTATAATATTAGTAAGGATACATAATATAGATAAACATCCAAAACCCACGTCAAATCTGAAAAATATCATTTTCCATCTTGACCTGACCGGGGTTCGAACCCGGGACCACTCGTGTCGCAGGCTGGCATGTTAACTACTGCCCCACGGAGGTCGACTGTAGTCGGTCAGTATAGATCACAACAGTGAGGTCATTTTTAGAAACCAAGATGGCGAATGCTACTTTTCAACAATAATTATTGAATTACAATGAATTAACACCAATTTTAGAATCGATCGATTTCCTAGCGTCATTAGCAAAAAGATATGAACCCAATCCCTATTTGAGTAGCAAGGACATTATTGATAAAACATTCTAGAAGAATAAATAAGGGAGTTCAAATTGAAACCTTAAATCTTAGTGAATAGGGTGTAAAATTGTGTACAACTTTTAAGTACGACATCTTTTGGCGAATGAATGAATGAAATATTCTTTATTGCACCAAAATTAAGATACATTATTTGGATAGCTGAACTAAGTAGTCTGAGATCGTTAAAAGCACATTGAAAGCAGCCGACGTAGCATATGCACGCTGTCATAAAAACCACAAAGTGTTATTGCTTAATTCTACTTTATGGCGCAAGAAATAAGGTTTTTCTTTTTGTAATGCAAACTGATTGTTATTTCTTTGTGATTCCAAGAAATTATAAGCTTTCTAATTCGTTAAATTTCAGTGTGCGTAAAATGTTATTGTGTGAGTTTGGCGACAGCGGTTTTCAATAAAAATATATGCTATGCCCTTTCCTCTTGTGTTTTAAATTCCGTGATAGGAACTGTTAAACTAAACAAGGTTCAATCAAAAGCTATTTTAAAAAAAAACTTATTTTTAAAGTTCCGTACCTCAAAAGGTAAAAAGGAACCCTTATAGGATCACTCGGTTCTCCGTCTGTCAGTCGGCTGTCAAGAAGACCCTTTTTCCCAGGAACGCGTGTAAGTATCAAGCTGTAATTCATATCAAATATTCAGGTCTACTTTCCCTTAGAGCTGTAAAAAAAATCAAACTTCTAAGCCAACGCAATCAAAAGATTTAGGATTTAGCCGTCAATGCCGCTAATTTTCGTGTGTTTTTTCGTCATTTGCAAGGGAATCAAAACCTACAGGGTACTTCCCGTGAACTCAGAATCGTGAAAATTCTTCGTCTTATAGCACAAATAAAGGTAAAATTGCGAAAAGCATACATTTTTAGTTACATCATATAATAAAATTCGTTTTAATAATTTTTAACTTATTATAGATAACGGTACGGAACCCTTCGTGCAAGAGTCCGACTCGCACTTGGCCGGTTTTTTTTAATGCGCTTTCAAAACGTATAGTAATCATGTGATTACAAAACCGTTTTCAAATTCGAAAAGCATTTTGAATTAGGTATATTGGAACCAAACGTGTTGGTGAAATAAAAAATTAAATAGTAATATTAATGCATATATTTTGTTTTATTATAACATTGAAAAAAATATAATGTTTAAGTGAAAATTTGCATAATTGAATTGAGTTCAAGGGTTTTCACTCGCTACTCCCGCAGTGGCTAACACAACAATACCCTGGGGGCACAACACAACATCCTTAACGTATCATACAGTCCTACACTACAAACACTGGGAAGTAGCTCGATGGACCCGCTTGTGATACCTCGAATAGATTACAATCTTTCTTCAATCTACCACCTTTGGAGGTGAATTTGAACACAGCCTATAATAATAAAAACCCACTGCCGCAAATTTCAAAGCCCCGCATACATCTCCAAATATTAATCGGAACTAGCTAACTAATCTAATATCGAAACATCACTTCGTATCGAAGTATTTTCAATAGACATAAATACTTTGAATTGTTTCGCGCTTGCTACTAATTACATCAGTAAATCGACGCAACTCACTGGAGCCTAAGGGACTAGCTATACGAACGATAGTACCGCAACGAATTGACGATTTTAAAATGTAATGACACGAAATCTCCGTACCGATACAATTTATATTAACATAATCTGTGACGCAACCATTACTTCGCCGATCGTTCATGCAGCCGGTCCCTAATTTATTGGAAGGATTCAAGGAGCGTGCCAATTTGGTAGGGCAGTGAGCGATGTGCAATATCATAACAGCAAGAATGACACTTCAACTAGTAGTCTCCATATTCATCCGTATCCTATGCGAAAAAATAACACTGAATAGAAGTGACATTCTCACCGAATCAGGTAGGCAATTCTCTAGGCCGCATAGTCATTATGATTTTAAGAATAATATACGTTGCCTTTTCACATTCGTTGTAACTGAATTGCCAAGTAAACAATAAACCGCGTTTTTAGAACGTGATAAATATAATTTAAAACTATGTCTTTATATCTCAATATTACATACAGATGCATAGACAAGTCTTGATTTAATTAAAGTACACTATAATTTCTGACAAGCCGTAAAGAATTGCATCCCTGTAGCGGACGACGACGGAGGAGCACTTTACCGTATTTGATCAACAAAACACTTCTTTAAAATCAACGCATCGATTTCCCTTCTCATATCTTAACTCCATATCCCTATGCGAAGTGCTTACCGCGGCTCATTTATAAATCACTGCCATAAACTACCTTCTTAACTACCCCCTATATAAAAAGTTATACAATTTAACCAGATAACCTATAAAAATCTACAAAATCACAATTATCTTCAGTTTTTCCGTTAATCCAAAATGAAGATTAAGAAGCCACAAAAGAGCGAAAATCAATTAATAACAAATGCAGACATATTGAGCTCTAAAGCAACTCTAACAAACAAAACGACAGGGGGCACCCTCAATAACTAACGTCCAGCTGAGTAGATACTAAAACCAGTTCATCACTTCGCAACTCTTGAGTGCTTAGCAAACCACTTTAAATTATATTCAATCGAAATATAATTTTGGCAGAACTTACTCGAACTGTTATCAAATGATTGACCAAGGGCAAGAGTCGATGCCACATAGTGTGTGGTGTTTTGCTAAACCATATTGTTGTGAAACTAAAATGTTGCACATATACAATAGCATTTTACATAAAAGTTGCTTAGTGAAAACAGGCCTTAAATGTATAATTTCCACTGATAGAGTAAGGTCGGAACGGATTAACATTTCAACAAAGAAAATTGGACTTTTTATACAGAAGTAAAATTTCATATTTGTATGAAATAAACGACAATAGAATCGACTCAAGGTGGACGTTAGCAGCTACCGCTACGCCATTCAAATATGGAATGTATCTGCTAAAAATAAGGTCCAATTTCCTTTGTAGCTTTGCAAAGGCGCCGGCTAGACAGTCGGTGGAAATTATTTATAAAGACGGGACTCGAAACACGACTAGAACTGACAAATGCATGTCACCGCTGTCGATTTACATTAATCAGCGGTATCCATGTTTTTGTCTATTAGCCATTCACACCAGTCATGTTTGCGATCGTATCTAATACAATCATTTCCAATCACTCAGATGGCGGCCTTACGCACGCACAAATAATTTGAGCGTGCTTGTGCAGACGCGTTAGGCTGGTTACATACTATGCCGCAGCGCCAGCGGCGCCATCGCCACGGCGATGCCGCTGCACTAGTCTCCCTTGAATCCACATGGGGTTTTACACATCACGTCGCGCGCCGCTAGCAGGCGTCGTGTGTATAACCCCATACAAATCCAAGGTAAAATAGTAGTAGCATAGTGCAGCGGCAGCGCTGCCGCTACCGTTGAAGCGTAGTGTGAAATGGGCCTTACGCCTTTAGTACACCGACACATGTAACAACTTTTCGCACATATTTTTTTATTTGCGCTGATTCCCATCTCATTCGGTGTCGCCGCCGGGTGTAGCCATCAGCCAGTGTACTAGCCCGTCAAGACTGTTTATGGCATATTTTCCTAGAGACCGGAGGGCATTTTATAATGCCATGCAGGTTTTGAGGGCGACAATACGTGTATGTGCTCTCTCGTCGGGTCGGGCGCGGGGGGGGGCTTAGTCCTTGGTGGAGGTGTCCATGGGGCTGGCGGGCTGTAGCAGCGCGGGCGGCGGCGCGGCGAGCGGCGTGGCGACCCCGCCCACCTGCGCTAGCGCAGCCTCCGCGCCCGCGCGCGCGCCAAGAGCCGCGCCCATAGGCACCGCTGGCTTCACGAAGCGGTCGTTTGGCCGTCGCTGCAACAAACACATCTACTTCATAAGTTACATACTGCACATCTTTAGATTATGTACTTCCATATGTTTACTAGTCCATTGAAAATTTACATTTGGGGTTGCGTTTGTCAGAGGACGCATTTTATTTTTTAGATATGAAGAGGAACCACCTTCGTGTCAAAAAATATTTTGTTTTTGTAAAATGATTAGAAAAAATGTTATATCGAAAGCTAGAAAAATAAAATTGCGCCCTCTGACAAACGCACGCTAAGCCCAAAAAAATTAACATTGCAATAGACTATAGTATGAGAAGTATAATACCTATACCAATTTTTGGGTAGGTACTTGAAGCAAGTTGAAAGTTTTTTCACATCCCTCTCCTAGCCCTTGTGTTCTCTATTGGGGTATAATAAGAGAGGTATGTGACAATTTTTCAGCTTGCCACAAATACCTGCTCAAAAATTGGTGCCTCGGACTAATACGTTAACATCAGAACCAGTATCGAAAAAAATACTTGGCGACTTTGTTTTTACAAAAATACTAGCAGCCCGCCCCGGCTTCGCACGGGTATACGGGAAGACATAGGTATTTAAATAGCCTATGTTCGTCAGGGATCATGTAGGATTCTACTGGTGAAGAATTTTTCAAATCGATGCAGTAGTTTCAGAGCCTATTCTGTATACATGTTTATAATATTAGTGTAGAAGTGTAGATGTAGATTACAAGTGAATTGAGCTGTTTATATCCAGCCTACAATAGGATCACTCTATTTCTTCCTATGGATGTCATACGACGCAGCTATGCAATAAGGAAAAAAGGTCCAGCATTTAGCTGAAAAGCACAGCTAAGGAAGATTAGCGTCATGCAGACACCCTGCCTTAAACCACGATAGCACACACGAGTGTCAAACAAATCTACTAGATCCAAAAACATTTCTAATCGGGTATTCAAATTTCGAACTGAAACAGGAATAAGCCCATAAAAAAAATGGTTTTAGACTGCGAGATTTTGTTTCATAATCCAAATTTAGATTAAACTAATTTCGGCTTCGCGTCATGCTTGTAAAGCTGCATGTTCACTGCATCGGACTCGGAGCGTACTGTTATACCCTATAATAATACGAGGGCTAAACTTAGTAAGCATTTTTACTGTTTTCTAGCCTCGTCAGCATTTTGTTTGCCTCATGGCTTCCTTTATTTTAGTTATAGTTCAGTTAGTATCTGGAGCCCGGAAAAGCAACAAGTCGGGATACAGTGCCAAATTAATTAAGTGTATTTTTGGGTTTTGAGTGAAATAAAAGTGTGGTTTAAGTGCGTGGTTTTTTTTAAAAAAGACCGACAGGGACTTCCTCACAACAATTTTGGTGTCAGAAGTGGGATGTTGTAAGTGGCTTCCGTTGAAGTCCTTTCAAGAACCCGAGGATCCCATCACGGTCTCTGATCGACAGTAAGACTTGAGGATTGACTTGAGGAAGAGAAAATAGTTAATTTATCTATATCTAATTCAAATAAATATGCTAAACAATGCTCTGTATGTAATAAGTCAGGGCACACGTCCTCTGAATGCTTCTTAAAAAATAAAGCTTCTAGTAATTATCCTAAATTTAAAAAAACGTATCATTTTAATCCTAACTCTAACAATAACTTAAATCCTAATTCTATTTCTAATACTAACTCTAATGTGAAATCATGTAATTATTGTAAAAACTTAGGTCACACGATTGACCAGTGCCGTAAGCGTAAATATAACATGCAGCACCGAGGAAACGCTAGCTATGCACAACGTGACTATCAGGCGCCTCGTGGCAACACCACTGGCACGGTAAACATATGTGATGCAAATGAGTCGCGGTTCGATCCCGCCAACACTCAGTTAAACTAATCCCGATTTCGGGCACGTGTCTACCGAAATCGAATGACGTAAATGGCACGACTATACCCACTGTATCTTATACTAAATCTTATACTAATTCTACATCTCAGTCCAAGCAGCTGAGTCCTATTAACTCTTCATCTCAGTCCGAGCTACTGAGTCATACTAAATCTACATCTCAGTCCAAGATACTGAGTCCTACTAAACCTTATACTAGCTCTTATACTAAATCTTATACTAATTCTACATCTCAGCCCAAGCAGCTGAATCCTACTAAATCCTCATCTCAGTCCAAGTTACTGAGTCCTACTAAACCTTCTACTAGCTCTTATACTAAATCTTATAATAAAAATGAAATATCTAAATCCTATCAAGTCAATGGCTCTATACCTATTTATGAGACAGATATAAAAATAAATATCCCTGCCTCATATATTCTTAAAGTCAAGCTACTCTTCTAAACTCTTAAGCCTTCTCGTAGATTCCGGTGCCTCAATAAGTTTAATAAAAAAATCTAGTATGAACATTATACCTCCCTTATCTCGCGAAATCGTTAAATTAAGAGGTATTAATAACACTGAATTCTGTTGCGAAACATTAGGTACATTTGAAATGGATTTCACACTGTCTTCTAGTACTTTTAAATACAAATTCCACGTGGTCAATGATGACGTGTCGCTAGACTATGACGGCATCATAGGTAGTGATTTTCTAGGTTATTTTAAAGCGACCATTAATTACGATTCTAAGTTATTAAACATACAAGGGCATAACTTACAAATAAACTACATACAACCTACTTATATCATCCCGGCCCGTTCCGAGGTTGTTATTGAATGTGCTATATCAAATTACTCGCCCGAGTCTTATCAATGTAATGAGGGTCTCGTACTAGATCAAACCTTATGCAATGGTGTTTATATTGCGAATTGCATTGTCTCTATCAAACCTAATAAAAGAATAAACATTTCTGTTCTGAACACTACTGATTCTGACGTAATGATCAAAGATTATTATGCAGAGGTGCTACCTCTTGACTATGACTTAAATACCTACGAGTACCAAACTGTTAATTCTATTTCTAGTTCTAAATCTGATCGTGTTCAAAAGGTACTAAAGCTCATACGCTGCTCTCATTTAAACTCTGAAGAGGAAAAAGCCCTTTTAGAATGTTGCTCTCAATATACTGATATTTTTCATCTCCCTGATGAACCACTGTCTTATACAAATGCAATTGAACATTCTATTAATTCAGGTAATGCACCTCCAATCCATGTCAAGTCTTATCGCTTCCCTGAATGCCATAAGGAGGAAGTAGATTCCCAAATTCGTAAAATGCTTGACCAAGATATCATTCGCCCCTCTGTTTCACCATGGAGTGCCCCAGTATGGGTAGTTCCCAAAAAATTAGATGCGTCTGGCAAACGCAAATGGAGGATAGTCATAGACTACCGCCGCCTCAATGACGTCACTGTTTCTGAAAGTTATCCACTGCCTCTCATCACTGATATTCTCGACCAATTAGGTCATTCAAAGTATTTTAGTACCCTTGATTTATCAAGTGGGTTTCATCAGATCAAAATGAACCCTAAAGATGCTGCTAAAACTGGGTTCTCAATAAATACTAATTCAAGCAGTTCTGGGCATTATGAGTTTACTAGGATGCCCTTCGGGTTAAAAAACGCCCCTTCAACGTTCCAGAGACTCATGAATACAGCTCTATCTGGTCTCCAAGGTCTCCACGCGTATGTGTACCTAGATGACTGCATTATTTACTCTCATGATCTCGCTAGTCATATTACAAAATTGAGGCTCATATTCGATAGACTAAGAAACTTTAATTTAAAACTGCAACCCGACAAGTGTGAGTTTTTACGTCGTGAAGTTGCATATTTAGGCCACATCATCACCGATAAGGGTGTATCTCCTAACCCCGACAAAGTCAAGGCCGTCACCGATTTCCCTACTCCCACGAATGTTAAGCAAATAAAGTCCTTTCTAGGCCTCGTGGGCTACTATCGCCGTTTCATTGAGAACTTCTCAAAACTAACTAAACCTCTCACGTCTCTTTTAAAGAAGGATGTTACTTTTAACTGGACCCCTGAACAAGACACTGCTTTCCAAATTCTCAAAGATAAGCTTACAACAGCTCCTTTACTACAGTACCCTAATTTTTCTGAACCGTTTGTAATCACAACAGATGCCTCGAGTTATGCTATAGGAGCAGTGCTATCTCAAGGTGATATAGGTAAAGATAAACCTATAGCCTTCGCATCTCGAACTCTTAATAAAGCCGAAGGAAATTACTCTACTACGGAGAAAGAACTCCTCGCTATTATTTTCGCTGTTAAGATATTCCGCCCCTATATTTTTGGGCGTAAATTCAAGATCGTTACTGATCACAGGCCCTTAGTACGGCTATTCAATAATAAGGACCCAGGCAGTAGACTCATTCGCTGGCGTCTTAAACTCGAAGAATATGACTATGAAATAATATATAAACAAGGTCGCCTTAACTCTAACGCAGATGCATTATCTCGTTGCCCCGTAAATGTAATTGATATAAATAACTTACATAACTTATCTTACGAAAAATATTTTAAAATGCAATTTACTAATAAAATACCAACCCTTAATACTATTATAGAAGAACAAAGTCAAGGTTTACCCTTAACTAAAATAAAATCAATCGTTTGTCCAGTCTCTCTAGACTTTGATTATTCTTTGCCCCACTGCGAAGAGATACTATCGCAGCTCGAAGATTCCGCTAACTTACTAAGTTCCGAACGCGAGTTATGTACAATTCAAGCCGTGAATAATAAGAATAGAACTTACTATTTCCTTTATACAAAAGTTCATTACTATGAAGAAACAAAATTTAAAGATATATACAACTTATTAATTAAACTAAGAAATAAAATAATTACCGAAAATCCTGAGGTCACTGAACTTGCTATGCCAGACTTCACGGATCCTTTCTCAAAGATACCTTATACTAAATTATATAACATTATTTCTTATATTTTCCATAACACTAATATTAAAATTTATATATACAAAAATCAATTAATTTATCCAACCCCTGTTGAGGTCCCTAAAATATTAAAAGAAAATCATGACTCAACGGTTGCGGGTCACCCCGGTTCAACACGGATGTATAATCGAATTAAAGCTACCTATTATTGGAAAGGCATGCGCTCTGACATTGAAACCTACGTAAAAAATTGTAAGCTATGTCAAATAAATAAACCCTTACGAAAATCTAACAAAGCTCCAATGGAGATTACTTCTACGTCTACTAGGCCATTTGAGCGCCTAGCTCTCGATATAGTCGGTCCATTACCAGAAGCTGGTTTCCAAAAATTTTAATTTATGCTTACTCTTCAAGATGATCTCACTAAATTTTCAAGTGCCTATCCTATGGTAACTGCTACTAGTGAAGAAATCGCTAGAAATCTAGTTCATTTTATGTCTCTATTCGGTTTCCCAAAAACTATTCTCACTGATTTAGGAACTTGTTTCACCTCAGATTTATTTAAGCAGTTGGCCGAAATTTGTAAGATAAAATCTCTGTTTTCTTCGCCTTACCACCCCCAAACTAACGGCGCCCTGGAGCGCTCACATTCTACCCTTAAGGAATACTTAAAATCCTTTGTTAATGAAAACCAGAATGATTGGCATTGTTACTTATTTACTGCAATTTTATCTTATAATACAACTCCACATAGTACCACTGCATTCACTCCACATGAGTTGTTATACGGTTATAAACCTTATATACCAAATTCTTTATATGATACTAGTAATAATACCACTTATAATGAATATATTAGGGCTTTACAATATAGAATGCGGTTCAGCAGAGAAAAAGCCATTCAAAATATTATAAATAGTAAGGAAAAGTCAAAACAATATTATGATTCTACTTCCCGTGATATCTCTTATAAATCAGGTGATATGGTATACCTGAAATGCCATCACAGATTGCGCAAGGCTCTATCCCCTGTATGGAAGGGCCCTTACAAAATCATTAAGGTTCATAATAAACGTAATGTAACATTACAAGTAGGCCGCAAGCACATAAAATATCATACTAATGAAATTAAGCCTGCTTCATCTTAAATCATACCTACTATTATATATTATTTTCAGAGCTTCTTGCTACGGAAGCCACGCTGATTCGAAGATAACTCCGATTCTTCATAGCCCTGGAATTTATTTTGAACCTACTACGCATATACGGTTTTATAATGATTTTTGGAAGATTGTTACTCATATCGATATTATGTCACTGAAGCCTTATTCTGATAAAATCGAAAATATGTTACATAAATTACTAAATCTCTGTGAAAAACTCCAATCGCAAGAATTAATAGATTGCAAGGATTTCTCTGCTCCTTTAGAGATATTCATCATCATCATCATCATCAGGTCCTTTTTAGTCTCCACTACTGGAGCACGACCCTCTCTGTACTACTAAGGGCCATACTTGGCCAGAGCAGCCAGAGGACTTGGCCTACACTCTCCACGCTGGCCAGACGGGTTGGAGAGGTGTCTTAGATGTTTATAAGCTTTGTTTAGCTTGTATTTCCTAAGTCGCCTTCTACGACATCCACGGGAAGACTTGGAGTGGTCCTATTCTACTCTGCCGGATACCACACGGCTTAGAGATATTAATACAGTCTAATTATGTTAAATTGCAATCCTTATCTCATATGGTCTCAGAACAAACGCCAACCAAGGTCAAAAGGTCCCTAGAGTTCGGCGGTGAAATATTAAAGTTCTTTTTCGGCACCCTAGATGCCGATGATGCACGCAAATATGATGCTGCAATTGAATCTTGTCGGAAGAGTGAATCCGATATCTATCGCTTAATTAAAGATAATATACATATTATAAAATCTACTATAATTTTAATTCTACTATTTCTAAGCTAAATCAAAACGAAGTTAAAATAAACTCCCAAATACATATAATTAATGAAATCTTATCTCAATCAACTAAACTAAATAACTTACTATATCATATGTCTAAGATAAATAACTTACTAAATCTTATTGAAAGCTCCTTGTTAGCTATATCTAACGTACTAGATTCAACCTTAAACGCTATACTATTTTCTAAGGTTAATATTCTACATCCTAGTGTGTTAAGTCCTTTAAGTCTCTATAGTGAACTAAGTAAGCATAGCAACCAAATAAAGAAGCATTTAGACTTACCGCTGCAATTAAATATAAATAACATCCACTCTATTATAGATGTTTCTCAACTTAGTTGTTATTACTATAATATTAAGATTGTTTTTGTTTTGCAAATCCCTTTAATAAGTGACGACAGATACACTGTCTATAAAAATATACCCTTGCCTACACCTCATAATGAGTCACACATGAAAACATTCGCTCTTATTCAACCTACCAGTGTGTACACTGCTTTAAGCGATAACAGAATGCATTATGCTATGCTAGATAACTTAGATAGATGTAAGAAAGTTAGTGATGAATATTCTATATGTGAATTAATAACTCTGTACTCTTGTATTGCAAGCCCAAGCTGCGAGTCAAGGCTGTTGACTGAAGTCATCTTATCGTTACCACCTCAATGTAATTCGAAACTACTATATGGAGATGTAGATATTTGGCAGAAGCTACTTAATAATAAATGAATTTTTGTTCAATCCAGTGTTAATAAATTAACAATAAAATGTGATGACGACATAACTGATAATTCTATTGTTGGTACTGGATTAGTTAAGTTAACTAATAATTGTATAGGTTATTCTAAAACTATGCAACTAATTCCTACTAGTTATTCTACATTTATTACTAAGTCCTCTATAGATATAAGTTTCGATATAACGGCTGACGACTGCTGTAATAGAGAGGTACTTAATAAAACCTTGCCATCTTTGTCACCGTTATCCTTAAGTAAGATAAACTTAGATAATTTAAGATATGCATCTCATCAATTGGATGATTTAGAGAAAGAGATAAATAACATTCAGAGTGAATCTCACTTTATAAAATATGGCACTTATTATTCTACATTCACGTATATCTTAATTGTTTGTTTATTTCTATATTCTATATATAAGTTATATAAGTGTTTTAGAAATCGTAATTCTAATTCCGGATGCTGTATCCAAATTTTCAATCAATGCCATAATAAGAAAATTGTAAGAAATAAATCAAAAATGTCAAGCTCTATTGAGATGTCTAATATCTCTAGTTCTGATGAGGATAAACAATCTGTAAAATCTCTAACATATTATCAACAGAAACATAGGGTTGATTTCCATAACTCTAATAGGAATATAAACATTTAAATTTTGAATTTATATAACAATTCCTGTTTTCTGAAATCTAAACATATTATACTAAGTCTAGTTCTTATCTTAATCTTAATTACTATTTCATAACTATCATGTAAACACTGCATCCCTGACTCAATCTTACTTCGCTTCATCTTAATCGAGATAAAGCTCCGTCAAAAGGGGGGGGCTGTTATACCCTATAATAATACGAGGGCTAAACTTAGTAAGCATTTTTACTGTTTTCTAGCCTCGTCAGCATTTTGTTTGCCTCATGGCTTCCTTTATTTTAGTTATAGTTCAGTTAGTATCTGGAGCCCGGAAAAGCAACAAGTCGGGATACAGTGCCAAATTAATTAACGTATTTTTGGGTTTTGAGTGAAATAAAAGTGTGGTTTAAGTGCGTGGTTTTTTTTAAAAAAGACCGACAGGGACTTCCTCACAACAGTACGGAGGACGGATTTGTTACTTTGTATGGATTTGTGCATTGCATTTCCGTGCCGGAGACCGGTATTTCTGCCGATGACGTCATCGGCATCGACAGTCTTGCTTGGTTAAGGAATATAGTGAAGTTCAAAAAACTCATATGGATGTACCCAAAAATCTATCTTCATCTTTTAATAAATCAGACTATAATGTATGAAACTCTCCATAGATGAGTCTTTAAGAGTTAATATTAGCACCCATATCTTTCTTTGCTTTTGATTCTCTCCTCCTCTTCTGACAAAATTCAGCTAATAACAAAAATATCTTCATCACTATCCTCCATAACGCTAAGCACGTGCAAGCTATGACGACTGCTTTAAAAATGCCGATATTGCCGATGAGGAATCGGAATGCAATGGACGCACCCTATCGGTATTTTTTAAATGCTTTAGTCACTCATTTGTAAGTCTTCTTTACCGCCATTCCTACACAATGTACTATAACCATATCATTTTACAGCGCGATGATTATAATGTAACAGTCTATGTCAATAGCCAAACCTTCGTCTCCGAAACCAAAGTTGCATACAGAAACACACTCGAATAAGCAAGATTACAAGACTTGTAATCACTTAGTGAATATTGTAGTGTTTATCACCTGAGAGTTGAGATGCAGTGCGGGGCGCGACAGCGGCAAGCCTGCGGCATTGGGCAGCAGGGGCGGCGCGTACGGCGACAGCGGCCGCGACCCGCCCGGCGACGACACGCTGCGGGAACGCGCCTGCACATGCAAAATCATCGTTCTTATCTTCAACTTCAGGTCTTTTTAGTCTCCACAGCAGGAGCATAACCCTCTCTGTACTACCGGAGCCATACTTGGCCAGAACAGACCGAGGATTTGCGTTTAGTCGCAAAATATCCAATTCGCAGAATGCCTAATTCGCAAAATGTCCAGCGTTCGCAGTATGTGCATAGTCATCAACTTTGACCAACCAAACCCTGACCGCCAATCACCAAACATGTTCAACTTTTTAAATTTAAATGAATAGTGAAATCAAAGTATTTTTTTTAGATTTTTAGGTTTTATTTTTACATAGATAGCACTCTATATATAGTATAAAACAAAGTATTTTTTTTAGATTTTTAGGTTTTATTTTTACATAGATAGCACTCTATTGCAATGCTGATACTAGAACCTTCCTCTTGAATCACTATTCAGTTTTATTTTAAAAATCAGAGCGGTACGTTTTTCTTAAGTTTTTACCTCCCGCATATCTGTAATCACGTTCTTACTACAGCTAAATCTAATAAAAATTAGGAACTTGTTGATAATTTATTGTTTAATTATCGGATAGAAAAGAAGGCTTTAATTTCTATTTTAGATATTTTTTTGTATAATTATAAAAATAACGAGATAAAAATAAAACTGATTTAACGTATAATTTGACTATTCATTTAATTTCTCAAACACCGGAATTGTAGACACAATAGATAAATAAATAAATAATAAATAAATAAATATATACGGACAAATCACAAAGATTGAGCTAGCCCCAAATTTAGTTCAAGACTTGTGTTATGGGATACTAACTTAACGATACTATATTTTTTAACAGATACATATAGATACACATCCAAGACCCAAGCCAATCTGAAAAAGATCATTTTCCATTTTGACCTGGCCGGGGATCGAACCCGGTCACTCCGTCTCGCAGGCTGGCGTGTTGACCGCTGAGCCACGGAGCTAGTCATATATTATAATCTATTGGTATCCAGCCCAATTGGGCTTCTCGGGGCTTAGCAGATAAAGTTAATAATGTTTGGTGGTAGGATAAGTGATAGGTGGCCAGGATTGGGTTGGTCAAAGTTGATAAATATTGCACATTCTGCGAACGCTGGACATTTTGCGATTTGGACATTTTGCGAATTGGGCATTTTGCGAATTGGACATTTTGCGACCACTAGACATTTTGGGAATTGGACATTTTGTGACTAACCGAGGATTTGGCTTACATTCTCCTCGCTGGCCAGACGGGTTGGAGAGGTCTCATTGATGTTTATGAGTTATTTTGTTTAGAATCTAAAAAAAAGTGTACTTTTCTTTAGATGTAAAATTAAACACCTTGTTAGATTGCTGAAAATCAATATGTGTTTATTTTGCATTTACAATGCTTTTTCGATATAATTTTTCTAAATTAAGAAATAAAATATGGTGAAAAATATTCTACGCGCGCATGGTTTGAACCACCGCCCTTAGGTCTATGTACGACCTATGCTCTGCCAATTGAGCTACCGCATGTTTAAACTTCGGCGTCAACGCTCCAGCTTCCAGTGGTCCAGTGGTTAAGGCGTTTGCCTGTTGACCCGGGGGTCGTGGGTTCGATTCCCACCGAAAGCATACTTTGTTTAATTGTTTCCAGTTTAGTTAGGACATTGCAGGCTTGAATCACCTGATTGTCTAATAATAAAGATGATTCCGTGCTTCGGAAGGCACGTTAACCCGGTGGTCCCGGCTGCCATCTGGTAGTCGTTAAAGGAACCACATCAGAGGCCGAGAGGCGGTTCCGGAGAACTCTGACACCAGGGTGTGCATGGTCGATTGACCGTGACACCTACTCGAAATGATGATGAGTATAATTGGCAAAAAATACTCTTTATTCTGAAAACTATAAATTATTTTTACAATGAGTATTTTTCTTGAGAATTGGCACTGTTATGTTGTTTTTTAGATTTTGTAAATAAATTTGTAAAAATATTTGCATGGATAAGAAAAAAAATACTTGAACTTGTAGCTCTGACTTCACACATTCCACATGAAGACGATTTCGCGCGTCGATCCAGGCATTATTAAAAAGTGAGAGGACCATCGCAACTGCTACATTGGGTGTTTAATGCCGACAACGAAGAGCGGGATATACAGCGTCTCGCACCCACCCTGAGCGAGACGACTCGATAATGGTCACAGCAACAGGACGTACCGCGTATAGCGGAACGGTTGGCAACCCTACGACATACACTGTAGCATGGCATGGTACGTAATATCTAAAGGATGATAGAAACGTTATCGCGCCCTGCTGCAGGTCAGATGAGCCTAAAACTATGGAAGCAATCACGACAAAATAGCAGATAAGTGTAATACCTGTTTTAACATAAAGCCTTTCACATTAGTTTTTAAGGATACAAGAAAAAGGGCTTGAATTGTATTTACAAGCAAAATATTTTTATTTTGAAAATAAAAATACTTTGCTAACTAATTTATCATATAGAAACCAAGTGCGAGTCGGACTCACACATAAAGGATGACCCCTTACAATATTTATGTACTAAAAATGACAAAAAAATTATACGCGTTCTTGTTTATTTTTATTATTTGTTTTTATAGCGACAGTAGAATGAAACATTCTGTGAAATTTATAAGTCTCGAATTGTAAGAGTTACAAAATGGCACAGACTGTACTATAGAAGACTCACACTTAAAGCTTCATTGAACTGCCTCTCCTCTTCCATTTCCAGGGAAGACTCGCTCTCGGAGAGATGCCGGCACAGCGCCTCGCGCCGCTCCACCTCCTGCTGAAGTTTCCGCTGCAGGCGAAGGTTCTCCTCCCTGATATGTTTCTCCTCTAAGGCCAAACGATGCATCTTCTCTTTATTTTCATTTTGAGAAACTGCCAACTGGTTCCTATATAGAGAATACATGTTACTTCATTGTACTATACTTGAATAGTCCATGAAATTAAATAGAATAATTTACCTTAATTTGACAACCTCGGAACGTAGTGTTTGAATATGATTGCTTAAATTGGATGCTGTATCACCATTACTGATGTCCCTGGCAAAATTAAGCCTTAATTAATGTTTTGGAAATGTACTAAACTAAACAAATTCTAAAATTATTCTGCATATGAGGGCTGCCGTTTATTCTTTATTCTTTATTTGAATTAGTTATTCACGGTACTAACAGTTTCCCAACGCGTACACGTGAATCAGGTGCTTACAGAAGTAAAATAACTTCAATTATTTACATATATTATATAGTTATATAAAATTACCCTATATAGTCGAATAAACCATACAAGAAGCAAGAAATATTCTAAAATTATCATAGAAAATGTCTACATTAGGCAGACGAGCAATCAAAGCGTTAAGTAATGTGACAGCTTGGTTGGTGGGTGCGTAAGTGCCTTAAGTCATGTTGTTTGAAAAATTTTAACTTTAATATGATACAAGTGTTCTTCTTAAATCACAGAAGAAATGTAAACGGCAATACCTAAAAGGCAGCCCCTGTATTACATATTGTACTACATATATATGATAGGCCTCCATTCTAATTTTTTTAAGAAATTACACTATAACTGGTATAACATAATATAGTCAAAATCAAATTGAAAATTAAAGGAGGCCACATATAACAAACATGTTTTTGGAGCGTTTTCAGTTGTTAACGATTGAATGGTTATACCTGTTGTGTTAGATTTTGACTTGCACTTAGTCTGTTTTATATTTACTTAAGTTGGGATACTTTTTTGTTTTATTACAAAAAATATTCATTGAAAAATTCACCTAGGACTAGCGGGGTCGGACACTGGTTGGTCCAATCTTATTTGCAAAGAGCGTTTTTCGGCCTCCAACTTGTCCATACGCTTCCACAGCCTGTTGACTAAAGCTTCTTGTTCTTGCTCCAAAGTATTCTCCAATTCCACCTTAAAGAAACAGTTCAAATTTAATACCATTCATTCCATGTCATTATCTTTTCGGCTTTTACGATCTGCGCGGGAAGAGAAGCAGCTGGTACCTCTACGTTTTTTCTTTTCTCCCAGAGAAGGGACGAATAGATACAAAAGTTTAATTTAAAAAAATACCAGTAGCAGGTGTTAACACAGATTAACTTATAATGTTTCACTATTGTTAGTTAGGCTGATGTAAGGAACGAAATGGTACCCCAGACATCTAAATAAACGCACATATTTACATACATTCTAAAAACATTACACTCTTTTTAAGTTGTAACAAATTGAAAGCAAATACAAAAATTACCCATCTTTTGTTTCGTAACACTTCTTCCATTGGCCTTACCTTTTCCCTACGAAGTCTTTCCAAATTAGTCTGTTTGGCCAGTGTTTCAGCTTCCAGTTTTTCAATTTTCCTCATTAATTTGTTGACAAGACACTCTTGTTCCTGTTCCAATGTCTGTTCTAGGCGGCATTTCTCTTGACGTAACTACATGCAACAAGATTTATACAAATAAATGGTCAGCTTTGTAAAGTTATATAGGTAGTAACATTTATATATGTGAGTTTTTGCTTTCTTTTAACAGTTTGTTCTGCATATTTACTCTGGCTGGGGTAAAGAGAACCACACATCTTATTTTAATAAAATATGTTATAAATTTTAACTATTGTAAGAATATAGGAGTCTAATCATCAATCATTTACATTAACCTATACAGGCGTGCTTCAGAGATGGCAGTTTCTAAGAATTTAATAGTCTTGGAAACTGCCATCTCTGAAGCACGCCTTAGCGCATCAGGGAACACCCTAGGGTGAGTGTGATAATATGCTCTGTAGTAGGTGGAACTAAGAGAACTACAAATCTCAATAGAAAGATTATATGAGTCTCATAAGATAAATACACTCAACAATTTCTCCAGCTCACTATATTGCAGGCTTTTTAGAGTTCTGTAGCCAAATGGCAAAAATCTTAATGTTATAGATTCGTCATGTCTGTCTGTCCATAGGTCACAGCTACTTTTTTCTGAAACTATAAGAACTATACTGTTGAAACTTGTTAAGTAGATGTATTCTGTGAACCACATTAAAATTTTCACTAAATTTTTGGGGTTCCCCATACTTAGAACTGAAACTTAATTTGTTTTTTCTTCAAACCCATTTGTGTGGGTATTGTATCTATGGTTAGGTCTTCAAAAATGATATTGTGGTTTCTAATGTAATTTTTTTTTCGAAACTTAATAGTTTGCGCTAGAGACACTTCCAATGGTAAAATGTGTGTGTCCCAAGTAACTTCTAAAATAAGGGAATGATAAAACTAAAAAAATATATGATGTACATTACCGTGCAAACTTCCAATGAAAATTGGTTTGAACGAGATCTAGAAAGTAGATTTTTTAATACATCATAATATTATAAATGCGAAAGTGAGTTTGTTTGTTTGTTTATTTGTTTGTTTTTTTGTTACGCTTTCACGCCGTAATTACTGAACCGATCATCATGAAATTTTGCATACAAGTTCTCTGGAGTACAGAGAAGGACAAAGGCTACCTTTTATCCCGGGAAAAAGTATTATTCCCGAGGGATCGACATTAACGCGGGCGGAGCCGCGGGCGAAAGCTAGTACATCATAAATCGTAAACCGCAATTTACCTCTTATTCAATCAACTCAAATATAACAAGAACTTTTATATTATGTTATTGGCTGCTACGGAACCCTTCATGGGCAAGTCCGACTTGCACTTAGCCGCTTTTTTATTTGTTTTAAATCTAATTGTTTTGACTTTAAAGCTGGTGTCATCAATCCTCTCAAGTTGATTGTTCAATTCTTAGATTTGGTAAGATCTGTTTTTTTTATCAATTTAGATATTTATTTATTCTACTAAAAAATATAATAATTAACATAAAATAATATTCAATTTTAACTATAAAGTATATAAAAACAACCTCTATAAACATAAAATGTTTGCACATGCATAGTAAGAATTAGCCAGCAATTATTTGCTTTAGGCAATTACCAGCCCTCTGGTCACCTTATACCTCAACCAGAATTTGGCTTAATAACTTGAATAGTTTATGAGCCAACAGGCCCCACAAACCCAGTGTCTCCACCCATCTATACTTCTATACTAATATTATAAAGCTGAAGAGTTTGTTTGAACACGCTAATCTCAGGAACTACTGGTTCAAATTGGAAAACTCTTTTTGTGTTGGATTGTCCATTTATTAAGGAAGGCTTTAAGATATAAAACATCACGCTGCTACCAAAAGGAGCGTAGCATCAATAAAAAATGTTTTAAAAACAGGGGAAAATTATTCATCAATACTAATAAGTCGCGGGCAACAGCTAGTAATAGATCAAATATGAAGCCGCTGTTGAGGCAGGCATATTTTCACTATTAGAGCAACTCTGCATGGCTGCCTTAGACCCTGTGCTCAGGAGATGGGAAGGTGTGAGTATGATGAAACAGGTGGTGTACCAAACTAGTGGCCTTTTCATCCTCCACAGCACAAGGGTCATTCTGTGCGAACTTTTGTTATCCTCACACTCCTATCATCATCATTCATTTCTATCTATCCAGTAGTACTTGCCTAAGCGACAAATATGTGCCCAGCCACAAACATTCACATTTATAATTGAAGTGATATAGTACCTGATTTAATTTCCGAGACAAATCATTTGTCAGACATTCCTCTTCCCGCTCATAATGGTGTGCCAAAGTCTCTTTCTCTTTTTTGAGAGCTTGTATTTTTTTCAAAAGTGTATTAGAAATATACTCCTCCTCTTGTTCAGCCTTTGCTTGCTGCAATAACAGAAAGCAACTGATTTAAGTACCTGATTAAAATATGAAGGTGATATTATATCACCTCTGTAGGTCCTCCTAGGTAACCAATGTAGGCAATGTCTTGTTATTTTTTTTTTTTTCTGACCACTTATTTATTTGATATGTGTGAAAATACTCATATTGCCTACCAGTCTTTTAAAATATTGCAGGCAAACAATGATGACTGCCATTATCATTGCAGGGGCAGGCAAAAACACAACATACTTCGCAGAATTAATAAATCTGCCCATGTCAGTGACACTACAATTCTTATGCATAGCAGCATGAACTAGTGGTACATTTTTAAAAAAGTCAATAGAATATACAAATATTTTGTAGTTTTTCATTACATATCTATAATGTCATATTTTAGTACAACAATGAAATAAAGTGTAGATGTATGTGATAATATGAAATAAAGAATAGAGTGTAGATGAATGCATAGATACTCACTATTGAAACGGATGCCTGTCTCAATGCACGGTTCTCTTCCTGCAGTGATTTCACTCGAAGTTTGTAAGTATCCAGCTCTACCTTCAATACCCTGCAATATTTATTAATAGTAAGATAAGGTATATAAATACAAAAAAAACCTTACACACTAAATAAATTAAATATCTTTAGCACACAACATACAATTCTCAGTACAGTATCAGTGAAAAATTATTCCAATTGGAAAAAAATATTGTGGGTTGATATGGTGAAATTACTGCAAAAAGTAAACACACTTATGTACCTATTTTGCTGCTGTAGAGATTCAATTCTTTTTTGTAGCTGATCACGAGAGACCGTGCTGGGAGGTAACATTGCTCCGCCATCAAGAGAGCTTGAATCACTCTCCGACGCGGAATCAGCCATTTTATTGCCTGAAATATTTACGTAGAAATTACATCCATTTAAAGAACATACAAAATACGGTACTAAAGAATATAATACCTGGAGAAATCACAGTATCATCCATTTGCACGAGAAATGAGGACGGCAACAAAATGTCATAAGTTGGAAATCCTCGCGGAATTCAATTATGCTTGATATCAAAAGAATAATAAATCTTCGAACCGTGACAAACAGCAATAACTAATTGCAAACAAAACTTTAAATAATATTAAATTCAATGAAAAATACACGAAAATCCGTTTAATCAACTAGAGTAACATAGGTCTGGACAAAACATCGACAACAGTTTCTTCAATATCGATATAATAAAAAACATCGATGTTTAGTCTGGCAAATAGACGTCCACGGAATAACAACCTGTGTTTAATATTCCGTGTAGACGTCTTAACTTCAATCGATTTTACCATCCATAGTTGGATGGTTGGATGGATCCGAAAGGTGATTCGTGGACTTGCTCGTATTACTACATTTATTTTATTAGGTACCTAAGTTAGGTACTTAGATACCTAATAAAATAAATGTTTATTATTTGCTTTTGTAGATTTTTTACCGACTTCCACGCAATAATTATTTGCTCTTCACATTCAATTGACAACTTGCGGTCAACGGAGGTAATAGTTTTTTTTTATGCAATCGTGCACTACACGGAATTTTAGTGTCCGGAAGCCGATGTTTTGCGGTCCGATGTGGCATGAAAAAACGGATGATGGGCTTGTGCACTACACGGAATTTTACGTGCACTTGTCCATAATAACTCGGAGGTGCAGCGCAGTAAATAGTAGCTAGCTCTTTTTAAAACTCAGGCCACACACATAAATACTCTAGAAACTATGAGTTTCTTTGAACGTTGGTAGTTGCTTGCTTTATTATTTTTTTCTCCGAGCGACTGTAATTTATTATTATGTATTGTCTTATGGGTCAGAAAGTAACCCGAAATGAATGAATCTTATTTATTTATTTTTAAGATGTAGAAGACAAAAATAATTTTGGGTTTATCTTTAGATTCAACAAGTTCAATAAGCGCAAAAGTGTCGTACTTGTACATGATTGTGAAGTCGATCACGACTATTTGAATGAAATGAGAGAGAATAATTAATATCTGATCATAAGTTAAATTAAAAACAAGCTTTTATGTTCGACGTCACTTTATGTTTAGAGTTATTTTCAGCGAGCCCTTTTTTTAAATCACAAAGTAGCTCTTTTTTCTTGTACCTGACACCGTCACACGCGCTCAAGAAAACCTTTAAAATATTTAACAGATGACATTTCAAATAAATTATTAACATTCTGTTTCTCGATGGAAATGTGGTTCTGATGTCAGTTACTTTTTTAAGATTTGGTATATCATTAGCCTGTAAAAAAAATATGAACTCAGGCGTCCATTTATGGTTTCGTATGCGGTAAGGGGTTAAAACAAAGAAAAATAAAAATCTTGTGACAAAGCGCAAAATACAGAATCGTAAGAAGAAAAGGTAAAAAACGAAAAAATAAATTTAGCCTTTCATAGAAATTCGTTCCGCTGATCGGCGACTTTGTATGGGAAACCTAATTTTCTTTTTCGTTTTTTACCTTTTTTTTCTTGCAATTCTGTGTTCCATTAGGGATGCTGATTCCCAGATTTCAATATAGCTAGGGGGTTCAAAATCACATTGTATAAATAAATAAATATATACGGACAAATCACACAGATTGAGCTAGCCCCAAAGTAAGTTCGAGACTTGTGTTATGGGTTACTAACTCAACGATACTATATTTTATTAAAACATGTATTAAAACACGTATACTTTAGTAAAACATGTTTAGACATTCAAGAAAACTAAGTCGGACACACTTAGTTTTGCTTAAATTGTAAATAAAAGTGCAGTCAAATAATTCCCTTAAATGTTTTTATAATATTGAAATTGTAAAAAAAAACTCTTTACGAGTTAAAACCATCAAAACAGATTTAATTTTATCGATAAGTCGTTGTTGGTCTTCACTAGGCAGTTACTTTTTTAAAAAGTCAGGCACTAAAATCTATCAAACAACTGATAAAAAATAAAATCGAAAAAATATGATTAAATAATTTCGCCACAGGTAGGATTTGAACCCACAACCTTCGACATCTAGCCCGTCGATGCTCTCGACCACTAAAACACGCGGTGATTTGAAGCTACGGCAGCTCAGTGGTTGCCCGCCCGGGAAACATTCAGATGAAGAGGTGGAAATGGTGTATGAGGACAGCAGTATAGCAGGGTAGCAGGTAGTAGCAGGGCCATACACGCTTCGGAAATCTAATTCACGATTGTTATGGGGGACTTCAACGTAATACTGGGCAAGCGAAGCGATGGAGAGTCCAGAGTGTGGCAATTTGGATATGGGGAACGGAACGGCAGGGGTCATAGGCTGGCTGATTTTCTGGAGGAAGAGGGACTCTATGCGATGAACTCTTTCTTCAAAAAGCCGCCTATTAGATAATGGACCTGGATGCGTCCCAGCAGAAAGGACCAACCCGCTGTCAAAAATGAGATAGACTTCATGTTGTCGATGAGGGGAGAGATATTCAACGATGTCTCTGTGTGTGATCAATAGTATTAAAATCGGTAGTGATCACCGAATCGTGAGAGGCATCGTGAATATCAATCTCAGACGAGAAAGGACTCGCTTGAGCTTAAAAACAACAAGGCGCCGGGCGAAGACGGAATCAAGGCAGAGCTTCTGAAAGCGTGTGTGTAAGCTCTTTAATTTCGTTTTGCTCAAGGGCGTTACGCCAGAGGCGTGGAACGGGGCTGTGGTGGTTTTGTTCTTCAAAAACCCATCACGCTCCTGAGCCACGTCTATAAGCTGTTTTTTATTTTTTATTTATTTTAACTTTATTGCACAAAATACGTACAAATAGGTGGACTTAATGCCATAAGGCATTCTCTGCCAGTCAAACCTTTAGACCAATCCGAGATATATATTAGGTGGTGCCATAATGTGTCGAGAAATTAATTAAACAATTGAATAATACATACATAAATGCATATATACATATATATATATATACACACAAATATATAAATGTAAATATATATATGATACACATATAAAATACATATATGTTTATATATAAATAAGTTGATATAGAATACTAGTAAGAGGGATGATTTCTAAAACTGTATAATTTAGGTAAAAGATTTTTCAAGATAAAGTTTGTGGACTGCCTCCTTAAACGCGAATCGGTTGTTTTCGTGTTTTCGAGGGTGATAACAAATCGTCTCATGAACAGGCTTTATGCCTTCCAGCCTCCCGAACAAGCCGGTTTCCGAGAAGTCGACAGTACCATAGACCACATCCATCCATACGCTGCGGCAGGTTATACAGGAGACAATAGAGTATAACCGGGCATTATGCTTAGCGTCTGTGGACTATTAGAAAGCCTTTGATTCGGTCGAAACATGTGCCGTACTTCAGTCCCTCCAGCGATGCTGCATCGACCATCGGTATATCGAAGTGTTGAAGTGCTTATACAGAAACGCCACCATGTCAGTTCGAGTACAGGAGCAGAGCACGAAGGCTATACCGTTACAGAGAGGCGTGAGACAGGGAGATGAAGAAGTTCACGGCTGCTCTGGAGGATGCTTTCAAGCTCCTGGAATGGGAAGGACTTGGCATCAACATCAACGGCGAGTATATCACTCACCTTCGATTTTCTGATGACATCAGACTTAATGGAGTTTTCCAACAGGTAGGCCTTACAATGAACATGGATAAGACGAAAATAATGTCGAATGTCCATGTTGTGCCTTCACCGGTATCTGTTGGGTACTCCGTCCTTGAAGCTGTGGACCAATATGTCTACTTGGGTCAATTGATCCAGGTTGGCAGGTCCAGCTTCGAGGACGAAGTCTTTCGACGAATCCGACTCGGCTGGGCAGCGTTCTTGAACCTCCGCCATGTCTTCTCGTCCAAAATACCTCAGTGCCTAAAGACGAAAGTCCATTATAATTTTCTATTCAAATGCACTTGACAGCTCCGTGGTGCAGCGGTCAACACGCCAGCCTGCGACACGAGAGTGCCCAGGTTCGATCCCCGGCCAGATCAAGATGGAAAATGATATTTTTCAGATTGGCCTGGGTCTTGGATGTGTATCTATATATGTATTTGTTACAAAATATAGTATCGTTGAGTTAGTATCCCATAACGCAAGTCTCGAACTTACTTTGGGGCTAGCTCAATCTGTGTGATTTGTCCGTATATATTTATTTATTTATAATCAATGTGTGTTACCAGTGATGACTTACGGATCCGAAACGTGGTCCCTTACTATGGGCCAAATAAATCATATTTTGCCCATAGTAAGGGACATTGTATATGAGCTCAAAATGTGTTTAGGTACCATCGCAACATAAATTTTACGTTACATAAATCTATTCGTGTGCCAAATTTCAGTCAATTGGACCAGTAGGTTCAGAGTGCATTGGTTGTAACAAATAAACGGCACACGGGTGAACCTATTAAGGCGAGGCCTCAAATGTTTGGTACCTTCGCTCGGCAAAGGACTGATCAAGTGCGCGCAAGGGATAGCGCTTGGCGGTTTAGCCCGTGAATGATGAGATAGGAGATAGTCTCGAGTCGTTCAAAGAAAAAAACGTAAGCGCCAAATTCGTTATTTCTATTTTATATAAAATCAGACCGGTTAATTGTATTTTCATATTTACAATTTGATGAATTACTAATAACCTATCTTTTAGTCTAAAAATCATTATTTCATTCGTCGTATTTGAGCTACAATAACAAAAACTCTGCGACCGAAGACCATTTTTCAAAAAATATTTCTATCGAGAAAATTTTATCAAAACGTGTTTTCATCTTCAATTTTTGGAGAAGAAATAGTCAAAAATCATATTACTTAGATTTGAAACTCCTAATTTAAGTATTTTGCGAGATTAATAAGGTTCAGAACGACCTTATTTACAGTGGTATCACCTTAAGGGTTCCGTTTTGTCGCTCAGTCAAACGGAACCCTAAAAGAAATAATACGTGCGTAAGGTATAAAATGTCTGTAGTAAATATTGGTAAGATATGAAATGTAATTACAGTGTAATTACGTTCATATGGTCTGAAAGCCGGCGACAAATTAAATGTTGGCCCAACGTGTGAACGAAACGGCCACAATCGCGCCATACATATCTCTTGATCTCTTTTGTCCTTGTGTGTTGGGCCAAGTGTTAGCCCAACGAGTAGAGAAGTATGTATTACAGTAGTGTAATACATACTCTAAGAGAGAAGGCATATCAATATGATACGGAGAATTGAGAAGTTGCATCCGACCGGAAATGATATATTTGATTTATGCAATCGATAGTACTTTACATGTAAATACTTCCAGAATATTTTTTATGAATTGTTGAAAAAAATTTGAATGTAGGATGTTTAGAGCAATATTCCCATGCTTAATCACGTAACATTGTACAGCTAAGTATTATGAGTTGCCAGATTGGGGAATATGTTCCCCGAAATTCGGAAGTGTACATGACATGCACCTTTTCTTTTTGTGGTACTGCCACTATATAACTTGAAATAAATATGGTTACTGTTAGAGTGTTAGAGTAACGGAGTTACTATTACAGTGAGTTAACTTAGTAACAGTAAGTTAAGTTAACTTAAGAAGTTACTAAGTTACAGTAAGTTAACAGTGAGTTACAGTAACGGAGTTAATGCATAAATAAAATAAATAAATAATTATAATTACATAAGTTGATAAAAAATACTATGCAATAATTTTACCGCGGCAGTCCCCGAGTGCCACACGCCTTTTTTTTCTTATAGGTATATCATTGTGAATTATATAAATAAAGCCTTATGTTTTATTAAATACTCTGATCTTCTTATTAAAAACATATTTATTTCAAGTCATATAATAGCTGTATCACAAAAAAAGATCCATGTACTCTTCCGAATTTCGGGGAAAATATTCCCCAACCTGGCAACTTATAAGATTTGACTGTCAGAGTCATCACTATTTGCCAGATTGACAATGTCGTGTGATTAAGCATGGAAATTTTGCTATATACATCCTACATTCGGGATTTTGCTCAAAACTTCTTAAAAAGTAAAAAAAAATCCGGCAGTATTTACATATAAGGTACTATCAATTACATGAATCAAATATATCGCTTCCGCTTGGATGCAATTATAGTCGGGTAAGGATTAGGTACATTCTTTTGTTATTATTTTAAGGGTACATTACATACAATACAACGCGAACGCAATACTTTAATAAATTCTACATTAAATAATATTTTATCGGAAAAACATGTAAATCGGATTGTGGTATATAAAAATCTAGTAGTCCTCATTCATGACACGCCCACCTATTCTATTTCTGCACACCTGCACACTGTGTACTAATTTAGTTTTTGGTTTTTGCACTGATCTTCATAAATACAAGTGTATATTTGGAGGTCAGTGGGTTTTTAAAATTCGTTTGGCATGTTGTACCTAATACAAAAAAGGATATTCACAACTTGTGAATAACCTTTTTCGTATTTAGTGTTTTTTCTCTGCACACTGGCAATAGTAGCTTAATCAAAGTAGGGCAACACTGAAAGAAT
Source organism: Elegia similella (assembly GCA_947532085.1). NCBI lineage: Eukaryota > Metazoa > Arthropoda > Insecta > Lepidoptera > Pyralidae > Elegia > Elegia similella. Next base: position 16,704,254 of record OX383930.1, read on the forward strand.
AAAAAAAAAATATTGTAAAAAAAGTGACACACACGCCATAATGTAAATTGCTTCTAGATTTGGCGTTTGAGTTAAAAATTTTAGATTTTCATGTTACAAATTCGTTTAAATGTATATTTACGGCATTTAAAATGTCTGTAGTAAATATTGGTAAGATATGAAATGTATTATATAGATAATCTGTTGCAACTCTTCTCGCAAAGAATTTAGGTTGTATCAAAGCAATCGAAGCCATTTCATCCTATCGGGAAAAACGGTATCAGACTTGTTTTTCACAATCTCTATCTTTGAAATTATTCTACTGAAGAGCTCTTATGAAGTGACGAAAGTGGTGATTGATAGTCGATGGTTGCGCCGTCGCCATTGAAGTGTTCGTGCAATCCACGGAGTCATTTTATAACAGCTATGATAGCCAGGGTGTATGGCATAATAACTGTCATCGTAGCATAAAGACGTTCTTCGTAAAAATATTGTGATTATTTACTAGTGTATGGTATAATAATGTGAATTGCCATATAAGTTATTTTATTTTTGTACAGAATTAAATATTTCCTGTTGAAGTTTTGGTGTTTGGTGTTGTAAACAAACTACATTGTCATTAAGTTTTTTTTTTCAAAATTATTGTAATTTTGAGTGTTTCATGCTCTAAACCTGGTATTCCAGAAAAAGTAAAATGTAGTTTTGTACCTGTTTACTTTGTCACATCCACCAGTGTTCATCCTAATTCAATCTTGAACTTACAGGCTAAGTGTTTATAATGGCTCAGTACTACCAGTTAGTCGGGGCACAAGGCCATTCATTTACTTTAGAAGATCTACAAAGATATTGTCCTAATATATGCTTGGATGGAATAATAGTTAACCAAGATGAGCAGCAATATGCTCAACAACCTGTAAATGTAAGTAATAAATATCATACTACTTGTGTATAATTCAGTAAATACAGAATCATTATAGTTTATAGAAAATAAGACCTCCAAATCAAAGCCTCTGCAAATTTAAAAAACCACACCCTTGTTACGTTTTCATGTTTCTACATCCCTTATTAGTGTTTACTTGTTTGAATATTCTATAGCTATTTACTTAATGGGAAAAGAAACTCCATCTGTTGGTGCCGTATTTGTCACACAAAAGCCAATATAGAAGACACACATCATTCTATATTATGATAAAAATTACACTTTCTGGACTGCAGTGCAGTCACAATGAAATGCATTTGACATCTCTCTCAAACTAGCGATCCCTAAAGAACTGGGTATTGTCTCTTGTTACCTTTAGTATTACTGAAACCATATCTAATTCTGATTTTTAAACCAAAAATACTCTCATTGTAATATTACAACAAGAGTATTTTAAATAATTTGTACTTTCTAATGATTATTTACTATTGATTGTTGTTTATAATAATATTTAGATAAGTACTTCTTGGGTTTAATTCCTTTTTTTTTTTAAGTCTTCAATACTTTGTGTGAGTAGTCTCCCATATGTGTGACTATGCCAACATCATGGTTGGCATAGTCACACCTACAGGGGACTTCTAATATAAAATTTATCCATCCAACAATATTTTTTTGCTGAATGTGACAATGGACTGCTCAAAACTACCTTCATAAATCCATTCTCTATAGGTACCCCTGCTAAGAAATCCTGCAGGGCAGTATGCCGACCACATTCTAACATGACATGCAACAATTCTTCCTCCTTATGAGAAAATCTACATAAGTCTGATTGGGTCCTATCTTTACAAGAATTTAGCATTTAACATTTCTTAAAGAATGTATTTTATTTTACCTTTACTTTTTAATGTTTTATGATATAGGACAACAAACAAACAAGGCTGTCACCTGATGGTAAGTGATCACTGATGCCCATGGACAATTGCAACACCTGGTTGTATTTTATACCTTTGGTGTTGACTAGTGGGCTAAAAAGTTGCATAGTCACATGCTACTATGATATCATATTAACAGAATTTCAGCACCACAAAAAGCTTGGTTGAAATACTACTGCTAATAAGAAGTTATTGAATTATCAGCATAACAATTATGATTGTAAATTAAACACTCCATAGCAAATTATATCTGAACTTCAAATAAGTTTTATAACATGATTTATATCAATGTTCTCAGGTTGTGGTTCAACAAGCAGACCAGCCCAATGACATCATAGTAAGTGAGGGTGTTCAACAGCAGCTAGTAGTAGGTGATGGGGGCTTGCAGTACCAACAACAGTATATTATTCGCCATGAGCCCCCTGCGCCTCCACCTCCCCGCACGGATTTCCAACAGCAGCAGCAACAGCATCAACAGCAGCAGCACCAGCAGCAAGCTTTACATAGACAGGTAAGTTGCAAATATTTTCCTATATACAGTGTGAATTGTCAAAATTTCATTAAAACATTTGATAGAAATAAAATTGCTTATCAAACAGATAGTCTTGCCTATCATTGGTTTAATTTTTCTGTATAAAATCTTGATCGATTGGCACTAACTATAAAATCTGTTTGGAATATAGTGATGTTATGTAATTTTCATTTCACGGTAAATTTATTTGTAGGTTTACTACACATCAGATTTACCTGTGGATGCTCAGGTTGTGTTGCAACAAGCTCAGCAAATCATTGATGCATCTTTGATGCAACAGTCTACTCCACAACGCCAACAACATGTATGTGTCGGCTAATAAATCATTGTAAACAGTATATTATACATGTTCATTAATACTATATGCACTGTAGGATTGATAATATCAAACTACCAAACTTCCCTCTTATATTTATGCTTAGCATGGAGCCTTTTCAGTTTATTTTTAAATGTTTATTTTGGGTTTATTTTACTATTAAGTGTAAGTATAATTATAATAGTGCCAAACTTACAATTAACTTGATAATTTGTGCTGTAATTTTGTTTACCATGAAATGAAAAAGATATAAATCTAAGATTGATGTGAAAAAATATACATATATTGATTTGCACAAGAAAAACCCTTTGGCATTTAGTATATGATCACCAAATAGAATCTGATAATATTATTGATTTAACCATGATCAGCCAGCACTGATAAATTATTGTGCATCAAGCAGAAGAGTGGATTGACACTCCTTTAAAATCTATCAAAATATTATATTTTCCAACATCAGTTAGTGCTTTCTGATATAAAAGCTATACCAATTAACCATTAAAATACGGTTTGCACTTTTGCTCGTACTATGTACATAATAATAAGGGATCGGGAAAATAATGGCAAATTCTACCATATACTAACTTTGCACTGTTCTAGATTTTTAATATTTATTTCTGGATCATTCCAAAAATGGATGTACTATAGATTTGGTTTACTAGTTAATTTTCTTGACTGGACTGTGGATCTTACCTAATTTTTAGTTAAATGTTGAGTTGCAATGATAGTTTTTATTGTGGAAGTGGTAGATAAGTCTGTTGGCTATAAATAATTTATTTTCGTATGTACATCTAATGTTAAAGGAACGCTTGCTTTTTTCATGGTTTTTGTGGTTTCATACAATTAGCCCTTAACTAAAAAAATGTGTGAAGTTTCAAGTGTATTGTAACATGATTCTTCTAATGGCAAGTCAATGAGAATTTCAATAATTTCCATACATTCATCTTCATACTAACTATAACTACGAAGTGCCATACACAATCTTTGCCAAGTTACTAATCTTTTGACTTATGCATATTATTTTGCCAGGATTTTTTAAAATATGGCCACATTTTCCATACAATACTTTTGCCTGTGGCATCTTGGGATGTCATAAAATTGTTTTGAGTATGAAATATTCCAAAAAACAGAAACTAGCAACAACCCTTTGCTAACGACCTTGTTAGCAAAGGGTTGTTGCTAGTTTCTGTAACAATCTATCATCTAATACATTTTATTGGTAAAGAGTACTTGGGTTTGAGAACTATTGTCTATGATGTTCGTATTAAATAGCAGTTGGTGAGTCCGGCTCACGTGCTGTCGCAGCCGACGGTGATCCACCCGGCGCAACAGCCGCCCCCGCAGCCCCCACCTCCGCCGCCACCGCCGCCGCCGCCCCAACATGCGCCGCAGCCAACCGTTAGTTACAGGCTTGAATAGCTGTTTAGCTTAGACTACAACCTCATTATGATCACAAACAATATTCAGCTTACCAGATTGCTTGATCGGACTGGACTGATTTTATGTCATTTCATTTTTGTTGTCATAACTCTGAAGGTACTGTGTGGTAGAAAAAATATTTGATTGATATTTTCTGCATAATTATGTAGGTATTTAAGTATCAACCTACTTTTATGCTCTCCATGTAGCAAAACCATTCAACGTATTCATATATGCATGTATAAGATTTACTTATTTCTCTGTCTTTGTCGAATTTTGGGTTTACCATTAAATGGTTTGTATGGCAGGCAAAAAAAATGAACTATGCTATAGTTACTTCCTTCCTGTTGCTTTTTCAATTGGTTTAGTTGCATAATCGTTAGCACTAATTTACAAAAGTTACAATTATTATTCTTTTTTTAATTGTCTCTAGTCACCCTCACATTTACTTAAAAAATCATCTTCTAAGTCAACGAAATCAACTTCATGGACGCGTAGTGTATGTCGCATATTTTCATATTGCGGCTATTTTCGTTCCTTGAAATTTGACAAAAGGCAAATCTACAAAAATGTACTGAACTGCACTGGCACTTGTCCACTACTCCCACAAAATTTCGCAGGTGCATAGGGTAACTTATAAAAATATGAGAAAGCAACCAAATGTACAGCTGAACTTTGGGAGATGTTTTAAAATTTTGTTATGTTTTGTCATACATCGTTGTTTCAAAATTTTGTCTGTGAATGATGTCCAGTTGTGGTCAAATCCTTGAATTTGCTGCACAAGTTTAACAATACATACCAACATACTATCACGTCCGTTTCCCTAGCGGGGTAGACATAGCCTAGGTTTGAGACCTAAAATCCACATTCATTGGTTTGTACTATCTCGTCATTAATACTTCAAAGAATATGTTATTACATAATTTGGTTTTACAGCTGCAGCAGCAGCCGCCGCTACCCCGGGCGTCTCCGCAACTTATTCATCTACAACAACAACAGTTGCAACACCAACTACAACAACAACAGCAGCAGCAACTGCAGCACCAGTTGCAACAACAGCATCAGCAACATATACAGCCGCAGCAAATACAACATCAGCAAGTTGTTATGCATGCGGCTTACATAAATCAAGCTGTAAGTTCTATTTGAAACAATTGCATTATGTTATATCCAACAACAGTGTGAAATATTGATTGTGGACAAGTTTCAATTAATCTGTCTAGATGATATCTGATCATCTAGACAGATCAATTGAAACTTTGGGGCTGTCAGCATAGAACATGCCACTTAAAGCGATGGGGTACAGAAAGTCATCGGCAATGATGTTTCCGAGTCACTGATGGTGCTTTAAACATTGATTTCAATATTGCTTGTGTTAGCCTCAATGTAATTACTAGAAATATAGATCAGGTTGGCACTTACCCAGCGTCAAGTCATTAAAGTTCAAACGAGGTATCACAACATAATCTTATTTTTATGCAACACTAGCTGTCGCCCGTGGCTCCGCTCGCGTTAATGTCGATCCCGCGGGAACACTACTTTCTTCCGGAATGAAAAGTAGCCTAATGTTATTTCAGGTAATAACCTATCTGTGTGCAAAATTTTGTCAAAAGTGACACACATCCATACATACTCACAAACCGTCCCGCCTTTACTCGTCATTACCAGTGTCAATCGCAACATTAAGCAAATACTAGCAAGTTCGCTGTCTTATTGTTCAACCAAGATGCTTGTTAACGTATGTACAGTCGGGGGCAGATAAATGTGCACCTCCAACAATTTAAAATCTGTTGTTAGATGGGTCAGTTTAATTTGCCCCAGACTGTACATCAAGAATGCCTACTAATGTGCGTTGTAAATGACCAGGGAACTCCGACGCGAGCAGCGCCACCTCGTCTGCTGAACCAGGCACTATCGAACCCTAGCGGCGTGACGCTGGTCCGCACGCCCGTGCGGACGGTGAGGCCGCGGCGTCCGCCCGCGCGCCCCCCCATGCAAACCGCACAGTCCCCGTCGCTCCAGCTGCCCGCTAGACTACTCAACCCGCAACACCAGCAGGTATGTCCATTTATCTTAAAACCAAGATTAACTAAGTGTATTTATTGTTTCTGGTCAGGGCTGTCAATGTCAACTGCCTGACCGGTGGTTGCAGGTATGGCATCAGGTACGCACGCCAGGCCTCCCGAGCTGCTACTTACTTTTGATTAATCCGAGTGAGTAGTATCCCAAGAACGTCTTCAGCTCACACACAATGGGCCCAAACGAGAGGCCTAAGTGTGGAAAAATGCCCACGGAACCAGGTGAACCAGGTAGTATCCCAATGCCTTTATTCCCTTCCCAAATCCAACAGATTCCTATCCTTCCCCAGCTTAAAAATGCTTCCGATGGGTAGCAGCGCCGGAAGCGTAAGAAACCAAGGATACTGCACTCGCCAACCCGGCTGCCAAGCGTGGCGAGTATGGCAATATCTTCCCATAGAGCGGGGAATCCTTGGAAGAGGCTTTTGACCAGCAGTGGACTTTTAATGGCTGGAATAATGATGATGAATGATGTATTGTTTACTAGCAGTGGTGGTATAAAAGTTCTACAATGTGTGCAGAAAACCCTGTCTGGTCCTTGATGGGGTGATTCAGCCCATAGATATGAACAACTTTTCCTTTGGGACCAATACTGATTTTTTTTATGTTCCCATACATATTGACCAGACAGCTGAACATTTTTGTTTGGAAATGTCCATTTTTGTTCGCAGCTTTTATCCCATAGGAAAAGTTGTTCACATCGACGGGCTGAATCACGCCTTCAAGGATCGGACAGGGATTTCTTGACATTTTGTATATTATCCAAATAGGATTCATATTGCCCTCGCCTGTGTTAGAACCTGTTTAAAGGCATCTGACATAGGTAAACACCCTGGTGATAGCGGCAGAACTGAAAATAAATTGTTTGCTCTAGCATCAGCTGAGCACGTCACTGTAAAGGTTTACTATGCCCTGAGGTTTGAAAAAAAATGCTATAAAGGTTTTTATTATTATTTATGAAAACGTTCTGAAAGAGTTCTTCGCGGGAATTTCGGCGGACGGCACGGTTTTTGTTTTGAATTGTTTTGCAAACTGTTTCTAATGGACTTTATAATGTGAAATTTGGTATTATAAATGCCCATGTTTATGAACAATGTGTGGAATAACTAAAATAAACTGTCATGGTGCGGCTGTGACATTTACTTAGCGGGCTGGTGGTTGCCCGCCTTGCTGCGTCGTCTATGATCAAACCAATGGATTCGTGGGAATTGTCGCCAGGGACTCCGTCGAGTCAACGATATGAATTACACCATCATTTCGGTGATACACAAGAATCAACTCGATACTAGATACTGGCTAACATAGCTTCTGAATGAAGTTTGATGGCCAAATAGAGGAAAAAAAGAAAGAAAATATTAAATAATGAATTATTGGATTTGTCAGGCGCAGCTGGGCTCGCCGTCCAACGGGCGCGCCACGGGCGTGGGTCTGAATGTAGGCGTGGCGGGGGTGGCGGGCGCGGGGCGGGGCGTGCGGCCGCAGCGGGCAGCGTCGCCGCGCGTCCTTAACCCCCACGCCCCGCATTCGCAGCACCGCCCGCCCCGACCCAGGACTCCTTTGCATCAGGTGAGTCTCAAACTCAATATCTTACCTCCTTACATATGCCTACCCTCCAATTATAGGTGCTTCTACAATCAAAGCAATGCCCGCCGTGTGCGAAATGTCAGTGCCGCTTCCATGCACTTGCGGCGCGGGCGGTTCTCCTGCGTTCCTAATGCTACGCTACGGTGTAGCACAAATCTGAGGTGTAAGAAATGTAGAGCAGCAAGCTTTACAAGCTTGTTTTGACAACTTCATCTATCTATGTGAAGCAGGGGTTGGAATACCGGTAAAAATCCATTACCGGTACCTCTATGAAACGACAGTACCGGTAATTGGTTTGGTACCGGTACATTTGGTAACGGTATAAATCAAGTACCGGTACCTCTATAATACAACGGTACCGGTAATTGGATTGGTACCGGTACCTCAATAAAACGACGGTACCGGTAATTGAAAGAAGTACCTGTACCAAATACCGGTAAACAGTACCGGTACTTAGTACCGGTACTCGTATTGGGAATTATCATTTCGTTAATGTGTGTCGTTGCCGTGTTGTGCATGTGCGGCGTGAGGCGGGGGCCCACAATAGGGCGGCACTTTTACAGTCGAGCGAGTCCCATGCGGTAGAAGGCAACAATGCGTAGGTACCGGTAAAATTAACGCAATTTTAATACCGTTAAAATTTGACAGAATAGAGGTACCGGTACTTACCGGTACTTATAATGTGAATTTGGTACCGGTAACAAGTAGCGGTAAAATTACCGTTAACTGTTAACAATATTATTACCGTTAAATACTAGATTACCGGTACCTCATATTACCGTTAAAATTTTAACAGAATAGTAATACCGGTACTTACCGGTACTTATAATGGGAATTTGGTACCGGTAACAAGCCCTGATGTGAAGTAGTATCTCAATGTAAACTACAAGCGTAGTGTATTGCACATAAATATAATCTGTTATATTACAGCAGCAGCAAATGCAACAGCAACAGTTACAGCAACAACAACAACAACAACAACCCCAGCAACAGCAACTTCAACAACCTCCACAGCAACTTCAACAACCTCCACAGCAACTTCAACAACCTCCACAGCAACTTCAACAACCTCCCCAGCAACTTCAACAACCTCAACAGCAACAGATGCAACAGCAACCCCAACAGCAGCAGCACCAGCTGGCACAGCATGTCCTTAACCAACAAGTGCACCAGCAACAGCTAAATCAAATTAAACTTTCCCAGGTATGTTTCTTTTTATTCACTTTATAACAACAGCAGCTAGTTAACAACCCTAAAAGCAGTAGATGCAACAGCAGCAGCAACAGGCGGGCCCAGCACATCATAAACCAACTAAAACGCAATCAAGACATACTTTCCTAGGTATATTTCTTTTTATTTACTTTATCACAACAACAGCAACAGTAGATGCAGCTGCAGCACCAGCTGGTCCAGCAACAGCTCAATCAGGTCAAACTTTCCAGGTATTTTTCAATTTTTAGGGTTCCGTAGCCAAATGGCAAGAAACGCAACCCTTATGGATTCGTCATGTCTGTCTGTCCGTCCGTATGTCACAGCCACTTTTTTCCGAAACTATAAGAACTATACTGTTGAAACTTGCTAAGTAGATGTATTTTGTGAACCGTTAATGCGGATTTTCACACAAAAAAGAAAAAAAAAATTAAGGGGGTTCCCCATATTTACAACAGAAACTAAAAAAAAATATTTAGTTATATATTTACTTTAAAAATAATTAATTAAATAAAAATAAAATTAATATTAATTGTGTAATCTTGCTGCCCGTATAATTATTTAGTGGCCCAACTAATTACTTTCCTTTACTAATGTTGAAAAAATTTTTATTACAGCACCAAATTCTCCTGAACCAACAACAGAACGCTTCCCATGGAGGATCAACACGAATTATTACGCAACAGGGCACAATCGTCACACAAACCATGCAAACACAGATCTCACAACACACAGTTGTTCAGGGCAACCAGAACAATGGACCTCTACCTCAACAGACCCCACTAACTGCGATACAGCAACGAGCCTCGCCACACCCACAACAAGTGCCTCAGGTGAAGAAGGTTGTTGTCCAACCAAATAACGCCAACGACATGGATGATCTCGAAGAAAGTATAACGGCTGCAATAGTTTCAAAGAACCCTGTCAATGAGCACTTGAACTCGCCGCAGCAGTTTCATACAGCCACGCCGCCGCTGCGACAGTCTCTGCCCAGCGGCTCGGTCCCACAACAACACCAACAGATTAACTTCAACCCTCAGCAAGGCTTTGTGACGTATGAACAGCAGCCGCATTTACAACAACATCCGCAAACTCTCAGTCAGCTGCTAATGGAACCGGAAAATTTGGACGAAGAAAGACAGATTGTGACTTTGCACAATGGACAGAGGATCACTTTGGCTGACTATAGAAGAATGCAACCGCGAACACCAAACCAACAAAATAGGTAACTATCTTAGGTGGATCTTAGTAATAGATTGTTTATGTTGCCAAATGTTACATGTCAGACGTAAAAACTTGTAAATATCTTGTCTTCAGGGAAACTGGAAGACAAACATTAGTGAGAAGTAAAGAGCAACAGAGGCCTGTTCAGCGAGTTACACCTATGCAAACTCAACAAACTCCACAACTTGGTATGTTTTTGGCTTGCAAAGTTTTTGCCCTATAGTAATTTTAATCTTGTAAAGCCCTTTTAACAAAATTTTAACAATTTCCAGAAAACAGTGAGGCGCCAAGTGGAACTTCTGAACAAACAGCTGAACCTCAATCAGCTAAAATGTTAATATTCCTTCAAAGTGGAGAACAAAGACTTATTACATTTACACTGCCTAAAGAAAGCTGTACACTTCAAGAAGTTCTTGAACAGGTATGTTGATGGAAATCAATATCAATACATAGTATAAAAAGAATACTCCCAGTACGTATATCTGTCTGTATGTACTAATCTCCGAAACTATTAGGCCAATTTTTATGCCATTTTATTATTATCTTTTTTAGTAGGTGACACGGTCAATCGACCATGCACACCCTAGTGTCAGAGTTCTTCGGAACCTCCTCTCGGCATCTTACGTGGTTCCTTTAACGACTACCAGCCGGGACCACCGGCTTAACGTGCCTTCCGAAGCACGGAATCATCTTTTTTATCAGACAATCAGGTGATTCAAGCCTGCAATGTCCTCACCAAACTGGAAACAACTAAACAATCTATGCTTTCGGTGGGAATCAAACCCACGACCCCCGGGTCAACAGGCAAACGCCTTAACCACTGGACCACGGAGGCTGTCATTTTATTATTAGTTCGAGTGATTATCGAGAAAAGCTGATATTATTTGTAGATATTTTGTGATAAATACCTGAGCTATAGTAACTTTTATTGCAAAAAAGCCATGTATTATGCTGGCTGAACCTTTTGAGATAAATAAATACAATGTAGTAAGAAGTTGTAGGACTTAAAAAGACCTACAAAGACTGTTAAACTATAAGTCTATCGCTGAAGGTTGACTTGCTGTACCTATTTTTATCTTTTACTTAATGAGTAAGAAATTATTGCGTTAAGGAAAACCATTCTTGATTTTTCGAGGGCTTTGGGGTTTTAAAATGTTTTTGGTTAATCACAGCTACTCAACATATGTTTACATGAAGCCTATAGTGGCTCATTGATTTCGAGAATATCTGTCATATTATAATTGGAATCTTTGTTGTTGTTTCTGAGAGCAACCAGTATTTTATACCTCGACGAATGTACTGCAATCAGATTGCAGATGTTCTTAATAAAGGAGAGTTCGAAGTACCCAAAACTGTAGAGCATGTATGAGTAGAGTAATGAGTGTAGACAAAGCTAGAGATATTTGTCAAGATCGTAGCAAGTCTCCACTTGAAGGCAGAAGCTTGAAAGACATCTTCGGTTGGACATTGTTGTATTTTTTATGCTTATATGTCGTGTGGTTTCCGGCAGAGTAGAATAGGACCACTCGCAAGTCCTCCCATGAATGTCGTAAGAGGGACTAGGAAATACAAGCTAAACAAAGCTAATGAACATGAATGAGACAACTCCAACCCCTCTGGCCTGCGAGGAGAGTGTAGGTCAAATCCTCTGTCTGCACTGACCAAGTATGGATCCGGTAGTATAGAGAGGGATGACCCTCTTTTTAGTCTCCACTGCAGGAGCATGAGCTCCTGCAGTGGAGACTAAAAAGACCTGATGATGATTATGCTTATATGATTAAATAATAATTATTTAGAACTGTAATTTTTCTTCGATTATTGTTAAGGGGCAATTAACAATAAGCAAAGTAAACACTAGCTCTACTATATATGCACTGATAGATGGTTTGTTTTAAGCAGAGATATAATATACAATAGTGTTTGTTTCAGGTCAATGTACCATTTTCAGAAGACACAAACATACAGTGTATGCAAAATACAAGCAGTGAAATAGACTATTTTGTATCTGTTGGTGCTACAGCTAGAATTGAAGAAATGTTAGAAAACCATCCTGTAAGTAATGACTTTCATCTTAAAACTGCAAAGACTCAAGCTAATTGGCAAGGGCAACGTCTAACTGCTTTAGGGCAACATTACATATATTTAACCTGCAAGTCTAGCCTTTGGAGGCTAAGGCCAACAAAGAAAGAAAATATTTTTTCATCCTTATCCTTACTAATATTATAAATGCGAAAGTGAGTTTGTTTGTTTGTTACGCTTTCACGCCGTAACTACTGAACCGATCTTCATGAAATTTTGCATACAAGTACTCTGGAGTACGGAGAAGGACATAGGCTACCTTTTATCCCGGGAAAAAGTACTATTTCCGAGGGATCGACATTGACGCGGGCGGAGCCGCGGGCGAAAGCTAGTCCTTACTAATATTATAAATGCGAAAGTGAGTTTGTTTGTTTGTTTGTTACGCTTTCACGCCGTAACTACTGAACCGATCTTCATGAAATTTTGCATACAAGTACTCTGGAGTACGGAAAAGGACATAGGCTACCTTTTATCCCGGGAAAAAGTACTATTTCCGAGGGATCGACATTGACGCGGGCGGAGCCGCGGGCGAAAGCTAGTTAAAATATAAATTAAGAAATACCAAGATTTTGAAGAGGAATGTTTTGTCATGATAGCAAAAATAATGCCCAATTAAAGCCCAACCAAAAATATAAAGAATATCGCTTTATTGCGGAAAACTGTTGGTACTAATTTATTCAACTGCCATCGTAACTTTAAGACAATATTAATGACATCTTTCGATTGCTGGTAAGTGTGATGTTGATTGTGTGTGGTCTGGTCCTTGGAAAATATAAATTAATTTTACCGAAAACTATTAAAAGTTACTTACATTATAAGTTATAACGAAGCTACTAGAATTGAAAACTTATAATAAGACGAAGTATTTGTCAAAGTGAAATACTGAAGAATGGGACTCATTTCCTCTAAATAACATCACGGACTTGTCAAATGACACATGTGTATGACCATACAGTGTTGCTATAACTATAGTTAATTTAGCACCCTGGGGCAATTTTTTTACATTTTTGGTAGGGCTTTACAGGCTGACTCTGGTGGCGTGATATGTTATCTATCACATCATGGCAAATACAATTCGCAAAGTTGCTTTATGTAATTAAACATATATTAATTAATTAAGCATATCTATACTAATATTATAAAGCTGAAGAGATTGTTTGTTTGTTTGAACGCGCTAACCTTAGGAACTACTGGTTCAAATTGAAAAATTCTTTTTGTGTTGGATAGTCCATTTATTGAGGAAGGCTAACATCACGCTACAACCAATAGGAGCTAAGCATCAATAAATAATGTTTTGAAAACGGGAGAAAATTATTCATCTATACTAAGAAAAAACCTAATTAATCATAATAACAGAAATTGCCGCGGAGGAAGTCGCGGGCAACAGCTAGTCTAAATATATGTTGTATAACTATAAACTAAACATTTTATTTTTGCAGATGTTAGTAGGTGATCTTAGTAGTAGAAGTTCCCCAACTGTGTCTTCTCAACCTCAAAGTAGTGAAATGTCAACTCCTGAGAAATCACAGTGCCCTGAAAATGGTACGTTATACATCTTTCTCTAAAAACATATCAAAGTCAAAGTCAAAAAGTCAAAGTCAAAGATTTTTATTCAAAATTGGATACATGTATCTCTTTTTGAACGTCATATTTTTATTTCTTATATATTTTTTTATATATGCAAAATTGAAATACTACTAGCGTTTCGGAACGACCACTGGTGAGAAGAATACGCCGAAAGAAACTCAATCCAGCCTTGGTCCCTACGTGCCTGAAGGGCTCTGAATACATTGTTAACATTAAATACAATTTTTCATACTATAGATTAATTTTAACATTTAATAATTGTTAACATTAAATAAATTTATATAAATTTCCACGCATTTTTATCAGTAATATAATCATCAATGCAGTAATAAGCCTTTTTTATTAACTGGTTTTTTACAATCGTTTTGAACTTAAGTAAAGGCAGACCTAATATTTCTGCAGGAATTTTATTATAGAAGCGTACTCCTAAACCCAAAAATTAATTCATAGTTTTCTGCAATCGCAATACTGGTGTAGCTAATTTATTTTTATTTCTCGTGTTTCGGTCTTGGATATCACTATTTTTCTTATATAAATCAAGATTATAGCGCACAAACATAATATTCGCAAATATGTACTGAGAAGGTAAAGTTAAAATATTTATATCTTTAAACAATTCTCTAAGAGATTCTCTAGCACCAAGTTTATATATAGATCTAATAGCGCGTTTCTGCAGGACAAATATGGTGTTTACTTCTGCAGCGTTACCCCATAGTAAAATCGCATAAGACATAACACTATGAAAGTAACTGAAATATACCAAACGCGCAGTATCAACATCAGTCAGTTGTCTAATTCTCCTGACAGCATAAGCTGCAGAACTAAGTTTACCCGCTAACGTAGTAATATGGGCACCCCATTGAAGCCCGGCATCAAGAGTTATTCCAAGAAATGTTGTTTTATCAGTTAAATCTAGTGGTTCATTATCCATTACTATTTGTGTTGGAATTTTTGTAACATTTGGTAAGCAAAATTAAATACATTTCGTTTTCTTAGCGTTCAACAATAGATTGTTCGCTGTGAACCAATCCAACACTTGAGCTAAAGTACTATTAACCACGTCAAAAGAATTAGTTTGTCTATCAATTTTGAAGACAAGAGAAGTATCATCGGCAAATAGTACAGCCTTACATGTATTGACACAGTAAGGTAGGTCATTGATGTAAATGAGGAATAACAGAGGCCCTAGGATAGATAGAGATATCACTTACATACAGAATATGTCTTATTGGTCCAAGGGAGATACAAAAAACAAAGATTGGATTCTGAAACGTTTGTGGAACCTGCGTGTGCATATATGCGTGTGCATATATACGCAAAAACAGGGGGAGACACTGTCACAAATGGTCACAGTCACAAGAGATGCCTTAACAGCAAAATAACAGCACATGTTGCTGAATAATTATCACGTAAAAATCACGTAATGTCGTAAAGTTTTGACGAAAATAACAAAATAATTTACACATTGTTTAAATTTTTAAGGATTTTACCAAGTTTGACTCTCCCTCTGGCTATCCTTTAGAAAATAGTTTTGCAAAGTATAATAACTTTTAACCATTCAAAACATGATTATTTTCCTAGCAGGTTCAGAATCTCCAGAGCAGCGTTCTCCTCCGCCTAAATACGTAGATGGCATGTTAGCTGTCTGCAAGTCATGCGGTTACACTGGATTCGATTTCAGTCGATGTCAAAGGTACGCTAGGCTAGACTTCTAAACAATTATTTATCTCATTAATGAGACAAGACAAATTTTTAACGTCCTGTCGGGACATTTGTAGATTTTTATTACATTCATAAACAAAAGGACGATGCAACGCTCGCGCGTAATCATTCAGCGATGCGCGTAGAGTTGTTAAAATTCAACCGAAAATTAAATAATAATTATTTTTGAATGAAAGTAAAATCCAACAAATTATTAAAAGTTAAAAAAGCAGAACAAACCTTTATGTTAGTTATCTAGTCCAGCGAGGTTATAAGTGTTTTACTACTTACCCTGTATATGTCCAATAAAATATGTAAAATTAATTGTATCTTGCTTGTCACAGGTGTAAACGCGTGTTTACAGAAGAGCCTAAAAGTGTACCAGCAAGTAAAAAGGTCGAACAAAAGAAGAAAGAGCCAGAAAAAACTTTATTAGAAAAACCAATGTAAGCAACAGTTTTATAAGACACAATTAATTAGATAGATATATTGAATATATTTCAAAGATCCTTATTTTGTTACAGCGCGTGTGGTGAGGGAATTAAATTAAATTTACTAAAAACAACAATGAAAACTTTAAATAATAAGACAACAGTGAGTACCTGATTAGTGGTTAATTTTTTTTTCATTTTCCATTTCCATTTAGACTTTTAACCCTTTGACCGTGAACGTCGGATAAATCCGATATACATTTTCTATGAAAATTTATCCGACTTTCGCGGTCAAAGGGTTAAGCCATACAATAGAGTATGTTGCGAGGTGGATATGACCATCATCATCAGGTCTTTGTTAGTCTCCACTACAGGAGCACGATATGACCAAGGATTTATAAATTATAAGTTGGAATTAGCCAGACCTGCTTGTCACAGGCAGGTGTAAACACCTGTTAGGCCTCTAGAAAACCAAAACCCTGACAGTCATAGTTTCAATGCTGTTTCACAACAATTACTTTAATAAGCTTATCCTAATACATCTGGTGAAAATAGGGGTTTTCTGCCGTCTGGCGCTTAAATTACTCATATACCGCCAGTTCTTGTTTCTTCATAATAACAGTATTTTTTGTGTTTGTAGCCTGTACAAGAGAAAAAGCCACCAAGAGTAAGAAAACCAAGAGGAAAACAGCCAGATCCCGAACCAGTTATTTTAACATTGAGTTCTGATGAGGAGGATTCCAATAGTTCTATGCTTAGTAATCAGGTAAACATAGAATGATCGACAAATTTACCATATATTTTTAATGTATTTGGCGAGCTCCGTGGTGCAGTGGTTAACACGCCAGCCTGCGACACGAGGGCCCCGGGATCGATCCCCGGTTAGGTCAAGATGGAAAATGATCTTTTTCAGATTGGCCTAGGTCTTGGATGTTTATCTATATATGTATTTGTTATAAAATTATGTATCGTTGAGTTAGTATCCCATAACAGAAGTCTCGAATTTACTTTAGGGCTAGCTCAATCTGTGTGATTTGTTCGTTTATATATTTATTAGGGGTCATAAAAATATTACATAAGCAGCGAAAGGCAGGAAAGCAGGGTGGGGGTCTAGGCGTGGCTTATTTTTGATGACATGAAGGACGCCGCCGCCCCTGTAGGTTTTGCGTGGTGATGTCAGCAACATTTTGCAAAATATTTTTTTGTGGAAATAATAACAATGTGTGTTTACGTAAGCTTGGGGGAAGAGGAAAGAATTTTTTTTTTACTTTGGCTGACAAATAAATATAAATAGCTGATGTTTTACTTACGAAATACTTGATCGGCCCTTTTGTCTTTGTGTGCTTTCTGGCCTTGTGGTTTCCGGCAGACAAGGTTTGTCTACGAAAAACTTGTATCATTGCAGCAGTTTTTAGAATAATCGAAATTGTTTCGATTCTTTTTTATATGTGTATATGCAAACACTTACTACTAGAAGAGCTGGTACCAGTTTTTAGGTTGGTATTTGAAGCAAGTTGAAAACTTGTATCGTACCTCACCTATTAAACCTCAACACAGAACTGCGGACCTATGTACCAAGCTCCGTGGCGCAGCGGTCAACACGCCAGCCTGCGACACGGAGTGACCGGGTTCGATCCCCGGCCAGATCAAGATGGAAAATGATCTTTTTCAGATTGGCCTGGGTCTTGGATGTTTATCTATATATGTATTTGTTATAAAATATAGTATCGTTGAGTTAGTATCCCTTAACACAAGTCTCGAACTTACCTTGGGGCTAGCTCAATCTGTGTGATTTGTCCGTATATATTTATTTATTTAATCTAAAAATATCTCCTTTATTGAGGTTGGTTCTAAATTCCCCAAGATATTTGCTGTTATATCCACCCAGCGATTTTAGAATATACATTTTTTGTTTTAGCATGAACAGTCCGTTAGTATGAAAGAGCCATCTTTGAGTGAAATTGAAGGTGGTACTCCAGACAGTGGCATAGGAATGGACCATATGGATGGTAAGTACCGCAGATGCACGGCTTATAGATGAAAGGAAAATGCCGGTTTTTGACGCCTTTTTATTTCGCGCGGCCATCGACCAAACCTTGTAATGATAAACCTAATAGACTGGTAATTCTTAACGAAAGAATTATGGCCTCTAAAATCAATCTGAACTTAATTATAGGGTTTGGTTAGGTTAGCTAGTTATTCTATACAAGTTTATAGGACAATTTATTTACTCAAGAAGTGAAGTGAAAAGTTGCAAATAATAAATGCATGCAATTTGCAAGAAAATATGTAAGAATGTACGTAATCCAACATGTGTCATCTACACAGTGGCTTTCGATAGCTGCCTATTACATAAGGAAGGTCGTGATCGTAGTATCTTCGCTGTTCGACTTTACTCTTGAAGTATTAGTGAAGCCAAGGTTGCGGGCGAGGGCTGTGAGTGCCGTGCTTTGTGATGGGGCACGATGCCCCTTAAGTGCGCATTCGCCGATGTGTCCTGCGTTCTGGTCCCTAAAGATTGTTGAGTTTCTCAGGTAGTATGAGTTATCAACCGTTGCCCGGAAACTGAGGTTGCCATTGTATAAGGAGCCCCTCTTCAAACTATTTACCCGAATTGAGCTGGGCGTGACTGAGGCGGGATCTTAAATGTAGTTTTGTAGATTTTGAGCTACGTCTTTTTCGCTCTGGCCAACTTCGTTTTTGTCACAACATCGTAAAGGTGCTTCTTGATAGGTAGTATAATTGCAATCTATGTTGACTCCTACTTGACGTGCTACTTGCCGAATACCTGCTGCAAAGGCGTTGCTCTGAGAGGAAGACCTGGATCCACCTGAATTTTACTGACCAAGCATCCCATATGGGCTTTAGCTTCTTGGCGTTATACCACTTCAAAAGTCACGTGAAGACTTTGATTTTGCAGAAATGAGGCTACTAACAAGTATCTCAAAAAGACAAATGCCTAATCCAACATTTAGTAAAGAATAAATATACTTGTTTTAACTATATCAGTCATCAGCGTCAAATCTGGTATTCTCTATGAATTACATGTAATTGGAAATGTTGGTAAAAGGCAAAATTCCTCAGAAACTTCGCACTCAACTAGACTCAGGACTTCGTGCCTATTGAGCTCATAGAGACCTACAAATCCGACTGGAATCTCCAAAATTTTAACTCGAGGACTCGAGTCCTGTACATCATTAGATGACGCCGTGTGAGTAACACTTTTTGGTTTGGCCACCATCCGCGTTTTAAATTCTGACCATGCCACTATTTAGTCGAGAATTAGACTAAATTAGCAGCCATATATAAAAATTAGTCGGTCTATAGATTAGAAGTTACAAGCATGTTTTATTGCGTGCTATGGCGTGGCCTTTTCCGAATCTACGAAACTATAACACCTAGTGACGCGAGAGGAGCCACGGGCGAAAGCTAGTAAAAATATAATATTATATATAATAAGCTTTCACCTGCGGCTCCGCCCGCGTCCATATCGATCCCTCGGGAATAGTAATTTTCCCCGAGATAAAATGAAACTTTTGGCAAAAGGTCAAAAAGTATACTAGTACTTTAATTAAATATATATGATTAATAAAATAAAAGTAAATAAAAAATATAAACAATATTTTTTCTTTGAAATAAACTTAAGAACTATAAATATTCACATAAAATAAAATAGACAATAAAATCGGTTTTATTATTCCGTCCCGTCTTTATTTCATAATTTTATGTTAAAAACAATTCATTATCATTATTTGTTGTGTAATTGTGTATATTGGAACGTTGATAAGTATGGCACTACCAGTTGTCTATTTGTCTCCCTATTCTCGATCGTGTCTCGCATCGATTATCGATTCAACATGTTTTCTATATTGTGAGAACGCTGCGAGTTACGAACACGTAGTACGTTCTAATATGGCGATCCAAAATTTTTAATCTGTTGACGTCCGCAAGTTCGCGATGAGTGTCAGTGTATCTTCGTTGTGCTTTTTGCAACATTTTCACTATTTTAATTAATTGTACGAAATTATTTCGGTTTAAAATGTTTTTAAGCAAGTTTCAAGGTAACGGACAAGATATTACAAAGTATAGTTACGTTCTGTAAGCGTTTTGTGTTTCGAAAAACCGAAGCGTAGTTGCAACGAAACTTGAAAGCGTTTCCACTTCTGTGAGATTATTGTCAAATTTATATTAAAAACGCTTTTTAGGTACACTTTATCACAAAGAATCTTGCCAGTGATTTTCATATGAATATGCAAAAGGTCAAGTTCGTAACTAAGACACTGGTACCTATATAAATCAATAGATATCGCACATTGTCGCATGGCACTAAGATTTTGCACAAAATTGAAAAACATGTCGATAAAATTAATATTTACTTGTATGTTTGGCGAAATCTTAACAAGAGATCCCACAAAAAAAGGTGTTATCACAATTGTTATTTAGTAAACATGGAGTGTAACATTGTTACATAGAATTTAGCAGGTAGTCTTGGTCAGAAAATAGACCGCAACTGTCCAAAAGCTACATGCCACAAGAATTATCGCAAGATAGAATATGTATATGATGCGTTGCAGTAGAAAATCTGATATTTTAACTCATTCATGGGCACTGGACCATACACAATAGAAGTCTATGTCTACAGGTGGGGTGTCCTAGAAAGTGTTAATAACCTATTAGATTTTTTGCTCAACTGATGTCATGGGATCTCAAGTTAAAAACCTTACCGTTACCCCTAATCAATGTTACAGATAGCACTGATTCTACGGCCATAATTTAAAAAAAGGGCTCATCTATTGGGGGACTAATCTCAAACTCCAAAACAATATGTTATAGACTGGGTGAAAAAATTCAACTTTTAATAATGAAATCCTTGTTTTATAATTTGCAGATACTAGTAGAGATGAAATGAATCCTAGCTTACTACAGGGCATAGTTTCATCATTAAATTGTCGGACAATTAGGATTGGATCCTATAGATACACACCAAAAGAAAAGGTACATTTTATACTTTTATATTTTCATCATGGATTCAACAAAATAAAGAAATTAATAGAATTCATAATCGAGTTGTGTAAAATGCAAACTGTATTTTGTTGTAGGTTTACATATCATCAAAAGGTATAAAAATTGTTGCACCATCGCTTAAAAATGAGTCAAAGGATGTTGCTCTGCAGATCCAGCTGAAAGAAGTAGTTAAAATTCTAGTACATTTTGGTAAAGGGATGCCAGTTATTTTTTTGTACACAATGAACAAATGTGGAGTTTACATAAGGAAAGCTTTAGATATGAATGAAGACTCTGGTTTGTATCTTTTATTAATCTAATTATTCATATAATCGCTTTTAATCAAGTTAATCATAATATGATATACTATTAAATATGTATATTAAACATATTTTGTGTACTGTTCCAGGTCCCTATTATAACCCAATGTCAAAAAATGACCCATTCAAAAGAATAACACTTTTACCCGATGTAATAACGGAGGAAGCCAAATCAACATTTAAAGTATTGTTTGGTAAAGTGATGGACGAACTGAATGCTCGAGAGGCTAATGACATTTTAGTAAGAACATGCTCCAGAGAGAGCAATAATGTCACAAAAATGACAACACGGTCAGCAAGTGCTTCCAGTGCTTCTGGAGCTAAAAGGTAACTCATTTCTCACATATATAGGTACATATGGTTGTTTAGTCTTCTATTACAATGTACTGTTTTAAAGCATTGTTTTACTATAGTGAACTACATATAATACAATTATTGTAATTAACAGGGTTTTAGATAGTGTCAATCTCAAACTCTAGTTGATCTATTTTTTTTTTTTTTGTTTCAGTTCCAGTTCACCAGAAATTAGACAAATTCTCATATATCCCCCAGGAAAAGGTGGAATTCCAATAAATACTGAAGACTACATGTGCCTAGCGCAAGATCAGTTTCTAAATGATGTTATTATTGATTTCTACTTAAAATATTTAGTTCATGAACTTCTAACACACAGTCAGAGAGAAAAGACTCATATATTTAGTACATTCTTTTACAAAAGATTGACAACTAAACCCAGTAAAGTGAATAAAAGTTCAAATCCCCATGAATGGGACAGCAGCTTAACGCCAGCACAAAAACGTCACGCCCGAGTAAAAACATGGACAAAGAATGTAAACATATTTGAAAAAGACTATATTGTAGTTCCTATTAATGAAAATTGTCACTGGTTCGTAGCTATTATTTGCTTTCCCAGCTTAGAAGGATGTCGAAGTATGATTGATAATCGTACTGTAACTCCACAAGAAATTAAAAAAAGAGGTTGGTGTATAACATTTTATTATTCACTAGCTGTTACCCGCGGCTCCGCCCGCGTTAGTGTCGATCCCTCGGGAACAGAAGAATTTCTCAGAATTAAAGGTACCCCATGTCCTTCCCCGGGCCTTAAACTACTTCCATACCAAATTTCATCCAAATTGGTTCATGGTTGAAGTGTGAAAAGAAGACAGACAGATAAGAGTTACTTTTGCATTTATAATATTAGTATGGATTAAGGTATTACAAATTAACATGGCATGCAAATTAATTTAACAAATGCGTTACTATGTTACAGAGCGCAGATCGTCTATGCAAATAGGCAATACGACAATCACGCCCCTTACCAAACAGGAACAACTTACATTAAGTTGTGACTCGGACAATTTAAGTGAGCGGGATGAAGCAGAGGCGGAGGTGATTACAACTTCTTATCTAATAACTTTCATGAAGAAGTTTTCATTAAATTTTGTTTATTTAATTGTTAACTAAAACAATTTTAAAAGTAAGCTTTAAGAGTCATATCTATTTGAATCGATAAAATTTCACTATAATGTCACTGGAAGATTGTTCAGTATCATTTACCAAATTTCATCTTAAGAAACTTGAATTTAATTTGTGTTATATAAAAATTTTTTTTAGGAAAGTGATTTAGACATGCAGTGTGATTCTGATGAAGAGGAAGGCGAGAAACCTGTAGAAAAGAAACCTGAAGTTCAGCCTGTTTTAAAAACGGAGCCCATCAAACAGTAAGCATTGCTCTGTTTATTTATTGTTTGTTTTAAATAGTATTTTAATGATACAGAAAAAGGTCAAAATCTTTATCTTGCTACCAACTTTAAAAAAGCTTGTACACTGATTGATCACATTTGGCTTATAAAATTCTTTTTATTTGCCAAAAATAACCATTCAAATCAATTTGTGCAGTAATAGGTGATAAGGTAAAATGTGAAAATCAATATAAATTTTTGTTTTTTTTTTTACAGGCCATGTATATTAATTTTTGACTCCTTGGCTGGGGCGTCTAGATCTCGAGTCGTAGCAACATTACGTGACTATCTTACTTGTGAATATCAAGCAAAGGTAACTTAATCTTCAGTTACTATGTGCAGTTTATTTATTAATTTCCATCTTAACTATATTAATGGCTGTGTTTTAAATTTCAGATTTCACCATCCAAAATTTTTAATAAAGATAACATGAAGGGAAGCTGTCCAAAAATACCACAACAGAACAATTTTACAGATTGTGGGTTATATTTATTGCAATACGTCGAACATTTTTTTAAGGTAAAGACATCTGAAATGCTTTTCATGTAAAATGTTTGCTAAGACAGTCTGTCTTAATTTGAGTGACATATTTATTGGAAAGTGTCTTTTCATATTTACGAAGCTTATATAACTTTTTGTTTGTTTCAGGATCCTATCATAGATTATGCATTACCTATAAAGCAATTAGCAAACTGGTTTGATGAGATAGTAGTTACTAGGAAACGAGAAGAAATTTCGGATTTACTTAAGACTCTAATGCATAAATATAATCCAGATTCGCATTTGACACTTCCAGATATAACATTCCCTACTCTAAATGGTATGTGCAATTTATAATAATTCTATTTTTATAGTAGTACTAGTTATTGTAGTATTTATTTTTGGGGTGTCTTGCAGCTATCAATAAAAGTATGTCAATGTTTACTTGTTGCCCTACCCACTTTCAAGTCACATTCATAGACAAAATATAACTCAACACACAATTATTTTTCAGGTAAATTAATAGAAACTGAGGAACAACAGGATGATGGATCGGATGGCGATAAAGCCAATACTAGTAAATTAAAAAATACAGATGGAAAAGACTCTGATGGTCCTACGTTGACATTGGTAAAACAGATCTCTACTGGGGATATACTAGTAAAACGAAATTTTGTAGATTCCTCTGACACAATACATTTGCGGAAGACCATCAGACTTTCCAGTGATGCTGAAAATAGATCTATAGTGCAGATCAAACCGGAGTTCATAAAGAAAGGTGATAATGAGAATCAAATATTGATTCCTATCAAATTTGCACACACAAGTGACTTGGTGAAAGACATTCAAAATACTTTAATAGTGAATAAGAATAATAAAACTATAAGTGATAAAAAACATGGTGTACACAATCAAAATGTATCTAGTTTGAATTGTATTCGAGCGAATGTGAGTGACAGTGATAGCAATTCATTTCTCAAGACGAGAAGAATAAATAAACTTGATGATGTGATGAATGAATCAAGTAAAAAGTTCAAGAAGAATGAATGTTGAAAGCTGCCTGTCCATATACCATGTCTATTAAATTATTATAATTTAATAATGTGTATAGTAGTTCCATGGACTTGTAAATATTAGTTATTATTATTAACATGTGTATTTAATACTGTACCTATTTTATAAAGATAATGTAAAGTTTAAAATATTACTTGTGTATTATAATAGTGCCCACAATACAAAAAGTAATTGCTATGCTGGTTTTTATTTTTTATCTTTATACATTTTACCTTCTGATATAAGAAAAATATTATTAGAAACAAGTTCGGTATGCGTAACCCTTACCTAATTCTAGCAAAATTTTAAGACGGTACTGCTCGAAATTGTGGAAATTAGCGTGTTTTCATGCGCTGAATTAATTAAATACATCAAAAGTATTTGTATGATTTAGACAACAGTTTTAAACAATAGTCGTAATAAGTTGACATCACGGACAGACAAGTGGATTAGTAACAAGTCGTCATAAACGCAACTCGTCATTTTCGCATCTGGTCATTTTCGCTACTCGTCATAACGAACCTAAGACCGTATCATACAAAATGTCCCTTTCGCAAAATATCCCTTGCGCAAAACGTACCTTTCGCAAAATGTCCCCTAGTCGCAAAATGTCCCTTGCGCAAAACTTCCCTTTCGCAAAATGTCCCCTGGTAGCAAAATGTCCCATTACCAAAATTTCATTATTTTTATA
The DNA here is from genome assembly GCA_947532085.1 of Elegia similella. Taxonomy (NCBI): domain Eukaryota; kingdom Metazoa; phylum Arthropoda; class Insecta; order Lepidoptera; family Pyralidae; genus Elegia; species Elegia similella. Next base: position 16,729,534 of record OX383930.1, read on the forward strand.
AAATTACTATAAAGTGATTTTTTTGTTACGCCTCCACGCCGTAACTAGTTTACCTAATAAATTCATCCACATCTGTTAATGAGTGTTGCCGATCGATAGGCCACACAGTCTATCGATACTACGGCAATAGTGGGAATATCGATACTATCGATAGTGCAAAATGTGGTAATACTATTGATGATTTGCAATAGTATCGATAGTATTAATCCTTGATAGTCGCTATGCTATCGATACTATTAACGCCTCTAACAACTTTACTATCGATAGATATTTATTTTTCGATAGTATTGATTAAAAGGTAATATAACAAGAGAATCTCGTTAACCCCACATTATATTGCTATTTAACTTTAATCTATACTATCGAAAAATAAATAACTATCGATAGTCCAAACCTATCGATAGTAAAGTTGTTACAGGCGATAATAGTATCGATACTATCGATAGCATAGCGACTATCAAGGATTAATACTATCGATACTATTGCAAATCATCAATAGTATTACCACATTTTGCATTATCGATAGTGGAACAATCGATAGTTCGGCAACACTACTGTTAACATAAAGACGAGTTTTCATTTCACACTGCGTTACTTGACGATCCCGATGATCCTATTGACATCGCACAAGCCCGCCCCGACCCCTCTCCGGCTCCGAATAGCCGGAGGAATCCCACTATCCGACCCCGTCGCACTCGACACCGGAACAGAGTGCGTAGAGTAGGATTAGCTCCGATTATTGGTGACCGCCCGGCGGTCCCGGGTGACTTGCACCCAGGATAGGCCCTTCTGGCAACGTAGCTTTCGGCCCATAAGGCAAAAGATGAGAGTTGCTGCTCTCCAAAGGCTTTTGCCATTGATTCTCAGATTGGCCCTTCAGGCTTGCATGCACGCATACGCGGCCCATCAGGCAATATGAGAGTTTGCTGTCTCTCCAAGCCTTGCGCACACAGGCAACGCCCAAAGCCGAGGTCCGTCCCTCCTGGGGGCCCTTTGGTGATGTTGCCTATAAAGGTTGAGGGCACTCTGCCCTCGCCTCAAACGCCCGGTGAAGTAGCGAAAGCTCACTTGGAGCTAGCTACATAGTCATTACAAAAAACAAAAAAAAAATCACACTGCGTTAGTGAGTATACAGGTGGGTCTTTCTCTTCTCTTCTGTCGTAAGTGGCAAGAATGTCTATCACTTATTTGAACAAGATGAACTTGAATGACATTTCGAGTTACACAAAATACCGGCTGCTTTGCAGGGGCACTTTCTTTTATCGCATTTAGGGCAAGATGAATCTACGGAGCTGATACGAAATCGAGTAAACGGTAATCGCAAGATAAGGATCTCAAAATAAAACCTAAATCCTTAACCGAGCTGAAAACCTAGTTCTAGCCGATGTTAAATAGGTTGCACCTAAGTTTAACCACTGATTTGCGGCTGTACCTAGTTCTAACCGAAGATAGGTAGGATACACCTAAATTTAACCGTATGTGCCCGGCTGCACCTAGTTGTAGCCGGCTAGAACTAGGTGTATCCGCCCTTCGCCTATTAGCCGTAACATCTATACATATAATAAAACAGTAAAAATATTTTGTCTGTACAATTAGAATTTTTGACTGAAATGGATAGAAGGACACTTAAAAAGAATAATAGAAAACAAAAAAATTTTTTTCGAATTTCTTTTCTGTCTGTCTGTCCTGTCTGTTTGTCTGTATGATCACGATTATCTCCGAAAATACTGAACCGATTTACTTCAAACTTTCACCAATTGCTTTGTTTTAACTCAGAAAAACATTTAAAGTTAGTTTCATCAAAATCGGTTCATTAAAAAAAAGTTATCCTCATTTGAATGAACTCAAGGCATGAGTTTGCCTGCAAACATATAGCAAAAATAAAATAAAATGATAGGTGACATAAGAAAATTAAAATCCAAAGTCAATTCATCATCATTATACGACAGCATTATACCTATCCATAGTAATCCATACTATTATAAAAGGAGAAGCTGACTGACTGACTGACATATCAACGCAGGGCCTAAACTATAAGGGTTAGGAACTTGAAATTTTGCACAGGGGTTCCTTTTATAACGTAGGGGAGCACTAAGAAAGGATTTTTGGAAATTCATCTCCTAAAACGGGGGTAAAACGGGTTGCAAAGTTAGTGTGAAACATTGTCGTTTTTGAAGTTATTCGAATGAAATTCAGCATGAAGGTTCTTTACTGAAAGGCATGAAACACGAGTAAAATATTTTTCTGAAAAATCATCAGGATATAGGTAAAGTATAACGGGGATGCAAAGTTAGTATGAAACTTTCCGTTTTTGAAGTTATTCAATTGAAATTCAATATAAAGGTGTTTCATTGAAAGTCATGAACTAATGTATTCCGGGTAATTCTACTGTTCCTGAGAAATCGACACTTACGCGGGCGGAGCCGCGGGCCAAAGGCAAACCTGACTTATATATCAACGCACAGCCGAAACTACTGTGCCCAGAAACTTGAAATTTAACACAGGGATTCTTTTTATGATGTAAATGAGCAATAAGAAAGCATTTTTAGAAAATCAAAGGGGGTGAAGTTTTACGGAATTTTCTCATGTCTGGACTTAGAAGTTTGCAAGAAGGTACACAAGTTCTCAATTTAAATTAAAAACGATCTGTTTAGGTGAACCAGACAACATTCTCCCTTGAAGGGGTAAATAAATAGGTGGTAAAGTTTGTATGGAATTTTTCCATTTCTAGACTTAGAATATAAAAATAGGTATGTAAGTTCTCGATTACAATTAAAAAGATCTGTGTAGGTGAAATGTATAAAATCCCCTCCTTAAGGGGCAACATGGAGGGAGTGGGGGGGGGGGGGTTAAGTTTGTATGGACATTTTCTCATTTCTGGACGTTCTGGATTACAAATAAAAAGATATATGTAGGTAAAACCGTCGAAATTTTCGCCTGGAGGGATAAAATAGGGGAGTAAAGTTAGTATGTTTTTTTTTTCATTTCTAGACTTAGAAGTATGAAAATAAGTATATACGTTCTAGATTACAATTAAAAAAGATCTGTGTAAGTGAAATGTACAAAATTCCCCCCTTAAAAAGGGGATTGTATGGAAATTTTCTCATTTCTGGACATAGAAGTATAAAAATAAGTATATACGTACATATGTTTACATTACAATTAAAAAGATCTGTGTAGTTAAAATGGAAGAAATTTCCCCTTGAAGGGGTAAAATAGGCGGGGTAAAGTTTGTATGGTTTTTTTTTATTTACTTAGAAATATGACAATAAGAAGTTCTCCATTACAATAAAAAAATATCTGTGTACGTGAAATGGGCAAAATCCCCTCCTTAAGGGCTAAAGATCTATGCAGGTGAAATGTATTAAATTCCCCCTTAAAGGGAAAAAGCAGAGGAGGGGTTTGTATGGAATTTTTATCATTTCTACTGTTCCCAAGGGAACGACATTAACGCGGGCGGAGCCGCGGGCAACAGATAGTATATAATAATATAAGTTAATTTTGTGTGTAGTGTAGCTACAATTTTTTTTACAACATAATTGAAGATGTCCTTCTGTATGGGCTGAAATGTAATACCGAATAAATACATGTGTTGTTTGAAACCATTGTAACAATAAATTCCCAAGACAGATTCCAGAAGTTAGCATTATTATATTCTAGATCTGGCGTTTATCGACTCGGACATTCGTAGTCTGTAGTGCTTATGCGAAATGACGCCGTGCCGTTCGTAAACGAGCGATTTTTCCATACAAAAATCACTAGATGACTAGTGTCACAATTTCAAAAATAGTACCCCTGTCCGTTGTAGAATCTTCTTCTACCTTATCCTTATCCCACTATATAAGTGGGGTCGGCACAGCATGTAAGCTTTTTCCATTTCTGTCTATCTCCAGTCAACTCGTCCGTCACTCCCTTTCTACACATATCCTCCTTTACACATTCCATCCAACGCTTCCTGGTTCTCCCTCTGTTTCGATGACCTTTGACATGCATATTCAGAACCTGACTGGTTATATGACTTTCCTCTCTTCTCTTAATATGTCCATACCAGCCTAACCTGTTACTTCTTAATTTGTCTGTTATAGGTGCCACTTTTACAGTTCCCCTAATATACTCATTCCTGATCTTATCTTTTCGCGTTACACCACACATCCATCTCAACATCCGCATCTCCGCCACGTGTAACCTTCTTTCATCCGCTGCTTTGGTGGGCCAAGTCTCGGAACCGTACAATACGACAGGTCTTATTATGGCTTTGAAAATCTTTCCCTTTAGCTTAAGGGGCATTCGAGCGTCGCATGTAACTCCAGTTACTTGCCGCTATTTCAACCATCCTGCATTTATACGACCCCTTTTTACGTCCCGGTCAATGCGTCCGTCGCTCTGTACGAGAGAACCCAGGTAACGAAATTCGGAGCATACTGGTAGGGGTACATCATCTAAAGCAACAGGAGCAAACATTGATGGACCACCAAAATCGAGGAACAGTTGTTCAGTTTTGGTCCTGCTGAACTTCAAACCAAAGTTTTCTACTCTCTGTTGCCATTTTACCAGTCTGCGTTCTACCTTAGGCCCATCTTCTCCAACGAGGACTATGTCATCTGCAAACAGCATGCACCAGGGTGCTTCGTCCTGTATGTCTGACGTCAAGGCGTCTATTACCAGGAGAAACAGGTACGGGCTTAATGCCGATCCCTGGTGCAGTCCTACTGCCACATCGAACTCGTCGGTAACGCCAGCCTCTGATCGGACGGATGTACGAGAACGACTATATATAGCACGTATGAGCTGCAGGTACTTATATGGCACTTTGTTCTTTGTTAAGGCCCACCAAAGAAGTTTTCTTGGAATCCTGTCATATGCCTTCTCGAGGTCGATGAACACCATTTGCAAGTTTTTATTTGCATTGCGGTATTTTTCGCACAGTTGGCGAATGGCAAATATGGCGTCAGTCGTTCCTCTACCTGGCATAAACCCAAACTGATTCTCCGACACACTCTTGCCTTAACCTTTTCTCTACCACTTTTTCCCAAACTTTCATAGTATGTGCTTTATTCCCCGATAATTGTTACATTCCTGTGCATCACCCTTATTTTTGTATATGGGTACCAGAAAACTGGCCCCCCATTCGTCAGGGATCGCCTCTTCCTGCATCAACTTATCGAAGAATAAAGCTAGTCACTTCCATCCATCCGCCTTTAGTATCTTCCATACTTCTATTGGTATACCATCGGGTCCCGCTGCCTTTCCATTCTTTATTCTCTGGATTACCTCTTTCACTTCGTCCATGTTGATCTTATTTACTACTCCTACATTGGCTGGTACCCTCTCTACTGTTCTACTCCAATCATTTTCTTCGTTTAGTAACTTTCCAAAATACTTCTTCCAGCGTTCTTTAATTTCTTCGTCATTAGTAAGCACCATTCCTTTTTTTTTCTGTCCTTTGTAGAATCCGGCGTGCTATTCTATTTTTGATTTATTGCCGTTCGTTAACGAGTGATTTTCTCATACAAAAATCGCTTGATGTCGAGTGGCATACTTTCAAAATAGGACTCCCGGCGTTTTAAAATCGTCTGACATTTGTAGAATTTGTATATACAACATTCGACTTTTTTATAGATAACGGTACGGAACCCTTCGTGCGCGAGTCCGACTCGCACTTGGCCGGTTTTTGACCATCAACATGTTTACTTCTACTGTAATTATTTTTAGTACATTACCTATTGATACTGAGAAAACGGCAAGGCAAAATACAAACCACTGTCGCGAGCGCACTAGGCTTAGATTAGGCGCCCAGGGGTACTATTTTTGAAAGTATGACACTCGTCTTCGAGCGATTTTTGTATGGAAAAATCACTCCTTTACGAATGGCGTCATTTCAAAAATAGCACTCTAGAGAAGCGCGCGTTCGTACGTTCGATGCACGCCTTCGGACGGCAGCGTTTGGTGTGATGCGTCAGCGCATATACAAATTTTAAGATGTCGAAACGCATCGTACTGTTTGTGCGTCGAAGGCATACTCTTTCTAATCTGTGGCCGAAGGCGTTTTCATAATAAATGAATAAATTTCATGATTCATAAACTTGTGGATCCACGGCGCCAAGTCAACGAAATGAAATAAATCATAATTTCGTGGATAACTTGTTATCTCACGTTAAAAAATAAGAAGGGCTGGGCTAAAAGGCTAGGAAGCCAAATAGAAAAAAATCTGTCAAACAAATTGTCAAATGCTATGCAATCTGTTGTTACCTTTAGTTATTGTTCTGAGGTTGTTACCTACGTACGTAGTATATTTAATTGAAAATAAGAATATTTAATATATTATGTTCCTATATGTTACAGCACAGTTGTAAAATGAGCGAGAATAAAATAGACATCGGCGTACTGGAGGAAAAACATAGTTGGCTATTGCATCCAAGATTTTTTCCTAGTAAAGTCGGTGGTAAACCAGCATGGTTAGATTTGCAGAATTTACCTGTACCATCAGATTTGTCTTGTAAGAAATGTAATGATCCTTTAGTATTTTTGTGTCAAGTAAGTATCCTTATATATATTTCACTGTAGGCACATAAAAAGATAATGTTTGACCATGTAACCTCTGTTGTAGATTTATGCGCCATATGAGGAATCCGAAGATTGTTTCCATCGAACGATTTTTATTTTCATATGCAGAAATGGGGCCTGTTGTCAGCCTAACTCATCTGATAATTTTAAAATACTGCGGTGTCAACTGCCTCGCAACAATGCCTTCTATTCCTACGAGCCATATGAAGAAAAGGAAAATGAGGTGTGGGATACTTTTTGACTTATCTAATCCTAACTAATATTATAAATGCAAAAGTGAGTTTGTTTATTTGTTACGCTTTCATGTTGTAACTACTGAACCGAACATCATGAAATTTTGCATACACATTATCTGGGAAACTTTTGTGCCACTCCTCTGTGGTGACCTCTGAAACGTGTTTTTCATACTCCTCGACAGCCTCTTCTGGTGATGAAAATCGTTGACCGCGTAATTAGTTCTTAATTGTTGGGAACAGAAAAAAGTCACAAGGTGCCAGGTCGGGACTGTATGCAGGATGACTCATGAGTTCTACATTTTTCGCCTTCAAAAAGTCGTTTGTCTGTCTGGCCGTGTAAGAACTAGCATTGTCGTGGTGCAGGATGATACGGCGTTTACGGTTATTTTTACGGAGTTCGTCAATAACTTCCGGCAAACAAATGGTCGTGTACCAGTCACTATTCACTGTACGACGATTCTCTAAAGCAACAGTAGCCACTTGTCCAGTTTTTGATTAAAACAAGAAGCAATCATCCGCTTAGATGCACTTTTCACGCGCGCCACTTTGGTTGGTTTCGGCTCATCTTGAAAGACCCATACGCTTTGCTGCTTTGTTTTGGGATCGTAGCAATAAATCCATGTTTCGTCACCTGTTACTATGTCCCACACCAAATTTGACGCACCTTCGTTGAATCTGGTAAGTATGGCACTGCACCAAGTGACGCGGTCCGTTTTTTGAGCCGGTCAAGTTGTGTGCGATCCACCGCGAGCACAGCTTTCTCACACCCAAATGTTTGTGTAGGATTAATTGTATTTGACTCATGCCTATTTCTAAGGATGCGCGAATTTCATGGTAGGTCAAAATGCTGTTGCTGAGAGCCGCAGGCGAAAGCTACTTCATTATATATTGGTCCATGAGTAAACACAAAGTTCGTAATAGATGCACAAGTACTTAAAATAGCTTGCATGCAAAAGCGCCATGCAGTCTTAATCAAATATATCTAGGTATCATTACTTCATTAATTAATATTATTAACTTCATTAATTTTTTTTTTTTAATGTAATGCTAGATGACATAATTCAATGCTAAAACAATGGTTTAATGTATTTTTAGTCAGTATTACTGAAAATTATGAATCTTTTTACAGGAGTTTCCAATGGATAAATGGCCTAAGTTATGCAATGTTTGTGGGATAAAAGCTCCTTCGCATTGTGCAAAATGTAAAAAAGTTTATTACTGCAGCAGGAAGCATCAGGTTTTGGACTGGCAAAAAGGACATAAAGAGCATTGTCCTGAATTACAGGTATAAGTGGTACACACAATACTACTAATATACATAATTTGAAATCAAACATTTTTGAGTCGTTATATGCAAATCATTTTCTTTTTAATCTTTAGATGTATTTAGACAATTAAAATTGCAATGTTGTGAGAGTCAAATTTTCAGATTTTCTTTCAGTTTTTATCTATATTTTTTGATTGAATATCACTATTGCAGAGTGCTACTTCTTTTGTTATGAAAAATTTTAAAGTAACAGAATCAGGAAAATCTATTTTATTCAAAGAATGGGAACTTCTAGTTGATGAAGAAGATGAGGTAAACATTGTTTATTTTACAACAAAACCTGTTTATTTTAATATACCATTATTATATTTTATATATTTCAGTATTTATACTTTTAAATAATGTACACATTGTTTTAGGAAAACAATAGCAATGTTAATGTGAATGAGGAAATGGAGAAGCTAAAAAAAATGATGCAGGAAAAGAAAGCAGGTACTTTAGACAATGTCAGTGAAGCTGAATTAGAACAGTACACAAGAACATTACCAGAAGACAAGGTTTTCAACAAATTTAGCAAAAGGGTTGCTAGGCATCCAGACCAAGTTTTAAGATATGACAGAGATGGTAACCCTCTATGGATAACTGGGAATTCTGGAAATAGTATTGTTAATATTCCGAAATGTCAGTACTGCAATGGAGAAAGGCAATTTGAATTTCAGGTGATCGATTATATTTATAAACTTTCTTTGCTGGTTTAGGAATAAAAGAAGTCTTAATGCCGCAGGTGCTAGGTCTTCATAAATTGACCAGCAACATATCACTATGCCTGATTTCAACTAGTACCTATTGCCTCCCTTTTACACCAGCAAAAGGGTTAGTAAAGGTGTAGTTAGAAAAGGGTGTCAAAGGAAGTATTTATCTACAGTCCTACAAGTATCTTAATGATTGTGGGTTAATTTTTTTCCACAAATAAAGTTGGCACTTTCTACACTTACTTATACTGTTAAGCCTGTCTTTTGAGCTTCATTAACAAAATATTATGTAAAAATGGACTGATAAAACTCAGTAATAGCTAACATTTTATAAAATACCAAATGGCATTCATTTAGATCCTTGAAGCATTGTATATGACAAATATTATTTGTTATTTACTTAAAACTAGCTGTTGCCCTCAGAGCCACTGTCTGATCGCGTGAATGTCGATCCCTTGGGAACAGTAATTGTTTTTTTCTGGTATCAAAGGTATCCTATGTCCCTTTCTTCATGCCAAATTTCATATTAATCGGCTCAGTGGCTGAAACGTGATGAGATTACAGACAGATAGCATTACTGTATGGATTAAACATGTGTTCTTATTTCAGGTTATGCCACAGCTGCTAAACTTTATTGATGTTGGTATAGATTTCAACAGTATCGACTGGGGAGTGTTGGCTGTCTATACATGTAAAAATAGTTGTAACCAGGGGCCTAGCTACAAGGAAGAGTTTATGATAAAACAAGATTTATCCAACTGATACTATACTAAAACTTTACTAAAATAAATTACAATAAATTACTTTTACTGTTTTATTTTTATTACTATTTTTCCTTAACTGGTTTTCCATATTCTTCAGATATATATGTTAATAAGTCATTAAGCCCAGTAAATTCTGTTCTAGATTGAGGTGGGTTATTTTTCGGCAATACTGGTAATAAGTTGCCCATTTTATTTCTAAAGTCCTTCAGCTGAAACAAATATAATAAAAGTAATTAAAAATAATGTGGATCAATAAATAAATAGGTACATTAGGCATGTAATTAATTATCCACTTAATCTATGCCCCTATGAGAGAGACATAATTTTTTTTTTTTTTTACTAAAAATTGAATTAGGCATTTGTCTCCCATCTCACCTGATGGTAAGTGACGATGAAGACGAGGATTTTACATGCATATTTTTTACATTTTTTTTTTAATTATCCAGTGTTATCCTTGATCTCTGTTATTGTTACCAAAAGCATTAGGTGCATTTGTTTTCTTAAGGACCAGCACAACTGCTTCTATGATGAGATATAGACTATGGTTTCCCTGCTTATATATGCCTGTTTGGTAACTTATGAAGTTCAAGTTTACAAAAAAGTAGCATACATCTTCGGCACCAGATAATTTCCATATGCTGTAGCATAAACAGGATGTCCCTGCAACTGCATAAAGAGTACCCCATCCAAGAGCCCTTAGTGCTAAAATAGCTCCAGCATCTGCTAGCTCTGCACTGCTGTGTAATCCTGTTAAAAATAAAATGTATTACATAATAATGTAAACTGATCTATTGGGTTGTATTGTACGGGAACCTTTACATCCTAATCATAACTAATATTATAAATGCGAAAGTGAGTTTGTTTGTTTGTTACCCTTCACGCCGTAACTACTGAACCGATCATCATGAAATTTTGCATACAAGTTCTCTGGAGTACCGAGAAGGACATAGGCTACCTGGGAAAAAGTACTATTCCTGAGGGATCGGCATTGACGCGGGCGAAAGCTAGTATTTTATATATGAACTTTATTGGTGCATCTACAGTAATAATTTGGTTATATTCATCAACTATACAGAAGGCGGGGTCTGCCGCAGAACAGACGGCCAGACAAAAACACCGTAAATATTCGGAACTATCACAGTACATATTTGTGCCTTTTGCAGTGGAAATGGTGCATCAAGGGCAAACATTTTGTCAGAGAGCTAGGACAATGCCTCCAAGACAATATTCGATTAGCTTCATACTTTTTATTCTCTTGTTATTTTTTCTTTCTATATAGTTTTAGTCAAGATATATTTTTATGTTTACTTTGTCACTAATTTAGGGTTTTTCTAGTAGGTTTGGTTTTAGCGATTATGTTTTTTCTATCTTTGTTGTAAATGAATCGATTCAAATCAACAACTCATGTGCTCTAATATCATAATATGCCACTGCAATATTGTCAAATATTGCGAAAAATTGAGTTATTATGAAAACAAAATTGAATGAAATATACCTTTATTAAAATATTTTGGATCTGCTTTTTTAGCAGCAGCCAATGTAGCACTAAACCCAACAAATGCTGAAATCCCTGCAACCGCTGACAAAAATGCACCACCTAAAAGAAAAACAAAATCAATATACCTATTGAAACATATAATAATATACATTATAACTTGTTATTTTTATTGTATGCAACTTGTGTTACTCTGAAGTATGTCCTGCTGACTATGTTTATGAACTTCTCAACAAAGACAGCTTTCTTATTATCTAGGTTATTTCTTTAAGCAAGAGGAAGTTTAAAGTATGTGCATGCTGTAACTAACTAATGTGTCCGTCCATGTCTCACAACGAGAGTTAGCTAGCTGGTGATCAAAGAAAGTAATATTCTCTGCAAGTCTGGTAATTAATACCTTTTATCCTTTGAAGACGTTCTTCTTTTTCCATGATGTTCACAATCCACAAATATTTTATTGTGGAACCAGGAAAGTTAGTTTGGAGATGCAATCATAACTTTAACATAAAGGATTTGTTAACCTCGTAAAACCCAAGCTTAAGATTTACCTTTATGAAGTGCGACCCAGTGTCCTCAGACGAGGGCAAAAAAGTTGAAAGGCTTCAGACCCAAGCCGATTTTTATTAAAATGAACCCAAAATATATGCAATACTACATTGGGACTTATTGATGGCTTCATTAATACTATGTATGATTATTTTGGGATATTTAAAAATTCAATATATTTTGTTCTTGCATGAGGACATTGGGTATTACTTGCAAACGTGTCCTTGATTTATTTGTTCTCATGTGAGTACAATGGTTTATAATTAATAAATTAAAAAAAACTAGTTTTAAAACTTTTATTTAATAAATGAACATAAACGAAACTGCAAATGAAAAAAATCTAAATCATAAATCTTCTACATCCATTTTGAATTAAGCAACATTTTAATCTTGTCTAGGTAGATACTTATAATTATAATTTAAATGCTGTATTTTAATTTCAATGCTGTAGTGACCATGAAGTACTAAACTTAACATTTAGGTATAATGTGGCTAGGATATTCTGCATTTTGTGTCCCAGTCGAGTTAGCTATGCGTCTTCTGCCCTACTTCTACCATGAGGAATTCCACATTAAGCTGATGCAGTAATTTCAGCTCTGCGCTCCGATTTTGATGAGCAGCTGTTATCTCGGTCCTAGGTAATCCCGAACTCAGAATATAAGCCGTTATCTTGCCGACCCCTAGGTCAGACCTTGATGATTCAGAAACTGAAGAATGTACCAATCTAGATCTTCAATTTCTGATTCATATAACAAGTCCTCGATATCATAATTTTTCAAATCTGCAACAAAATATAAAAATAAGTAATATATTTTTGTAATGTAATTAAAACCCAATGTGATCAAGTAATCACATAAAAAAATAGAAGTAACGCCCGCTGTGATCAGGCGAGTACATATTTTTTCAATAGTACATAAATATGCATTACAGTTACATTGAAACCAAATAGTATTGTATTTGAAAACTAGTAAATATAAGTCACTTATTTATCAAAACTGATTAAAAAATAAATCGTCGATGACTGAAATAAATTAAGATTATAACTCACCTCTTCGACGTGGACGCTGCATGTTTGCCATTTTGGTCAAAAAGGACTAATTTCACATCATTGGTCAGAAATTTCATTTACATCAAATTGACGTTTATGTTTCGACCAACCAGAGGACAACAACTGACAGATCATTTAAGCGCTAAAATTCAAGTATCTTGGATTTTTTTATTTTGTCCTCAAGTGATCACAGTGGGTAATAACGTTGATAAAAAATATAAATTCTTGGGTCCGAACGCTTTCTTTTTTTTGGCCTCGTCTGAGTACATTGGGCTTTACGAGGATAAAAGATATTTTGTTTATGCTGAACAAAATCAATTAGAAAGATTCTATTGTTGTTCTCAAAACTAGACGTGAATCGGTATTTGAAAAAATTTTTGGTATTCCTATTCCTTCCTCATTATCTAAATCCTTCCCAGCAATCAGATGTTTTTGACACACAAACTAAATAGGGACTGTTTTGACATTTGGCATGTTTTTTTTTCTTTTGTTTATGGCTTTCACGCGTAACGTATTTAGCCAGTATCAAGTATAAATGGGTTTTCCCGCGTTTTTTCTAAGTCTTGTTATCAATGAAACGATGGTGCACTTCATTTCATTGATTCTACGGAGCCCCTGGCGACAAAACTCTGTTCTCAAAACTAGACGTGAATCGGTATTTGAAAAAAAAAATGGTATTCCTATTCCTTCCTCTTATCTTAATCCTCCCCAGCAATCAGATGTTTTTGACATTTGGCATGTTTGTTTGTCTGTCACTAAGGTTTGTCTCTGAGGCATAGAGTAGTATAATATATGGGGATAGAGAGCCCTCTTGTGGGATTTTTATGCAGCTCGTTTTGAAGCGCCGCCTACTTTACTGATCGGGTACTAATGATGCATATAGGGTATATATATATACGTATAGGTATATACATACAGTTTCTTACTTGCTTTTCAAATAAGATCATTATTTTTTTCCAAACACGAAATTGTTTTTCTGTATTTCTTGATGTCATTGTTCAAATTATTTTCTGAAACATCAAGAACGAAAAAGAATAATACAACTCGTGTTTAGAAAAAATATCATAGGTATAAAATATTAGGAATGTATAAAAAATAAAAAAGGCGTGTGTGGGTAATACATATTTTTATTTTCTGTTTTTATAATTTTTATGCTTGTTAATATAGTTCTACGCTGCCGTTTTTACATCATCGTCCCCCACATAACTTAGTTTCCCTGACAAAATCCGATTAATCGATCGACACCAGCTAAAAATTATTATATTTATTACTGTGTTCACAAACATTGCTTTCAGTTTTTCTTTATGCATGTTACATTCAAATGGATATTCGACAAGATTGTCTACACTGGCAATTATAAACCGCTTTAAATTATTTTTAGGCATTTTAGGTAACATAACCGATTTTTATTTTGATATTCCTTTCTCTTTATATATACATTATTCTCATTCCGTTTATTCAAATCTAATAAGGTATTTCGGCACTTTTGACATTTTTTTACAACCTTTTGTAAACATTTTTTCAGTACCCATCCACAAACATAATTACCTTGGCCACCATCACCTGCTTGTGGGTGGTCAATACATATTTCAGTATCTAAAGTAAATTCTTTTTCCTCAGAAACATCCGGAGTTGTAGTTGCGATTGACTGTTGTTTTGTTAGCATAAATTCCAATGTCTGGAGACATTCATTATTGTCTTCTTCGCAGTTACCTCTCCCTGAATGGGGAGAGGCGAAGTTATTGAGCAAAAGTGATTTAAATGCACCTTCGAATGCCACAGTATTAGGAGATATATTTCTTGCTCCATAACTCCTAATGTTACCGAAGAAATTTTCTAATGGGTCCTGATTAAAGTTTCTAGTCAAAAGTGCATCAAAACTATATTTTTTACTGGATAACAATTTCCAAAGAATTTCCATTCCCTCGATAGTTTTGATTAAATTCTTTACCGATGGTATATCAGTTTCAACCAATCGGATTTTATCTCCATTTTTTATTATCTTAATAAATTTAACACTTCTTAATACTACTTTGGCTTTTCTCCATAACTCATGATGAGGCGAATTTCGTTTTACAGGCCCTTTATATACTTTTCCATTCGGTATACAAAGAGAACTTATATTTAAAGAGTCGAATAGATTGTCTAATAATAACGTGATTGGTATAATTTGTCGACATTCTTCTGGCAAATTGTTCCGTGCCGTTAAATGTTCTGTGGCCACAGCCATACTGTGGCTAAATAATTGCGTGGCTAATTTAACACGCATTTTATTTATTTTTTTCTGGATTAATGTGCTCCTCTGTAATTTTATCTAGATACCTTAATTCTTCATATGATTTGTCCGCATTGTATACCATTTGGTAATAGCTCCACTTTACAATTTTTTCCTCACCATTTATTATGTATTTTAAATCTTTGCTTAATAAATTATTTCTGTTGAAGAAGGTTACATATAGGTAACTGAGGTTATAAGAGATAACTCTTTGGTGGTTGATTTATTTTTTTTACCTTTTTATGTCATGTCACTTACTTGTCTGTCAACAATAAAAACTCAATGTTTATATCCAACAATATTTTATTTCTTAACTACTTAAATAAAATCTTCGGACTAATTGCTGTGCAACATCTGCAACATGGTAGCAGAGCGTAGTTAGGGTTGTGTTGGATATAAAATGAATAAAAATAACGATGGTGTAAATGATTTCGGTGCTGGTGCAAACATGCAGCACACACATGGATCGAACCCAGCGGGGTTACTACAAGGTATAGAAAAATTGGATGGAGCGTCAAATTACGCTACCTGGAAAATCCAAATGGAGCTGTATCTTGTAATGGAGGATCTATGGGATTATATAGAAGCAACGCCGTCTGATGCTGCTGGTTCTAAAATAGATAAGAAGGTACGTGCAAAGTTGCTGCTTATGGTGAAGCCACACTGCCTGGTACATGTGAAGAAAGCAACTACAGCTAAAGAGAGCTGGAATGCCTTGATAACAGCTTTTGGGGACCAAGGGGTTAATTACAGATGTCGATTGCTAGGACGTCTAGTTAGTCAAAAGTTGAGTATGTACAGCAGTCCAAGAGTATATGTCACTGAAATATTGTCGCTGGCCAATCAGTTGGCAGATATGGGCAAAGAAATAGATGACGAGTTATTAGCTGCACTTATGCTACAGGGGCTAGGAGAGCAGTATGAGCCAATGAGAATGGCTATTGAAAATAGCAACATAACGTTGACAACTGACTATGTCAAGACAAAGTTACTGCAGATTGATGATAATTCATCACACAAATGTACAGATTCGCCGGATAATGCTTTAAGTGCTGCACAAAAGAATAATAACAGCAAAGCAAAGGAAAATATCAACAAAAAAAACTCAATGTTTGTATCCAACAATATTTTATTTCTTAACTACTTAAATTAAATCTTCGGACTAACTGCTGTGCAATATCTGCAACAATTTCTTAACCCTTTAATAAGGTGAGGCGTATCGTAAAGCGGAACTATGCTGAGACCAGAAATTCGCATCACATTGCTATCACCCCACTTTTTGGCAAATTTGGTATATCTTTCTTTTGACTCTTTAACTAATTGTGATAAAGCCCCAACATTAACAGGGCACTGATCACAAACTGTGTTGATTATAATAATTCCAGATTGGATACAATGTTTTATGACATTTTTAATCATATTTTTCAAGTCTCCTTTATTTAATTTAGTAGTAAAATAATACGCTATAGGCTATTTAATACTATTTTTCACTCCTTTAAGCATAAATACTAAGACATGATCGGCAAAATTACCATTCTCACTAAATCTTTCTAAAGTATCCTTATGCCCGACATAAGTAACATGAGGTGTTATGGACATTTCGTCAAAAATAAGACTGCATACACGGTCTTCTAAGGCTTGTGTGCGAATTTTGTTTTCAGTTTTTTCAAATATTACTTTATTTATACCTGGTTTAATATTAATTTGAGAAAGCAAACGCTTCATGGCTTTGCTTGAAGGCAAACAAAAATATTTGTAGAGCAAGCCGTAGTTATTTGGACTTTTTTTGTACAAAGACAAAGCTAATATTTTTTGTTCCGTGGAGAAACGTCTTCCTTTTGGCTTTTTTGCTATTTGCAATTGCATTTCTAGGAATAATTTAGCTGGTCCTGTCATTTGCTCTGTCAAAAGTTGGAATGCGACACCGTTGGAAATATTTGTAGCATTTTGTAATCGTTCTTTATAAGATAGTGTCAAGAATGTGTTGCTAAGATACCTGTTTTTTTTCTAATATTATTGTTTGCTGTCACTTGTTTGATTTCGACTCCACATTCTTTGTAAAGATAATTATATTAAATAAAAAGCATATTATTTAATAATGAACGGTTTTCTTTAAAACTGAACATGGTAGCAGATGCGTAAGTACCACAAATCTACATAATGTCCGTTCGAATTGAACCGCTCACCAGAGAAAATTATGACACTTGGGTGATACAAGCAGAGGCGCTACTCGTTCGCCAAAATCTTTGGAAATACATTGAGAATGATGTTCAGGGTAGTGGAGATTTTTCAAGAGAGGGAGATAGACAAGCGAAGTCAGAGCTTATTCTCACCATTGCTCCATCTGAGCTCAAACAAATAAAAAAGTGATACAGCGAAAGATTTATGGAACAAACTTAAAGAAACCTACGCAAGCAAGGGGCCTGCGCGTAAGGCATCCCTTTTGAAGCAACTTGTGCTGACAAAACTTGACAATAATGATGTCCGCTCACACCTTGACAAGTTCATGGATGTAGTTGACAAGTTGGCTGATATGGGCATAGATATTAATGAAGATTTACTAGCAATAATGATGTTATACAGCCTGTCACCTGAATATGATAACTTCAGAGTTGCAATTGAGTCACGCGACAATCTTCCTAAGCCTGAAGAGCTTAAAATAAAAATAACGAAGAATGTGAAGCACGACACAATCAAGGCAACGAACCTGAGCCATCATCTTCCAATGAAGAAGCCCTCTATGTGTCCTGCTGTAGAATATGCAAGAAGAAAGGCAATATCTTTAAAAACAAACACCATAAGATATGCAAATACTGCTGGACAAAGAAAGAGAAACCAAAGAAAAAGGAGTATAACTCACCAAAGAATCACATTGCAAGACAATGTCTACTTACTCGCAACAAAAAACCAAATAAAAACATTTGGATTTTAGATAGCGGTTGCACATCCCATATGACATTTCAACGAGACATATTCGAAAATGTTAAACTGGAGTCGAAAACCAGAAGATTGAATTTTGCAACAGAAGAACATACAGCTGAGATATTAGGAACTGGAACAGTAAAATTTTTGACGAAAGACAAAGGCAAGATAGCTATAACTCATCTCAAGGATACACTGTTTGTACCTAGTCTATGCACTAATCTGCTTTCAGTAAGCAAGATGACAGATGCCGGCTGTTTTGTAACCTTCTTTAAAGACAAAGCGACTGTAGTAAACAAAAAAGATGGGATTACTCTTGTCGCATATAAGCAAAACGATGGTCTTTATTATATTGAGCCGATCAAACAAGAGCGCAGTAATATGATCAAAACCTTATCGAATATTGATGTATGGCATCGCAAGCTAGGCCATACTAATGAAAATGATATGAAAACTGCACTCAATAACAAGAGCCTAATTGTTTTAATTTTGACGCTTCCGAACAACTTACTGAATGTGAACCCTGCATACAAGCGAAACTTCATGCAGTACCAGCACCTCGAGAGAGAACAACTCAAAGAACTACTGCCCGCCTATAAATCGTACATAGCGATGTTTGTGGTCCTATACAAACTCCTAGCGTTACTGGAAACAAGTACTTCGTTACATTTATAGACGATTACAGCCGTTATTGTTTCGTCTACTTAATGAAAAATAAAAATGAAGTCTTCTCCAAATTCAAACAGTTCAAAGAGTTAGCTGAACGGCATTCAGAAAACAAAATCAAGTATTTACAGTCCGATAATGGCACTGAATACATTAACAAGGAATTTGATACCTATCTGGGACAATGCGGAATTCAACGAAGGCTTTCCGCACCCTACACGCCGCATTAGAACGGGATCGCAGAAAGAAAGAACCGCACTCTCATTGAAAAAGCGAGAACTATGATGATCGATGCAAAAGTCAGTCTAAAACTTTGGGGTGAAGCAGTCAATACTGCCAACTACCTGTCAAATAGGAGTATCAATAGCGCTATCGCTAATAAAACACCATTTGAGCTATGGGTGGGTAGAAAGCCCTGTATTAATCATCTGTACGTCTTCGGATCCAAGACATATGTTTTAATCAAAGGCAAAAATGGGCACAAATTTGCACCAAAAGCCATTCCTGGCGTTTTTGTAGGATACTCAGAAACATCAAAAGCCTTTAGGATCTTCATACCCTCAAATAACAAAATTTTTATCTCTAAAGACACAAGAGTTATGAAGGCTATGTTCTATAACGAACAAAATAAAAATAAGCTGGAAAATCATTATGACGGAAAGATTCTACCTAAGAAAAATGCTGTAGAGATAGATCTTAAGCCAATCACTTCTGAATCAACGACAGTAGAAGGAGATATACCACCTTTTGCCGCAGACATTCCGTTCACTGCTGAAGATGTACTTCATAATGATGAAGATGTACAAACAGATATCATTGAAAGTGACTATGAGTCAGCTACGGAATCAGTCGTTAATACTCAGAACTTTACTAAAGAAAATGTCACATCTTCGCATCGTCCCAACTTAAGAGACAGATCAAAAATCAAACAACAGCTTTAAAAGTTGAAAATTTAAATAAACCAAAAGAGCCAATTACATTTAAAGAAGCGATGAAATCTCCAGATAAAGAACGATGGCTTGCAGCAATGGATAATAAAATTCAATCACTTGAACAGAATGAAACCAGGGATCTTGTAGAACTACCCAAAGGCAGAAAAGCACTACCAAGCAAATGGGTCTACAAAATAAAAATGAATCCTGATGGTTCTGTTGATAAATATAAAGCCAGAATGGTCATAAAAGGATTTTCACAACAACCTGGGATAGATTACGAAGAAACATTCAGCCCAGTTGTAAGACTCAGCTCTGTACGGGCACTAATTGCAACAGCTGTTTGTGATAACCTGAAATTATATCAGTTTGATGTGTCCACAGCTTTCCTCAATGGAACAGTCATGGAGGAAATATTTATGAGACAGCCCGAAGGCTATCATGATGGCACGAAAAGAGTATGCAAGTTAAAACGCAGCCTCTACGGGTTAAAACAAGCACCTAGATGCTGGAATACTTGTATCAGCGAATTTCTGATCAAATCAGGCTTCAAACAGACTGAAGCTGATCCGTGTTTATACAAAAGAATACGAGGTTCATCGAAAGTTTTTATTGGCCTTTACTTAGATGATGGACTTGTAGCATATAACACAGAGACTGCTGGAGAAGAATTCTTGAAAGAGTTGAAAAACAGATTCAAGATAACCACGAAACCTGCATCATACTTCCTAGGCTTAGAAATGAAACTAAGCAAAGATAAGATTACTCTGTGTCAAAAGGCCTACACAAAGAAAGTCCTAGAATAGTACAAAATGTCCAACTGCAAAACTGCACCAACTCCGATCATTAAAGATGATGAAACGGATGAAGAGGATGAAGAGATAGACAACTTTCCCTATAGACAAGCCGTCGGTGCTCTGTCTTATTTGTCAGTGGGCACAAGACCTGACATCTCTTATGCAGTCGGCGTAGCCTGAAGAAATCTCAGTGCACCTACAAAATACGATGTATTGTTGGTGAAGCGCATAATGCGATATCTAAAAGGGACACAAGACAAAGGTCTTGAATATACAAAGCAGTCACCAAAACACTTAGTCTGTTATAGTGACGCAGATCTGGGAGGAGATCAAACAACAGGCCGCTCAACATCTGGAATAGTGTGTCTATTCGGTGGAGCTGCTATCAGCTGGAAAAGCCAGAGACAGGCAACTGTGTCCATATCTTCAACAGAAGCTGAAGTCACAGCAGCCAGTGAAGCCACTCAAGAGATTATTTGGCTAGATAGGCTTCTTAAAGAATTGACACAGACGATGAAGCCTGTATTAAATCTCAATGAGTCAACAGTGAAACTAGCGCACCTTCCGAGATATGAGTACCACAAGCGTACTAAACATATAAAGTTAAAACATTTCTTTATTAGAGAATGTGTAGAAAATGGGGATTTATTAGTAAAATGGGTCCCTGCTGAAAAACAATTGGCAGATATGCTGACGAAAGCTCTGTTTGGGCCAAAAATAAGGCAGATTAGCAACTTCATCGGACTTAAGAATTTACAACAAAATTCTTAAATATTTAGGAGGGTGTCAAGAATGTGTTGCTAAGATACCTGTTTTTTTTCTAATATTATTGTTTGCTGTCACTTGTTTGATTTCGAATCCACATTCTTTGTAAAGATAATTATATTAAATAAAAAGCATATTACTTAATAATTAACAGTTTTCTTTAAAACTGAACAGATAGTCCTTTTTTACGCAAACGCCGTATCTCACTCTGCAGATTTTTCACTTTCTTATGCAGCGGTCTTAAAGCAGTTGACCATTTTTTCCGAGGAGTATCTGAAACAAAGCAAATTAAATTGGTTATGATATAAGCAGTCTGTCAAAGAAAACATTAGTGTTGTTGACAAAGTATGGCAAAAGGGTGCAATAATTTTACATCAAACATTTTTGATTATTTCTTAATGAATAATATAAGAACGGAAATTTGCTGTAGGTGACCAATACTGAATTCAGACTTTTCTAAATGCATCTGATAGAGCTTAACGGCTGCCATGATGGCCGGGGCCATCGTCAACTTACCGTGCCTTTCGAAGCACGGAGGAGCTCGTGATATTTTTATGTCACTTCCGGTCACCCATTCTAATGGATGGTTGCTTATCATGCGTAAGCACTAATTGTTGGGGATCCTTCTTGTGGTGATGAATAAAATGGACTGTATATATACTGGAACTGCTGGTTATTTAATATCAATTTAAGAATATATGGTGACTACAGCTTTAGTACATAATGTAGAAATAAATGTTCACACTCCGGCGGTTAGAGGGCAAGTAAAGGTCCGCGGCCCGAGCGGGCTTCGGCAGCTTTCGGGTGTCCTCGGAGGATCCCTCATCGTACGCGAAGGATAGATAGGCGCGTACACTAATAATGCTCTAGTATTAGAAGAGCTATATATTTATTTATTACTTATTCATTTAGATATGTTTTTTTATTGATAGACATTTCCAATCAATAATTAAATGAAATAACAATATATACCTTTTATCGAAGGTTTGTTGTACAAATGGGTCATCACACTGTAATTATGCTCAGCGAACACGGAAGCCCCGTTGCCAATTGGACCTGAAAATTATATTTTCAATATTAAGTTACATTAATCCTTACTAATATTATAAATGCGAAAGTGAGTTTGTTTGTTTGTTACGCTTTCACGCCGTAACTACTGAACCGATCATCATGAAATTTTGCATACAAGTTCTCTGGGATATGGAGAAGGATATATGCTGCCTTTTATCCGGGGAAAAAATACTATTCCCGAGGGATCGGCTTTGACGCGGGCGGAGCCGCGGGCGAAAGCTAGTAAATTATAAATTAATCACCAAGTTTTCTGACTTAATATTTTTTAAATGTTCTTATTGTTACACTTATAAAATTAATAGTCTCAAGTAACTAAGTTAGTAATGCATATTAAGGTATATAGTTATTAAATAATTTAATTATTAAAATTACAGTTACCTAAAACTTCGGTCGTAGAGCAGGAGATAGAAGATGGGCTATAAACGGGTAACTGGGACTGTTGATGCTGGATTCCAAAAGTATCTGTAAATTAAATTAAATGTGATGAAGATAGATAAACATACATAGTATCACGTCTTTATCACTTACGTGGTAGACAGAGCCTAAGGCCATTAGACCGAAAGGCTACGTTTCGCATGTTGATGGATATGATAAGATAGACATGACGAGTATAAATTAGAGAATTACATTTTTAAGATGATCAATAAACATATGATTACCCATTGCATCAGCTGGATGAGTGTTATCAGCAGGTTGATAGTCCATAGCAGCATTAACGCTAAGAGTTGATGATGTATCTGAAAATATACAAGGAAATGTTAGAGTTGATGTCTCATATTACAACTTATATACTTTCAACTAGCTTTCGCCCGCGGCTCCACCCGCGTCAATGTCGATCCCTCGGGAATAGTACTTTTTCCCGGGATAAAAAGTAGCCTATGTCCTTCTCGGTACTCCAGAGAACTTGTATGCAAAATTCATGATGATCGGTGCAGTAGTTACGGCGTGAAAGTGTAACAAACAAACAAACAAATAAACAAACAAACTCACTTTCGCATTTATAATATTATATACTTTCAATACCTAATTAAGGGAGAAGAAAATGGTATCAAAATATTTAATTTGGTAACTAAACATTTATTAATTATGCTTTACGTGACTAAATCAACTATTTAGGTTTTTATATACTAGTATTAAAAGGTTGACAATAAATTCGGTATAAATAAAACAAAGGCTGGACATTTTGATGAAATATGTTATGGAGGTAGGAACCCTTATTTAATACGGCTACGTTTTCCTGACTATCTAAAATAGAAGCAGTATGAAGTTCGCCGGGATTGCTAGTGGAAAATAAAATATGAAGAAAATACTAGTTGCACGATTAACCACGGCCATTTATTAACACTTTCGCTGACACTGCCCGCCTGTAGACATAATTCTATTGTTATTTTTTTTGTGTCTGGTTCAGTGTCAGCGAAAGTGTTAATTATAAATAGATTTATGTATGAATTTGAATACTTTACTTACTTGGTATATGTAAAATTGGAACTGCTAATGCATTAAGTCGTTTGAAACGACTTCTATGTGCCTCTATGAAGTGAATATCACAAATCCTCTTCCTCTTGTAAAATTCATAATCAGATGATGTTTCTAGTTAGCCACCAACTAGACTGACCCAAGTTTTGAAACGCTCTGGGAATTTATCAGGACTGGGAAACACATGTACCGGAACATCTGTAATAAAATTATATTCTGTATGAATAATATTTAAGTATTAAACTAGACTCATTGTGACTATTTAAGTGCAGTGAAATGAATAGATATTATTTCTACCTAGTAAGAACATTTCAGACGTGGTTATATTGATTTGATATTTGAGTAATGGTAAACATATAATCGTCGTCAGCAGGTCCTTTTAGTCTCCACTGCAGGAGCATGACCCTCTCTGTACTACCGGAGCCATACTTGGCCAGAGCAGACAGAGGATTCGGCCTACACTCTCCTCGCTGACCAGACTGGTTGGAGAGGTCTCATTGATGTTTATGAGCCTTGTTTAGCTTGTATTTCCTAAGTCGCCTCTTACGACATCCACGGGAAGAGTTGGAGTGGTCCTATTCTACTCTGCCGGAAACCACACGGCGAACATATGATGAGGTATACAAATAACAGTTTAAACATTGAAAGAACCTATTGGTTTAATACAAGAATTGTACTGGAAGAAAACTCACTGTATGTAAGTCAGCTAGCCGCTTTCAAATACGAATTAAGTTTATGTAATACAAGCCTACGTACCTTTTACTCTACATCCAAATGCACATAAGTGAGGCATTTTGTCGAGATTGATCTTCGATAGTTTTAATAGAACTACACAAAATAGCGTATTTTTCGCAAATTTAGCGTCTTTCGCAAATTTGGTATCACAACACAGAGTACTGATTTCCAAATCGTCCCTCGACACTAACACGGAGGAGTAATCTCAACTCGACGTTATTAGCGGAGAAAACGATTAAATACCAACAATTAATCACAAAAAATACCACACGATCAACACAGTCGTACGCGCAGCAACTTTCGTGTGATTTCAATTTTGAATTTACACAACAGGTTGCCAACACTAATCATTCCGTATCAGTGTTGCAAGGCTGAAAAATAACAAACTCATTAATTACGAAAATTAAAAAACGAAGTATATCACTTAAATGATTAATTATTGTAACGTGTAAATTCCACATATTAATTTTATTTTTAAATTAGTTACTTATTACACCCAGAGACATCTATCGGCATTTTATCTCAACAGAAACTTAGTTTCAAGTTCAAAGGAAGAGATGGCGCCACATCAATTCTCTCAAACGTCATCCCATAGAAATGTCCTCCCCCGCTCTGAGGGTTTGTCACATAAGTAGCATAGAGTAAAAGTATTGTTTACACCATACACTGTCATTGTTCTGCTGTCTGTCATTGTACCCAAAGCCAAGCACATATTCTTTCAAATCAAAAAACTAGCAACTTTTTTATACAAAAATCACTCAAAAACTAATTGGAGTATTTACCTCTCAGACCAAAGAAAAAAGAGGACTGGAAATACCTACAAAAAAATCGTGTATACCTACATCACAGAATCGTTACATAAAATGGCTGCCATTGCCTAGGGTTGTCACTTCCATACTATGTAATGATCTACTTTAAACAGTACTCTTATTTTGTACACAGAGCCGACAGAGCTTATAAAAACATTTTGGGAAAGGATAATAAATTGACAATTTATTTTATAACTTTGTTTACTTAATCATTCAGAAAAAAATATTAATTTGTTTAAAAACCATATCTGAAAGATATTTACATTTAATTTCACCGTGATATTTATATGTAACATAATATCTTTCAAATTGTAATTTCTTCTGCTGGTTCAAACGTTTATCTTTTACAGCCTTTATTTTTTTTCATATTCCACGACCTGGAATTTCAATATACTTAGTTAAATCATAATATTTTATGCAAAATTTCATGATGATCGGTTCAGTAGTTACGGCGTGAAAGCGTAACAAACAAACAAACAAACTCACTTTCGCATTTATAATATTAGTAAGGATTATGTACAAGTATAATCTATTAAGTGCATTGTTGTATGCATGACATCATATGATCGCATCCATAATTCGACAATACGTTGTCACCTTCGTCCAAGGTTGTCACACATAACTTTGCGTACATTTGCATGCATGAGCCGGCTACTCCTGCCAAATCACCCAACGGCTTTTAGTATTGTCTGACAGAAAAAACGAATAAACCGGCCAAGTGCGAGTCGGACTCAGGCACGAAGAAGGGTTCTGTACTATTATCTATAAAAACTGCAAAAAAAACATGCTTGCTGTATGGAAGCCCCCTTAATTAATTATTTTATTCTATTGTTTAGTTTTTGTCGTTATAGCGGCAACAAAAATATCCATCCGTTAAAGTTTCAACTGTCTAACTATCACGGTTCATGAGATACAGTCTGGTGACAGACGGACACCAGAGCCATATCATTAGGATCCCGTTTTTACCCTTTGGGTACCGAACCCTGAAACATTTATTCATTGACATTAACTGTATGACAGTATAACGAGCAAAAATAGGGAGCCCCCTTAAATATTAATTTCATTCTATTTTTTAGTATTTGTTTTTATAGCGGCAACAGAAATACATCATCTGTGAAAATTTCAACTGTCTAACTATTACAGTTCATGAGATACAGCCTAGTGACAGACGGACAGACAGACAGACAGACGGACAGCGGAGCGAAATTAATAGGGTCCCGTTTTTACCCTTTGGGTACGGAACCCTAAAAGCCAAAATAATAAAATCATAATATATAATATTATTCTCTTCCAACTTAATTGTTAAATTATGTGAAGAACAACATTCTTCCTAAAGCGAAATCTATCACGGAATTGATCTTCGTCGGGATACATAATCGTAACGATTATCGTAGACATATTCATAAAATCTTCAAAGTCGGACATATTCAAAGACATTATCATAAAGTTTCACAACCACAACAACTTCTGACACGTAAAGCGTCTATAATGGCGTTCAAGGGATCCTTAAGGTAGCTCGCGACCTACCTTATGTTTGACGTTTGCTTCCTTGCGTTGAATAAGGTTCTACCTTAATTTGAGGAAGATTTTACCGACCAAGAATGCCAAATCGTTCTAGTAAGGTTGAGTCAAGTCAAGGAAATTTTGAGGTAATGTTTTAGAATACGGGTGTAATAAATGAATTGAGCACTGTGATAGATATTCATGCAGACTCGTTAGGTAGGACCAGGAAAACTGCTTGCCAATATCTGGCAACGAAGCAAATTAATTAACGTTCTTGTGGATAACTTATTAAGAATTTTGATGCATGTCGTGTTTACCTGTGTTTCTTACATTTGAAAATTGCTATTTGTAAAATTTTGGAATAAGGTAATGATGTAAACAAATGTTGGTTAACCATATTAAATAAATCAAATAAACAGACTACTGCTAAGCTTGACGTGCCTTCTATGAGTACGGACGGAATCATCTTTATTATCAGACAATCAGGTGATTCAAGCCTGCAATGTCCTAACTAAACTGGAAACAACTAAACAAAGTATGTTTCCCGTGGGAATCGAACCTACGACCCCCGGGGTCTACAGGCGAACGCCTTAACCACTGGACCACCACGGACAACCTAAGTTAGGTTTCTCTTTTACGTATATAGGTCTGTTTTGTTGCGTGGCGGCACCGCATGGTAAAAATCAAGGCAATAGCAATAATAAAAAAAACTGTCATTGATGATGACAGTTGACATTTTAATATAACCTACAAAATCCATAAATCAGAGTACTTTGATATTTATGTAGGTTCCGTAGGACCTGAGGTGAGGTATTGTACTTACCTACTGAACTGAAACTAGAAATTCAGCTAGCAATCCAGCATGTGTTCAGCATGGGTTACACATAAATAATGTTATTTTGATTAGAAAAATCTAGCGACCATGAAAAACAAGACGAACATATCGGACTTATTTCTCAACGCCAAGTTGGAGAAAAGTTACTTAAAAGTCTGTGCTCCTATGGTGCGATACAGCAAAGTTCAATTTAGAACACTAGTTAAAAAGTTTGTACCTTATATACTATGGACATTTTATCGCTCGTTATCAGGAACAAAACCTTCATAATATTTGTTGCCGACTATACGGAATCGATGCTATCCCCAGAAATAAAATAAAAAATCATGTTATTAT
This sequence comes from Elegia similella, assembly GCA_947532085.1. Classification (NCBI taxonomy): domain Eukaryota; kingdom Metazoa; phylum Arthropoda; class Insecta; order Lepidoptera; family Pyralidae; genus Elegia; species Elegia similella. The sequence continues at coordinate 16,757,328 of OX383930.1, forward strand.
CATCCATCCATTATTGTTAGCCATCCCATCATATACATCAATAATATGACCTTTTTTGTTTCAGTTTTGGGGTTGACCTAACATTTACTCCTATGATATTAGCAGATTCATTTTGCCAGAATATGAAAGCTCGTGCAAGTGAATTTTTAACAACAAAATCTGATACTCCACTTATTGTTCAGTTTGCTGCCAATAATGCGAATGACTTTGTAGACGCTTCAAAGTTGATATTTCCATATGCCGATGGAGTGGATTTAAATTGTGGTTGCCCGCAAAAATGGGCTATGAAAGATGGTTATGGCTGCTCAATGCTTTCCAAACCTGAGGCTATTCATGAAATTGTTCGTGGGATTAGAAACAATCTACCTGGCAATTTTAGCATGTCGGTGAAGATTAGAGTGTTGAAACAGCTAAAGAAGACAATAAGCTTATGCCAGCAGTTAGAAAAATGTGGTGTTACATTTTTAACAGTCCATGGACGAACACCACAGCAAAAGAGTGGGGATAGTATTGATACAGAAGCCTTAAAAGAGGTGTGTCAATCAGTGCAATTGCCAATCATTGCAAATGGGGGTGTTAAGTCTCTTACTGATGCAGAATTATTAAAGGAGACTGTCGATTGCGATGGAGTCATGGCTGCTAGTGGTTTGCTGACAAATCCAGCATTGTTCACTGGTGCTAATGTAACCCCTCTTAGTTGTGTAAAGCAGTGGGTAGACTTAAAAAATAAGGATGAAAATAGAATAACATTCCAATGCTATCATCATCACTTAGTATTTATGCTTGAAAAGGTTTTAAGCAAGAATCAAAAATGTATATTCAATCACCTAAGTAGTTTTGAAACTGTTGATGATTATTTGTACAATAATGTTTTAAGTAATAATGATTGTTTTAGTGACACTAATTATGGTTTAGATGATTTTGTTGTATGTGATTTTCCAGAAGAAATAACTCTGAAACATGCTAGAAAGTGTAGATGTTGCGGCAGGAGTATGACATATTGTGTTTGTAAGAAATATGACAATAACGCCACAGATGGAAGTTACTTTTTATCTTATGTAGATGCAAGTGATAGTATTTTAGGATTAAATATATTTGATGAGTCCTAAGTGCTGTTATATTTATATATTTTTGTAAACTTATTTAAATTGATCAATAAAAATATTTCTTCTTTTGAGTACATGTTATTGAGGTACATTGTTAAGTATATGTTATTGTATTTCAAAAAAGCTGAATTAAACCGAAGATCAATATTCTGCTTGCTTATATTTGTAAATTGCCACCAAATCGGGGTCCGATTTTTCAAGCTGCCTTAAGGCATCTACTATAGTTTAACAATTGTTTTATGCTGACAGCCAGGTCAACGTACCTTCCAAGTCACGGAAGGAACTCGACATACTTTTGTGCCACTTGTGGTCACCCATCCCAGTGGGGACCACGCCTGGAGTTGTTTAACATGCATACTTCCGAGTTCCAGGCAATTAAGAAGCCATCAAAGACAAATTGATATGTTTTACTACAAATTCGAGGATCCGGCCTAAAAAATTATCTTAACATCTACTAAATTGGGTGGTATGTTTTTTCATACGGAAATGGAAAAATCGGGAGTGGCTCCTCAATTCATATGGATGTCGTGGCCATATCGTAGATTTGTTCACTTCATTAAATGCTCGAGAATTTCATGAAGTAGTCGCGTTTCATGATGTGGGCAACTTAATTTGACCAGATCATTAAGTTGCCAACATTTCACGATTTTGTCATCCACGTCTGGCAGGATCGTATAAATAGCTGTCCTTCCACAAAATATTAGTAGAAATCCACATTATAATAGGATCTTGTGCCTATGGCCTTAAGTCCTATTATTTAAATGAATAGGAACTTTAGGAAACAATTTAAGTATCTTAAATTACAACATAACTGAAATATGGCACATCTATCACATTTTTTCAAAGACTTATTAGCAGATATTTGTTTGCTATCTCACTTGATTTTAAGTGATGATACGCGAGGATGGCACCTGTACTATTACAGGATGTTTCTTGAGTCATCTAATACAAAAACACCTGTGGACCTAACTAGTACATGATTGTAAGCAACTATGTAGCTCGACAAAAATAATCAGCTGTTTCATACATTTTAGTCGAGTAGGTATTACACTTATGTTTTGTATGAAACAGCTTATGATTACTGAAATCACCACTTCACCTTTAATTGACTGTAATCTTGACATAAAAGAGTGCACAAGTGGTAATTGTAGCTTGCAAACAAAGATAAGCACTATTGACAATTGTTTTAATAAGAAATTTTCATGTAAAAAATTGTTAATTTATTCGGATGAAGTGGGTCTAGGTCTGAGCAGTAGGTATTATGTATAATACTCTTAACTGTGGCTGTACAGTATATAACTCATGTTCACCAGGGGCTTCGTTCATTAATTTAATTAATAAAATAAATTGTGATTCCTTAGATGAAGATACCACAATTCTAATACTGGTATTTGTGGTGATAGTTTTTCTGTAAGAAAAAAAGACATTAAATTATGTATTGACAGGCTTCTTGAGCTGAATAATAAGACTAAGTGTAAGTACATGATATGTACTTTTCCATACTTGGAGACACCTGACTATACTAGAAATAAGCATATATTTGACCTCAATGTACATTTGTACAATTTGACGTACCGTCATAATGACGTAATTTTTTTATTAGATATTAATAAGTTTATTTTTAAACTTAAGTTGACAGGAGATACTTTGTACCTCCCATACCAGTCTAAACGACAAATTGCTACATTAGTAGCTTATAATTTACAAGACTCTGCCTCAGTACTTTGTACAAAGCAGAATATTGACATAATAAATAATGTTAATGTTGACATTACTAGTGTTAGTTGCTTAGCAAATTTAAACTAAACTATAAGACAACGGCCAGAGTCAAACGATTCAGCATTTTTCATCAAAATATGCAAGGCCTGGCCGGCAAACTATTAGAATTAGAACTCTTTTTAGATACCCAGTGTATTGATGTACTCTGCTTAACAGAGCACTGGTTTCAAGAAAAACATAATGTACAATTAAATTTCAACAATTATAGTATGACAAGCGTGTTCGCCCGGAAGGACACCATCCGTGGAGGCAGTGTCATTTTAATTAGAAATGGCTTAAAATGTAAAGAGCGAAAGGATGTAGTTGACCTTACGGTGGAACAGCAAGTAGAGTTGTCCTGTATTGAACTTGAGAGGTTTATAATAGTATGTGTTTACAGTCCTCCTTCTTCATGCTATAATTTACTAGAATCAATTATGGAGGATGTACTAAATAAAGTTAGCCAAGGTTCTAAAAAAATCATAATATGTGGTGACTTTAATGTAGATTTATTAAAAAGTAATAAGGAGAGCATTGGATTTGTTAATTTGTTTAAATCCTTTGATTGCGAATATCTGTTTCTTGAACCAACCAGAGTTACTGAAACGTCAGCCACTTGTCTGGATAATGTTTTCTGTAGTTGTGAAGCTCTTGAAAGAACCGTGATAAAAAAGATATCGTCTGATCATTTCGGATTATTAGCGGTTTTTTCAGATTTCGATAGTCAAACCGACTCGGAAAAAATAACATATAGACCTTCCTCTGAATCTAAAATATATGAATTTAAAGCAAACGTATCAAGTAAAATGCCAATTATTTGTGAGGAAAGTGACAATTCACATGTATTATATGATAAATTATTTAAGACTATAGACATAGAATTTAACAAAACGTTTAAAGTTAAGACACGTATTATTTCTAACAAAAAAAAATTCTGTGAATGGGCTACTGTAGGAATTTATAAAAGTAGGAATAAGTTATATGATCTGCTGGCTATGAAAGAATATAATAGAAATCCCGTTTTTTTAAATTACGTTAGAAATTATTCTAAAATATTCAAAAAAGTGTGTGCCTGCGCAAAGTCTATATATTTATGTAAAAAAATTGCCAGCTCCGGGGACAAAATAAAAACGACTTGGAACATTATTAATCAGGAAACGGGAAAAACTAAAAAACGCAATAATGAGTCATTAAAATTACAAGTCAAAGATCAGAAGTTTGAGACAAATACTGAAGTTGCTCAATGTTTTGAAGATTTCTTTTCTGATATTCCTGTTAAAACAACTGCCTCGCTTCAGTCATCATCTCAAAGATCTGAAAAAATATTACGTGATCATGTACCAGAGTGTAACAATACTTTAATTTTTGAAAATGTGACTCCCCAAACAATTATCGACACTTTTAATGAATTAAACGTTAAAAAAACCGGGGATCTATGGGATATTTCTGTTTCCTTAATAAAAAATATTATAGACGATATAGCTCCAAATCTAGCGTTAATATTTAATGAATGTGTAGATACCGGAACATTTCCCGATCTGATGAAATGTAGTAAGATTATACCTCTGCATAAGGCGGGAAGTAAAGACGATCCTAATAATTATCGCCCAATTTCAATCCTACCAGTATTAAGTAAAATTTTTGAAAAGTTAATATTCAAACAGTTACTTTCTTTCTTTAATAAAAATAAACTTTTCCATAGTGAACAATATGGTTTCACTAAAGGTCGTTCCACCACAGATGCAGGAGTTGCTTTGCTCACGCATATCCTAGAGGCATGGGAAAAGTCGCAAAATGCAATAGGAGTTTTTTGTGATCTTACTAAAGCATTCGACTGTGTAGACCATGAAACGCTATTAAATAAATTAAGTTATTATGGGGTGAAAAATGAATCTTTGAGGCTAATTAAATCATACTTGGTAAATAGAATACAAAAAGTTAGTTTTAATGGAGTTAAATCAAGTGGGATGTCTGTCAAAATGGGAGTTCCTCAGGGATCTATCTTGGGGCCCTTATTATTTCTCATTTATATTAATGATTTGCCATTCTACGCCTGTGCCTGTAAAGCTGTGTTATTTGCTGATGACACATCACTTGTTTTTCAAGTTGATAGACAGAAGACAAATTTTGACGATGTAAATGACACTCTCGCTCAGGTATTAGATTGGTTTACAGCTAATAATCTCCTGCTCAATGCTAAAAAAACTAAATGTGTCAAATTTTGTACCCCTAATGTTAGGCATGTGCCCACAAAAATAGTTGTTAATGATGAAGTGGTAGAATTTGTTGACTCGACAAAATTTCTAGGAATAACTCTCGACTCAAAGTTACAATGGGGTCCACATATTACAGCTCTTGCTGGTAGACTAAGCTCCGCGGCATACGCCGTTTGGCGAATAAGACAACTGACAGATGTCGAAACAGCACGTCTTGTTTACTTTAGCTATTTCCATAGTATAATGTCTTACGGGATATTGCTTTGGGGAAATGGTGCAAACGTCAACAGCATTTTCGTTCTGCAAAAGCGTGCTATTCGATCAATTTATAAACTAGGGGCTAGGGATTCTCTTCGAGAGTTATTTAAGGAAACTGGAATTTTAACGGTTGCGTCACAATACATTCTTGCTAATATACTGCACGTACATCAAAATATTCACAAATATGTTAAGAATTGTCATGTTCATACATACAATACTAGAAACAAAAATAAACTAGTTAATGAAGCTTTTAGACTACAGAAAACTATGAATACATTCTTAGGGCTTAGTATTCGTTTGTATAATAAAATTCCTGACAATATTACAGCTTTGCCATTTCCGAAGTTTAAAGACGTTACAAAAAATATATTATTGAAAAGAGCTTATTATGGCATTAATGATTATTTCGTTGATAAGAATGCTTGGAGTCGAGACCTCGAGTGATATGCAGGACTTCTCTAAACGCTTTTATTTTAATTTTACTTATAATTGTTTTCTTTTTTTTTGTTGCTGCTATTTTATTTTGTATAATTGTCTAAAATAAACTCTCAATTGTAAAACATGTATATGTTTGCGGTCAACGAGTGTCGACAATTAGTTTTCGAGTTTTGTGCTTGAGATCGAGTAAGTCATGCTCACTAAAATGTTCAAACTGGTGGCGGCGTTGTGTGTCGGGTCGTCGAGTTCCCTCTAATATGGTTGAGCTCAGCGATGGCTGATCCATGCGTCAACTCGTGAACGGGTGCTGCCAGGGGGGACAGGTCTGCTCGGCCTCTTTGAGACTTTTATCATATCTGTTGTTGTTGCACGCTCGATCGCTAACATAACGTGTTCCACAAAAATATGTAAATTAAAATTGTATATAACATGACATCAAAAAAAAGAAAAGAAAAATATTAAATATCATACAAAGCCCTTCAGGCAAGTAGGCGACCAATACTGTTGAAGAGTTTCTTTCGGCGTCTTCTTCTCTGCAGTGGTCGGTTCCGAAACGCTAGTAGTTTGTAGCTTTTAAACAAGAATTAATAATTTGAATATAATATAATAAGTATTATTTAATTTTAAAGGTGAATTGACGTGAAAAAGTGCCTGAAAAGGCCTATTTTCTGAATAAATCTTTGAATCTTTGAATCTTGAATCTATGTTTTTGTTAAGCTACTTACTGATTAGGTCCTATAGTGAAAGATATCCACATTTGCCCCCATCTTCACACATAAACAAAGCGCTTGCAGCTCCTCTACCGGTAATTAATGAAACTATTTTAAGATATAATCAAATCATCTTGACCATTTTATGAAGTAGCCGCTAACCATTTAGTTGCCCATATCGAGAAACAATTTCTTATCATTGATCTGCCCGAGCCATATCATGATGTAGCCAATAGACAGTGAAACATTTCATGAAATGCGACCACTTCATGAAATTCTCGAGCATTTCATGAAGTGAGCAAATCTACAATATGGCCACGACATGGACATCGTATGACTACTGGGCCACCAGGCTCCTGCTATGATCAAACAAATGATCAAAGCGAATACAAGTCTGTCCAGTGAGCAACAACTGGTGATATGCCTGCACAGGTGGCAGCTTCAACGTTTACTACCTTACGACCTTAGTTTTTTTGTTCATGATATAGGACGGCAAACGAGCAAGCGAGTCACCAGCTGGTAAGCGATCAGCGCTGCCCAGGGACAACTGCAACACCAAGGTGTAACAGTAGCGTTGCCGGCCTTTGAGGGAGTTGGGGGAAGGACAAGAGGGGAGGAAATGGGGGAAGGACGGGCCTCCGGCTCTCTCACTCACCAAATGAAGCATAGAGGTGGTAAAGCTTCTACTCAAACGTCGATTTTCTGTGAGAGTGTGGTACTTCTCCGGACGAATTATATATTGACGATGACGAAATCATCTCTCCAACCCGTCTGGCCAGAGTGGAGAGTGTAGGCCAAGTCCTCTGACTACTCTGGCCATGTATGGCTTTAATAGTACAGAGAGGGTCGTGCTCCTGTAGTGGAGACTAAAAAAAAAAAGACGATGTAGGTAGATGACGAAATAACTTATTTCGGTAGCGTGGCTCTACCACAAAAATAGTAATATATAGATTTCATACATAAAGCAGCATTGGTATTGGTGATGGTGGCCAGTCTGAGTTCTGAAATTAAAGGCGGGCGATCTGTGATAAAATTTGTACACCAATCGGACTGGAACAGTAATTTTCGAACCCACCACTTGCAACTGGTATAGGAAAAATAACACCAGGAGATATACATACTAGTGATGTAACGAATATTCGCATTCGCATTCGCATTCGCGGATATTCGCATATTTTTGCATATTCGCATTCGCATTCGCATTCGCGAATTTACTGCGAATGTTTTTGCGAATATTTTTTTTCTTAATTTTTTTTTATTGTTGGTTGATATAATAAAACAAAATCTATACATTAACTATGTTTTAATTCAAGAAAATTATTTAACCTCTTCATAACATAATCAGTCTTCTCTTTATCATTTGGTTGGTAACATTTATTTATTAACTTTGAGAAATTAACCTTAAATCTAAAATTATAATGTCTACAAACATTGTACACAAACAAAAACAATTCTTCTATGAATTTTACCTTTTCTACTTCTTAACAAAACTAAAAATAACAGTCAACAAACATTATTTGTCAACAAAAAATAAACTATAATTATGAGAATCATAAGTAAACGCTTTAAGCTATCAAGGTCACCAAGCGATAGTGAATTGGCGCCAAATTTAAACAAAATCTGAATATTCGCATTCGCATTCGCGAATGTCGGTAGCAAATATTCGCATTCGCATTCGCATTCGCGAATGTCCAAAATATGACATTCGTTACATCACTAATACATACCAATTGTCTAGTGTGTGAACGTTCTTTGAAAGGCACGCTATGCCGTTTGTATAAGATGCTATGTCCCGGTTGGTTGGTTTTCGTGTGTGTGTAAGTGGCCAATACGGTGTCCGATTATATAAACATCTCATCAAGTCATGTAATGATCATATCATAGTCGGGTCAACGGATTGCCGTGCCTTCTGAAATACGGTTAAACTCGAGATATTTTACCTCGCTATCAGTCATCCCTGTGGGGATACCGCCCAGGGGTGCTTAACATGCGTAAGCGCTATTAATACTTAAGCGGACAGGGCCATCAAGCTTGCCGATGACTTAGTAGCAGAAGCCAAACTATATGAGATGCCGTAGGCAATTGAAATAATTATCTTTATATCATCAAATAAATTAGAGCCCCCGTTTAAATTCCGCTCCAGACTTATCAAGTTATCATTCACTGGAACTGAAATTTATTTTGGTTATCCAGCTCTCAAAAAGATGATGGGTCCGGTATTCGTAAGACCATCTAGTTCGGAGGTGGTCTGTCGCCGATAGAAGGAAGCAAATCTTAAAATTAATATTTTGTGCTTTTTTGGCTTAATAAAATTATTTATTATAATTCACAAATTGGCTTTGGATCGATATCGATCGAACATTTAAATGGTTGCCTAATTTGGATAATTTCTTTACTGACAAATTAAAACATAATTAAGAGATTTTTCAGAGCAATGTTAGTACTTTGTATAAGTACACTTAACCCTAAAAGAAAATTAGATAATGAAAAAAATATATACTCATATCCTGAATCACGTTTTGGGCATGCCCTCCGTACACACTATACTGGATCCGCATCTGTTATCCATATTTGTTGGTGACTGTACTTACTTAAATTATACCTACACAAGAATTAAAAGGGTACATAACGGGGGCATTAGCTTTCTTGGAAAAACTTTGTCGTCTAATAATTATAACGATAAGATCTAAATGTAAGTAGAAAGCCGAAGTGGTTAATTAAGGTAGAGTCACTCAAGTATGTCACGCAGATCTTATGGTTATTGGGTTTGTGATCTAACCGTTTTTTGGGGCAACTCAGCTGTCAGAGAATCTGCGTTTGAGGTTCAAAAAGGATGTATAAGAGCACTATGTAAATTAAAATATCTATGGCAGCTGTAGGCAACGTTTTAAATCACTTAAAGTATTAACTTTACCTAGCCTTTACAACTATGCAAGTGCGGTATTTGTAAGAAAAAACTCAGGACTTCTGAAAAAAATACCGCTGAAGTATTCTGCCTCTTAACAATCCGTGGCGTGGCGTAGGTTCCGGGGCCAAATACTTAGTGCTTTCCGAAGCACTTAGTATTTAATAGGCACGTTTATATGTTGGTCCTATCTATAACATCTAGCTAGATGACAGTGGTTAAACTGCTACAAGCTTTTTGGCTGCTAAAAATGTGATACCTAACTAATGGAAGTCCCAATATAAAAAAAAAGAACTTGCTCTTAACCGGTCTCTCTCACCCTCTCACTAAACTCATATAAAATCATGTATAAAATATACCTACATATGTTTTTGTATTCTAGTATATTTACCACATTTTTATATTTCATTTTAGTAGTTAAGTGGTATGAAAGGTGTCTGCCATACCATTTAAAATGTGTTTAAATATTTCACAGCCTAGATATTAAAACGTTAATTTTTGAGAACAAGTGTTAAAATTAAAATTGACATTCGGCGTAAACGAGAGCCATTAACGCAGGCGTGAGACATTCGCTGCGCGATGGAGCCCCTGTACCGCCGACTCGTGCGCTGTACAGCTGTCCACAGCCTATCAGTACGAAGGACTCTTGCGCTTGAACAAGTCAATCTTGGTGGCGATGTTTTCCCGCGCTTTGTTATCGTGCGTGAACTGAAGTGAAAAAATACGAACTCTGCTCTGTGTTCTATAAAGATCAGGCTTGAAAACGTGTTTGAAAGTTCTATTTTAATGGATAGAAAAGCTCGCCTTTAAAATTTCGTAATGTGTGGGCTTGATTGGAATCCCTCTAGTAGCCCAAATATTTGCAGAATTTGGTCCCGACACATTTTCTGATCCCAGGATTTCGGGTGGTTAAAAAGTCAGTGAACTAGTAAAGTTATGGTTACATTATTAGGTAAAAAAAAGTAAGCTAAACCTTTTTATGCTTCTTACTCCCTTCAAAGTCAACGATTTTTAATGTAAGTACCTAGTTACCTAAATAATAAAATTTTACTTTTAAAAGATCCAACTTATACTCTCTGTTAACTCGTTGTTTCACTGATCTTACTCTGACACTGATGAGACAGGTATAATTTGAAATGACCAGGCACTTATATACTTTATGTAAATAGGCTTGCAAAAAAATAGAAATTGAACTGCATCCAACGTTATAGTATATTTATCTCGCTCCTCTATTTGTTGTGCATATATGCAGAAACTGCAAACGGGTGTTCGGGCACTTCAGGTACAGAATTCGTATAAAGTACTAAGTGACTTTAGACTCTATGAAACATACTTAATCATCAACAAATTTTTATACATATATACAAATATATTTCAAATTGAAGTCTCGATCGAATTTTGCTTTGAAACGTCTCCTGCTAATAGTTTCAGGAAAATGTATTTCTTTATTATTTTTGTTAATCCCGAAAATACCCCAATTTTTTAAATTATATAGCATACAAAGTAAATTTACCCTCGACATTCCCTTCGAGGGGTGACTCAACCTATAATATTAACAACTTTTCCTATGGGACAAATGCCGTGAACTCAAAAAAAAAAGATATATTGTAGGTATACAAGTCGCCGGGCCGGCCGAACAAATTGTATAGAAGTAAAAAAAATGAGATCTCAGCATTGGCCCATAGGAAATGTTGTTCATTTTGATGGGCCAGGGACTAAGGGAATGTCGAGGGTAAATTTCAAGGTAAATTTACACGCTGTATATAATCAGGAAAATTACAGGATCAACATACGTACACACATACCTACATTATAAATCTAGAGGACTCAATTCCGCCTGAGAATTGAGTCTTCTACTCTGACAGTTAAATATAATACATGCTACACAAGGAGGGTCGGTGTCAGATAGGTGGCAGTGTAGAAAATGTTTTCCAAATTTTAACTTAAACAATACACCTCAATGCAACACAGTCAAGCACCATGGAACGGGTAGCATATTCGTAAATACCCGACGCTTTATCCTCCCGAACTTGCTTCGTAAATAGCAGACGTATCAGACTAACGCGTCAGCTATCTTGTTAACAAAGTATTAGATCTACATTGCTTCTTAAATAGCAGACGTATCAGACTAACGCGTCAGCTATCTTGTTAACAAAGTATTAGATCTACATTGCTTCTTGAATAGCAGACGTATCAGACTAACGCGTCAGCTATCTTGTTATCAAAATATTACATCTACATTGCTTCTTGGATAGCAAATGTAGCAGACTAATGCGTCAGCTATCTTGTTAAGAAAATATGAGATCTATACATTGCTTCCTTGAATAGCAGACGTATCAGACGAACGACGTAGCTATCTTTTTAGTATATTAATGGAACTATAATAATAGAAATATTCAAATGAGGCAGATAAAATATTTCTTTGAATTATATCATACGAGTAACACACTCTGTGGGTAACACGCTCGGAATTGGAAGAGGACGAGTAAAATATGATACAGGAAGTAACATTACATATCCACGAAATTTACTAAATAGAGTATAAATAAATTCGACAGCACAGGATATCATAATTCACATGAAATCTCGTAATAGATTGATTTTTTAAATTAAATCAGGTTTATCTTCCTGTTAGCCTCTGAAAGTACCATTCTCTTAATTTTAATCAAAATAATAACGTAATGTGCAGAGAACTGATGTTTCCGATATTATTTCGGTTTCATGTTTCCCTTGAAATATTTCAACTAGTCGCTCGTACTTGAAGAAGTGAGAAAATTGATGTACTTTCACTGGCGCGTTCAAATATTGGTTTATGGTACGAGTACCTATTTATTATCAGCCCTAATCTTATTTTTATTCAGTGATTTACATATATTCACATGTGATGTTTGTTAAAAAATAAGGCCAAGTGCGAGTCGAACTCGCGCACGAAAGGTTCCGTACCTATCTATAAAAAGGCAGAAAAACAATCATGTCTCTTGTATGTGGGCTCCAAGACAACAGACATGATTTTTTTACTAAAAAATTTAATAAAATATATATTAAAGAGGGCTCCCTTTAATATTAATTTTATTCTATTTTTTATTGTGTCTTGTATTTGTTGTGTCTGCGGCAACAGAAATACATCATCTGTGAAAATTTCAGCTATCTAACTATCACGGTTCATGAGATACAGCCTGGTGACAGACGGACAGACAGACAGACGGACAGCGGAGCGATATTAATAGGGTCCCGCTTTTATCCTTTGGGTACGGAAACAAGTAAAAAAAGTATCTTTGAGACTTGATACTTACTTGATGGGAAAAATTTCCATACAAAAATTCATCAAAGATTTATTCAGAAAATAGGCCTTTTCAGGCACTTTTTCACGTCAATTCACATTTTAAATAATACTTATCAAATTATATTAGTAATAATTATACATCTCAGTAAATACATCATATCATGTGTAATTTCTTGAGATTTTTTATGACTGGCTGACTCCTACCCTAAATAATTAAGTCGGTCGTTCAGATATACGCATTTGACGTCATTGGTTGTTTAATATTGCTGATACCGAAATAACCCGAAACCAGGACCATCAAAAGTTCTGGCACCAATGACGTCACAAAGTGAAATATAAGCAATATTTCTTTAATTTAAACATAGAAAAATATTTCCTCACATAAAATTTTTACTTTTATTAAGTTTTCATGCGTAAGTACTTTCTCTCTAGATAAAAAGACATCAACGAGCCTCTTGTAGATGACGTAATAGAAAAGTGACTTATGTATAGTTATTTGCCAAATGTCACAAAACAACGCCTGTAATTTTATTTACCAATTACTTTAAAACCAAAATACGATATTAAATATTGTCGTCAGTTATATGAAGTATTTTACTTTTTTATTTAAATATAAAACGATATTGTTCCCAAATCTATTGTTGTTTTTAATATGCATCTATTTTTTACCTAAATTATCTATGGCTTTTAACAGATAAATAAGTCTTCGATTAGCGAAAGGTCTCCCTCTTCAATTTAAAAGAACGACGATGATTACTGTTACGCTACAAATCGATTACTATGCGGTGTGATTCTCTGTAAATAATCCGTAATAAAGATTGGCCAGTTGAACTTTCTTATTCCACATTTTTTTTTCATTCCCGTGATCAGCGTTTAAATCTGCCTCGTGTAGTTAATGAGAATATTCTAAATACCGATCAAAGGATTGGGCGCAACCTGATGTTTCTTCTTAAAAGCTGATGAACAGGCAGCCAGTTATAAGTTTTTTTTAATGTTTTTATAAGACAGTTACATCCAATAGTCACCGAACAACGAAAACCTCGCTGAGTTTGTCTATGTCCGGTGTCGCTATAACATTTGGCAAGGAAATATATGAATCTAGATACATTTTTATTACAATAACGATAGGTAAATATGTACACAGTTGCCAATATTTTTCTGATATATTAGTTTATGTAAGAAAAATATTGGGCTTCATGTTCCACCCCATATCCCTCTTTATGTGGGCTCGGGACAGCATGTAAGACTTTTATACTTTCCATGCCGGCTTATTTTTACGACTGGCCGCCTGCCTAACGTCAACCCTCCTTGGGAACGCTTTCCTTGCACAGAATGTATGTGCTTACGTCTTTAGTCGCCTCTTTCAACATCCATAGGACATAATGGAATAGTTCTATGTTCTAGGCCGGAAACCACACGGCCATGTACGTACTTCCCTCTGATATACGAGTATACTACTTAAATATATAAATGTAATGTAGCTGTAAAATCAATCAAATCTACAAGCGCTTACCTAACTTATTAACAATGTTGCTAATTCGTGTAAATCATATAATAGATACGAGCATTGTGTGGCCACAGTCAACACATACCTAAATGTAGTTGCGGACGGATAGGTGAGATCAGACTTCTAATTTTCCTCTTGTTTGATCAAACCTATTTGCTCTAAACTTTCACAACTGGTGCTACTTTAAAAACGTTGACCTGTTCGTGTATGTTTAGTTAATTTTGCCTAACTGCGCGTGAATCCGAACTAGACTGGCCAATTCTTATTTTTTTTTCGGGACTTTTTACGGCTGGAAATAAATCGCGACTTCGACCTAAGTTTTATACGTAATAATGTGAGCGGTAATCATACTTAAAAGTTAAAAAAAAAACATACAATTATTTTGTCTAGATTTTTGTCTCGATATCAGTATCTTATAATAGTGATAATAATACTGATATAGATGCACATTTAGATGATGGAGAAACAGTGATGCTTATTGCAAATTAGGTGCAGAAAAGATTTACAGCAATATACTTACAGATTGTCGTAGCTGAGAATCTAGAGCTAGGCTTAAAGTTTGGCTGGATCGGAATTGATATTAGCTTAAATATATTCTTAAAAAATCCAGATTAAATCAAGGCATATGGCAACCCAAGTGTTCAGGCGCGGGTACAGAAAACACCGTGGCATTTGTTTGCGTGCTGTCGAAAAATTAACAAAAGTATGCCACAAATGTTTACACACGTCCGAGTTCGACTCGAACTTACAGACTGGTATAACAAAATTGTCTGAGATTTTTTTGGAAGTTGAGACCATGAAATATTGCATCTAATTCGTTTTATAGAAAGCAGTTATCATTAGACTATTAGATTCACATTGGAGACCTACTGACAAGCAACATAGCTGTTGTAAATATCTAGTAAAATATAATACAGATTGATTTGATATTTTAATCTTTGAATTAGAACCACTATAGATACAAAATGATAAGAAAAAATATTTTTGATCAGTGAATTTGTATGGGAACTACATTTTGTTTATGACCTTTTTTATCAATTTTTAAATCTATTCGTAATATTGATTCAGAGATTTAAACATTTAAAAAGGCGTTCAAAATCAATACGAAGAGTATGTATGGACTATGGTGTATGCGAATTGAAAACGTAGACAGATATCTACTTTGGTATTACCAGCAATCAATGTAGATTATGTAATGGCGCCAATGTACTATTAATAATTTAAAGTCGTGGTTTTTTCCTCGTACAGCAAGATTGTGGAATGGACTCCCTCCCGAGGTTTTCCCCGTATGACTTGGGGTCCTTCAAAAGGCGTGTTTGCAAGTATCTTAAGAGTCGGCAACGCATCAGCACCTCCTCTGGTGTTGCTGATGTCCATGGGCAATTTTCCATTCCAGGTGGCTCGTCTGCTCGTTTGCCGTCAAATATACATAAAAAAAATGGTAATTTTAAGATGGTATGGCTTATCGTTATGGTACGGTGGTGGTTATGGTGGTCATCATGCCAGGCTGCTACTTTGGAGTTCCTGGGTACGATCCCCGGTCAGGTCAAGATGGAAATTGATCTTTTACAGATTGTCCTGGGTCTTGGATGTTTATCTGTATTTGTTATAAAATATAGTAGATATCGTTGAGTTATTATCCCATAACACAAGTCTCGAACTAACTTTGGGGCTAGCTCAATATATTATATTATATATTTTATGTAATATAATTTTTAAAAACTAATTTTTGACTAATATTGTAATTATTTTGACTAACCTAATTTAACATAAATATGGGACCTGTTTCATATGTAAGATTATTTTGTACACCTACATTTTGCAAATAAAGAATTTGATTGATTGATTGGTAATACTTAGGAAAAAAAGCTAAGCAAAGCTCATAAACATCAATGAGACCTCTCCAACCCGTATGGCCAGCGAGGAGAGTGTAGGCCACTCCTCTGTCTGATCTGGCCAAGTATGGCTCCGGTAGTACAGAGAGGGCGATGTTCCTGAAGTGGGGACTAAAAAGACCTGATGATGATGATATATTTATACATATTGTTATCAGATGTGCGAATGGTTATCATCCGGGGACTGGTGCGATGTGCAGCTGTTCTGTGGCGGCCGCTCGTTCAACGCGCATCGCGCGGTTCTTGCCAGTGTCAGCACCTTCCTGAGGGTAAGAGTGCCATTGTTTATCGTGTGTGGGAGGTCAACACTTTTCAAAATTACGTTTCAGATTAAGGTTTCGGACATTTCGAATTTCCTTAAGGCATCTGAAACTTAATTATACTATGCAATTTTGACCGCGTGAGCCATCTACTCACGCGGTCAAAATTGCGTATAATAGGGTACCTACACTAAAAACAATGTGAGGCGTTCAGTTTAATTTCAATTATGTTGGTATCCCTAGGGAACTTCTCCAAGCGGAGCTCTGCCACCCAGGATTCTTTTAATATGTATTATAGTAAAAGTTTGACGCCTCTTTGACTGTCCGTCTTTTTGTTTCATTGTAATTTCTAAAGTTTGTTTATTAACCGACTTCAAAAACAGGAGGACGGTTACCAATTCAGTTTATTGGTTTAATTTATGTTTGTTACCGCATTACTCCTTCATTTGTGACCCGATTTTGTTTGAAAAGGTTTCTAACAAAATTGGTTCTATTTAAATTTTATCAAAATCGGTTCAGTAGTTTGATTGAAGTCGGTTTTTTATTTATATGCAAGATTATTAAAGTAAAATAAACAGGGTGGTTTTGCGTTATTTGTCGGAACTCCTTAATTGAGTTAGGGTTAGGATAATAAATTATTCAGGCGAGGATAAAAAGAAAAACATTGTAAATCTAGGTAAAGGGAAAGAATCCGATCATAACTGTTAGATTGTTTCTTGTTTCAGAGGATATTAGTTTCGTGTCCAGTAGAAGAAACACCGACATGTATTTTCTTGCCAGACTTCGATCTTGAAGCTTTCTCATCAGTACTCTATTACGTTTATAACGGAGAAGTTGCCATACAAAGACATAAATTACGAAATTTTCTAGATGTTGTAAAAACTTTAGAAATTTTCGTTGATCTCCAATGTTTGCAAAAACGCAACTCCTTAGAAAACAATGACTTTGAATTGATCACATATTTTCTTGAGAATTCGTACACTAAAAACAACAACGTATATGCGTTGGATTCTGGCAGCAACAGCGATCACCGGTACATTAACATAAAGAAAGGAGAACAGAACCAGGATATACATTCTCAATATTCACCAGATGAAATAGATTTCCGTGATAAGCAAGCGCGATTCAAGCACTGGACTGATCTTCAGCCATCCTTACAAAATTTGCCATCATTTTATTCAGATCGAAAAAACTCTTTTCTGCGTGATTTATTTATGGAGACATATCCTCGGAACGGTAATGCTAACGGTCTGACGGCAAGCGTGCTAGCAATATCAAATGAACACTATCGTACTCCCGCATCTGTGCTTTTGACGAATGCAAATGGTAAGCATCCCAGACCTGATGATATGCTCTCAGAGATAACTAGGAAAACGACAGACCACGCCTCGCATATAGCATACAAGGAGAATATATTTACAGAGAATAATAACTTTCCGAAGGAGAATGGAACTAAATTATTTTCTGACGTGATTTATCCTAGAAATAACGACCCAATCAGCAATGTTTTTAGCGATGACGGAGTAAAAGATACTTGGACTAATTTACCATCATTTTATGCATCGTCTCCTCTGATGCAATTAAATATGAATGAACAACTATTGCCAGAAGTACCTTTACCTTCATTAGATTTTAATTCTACTCATTGTATAGCAGAACCATTGCAGTGTGCAGGAACGACATCTGGTCAAAAGTCCGATACTATAATTGAAACTATTGATTCTCAACATCCTATAGATGAAAACGCTTGTCTTGAAACAAATCATCATTTAACGAAGACATCTGCTTCTATATATAATCAAGTTTTAGAAAATCCATGGTGTCCCAGGTTACCTTTCTACTTACCGACTATTAAGAGAAACCAATCTTGTATTATTGATGAAAAAGAGGTATGTAATTGAATCTCTATTTATTTTCTCTTGGTTAAGCTTCCTTCTTTCGGGTCTGCTTTTTCCCTAGATTTTTCATTGCTGTAACGAGTTTAAAAAGTAAAGTATATTTCCCTTTTCATAACGTGTCCAAAGTCAGCATCTTCCTTTGCTATACGTTTTTAGAAATTCCAGCTATTATTCCCCATCCCATCCCCGGTATTATTTAATTTATGGCCCAATGATATTCATTCATAGCATTTGCCTGGAGATGACCTCCCGAAGGCTGCATAAAGATTTGCTGGATCTAGCAGTTTATGACGTTAAATACATAGCCGCGAAGCGGTATCAATTGAATTGGATACTGTTTGCTCATTTTCATTATAATGTGCCGACGCAAAAAGAGGGGTGTTACAAGTTTAATAAAAAAAAATGGTTATTGTAGGATTAAGACACAAGTAAAACTTATCCGTTTTAATATTATGTAAGAATTGTATTAATAAATATTTTACAGGTAGAGGGAACGCTTATCAATGACGATAACAATAATATTCAGCAGCCCATATCGTCATCCGCACAGCAGATAGCGGAAAAAGTATTATGCAGTGACCAAACTTTGAAATGTGCCATTTGTAGCCAAGTAAGTGTGGCTTCAATCATATAATTTAGTGTAATATGATTTGTCTCCTAGTAAGGTCACGGGTGTCATCCTCAACGGCTGGGCAGGTGGTTGCAGTGCAGGTGTAGGATCGGGTACGCGCGCCCGGCCTCACGAGCCGTTACTTGCTTTTCCCCATTCATCCGAGGGAGTAGTATCCCAATACTTTTCTTCTGCTCCGAAATCTAACCAAATCTTATCATTCCATTGCTTTAAATGCCTCCGATGGGCAGCAGCGTCAGAAGCACAAGAAGCCGCTGCAGAAATTACGCTGCCTGCCAAGCATGGTGAGTATGGCAATATCCTCGCATGAAACGAAAAATCTTTGGGAGTGGCCCTTGTTCAGCAGTGGACTTCTTACGGCTGGAATGATGATGATGATTTATTTCGATAAATTAACAAAAATCATAACTAAAAAGACGACAACTTGACGACACAACATTCTTAGAAATAGTTTATGTATTCAAATTCATGGTGCAACTGTATTGTAATGTGTATTTTCTCTCTTGTTTATTATTATAACGACTAAAATATTCACACTTTACTTATAGCATTGTTTATCATAGTTCTATTCAGATGCATTCACACTTAAGTTGCGATGTCTACACAAGCAGGAATCATTTATGTACGTACTTAGCTGAAAAGCTTTGCAAGCTTTCGCCAACTTAGTGACAAACTATATTATGCCCGCTGTGAGCTGTGAAACTGCATAAGAGTTACATACAACAGATGTATTTACTTTGTACGTTACCTTGCATTCATATTCCAAAATACGCATAGACAGCTGTGCTATAATAAAATGTATAATGGGGTAACGTTTTTTACAAGACTGCTTGCATCATCATCATTAGGTCCTTTTTAGTCTCCACTACAGGAGCACGACCCTAGTCAAGACTGCTTGAAAGAAGTGTAATTTCTCAGACTTCAAGTATGTTAACTAGTACATATGTAAGTACTTTTTAATACTCGTACGTACTTATGTGAGTGTCTCTATTCCACTATAACTTCTATATGCCTGATAACAGCATTGAATAAGTGAGGTATCCTTTAAGTCCCGAGCGATACAGACTCCAACTTTTTTGATAGGGTAGTCGTGTTTTTATATTTTTTTGAAAGATTTATACAAGTAGTGTCATGTGTTATGGAATCTATCATTCCCCTGGAATCTATGGAATTACGTTGCACATCTCGGAGTATGATTCAGTACTTAAATTCCCGCTGGAATATAAGTTTTACCTTTACTTACGTTTAATACTGCTAACAAACAGTTAAAAAGGTTTATTGGTTTAATTACTTACTGTGGTTTGTTTAAAATGTTGATAAAAATGTGTGGAAGTAATTTTCAATAATGCAATCAACTTAATGAATTATATATATTTTTGAAACAATTATGAGAAAAAATGTACCTAATGAGAGCCCTTTAGGCACGCTGAATTGAGTTTCTTTAGGCGTATTCTCACCAGTGATCATTCCGAAGAGCTTAAGATTTTACGTATGTACCCGTATTAAAAAATAAGAATATGACGTTAAAAAAATACTTGTAACCAATTTAAAAAATAATGATGATAATGATATTCAATGATGAAAGATGCGCGCGCTACCAGCTCGAAGCCCTGGAAGCTATCGACAGACGTGCCAGAAGACTCGTCAATGATGAGTTGCTTACGTTAGAACGGCTCCAGAGCCCCGGACACCGCCGATAGTAGCTAGTCTGTGTGTCTTTTACAGGCTGCATTTCGGTGAGTGTGCACAAAAACTGCACGATCTAATTCCCCCTGCATCATTCCATCTTCGGACGACACGGCGTCGGCAGGGATTCGATCCATATGTGGTCGATATTCCTGCTTACTGCACCTCTAGATTCGCCTCCTCCTTCATTATGCGAACCGCGAAGGCATGCAATTCCCTCCCCGCGTCGCTGTTTCCCGACTCGTACAATTTAGGGATTTTCAAGGCAAGATAGAATAGGCATTATTGAAGTTTGCGTGTACCACCCTAGACCTCATCGTTGCTTCCCATCAGACAAGATAGAGGTCAAACGGACTCAAATTATAGAAAGAAAAAAAGATAATTTTCCATCTTTATCTGGCCGGGGATCAAATCCAGGACCCAGTGCGGTACCACTGCATCTAAGAGTTCGCCAAAACAATTTATATAGCAAAATGCTGGAGATAGGACTCCCCAAGGATTTCCTTCCACCTTGGTCAGGTTGTTCGACTACCTGGTCGGACAAAATAACGAACGTGAAATCAGACTGATTGATACAGTGAACCATTCACTGAATCAATCAGTCTGACTTCACCGTTAAATTCATTTGCTACGCAAAATATTACCATATTAATCATTGATAAGAGATTACTTTTTAATCTAAATAAAACATTGCAAGTCTGTTATCGAGACTATGCTATATCTGTGATGTCGGTGATCATTATGTCGGTTTTCCCGTTTTTCGTTCTTGTGTATTATTATATATGTGTTATTCTTATACAAAAGCTATGTAAAGTTTCATCAAGTCCGTCTAAAAGTTCACACACCCTCCTTTACAAACATGATATTATGTTTTCTATCTGTGATCACTCGTAATTAAGTACGAAAATGATGGTATTTCAAAGGAGTTATTCCTTTGAAATGTCTATGCCAGGGATGTAACGGAAGTAGATTTTCTCAGATCCGCGGATTCGGTAGCAGATAAAAGGGTCACATTCGCGTATGCAGATGCGGATCTGTTTGTTGTGTCTGTCGTCGATCGTAGGTCACTCCTTTATGTTTCCTGCCTGTCCCTTGCGCCCTGCCTGTATTAGAGCGCAGGAGGAAAACAGTTATATAGGTGCAAGAATAAAATAATTATTTATGAGAAGAAATGATACCACAAACGTGTTGGATCTTATCACCGAACTAATCAATAAGCTGTTAAGCACGAATTTCGGGCTCCGACGCATCACAACTGAAGACGCAACCGGGACCAACGCTCAGTTGTGAGAGTGAGATATGATCTACGAAATAAAAAAAAGTGGTTGTCTGTAAAGTCGGTTAACGGACAATAATTGTTGGTGATAACGGTGGAAGAGAGATAGATGCGTCACAAGCCGAACGCTAAGGCCGATCATACCTATATTAATAAATAATTTCTCGTGCATTGTTTGTGCGTTCATTCCAAATTTTCTCTGTATTCAATAATATCGATTTTTGAATAGAATTTACCTGCTGTTGCTGCCCTTCGTGTCAGTTAGCATCTTATCAGGCAGTGGATGGGTGCGATATATCCACGTAACGACTGAAGATATTGTATGACAGTTTATAGTACCCTAGATTTTTAACGCTGACGATTATTTATTATCATGACTGATGTCATTGTTCAGATAGTCTTATCGGCTCAGTTATTCAATATTAATGTGTTAATATAATGGTTTACATGAATCCAGTATCTGTGTCTAATATCGCTTTCCTTTTTGTCTTTCATAAGTCATTTTTATAATCATTAATTTATATTTTATTTACACTTCTAATTCATAGGTAGGTAAGGTATAGGTGCATAACCTATACCTTTATCAAAAAATACCACAGCACACAAAAAATCATGTTATGCGTTGTTAATTAGTCCATCTTTCAGACACTTAGATTGAGGACGACATGAAGGGGTGCACGCTCAGTAGCATTAGTTATCTACTTTTGAGTGATGATATGTTAGTAGTTAAGTTAAGTTAAATTACATACCTAAGCCAAATATGTCACAGTTGATTAAAGTGCGCACGTTATGTGAATTCAAGTATTATACCATTACCACCATATTATACCATTAAGTATTTGAAACAAGATTTCAAACACATTTCATTAAGTATATGGCCACATTTAAGTTTGATTTTTTACTTTTGTAATCCATTAGATAAAAAACAACAAATTGCCTTCAAATAATAGTGAGAAAAGAAAATTTGGAATAAAAAGAATGACCAATTAAAGTAAATGGACATTTGCTTGTAGAGCTGTGTTCATTGCCTAATAATAGGGTCTGCACCGATAACTTGGACATTTTGGATCACTCTTAGTCTTACTCATTATTATTATTTACTAACACTCTTTCTTCATTTATTTTGCGCTTGTTTTTCAGGTATTTCCAAGTAGCGAAAGTCTCGTAGAACATGCGCGGCGGCACAGCACAGCTTCACGGTATACGTGCGGTGAATGCGGCAAGACGTTCTCTCAGCTGCGGAATTTCAAGTACCACATGTCGGTGCACCGCGGCACCAGAGAGTTCGCGGCCACCTGTACTGTTTGCGGGAAGTACTTCAATGACAGGGGGTACCTCAGCAGTCATATGAAAATTCACAGGTTAGCATAGCGTTCAAGAGAGGAAAGTTAGAATGTTCATAAAGGTATTGGCAGAATTTTACTTGTAGGTGATAAATATTTCGCCGACTACAAATTCTTCAGTGTCGTAAATAATTTGTATTTATTGGTTTTTGAGTAAATAACAGTAAATAATAACTTTCAGCTGTCTTAGTATACATGAGTATACGATATTAGATCTAATTTTCATACTATCATTAGAGTAGAGTTCGGTGTATTACGATCATTAGATCTTATTATACTTATCTAGACTAAAACGGCGGAAATCTTATCTTAACTATGACAATATAAATTAATAGTATAAATAAATCTAATTATCAATAAATTATTCTTTATGACTAACCTAGTAGAAATAAGAGAGTATGAAAAAAATAGAATGTGCCAGCTTTTCTCCTGCCGTGGAATTCGTAGAATGGAAACGATAGACAGCTACTGATGTTACAAAAACACGATAATACAGTTTTAACGTGTTATCTTTCTTTACTTGATCATCGTAATTACCTAATAATAAGAGTATGATACTAATTTTAACACAAATTAGTAATATTTTTAAATTATATCGATGGAGTTCTGTGAGTCGTGTACCATGAAAACGTAGTTTTAAGAACCTATGAGCAACCTTTCTATTTACTGATTTTTATTTACAGGAATCGTAAGGAATACAAATGTTCAATGTGTCCGAAGTCGTTTAATCAGCGTGTAGCCTACAACATGCACGTCAGGATCCACACAGGTTGGTACAATTTAAATTCAAATACATACATACTATTTTTCTAAATGAGTATACAACAGCTTCTCCAGTTAGAATACACGGGTAGAATCACAGGCTTGCGTGGGGATATAGATCCAACACGTAGAGGCCCTTTGGAGAAGTTGATGTAATGTTGGTTTCCAACCAGAACCTGTTCCTGGGAAATATCAATGTATTATATTGAACAGGTATTAGTCGGAGAAGGCCTTATGGCGTTTTAAAAGAAAAATAAGTGTGTTATGGGATTGAAATATGGGTGGACTATTGCTGGGTTATTGCAAAGAGTCTGACACCTGCCATTATCATGATAACTAACTTTAATTGGCCGGTGGTGGCTTGGATGGACCTTCAAACTAGCCGTCAATTACAGCCCGCAAACGGGGCAACACCGGTGTGCGCGACTTAGGGGTGTCGAGGGGTATGCTGTGCTTTCTCCGAAGTTACTTGCGGCATATGCCCTTTAACACTTCCACCCCTGGAGCAACAGTTCTTACGACTCCTCTCAGGACGGCCAACTAAGGCAAGCCAGAGCCGAGAGTCTTGCGAGCCAGGGGGCGAGGGCCCTGACCGACTCTCTGTAGCACTCGGGTCCGTGGTGCCGTTACTGGCCAACAGCTCGCCACAAGCTGCCCTGCCCTAATTTATATTGTCAGAAGTAGAGCCGATTAGCCGAGAGGGAATTTTGGGATTTACTCGAGCGATCAGATTAAGATATGAGGGATACCTCGGACACAGAATAGGTACCACTACCCTATTAGAGTTGAATATAGCGGGTTATGTTTTAGATTTTTTTGCTACAACATATGGATATTGTCAGATTATGTGTTCCCTGTTATTCTTGGATAATTGACTTCCTAGTAAAAAAGGGCCAACCACGCACGAGGATACACTGGTGATTTTTGCGACTTTTTGTATGTATTTTTTACCACCTGACGCCATGGTCAAATCAAATCAAATCCTCAGATTATTGATATACACGATTATTTTTGTTTTAAAATTTTGAAACCCCTACCACCCAGCTGCTCTCCCCACCAATGAAAATGAAAAATATCATATAACCTTTATTTTTCTACTATCTAATCTATAACGTCTAATGGGGGAGGAAAAATGTATGAAAATAATTCATATTCTGTAGAAAATATGTACGAAAATCAAAATGTTGTATAAAGGATAAAGGTACTTTACTTCTCAGTTCTCTTGATTATTATATTTACATATTAAGTACATTGGGAAATACATATTGATGTAACTATGGGAATTTCCACGCTGATCGTTTCTGTTTGTGAAAGTGTAAATCTTTATATCTCTATATATAAAAATGTATCCTTGTTTCCCTTGGTCAATGCATCACGTGTGAACGGCTTTACCGATTTGGCTAATTCTTTTTCTGTCGTGTTTGTTTTTCTCAGGAGAGGGTCCTTATATGAAAGATAATATTAAAAAAGTTCCGAGAAAAATTAAAAAAGAAAAAAGAAAATTAACCTTAGTAGCTTATTGCCAGGTGTTTGGAAGTTGGCATCTATTTAAAGTTAATTTAAGATTTTGTTGGTTTTCAGGAGTGAAGCCCCACGTATGCGAGCAGTGCGGCAAGGCGTTCTCGCGCAAGATGCTGCTGAAGCAGCACCAGCGCACGCATTCCGGCGAACGGCCATACGCTTGCCCGCACTGTGACAAGCGGTTCGCGGACCGCTCCAACATGACGCTGCATCTGCGACTGCACACAGGTATCAGTCTCAGCAACATGTTGCTGAGGATCAAATTAGAAATTAGGCGATTCGTACAAGAATAAAATTCACAACTATAGATAAGAGGATTAGCTCATTGAATCGTTCCTTTTCATATACCGAAGAATTAGGCGATTCGTTCAAGAACAAAATTCATAGCTATAGCTAAGCGGATTAGCTCATTGAATCGTTATTTTTCATATACCGAAGAATTAGGCGATTCGTTCAAGAACAAAATTCATAGCTATAGCTAAGCGGATTAGCTCATTGAATCGTTATTTTTCATATACCGAAGAATTAGGCGATTCGTTCAAGAACAAAATTCACAGCAATAGCTAAGCGGATTAGCTCATTGAATCGTTCTTTTTCATATACCGAAGAATTGGGCGATTCGTTCAAGAATAAAATTCACAGCAAATAGCTAAGCGGATTAGCTCATTGAATCGTTCTTTTTCATATACCGAAGAATTAGGCGATTCGTTCAAAACAAAATTCACAGCAATAGCTAAGCGGATTAGCTCATTGAATCGTTATTTTTCATATACCGAAGAATTAGGCGATTCGTTCAAGAACAAAATTCACAGCTATAGCTAAGAGGATTAGCTCATTAAATCGGTATTTTTTATATACCGAAGAATTAGGCAATTCGTTCAAGAACAAAATTCACAGAAATAGCTAAGCGGATTAGCTCATTGAATCGTTCTTTTTCATATACCGAAGGCTGGTGAAATAGTAAATAGTTCCCAAATGGCGACCGGGCAGTTGGACAGCCTGAACATGAAATGCTGCATGTAGTCTGATTCCAACCGGTCATTTTAGATTCCTTTAGGTAAGGCCTATGTCCAGCAGTGGACTTTTTGCAGCCGACATGACTGGTTTTGAATCGCCTTCGTACTGAGGTAGGACGATGCAGGAGCAAGCATGATTTGGCACGTTGGGGCTACATTGGTTTGGCGGAAGTGCAGTGTCAGTGTGGTCATCTCAGACCATGTCACATATCCTCTCGTGTCCTTCATGTGGTTTATTCGTCCAAGTTCATGTCCCACTACCTGCACAAAAGCTAACCGCTGTGGAGCTTCAGAGGGAGCTATCAGGGTGGCGTCCTATTGGAAGGAGATAATATAGTTTCGAGCCACGAGACGATTCGACGCGACAAGAAGAAAAAGCCGATATGATCATGATGGCAGTAATCATTTACATTTTTAATAAATGCAAACCACTGGGTTGCTATAGAATGCAAACTTCGACTTGGGCAATTTGTATTAACCATAATAATATTAAAACTTACGCGAGATAAATTCATTATTTAATCAACATGCAGTGGATTATTGAGATAGGAACTGTTTGAGTGAGGACTTCTTTTATCTAAGTACCACATACCTGAAATTGTTGGTGAACACAGTTCTTCAATTCTGGAATTTAAGTACAAGTTAATTTCTTGGAAAAATATGCTATATACAATAATCTGGGTGAAGAAATCATTTAAATTCTCTTATGAATATGAAACATCGAACGAACTTAGTCTTGTATCTAAGCCCGAATCAAAAATAAAAACCTGAAAATCATATGCATAC
Source organism: Elegia similella (assembly GCA_947532085.1). Lineage (NCBI taxonomy): Eukaryota > Metazoa > Arthropoda > Insecta > Lepidoptera > Pyralidae > Elegia > Elegia similella. The sequence goes on from OX383930.1 coordinate 16,784,586, forward strand.
GAAAGGACTAAAAATGCGCGGATGCGATAACACAGTGATATGATATAGGGCTCTCACTCGCACACACACACTGTACATTTTCTATGACCGTCGTATCTACGCAATTAAAGCTTGGTAAAAAAATCTCTCCAGCCCATTATTGCTATTATATTAGTATAGGGGCAATAATTTTAAACTCATATAATGTAGTCCGAGCTTTGCCTCTGCCCACGGTATTATCAATACAGACGCGGTAGTTCCCTTCTAATTTGAGCATTTTTCCTAGTTGTATACCTATGATGTGAAGTGTCGGAGTCCAGGTTTTACTATTATGAGAGCATTCATGATGTAAATGATCATCAGTGGCGGTTTCAGGGGATGGCAAACTGGGCAACCAACCGAGGCGTCGCGCTTCAAAAAAGACCTCCCTCAGAACTCCCCGAATTTAGTCTACCTTAGGACCCAAGGGTCTCGCGCATCTAAGAAGCCTCCTCCCTCGTCGTAGGTCTACCATAACCATAAATAATAGGGCTTAACCAACGCTAGCTAACAGCCTCCGTGGTCCAGTGGTTAAGGCGTTTGCCTGTTGACCCGGGGGTCGTGGGTTCGATTCCCACCGGAAGCATACTTTGTTTAGTTGTTTCCAGTTTGGTTAGGACATTGCAGGCTTGAATCACCTGATTGTCTGATAATAAAGATGATTCCGTGCTTCGGAAGGCACGTTAAGCCGGTGGTCCCGGCTGCCATCTGGTAGTCGTTAAAGGAACCACGTCAGAGGCCGAGAGGCGGTTCCGAATAACTCTGACACCAGGGTGTGCATGGTCGATTGACCGTGACACCTACTCGAAATGAATGAATGAACCTACGCTTACGCAAACGCAATTTGCCCCCTCCCCATCGCCGGTTTTCTGACGGTTCAATCACAAGGGGCTGACAAAGACTGCCACTCGGAGCTTCGCAATCTTTAAAGCCGCCACTGAATATGATTTGGTAATTTTTTTACTACCGGCCGCCATCCGGACGCCAACCCTCCTTTTGTAAACAGCCGCGATGCTGTATCACGTACCTAAATTATTTAACACACTGACATGTATTTTAATAATTTCAGGAGTAAAACCATTCTCGTGCTCGCTGTGCTCTAAGTCGTTCACGAAGAAGCACCACCTCAAGTCGCACCTGAACTTCCACACCGGCGCCAAGCCGTACTCATGTCCACGCTGCAAACTCTCATTTACTCAGTCGTCTAACATGAGAACACATTTCAAGAAATGCAACGCACAGGAACCCACATCCAATACCTAAATATTAGTATCACTGTCAAAAGTTTAGATATTGCTTTGAAAAGTTTAAATTTATAACAAGGAAAAACAAGTACTTGTAACAGGCATAGCCTCGGTATCTGATTCATGTGTCTACGTCTGCTGTCTGAGATTGTTCCCGGTTGCATATCGAGTTGATGATGCTTTAGAGCCACTAAATAATTGATGTTTTCTACATGCTGCATGTAGTAGTTAGAGAGGGATTAGTGAGGAGAGAGACTAGTAAGACGAGTGACTCGCTGCAAGCTCTCTTTCAAAAGTCGTCGAACATGATAAGCTATTACGCTAGAACAAGTAGTCAATAAGAGCTTGATATTCTTAGAAAATATACTTAGATATATGAAAAGTAGATCAAATATTGAAAAATTATTAGATATGTGCACATACATATAAAATTGGTTGAATACGTAGGTATATATACTATAATATTAATCATACCTACATTCCAAATCAGGATGGCTGTAAAAAACAAATTTCTAGCTTTGTAAATTATTTTCCAATAAATCTTTTAATAGTGATAAGTGTAGAGCAATAGTACAACGATTTCAGTCACACCTCTTCTAACTTGGGCGTAGAAATTAGAGACACAGATATAGATATTATTGAGAAAAATAGGATAGAGCGGTGGAATAAATAAGAACTTCATGGCTGGCGTCCACATAACCTGAAGCAACATACATTGATGCATCTGCTTCCAAATATTCTGTCATATAATAAAACGTCTTCAATAAAACTATTAAAGGAAAATGAAATTTAAATACTCGTAGAACCAACTTCAAACAAAAAAGAAAATATATTTAAAATCGGTTCATACATGACGAAGTATTGATGAAACAAACGTTAAAAATAAAGTACAACCGATTTGATAGACTCCTCCTTTTTTGAAGTCGGTTTAAAAATGGCTTTCTATGGAGTCCTTGTTTCTAGAAACTAAAGGCTACATGATAGCTATCCTATATCAAATCATATATAGGTTCTAAAATACCTCAGGGCCACAACAATTATTGACAACCAATGCCGAAAATACCATAGCCAGCCTGAAAACATAGGTACAGCACATAACCGGAGCATGCCCTAACCTTGCTCGTCTGAGCGAATCTATGGTGTCGGGTATGTTAAGTGTCGTCTGCTGCTATGCTTTCTATTTAGCCTGTTTGTATGTGCCACTGCTGGGCAAATGCCTCCCCTTTGTTTTCATATGCTCCTGACAAGGGCTGCAGTCCATCAATATTTACTGTTTGCGTCCAAACCATAACGCCAACTTCTCCTAGGTCAGTCAGACATAGTAGCCGGTCTGGCCCACCTGTCTTGTGGCATGCGGCAGTATCCATCATTTTTTTTGTAAACGTCTGATTTTCAAATAATATAAATCAGATTTTTAACTGGGAATAGTGATGATTAAAACCACGATTCATATTTTTATCATGTTTTAATGGATTTGGTGTTGTAAAACAATTTATCGATCAAGGTGTACAAAATTACAGGCCTGTTACAGTACGAGTAAGTTCTGGCGCTTTAAGTAATTACAATACTCATTACAGGTGTATGCGATTCCTTTATATTATAAATATTGTAGCTGAAGAAGTATAGATACATACAGTGATATATTCATTATGTACTTTGCTGTACCATAGTAGGTATTGTACTTATAAATATTAATGATCTATGTTTCTTAGTTGTTAATTTTATACAAGATTGATACATAGTAAGTAATGACTGATATTTTATTATAGATGATTCGAAATATACCGAATAAAGTGTAACCCCATCGGAAATATTTACAGTGATGCAAAGTACAGTACAGACCAATAATATGACAGTTTTACACGTAACCAAGTTTTATTTCAAAGCCTATGTCCAAAATAACAATTGCAGTAATCATGAAACAGATCAATCAGTACGATGAAATGAAATTAAACTTCCATATGCTTGTGTGGATAACCGGTAAGTCTAATGGCTTGATTACACGAAGCCAGCAGAAGGTAGGTATAGTTCTAGAATCTTTGTATCAACAACATTACGAGTTTTCTGATATAATATAATAGAGTTTTACTATACTAACACTGTCTTTGTGTAACCCAGTCATTAGCAAAACATTTAAAAGTATATCTATTAAACTTTAACAAAAATATACATACATAATATATAACTATGAACAACATAAGGAATGGCGAGAAGTATAAGGTCTAGTTTCATTAATATGACTGAGATAATATATTTTCCCTTTTATATCAATAAACTTTCTCCATACACAAATATTTATGGATTATTAAGATCAATGCTTGAAAGTCACTACATTAGTAGCTACATTTTTATCACGTGCAACATTTATAATCAAAAACAGATTTAGTACGAAATATAAAAATATTTTACATATAGACATGTTTGCCTAAAAAAATATAGTTAAGTACCGGTACTAATTACATTTTAATTAGATGTATTATAACTTTTAAATATATTTTATTTTAGACAAACTTGTCCTTCCATGCATTTCAACAATTCATGCAATTAAATACACTTACAGATATCCCATATTTTCGCACATTTTTTATAAACCCTGTACTTTAATCTGAAAATATATTTTTACTTATTTTTTTAGCGTATTCAAGTACAATTGAAAACATACTTTAATAAAATGTTTTTTTCGCTTGATGCATGCTTTATTGTAAGTACAATTTTTGTTCCGTCCTAAGATCAAATATTAATAAAATTTGACAAAGCGAAACTTTACGTAATTGAAATCATACTTTGCTACAGGAAGTTTGCATATGTTTCAACGTTATTTCATTTACCTATTACAAAATATTTTTGCGAGTAGATATACAGTACAAAACATACATATAATAAATCTAGAAGGGTTTCCATGTAAAAGTCTTAATCGTATGAACAATAGAAATATACAAAAAGCTATCGTTTGGTTTTACATCACGTATCAGCTATATTTTAAAAACTCCAACGTGTCCGTACCGGGCGCTGGAAACACGCGTCCTGTTAACATTACTTACTTTTATTATTCGCCAAACGTTACATTACATATTTATCTCAGCCTTTTCGAATAGGAGAATCATAATTAATTGAATTTTGGAATATAAAATAGTAACTAGTAGACTTGGTGTATTAACATTACATGTAGTAACTAGTCCTTCGGCCCGCTGCGGCCCGGCCGGCGGGGCGGCCGCATCAGCAGACGTGGACCACACTACTCTACGATGTGAAGCACCATTTGTTCTAGCGTAGGGATAATGTACACGATTTGTCGATTTTAATCTAAATAACATTAGAATTAAGTTTTTGCACATATGCGCTTACTTTCCGATTATTCATTAGGAACAATGATTTAAATACTATACCGACATCTCTTTAGGATAACTTAAAATATATTAACGTGCTTTTGGCACTTACCACTAGTCAGTGACATTGGATTCTGATTTATTGAAATAAATAGTAATCGATTTATATTTTCGCGGGTATTGTGGAAGATTAGACACGTCGCATGCGTAGTGTGGCGTTGTCGTGAATGTCCGTCAAGGTTTGTTTCTTTGGTGTTAAATAATATCCGTCGTATCCCACGGGCGATTTGAAGATGGTTGTTAGAACAAATGACTAAATCATTAAAGGACCAACTGCAATATTAATTATATCACTTTTAGAAATACGATGCTGAAACACTTACATGTTGCGCCACGTTTCGTATGCGTTAGGTAAATACTATCTATACTGCATAGAAAATTTTATTATTTAAATAAAGTCGATGTCACAAAATCCTATTTACAATAGAATAATTTCACGTATAAAATTGAGCATTAGTATAAACAAGGGCTGCTGAAACCTTAGATAATGTACGCAAATGCTTAATACAATATAATACACTCTCCCGAGCGGGACTTACCTATATAAGTACTTAGTACTTATAAATATCGCGATGCACTTATCATTAGTTTCTGTACAATTTTTACAACTTATAGTTCGTATCGTAATCTCATAGCCACTGGATGCAGCGAGTCATCACTCGCCACAACATTGTTTATGCACAAATACTTTTGCTGGATCACAAAACTGGAATCACATAGAGCGGCGGGGGACACGCGTCCGACGAAAGTGTGATGCGAGGAGGGTGGCAGCGAGGCTCAGGTACATTCGATGATGAGTGGCTGGCTGGACTCGATGACACTGGGGCGCGGCTCGGCGCCGGGCGAGCCGTAGTGCTGCGGCGGCTCGTGGTCGCCGGGAGGTAGCGCCAGCGGCCGGTACTGCGGCGACAGCGAGCCGTGCCCGCTCACCAGGTGCGGCGTGGTGGTGTGCGCGTGCCCTCCCAGCAGCACGTCGCTGTGTGACATCGCGACGCGCGCCCCACCGGCTCCCACCAGCCCACCCTGTGATGGAGAGTGCACCTCGTATGCTTCGTGGGCCTCTCTCTCATGGCAGTCTTTGTCGACGGAACCTGCAAAGTGCACGCGAAAATGAAATCGGCGCATTCAGCGAGAGCGCAAGTGAAAGTTGCGGTTCACCTACGGAGAGAAAGTGCAGCGGGCTGCAGTTGCTCTCGCGACTTCGCTCGTGTTTTATCCTCTCCCAAATAATATCAAGCAAATTATTAATTTAAAAGTTATTAGTTGATAAAAGTTAAAAATAGGTGACAATAAAAAAAAGTTGGTTTGCTAAATCTTCGATATGTATCGAAAAGTAAAAAGTGAAAGTTTTTATATTTTAAAATAAAAGGTTCGAAATTAAATTTTAATGAAAAAGTGCAGAGATATAAACTTACCAATACATTCAGTGTTGGCAGCGTTTGTAATGGCTAGAACTTCCTCAATGTTGTTCGGCTTACAGCTAGTAGTTTTCCAGTGAGTGCGGAGTCCGGAAGCGCTGATGTACTTCTTATCGCAGCCCTGGCAGACGTACGGCCTGTCGTTGGTGTGCAGTCGCTTGTGAAGTTTCAAGTGAACGAACTGCGTGAACTTCTGCATGCACAAATCGCAGGCGTATGGCTTTTGACCCGAATGTAAGCGTAAATGAGTTTTTAAATTCGATGTGGAAGAAAATCGTTTCTTGCAAATATCACATTGGTGAGGTTTCTCCCCCGTGTGTACCAGATGGTGTTTCTGTAGATGTGCCAGCTGAGTAAACGACTTGTTGCACACGTTGCATTTGAAAGGTCGCTCACCGGAGTGCGTTCTTAGATGCACTTTCAGGTTTGATAGTTGGCCAAATGTTTTGCAGCAAACATTGCATTCATAGTGCATTTTCCCATCCTTCTTTTTCAATGGGTAGGGTAAACTTCGGTATCCACGGGATGCTTGCGAATTAGGGCTCATTGGAGCGACCATGAGGCCACAGGATCCGTCCGGGCTCATGCTTCCATGTTGTGGCACAAGTTGATTATTCACATTTGAATTCTGAATTAAACTTAATTGAGAACAATTTTTAAGAGTAATTACACTTGTAGATGAAGGATAGTGGTGGTTGCTTTGTGCACTTTGCGATCTTTCATATTGATGCGAAGAAGTTACTGTAGGTGAGTAAGTACTGGGAGGAGATCCTAGTTGAGTTATAATAGTTGAATTTGGCGGTGAATATAAATTGTATGAGTAGTTAGGATAGTGGCTTTCGTAGCGTGTTTCCCTTATCTCGCGTATTTCCCTGATTTCTCTTATTTCCGTCGTGTGCGGAATAGTATGCGGCGGCGATGACGAATACACAGAAGCAGTGGTCGGTACTGGTAGTTGTTGTGGCAGTGGAAGTAGTGACGGTAGCGGCGTTAGATTGGAGCTAGAGTCGGGGCTGCAAGCGTTGCCATATCGCTGACTTTTCTTGTACGAATAGGCCATCTCTGTGGGAGATGATGGTGGAGGCGTCGCATTCGGTTGACGACGGTTTGGGTCGTTATTATTCGTATCGATTCTGCTACCTGTTAGTATAGTTTCAAGTATTCTCGTATCGGGAGGAGAGTATCTCATAAATGCTGGCGGAGGGCCTGGCGAAATCGTGCCATCCTCATAATATGGCTTGTTAATAGGTACAATAGTATTTTGTGATGATTCTAGAACAATCACGGTCGATGTAGCGGGATCGCGTCTGGGTGGCGATAAATTTTGAGGGGAGGCGTCCATTACCTCCTCTGCAATTATTAATTCTTTTTCACTTTCGCAATCCATATCTTTGTGATTTTGATATTGATATGCTCTAGGCATTTTGATTTTCACTTTCCTGTACTCATTACGATGCATTTCTTGATCAATTTTTTGCACTATGACAGTTTCTTTAGGTTCATTTGTTTTATTTGAACAGTCTAGAACGTAATTTTCTACATCAGAGTCACTTGAATCTTCTGGTGGTGTAAAATCATCGTGATAGCCGTTACTATGATATCCTTCATCGTTGGGTGTAAGTTGATGTTCATAATGCGGTGGTCCACAATGGCTAATGCTGGGAGATTTGCTTCCCATTTTATCTTGCTGATTTTGTGCCATTGGAGAAGGTCCGCGCATATCCCTGATATGCTGGTTTTGTGCGGGTGATCTGTTATTGTGAACCCTAGGATTTTCTAGGTGATGTATTACTACATGAGCGGAACTTTCCTTTTGCTGATGAATAACTAATGTTTGATTATCCCTATGATGTATTTTAACTGGAGAGGGTGGTTGCATCAAACCGTTAGGTGATAAAGGAGACTGTTCGTTAATCATTTGATTGTCAGTTTTAATATGAACGATATTTGCTGGTACATCGTTTCTAACTATTGTTCTGTCTAACTTGTTGACACGGAGATCTTCTCTCGGTGGTAAAGGTGGATTATCACTGGCTTCGCGTTTCCTCCGTCGGCTCGGAATTTCAGCTTCTAGTAATTCTTTCGCATTTGTAAGACCAAGGACGTATTTCATATGGTTGAATGCAATTTCCGGATGCACCGGAGCTGGTGGCAAACCATATGCTTTCTTGATGGTTTCCTCTTTACCTACAAAAGGAAAAGTTCGTTAGTAAATATGATCCTAGATAATAAGTAATAACACTTGATGTAGTCGAAACTTTGTAATAACACTTACAAATTGAGTAAGTTGCTCGTTCCGGATCAATATCATATCCAAGCCTTGTTGCGAAGTCCTTGCAATACCAGACCATGAGTTCTTCATTTGGCATTATATCCCTGTTACAAATAAAACACTATTAGGTGTCGAAGAAAACAACGCTGTATATATTGGAAATAAAGTTACATGTTACTTTCATTTAAAAGTGGGACTGCATACTATGACCGAAATTAAAAGTGAAAAGAAGTGTCATGTGTATTAATAAAAAGTGAAGTTATACCTAATAGTGTAAAAGTAGATGTGCTCCTGATGCTGGCAGGCGACCAGGTTCATCACGGACAGCGAGTACGCCGAAGCCACGTAGCGCATCCAGTTCGCAATGCTTGTGTCCGACCCGTCCAGGTAATAGTAGTCGCTGTCTTTGAATATCTGTAATTAAATTAGATAACGTTAATACACTTTCACGGTTATTACTATCGACATGATTCGGGTACAGATTTTGAGCGATAGGCTAAAGAGAAAAGATGAAAAAATGAAAACAAAGAAGTAGCTTTAAATTCACATCAGTTATTTCTATGTAGTATTAAAGTAATTTTAAAAAGTCTATTTAAAAATATAAGATATAAAACTAACGCTTTCCATATGTACAATTACGTATAAATATGTGCATCAACAATTGGGTGTTAAATATTATTTCTTATAGGAAATTAGTCACTGTTTATAGCCTACTGGTCAAAATGTATGCCGACTGCTGTACTATTCAATAAATATAAGTGAATCGGGATATTCCCTCACGACGGTTTTAAGATTATATCGGTAATACCGGTACTTAGAGCAAAAACATCTTTAATAAATTACCGAAAAAAGAAAATTATGTTATCGTGGTCAGCTCAAACATTGCAAAACCCTTTTTAGTAATTAATTCTAAATATTTCACCACTTTCAACCTTGAGTAGTCGTCAAACATATCGAGTGAGGTGACATTATTTGCATTGTTAGCGTAAACGTGTTTGATGGAGCACGTGGCACGTGCAGGATATTTGCAGTGCGCGTGCAGCTGATAGCAGCACTAGTGCGGGAGTCAAGGACGCGCGCAATGACACTATTGGCTACAGCGGAAGAAACGCTCTTATTGATTTCACAGCTGTAGGCTGTAGGATAACCGTCACTGAATAAAAGGCAAATACACAGTAACTATAGTCTCATACTTTGAAAACAACACCAATGCCTTATTTCTTCTAGTTTAGAATAGTTCAGCGCGATTTTGTTTGGTACCTACTAGGTAAATTTTTAGCCATTTATCACAAACATCCACGCGGGCGGGGTTCGAACCTGCAACCTTCGACCGTCTCTGTACGACCTTTGCTCTATACAGAGACAGGTCGCAGTTTATTTCTTAATTTAATTAGGGTATACTAGAATAGCATTGTGAATGCGAAAAAACACTTATAACAATATTTATTTTATTTATTCAGTTATGTGTATAGAAAAGTAAAGTTTAACGTAATAATATTTACACAAAAAAATTTGCTGTAACTATTTTTAGGCTAGTAGAAAACGAAATTTTCCACTTAACTTTTATTAAAATTTGCACATAGGTACGTTAGTACTCATATTAATTCTGTGACATAGGTAAAGGTAATCAAACAGCGTGACGGGTTGTTTCTCAATATACTTTCAATTCGTTTTCATTGTTACGAATGGAATGTGTGAATCATAATGTGCATAAATATTATAATTATTTCTATAAATATAAGCCCAATCTCACCTTTATATTTCCATATGTATGATGTCTGACAGTTTCCTGTACCTGGCCCAATAGAAAGAAATAGGTTAGTTGGAGAAAGAATAGTGCACAGACGAAGCAAAATATACAGCTAGTATACTGGGGATATAGGCAAATAGTATGTGTTAGGTGTATTGTGATTTATAATATTGTACTTTTTGTTTTATTTATTTACAACGAGTAGTCCTCAACCATAGCTGCTGTTCCTAATTATAAATATTTCCTTTTGCGTTAGTTGGAAACGGCAATATTAAACAAGCCAATAAGGGCGTTCTACTCATCAATTTAAAAACTTTCGTTAAAGGACCAAACAAACGTTTGAAAAATTGAATAATTTTCTGGAGAAGAGATCAGTGTTGTTCTAAATCCAAGGTTTGTCCCAAAGTTAAAGTTGTTCATATTGATAGAGAGAACTTCTTTTAAGTTTGATAAACACTTTTTAAAACTTTGTAACATAGATGTTAAAAAAGTAAAGCAGAAGGGTTAAGAAGTTAGCCATTATAGTAGAGACTTACCCTCCAATAATATCTCCAGGAGACTTTGTCATTGGGCTTGTTAGGAGTGCGAGAGCCTTCAAAGGGACCAAAACGGGTCCCCCGAGGAATCACGCCTATACTCCAAACACCTTCAGTCTGTGAAATAATGTAATTAAGGTTGTAACATTGCTTTGGAAGGAATATGGCACTACATTTTACTTCATGTAGAGCAAAGGCTTGGGTGCATTTATTTTCAAAGGATAAATTAATGGATTTAATAATTATATGGTGCATCAAATTTCCTATAAAAACTCTTTCTATGTGAACACAAGATTCAACCACTTTGCTACGAGCTCTTACCGGCGTGTTAGGAGTAGATAATACTGCTGATGGTCTTAGTGTGAGGCTACGTGGTAGCGTCCTCTCTGCTCTGTTGGGGGTGCCCCTCTCGCAGGGCACGTCTGGCACTATGTATACTGTGAGCCGCTCGAATTCCTCCTCGCGCATGCGCGTAACATCGTACGCGCCCGCGCCGGAGACCGCACTCGCGGCTCCAGCAGGGCTGTTGCGACCCACCACCGTCGTGCTTGGAACTTCTTCGCTCGTTGACTATAAAAGTAATAAAGAAAAGAGTTCACAATGTGATTGTCATAATCACTTTCAAAACGACTTATTAACTATAAAACTATACCAATAAGGTAATAACTTTATAGTGCAGTCAATGAAGGTTTTCACCTCTGTTTTCGTTGAATCTCCATCGATTTTCATGAAAATTGGTGAGGAGGTGGGGGATACCTTAAGAAACAAAAGTGACATAGTGCCAACTTGCGCTATTGCCCTGGGGATGGATGCCACCCCTTCTCAGGGGTGAAAATTCTTTTAATAATATTACTTACAGGAATCGATAAAGAGATAAATTCTAAGCAAAATTTGTTATATAAAGTTTTTGGAATAAATTAATACTTTCTGAGTTATTAAAGATCAAAGATTGTGATTTTTCGTCATAAAAATACATGTTTTAAAGCGGTTTTTCATAAATAACTCAAAAACAATGAGTTTTTACAAAAAATGTGTAATTAATAAAATTGAAGCTAATAAAAAAACAAACAAATCCATATTTTGAAAAACCTTCTAATATTTATTTAAATTGAGCTATAGGTAATTTTATGTATATTTTTTTTCGGCGAGTACTTCAATCTTAGTATTCAAACTTAAATAACGGGAAACCGGGAAATTTTATGCCATATACTTCCTGAACACTTTTTAAAGTATCTTAAAATACCTTTCTAATGAGCACTGTAAAAAGTAATTAGCATCAAAATTGAGCAAGCTATGATAAAAATAAGATGACACTTTCAATTTTTTTTGGAAAAAACGAAAATAGAACCTTTACCATTTCTACAAAAATTCAAATTTATGAATATCCCTAAAAGACTTTCTTTTTTTTCAGCATAAGTGATAACCTCAAATTTTTTTTCCAATTTAGAGTGCTTATTTTCGAAAAAAAAGTATGATTCAATAAAAGCTAAATTTTTCAAATTTTCGTAAATTTCATTTTCTTTTGAAAATAACTTCAAAAATATTGGATATTCGTAAAAAATGATAAGAAACGAAATTTGAGTTGTTTTCAAAGAAAGACTGGTTTATTTTTTATTTTTTATAGGATGAAAAATAACCGAGATAGAGATGTTCAAAGCCTAACTTTTACTGCGAGAACCATGTAACCGCTACACTTTAACCCTTTATCTTTTAAAAAATAAGGGCTTTAATTTTTTTTATTTATGATGATCTTATAGCTCTTAAAATTACCTTTCAAATGGTTTTTAGATGAACCTGATATCTTAAAAATTACCGGAGTTATGGTAAAAAAACAAATTATACTTATTTGGAAAAAAAATTGGAGCAGATTTGGTATGCATTTATTATAGGGAAACTACATTTATGGGTATTTGTATATGTATTTTGAAGGTAGAGAAAGTGAAAGAAAAGTTTGAAATAAATTAATAAAAGCTAGCTGTTGCCCGCGACTTCGTCTGAGGCAATTTCTGTTATTGTGATGAATTAGTGTAGATGTATAATTTTCCTCATTTTTTATTGATGCTTCGCTCCTATTACTTGCAGCGTGATGTTTTATAGCTTAAAGCATTCCTCAATAAATGGACTAACCAACACAAAAATAATTTTCCAATTTGAACCACTGGTTCCTGAGATTAGCGCGTTCAAACAAACTCTTGAGCTATATAATATTATAGTATAGATTTATCTCAATCTATTAAAAACGATTCTAATTAAAGCTGATAAAAAAATGATTCCTTTATTATTATGATAAGTGGTAGTTTTTAAGGGTGAAAAATGATGTAATAAATAAATAAATATTTTAATTCTCAGTTAATAAGATTTCACTTCAGTAATGTACTATTTAATAGGTTAAAGTTTTTGAAACCAATTTTTACACTGATTCTGCAGTATGGGGGTAGTTTTTAAGGGGTGAAATTTCACGATCAACCAAAACTTATATCACATAAACAAACTGTTTGTGTAATGTTAATATGCGATTTTAGAACTCAGAAATACAAAAAAAATATTTTCGGTTTAAGGGGTGGTTTCTAAAAGGGTTGAAAAATTAATTAAAAGCAGGCATATAAATATTAAAACACATGTATTTTATCTAATTAAACACAATTTTTTAAGTCGGAATGGTTAAATCTTAATTTTTCGCATTTTTAACCATAGGGGTGAATTTCACCCCTAAAATGCAAAAAGCGCAAGACGAGCATATGTCACTTTTGAAGTAGAGGGTAAAACATACTCAATCCCAATTTTTTATCCAAATCTATGGAGGTTCAACGAAATCGGAGGTTGTGGCTGATTTTTGCCTTCATTGACTGTACTATTAGAGAACTTTGCCATACTTAGTATTATGACATTAAATTATTATTTTTCCAATTTGGTAACAAGCGACCGATTAAATATTACAAATACTTTATTTCATGATTTAAATTATAAGTCATCTGGAGAATATGTGTATTAACGCGACAAAACATTTATTACCATTTTCAATAAGTATTTTTTAATTCATAAAGCGCCAAAACAATGCAAATGTTTTTGACGGAATGCATCTTCTTTTCACGCCGGGTGCATCTGGACCATTGTTAAGTGATATTGAAAGCTAAGGTCTCTGTAAAGAGTACATTTTCCCAAAGAGCGGGTGAAAAGCGTCGTTCGATAAAGGGGCGGTGTTACTACTGACCCAGTTTTGTGATGAGTGCGCACTTTCCACTGCGCACCGACACTTCCCCTTTGCCTATTTATATTTTGTGCAAATTTAATTGATCCCTTAAATTATTAACTGCTTTAGATTGTGATTGACGGGCGGTATACTAAAAATCTAATGCGAGAACTACAATTTATAATCAACCAATGATAACAATTTATTAGATGCAACATCATGCTGTGGTTTTTGAGAGCCTAGTACTTAAAATAGCTACTTACATAGTACTTTAAAATACACAGTAGATAACTATTTTGAAAGTATTACCTATGTAGCTATTGTTAATATTGGAATAAGTACACAGTATAGGTAGAGTTAGTAGTGATACTAAAATAATACTTACTAGTCTCATCTTGAAATATTTTGCAGATCTTCAGATGAAAATTTTCATTACACGAGATTATTTGATGAAGTAACTTGTACCTGTAACAAACAAAAATATAAAAATTATATAACACATAATATACTTATTTCAAACAGTGAAAGTAAAGTGTCATTAGATATCTAATACTCAACTGCCATTTAATAAAACTATGAATTTATAAATTACAGAATAGGTGTTTTCGTATGTTGACGGTGCATTGAGTATTTGCCAAATTGGCACCTTGCACGTGGAACACGGAACTAGAGCCGGCCACATACTTCAAATAATCCTTATATAATGCGGTGAATAAATATATTGAACATTCGAATTGAAACTAAGCTTGTTTTGTTAATTCAGTTTGTTTTAAGATTCGAATTATAATATATTTTTGTTGCGTTTAAAACAAAAAAAATCTACCGGGAAATATTTATACAAATACAAGAATATATATAAAAAAAAACTATAGCTCATAAAAAAACATAATTAGTGTATTTATAATTAAGAAAATCATAGAGATAGGGATGTCTAAAATAATGCAAGATCACACGTTAAGTAGATAAATAATAGATGCATACAATGTATTAAATATTACGAAAGAAGAGTTTCAATAAAGGTACAGAGGAAAAGGCCTTATTTATAGGCCCCAGATATAAATGTAAAATGTAGTCTCAATAAGGAATGAAAATTACATCAGAGCTATAGGTTCCGTAATTGAGTTGGTGATTGCCAACAAAAGAGCCTAATATTTTAGATAGCGTATTACTATAGCATTTACTGAATACAATGATTATTATCATTTATCAAGGCGAACTACCGTTTATAACGTTACCACGCATATCGAAACTTGCAGTCCTTAACAAGTTTCATAATTTACAAGCATCCCAACTCCCGTAGAGTCTCGGGCGCGGTGTGGCAATCGCTAAGTTCAACATTTCATTGCATAATTGCGGAAGTGGCGAAGCGGCCGATGACTTCCCCGCAGCCGCTCGATGGGAACGAAAATTCAGGGTTTTTAAGTAACTCACTAAACGCATTTTACCACAAGAGTGGTCAATTGATGGAATTCTAAATAAAACACTTTTTGGTTATACACTTAACTACATTTTTGATAAAATAACTAGGCATAGTCTGTTGTAATGGAAATCTATCAATTACGGTGAATTAAAATCATTGATGTTTATATACGTTTATACATTTTTAAAATAAGAATAGTCAGGTAAGCAAACACAACCGGTCAAACGTGTGGTCAGATCCATGTGGCCAGTTAGTAAATAACTTGAAAATTTGTTTTCCGAACCGGACCATTTGACATTCAAATGGTTGCGCAAACGCTCGCCCGCTGTATTGTAAACATTAGGCACTACATTTGTAATCGCTTTAGTTATGTATAAGTTTTGTAACCACACATCTCTGAACTTAAAACAGCATCTAAGGCATAAATAAAATTTAACATATCAGATTTCCTTTGTTACGGCACATACAGACAGGGATCGTAGAACCCAATGGCCACCCACCTACGACGAAAAGACGGAAAATAGGGGTATTTTTCAAATGGAAGTTACTTAAGTTCGAATTATTTTTTTATAAATGATTCAATTTAGTATTTATTCTTCATTTTGGACAGCGTATGTTTTGATGAAAAATGAAATCACAGATTTTTTAAAACGATTTTCATTCAATGTTATTTACGCAGTCAAGTTAGCTTCCAACCATATTATGCAATCCATAGAGCGACGCAAAAACCTCAAGTAGTGGGAATGCCTAATGAACTTCCGCGAAGGAATAAGGCACTGTATAATCGTTGCATCCTAACGGGAATTTATGGCTTTTCTTTTATATATTCTGTTGCACTCGGGGTGACTCCGCGTAATGACCTAAGTTTAGTATTTTATTCTGAAATGGTGCTTCGGAAAAAGCAGGTATACGTTGTGTTTTATTTATTAGCAGCGACCCAGACCCCGGCTTCGCACGGGTGCAATGTAGGTTCTTATAAACCTTCTTCTTGAATCACTATATTTAAAAAAAAACCGCATCCAAATCCGTTGCGTAGTTTTAAAGATCTAAACATAGAAACAGAGGAAAGCCTTTGTTGTATACAATGTGGTGATAGTGATTATAAGAGTAATTTTTCTACCAATATCCTTCACTAAAAAGGAAAAATGAAAGGAGTGTTTAGGATTTATGTGTTTTTGGTACCTATGACTAATCAATTGTAGCCTTCAAACGAATGGGTTCCTTATGTGAAATGGATAAGTTAATTTATCCAAGAATATCTATCATATCTATACAACAGATACATTTACTATTTATAAAGGCACTAAAATGATGAAAATCAAAAACTAAAACTAAATCTAACTAAAAAAAATATTTATTAAAAACTATTAATAAAAACTATATTATCGTGGCAAAGTTTTAATTGCGGTAGTAGATAAACCTGAAAATACCCAATGTTGTAATTATAATCTCCGAAAATTATTTAAAATGCGGCGAATTAAAACTTATTCGTATGTCTAAGTTTGGGTAATATACAATGAAGGTTTTGGGAATTAACGCTTTAAAAAAATGGTTTCGTTGCAATAATTGATGTCAACAGATGATGATAAGGAATGAAATTAAATCAAATTTACTGAAGCAAGTACGATGATAATATCACTAGTAGAGTTCTTGGCAGAGGTTGATATTATTTACAAGTCAGATATAGAAATCATTATTTATTGCTGCTGCGAGTTATTGATATTATTTCCTTACATTTGACTTATAAAAATGTTATGTAAATTATTTAGTTACAAGATATAATAACTCGGACGTTAATAAAATAGTGGCCGAGTTTCTCAAAGATCGAAACTGATATTATAACTACAAGTGAAGAAACTGTTACATATGCAGATAGAGCATAGCTTAACAAATTATAATGGCTTTTAAAACATGTTAGACGTATGGCGGAACGTTATTAGATTTTAAGTTTTTAAGCATTGTCAATGTTTTACTACATAATTAATGCTTAAAAACCCAAAAAAATCTATTTCTTCTTCCTAGCTATTAATAGATTTTCAAACACTTATAACAGTACCGGGTAATTGTGTAAGGTGACGTAAGCCATAATGCCTATAAGAGGAATAGGATACCTCCACCATATCCCATATTCGACGTTCAGGATTGAAGCGCGATAGCTCAGTTTGCCGAGCATATGTCGTACATAGGTAGTCAAAAGTCAAAGTCAAAAGTCAAAAGTCAAAAGTCAAAAGTCAAAAGTCAAAAGTCAAAAGTCAAAAGTCAAAAGTCAAAAAAGTCAAAGATTTTTATTCAAAATTGGATACATGTATCTCTTTTTGAACGTCATATTTTTATTTCTTATATTTGTTTAATTTATGCAAAATCGAAATACTACTAGCGTTTCGCAACGACCACTGGTGAGAAGAATACGCCGAAAGAAACTCAGTCCAGACTTGGTCCCTATGTGCCTGAAGGGCTCCGATTACATTGTTTACATATATTATATCATCAATAAATTTATATTAATTGCCAAGCATTTTTATCAATTATATAATCAGCAATGCAATAATATGCTTTTTTTACTAATTGGTATTTTACAGTCGCTTTAAACTTAAGTAGAGGCAGACCTAATATTTCCGCAGGAATTTTATTATAGAAGCGTACTCCTAGACCCAGAAATGAATGCATAGTTTTCTGCAATCGCAAAACTGGAATCGCAGTCGTTCCATTTCTTATTTCTTTATTTAAAAGTAACCCTTATTGATTAGAGGTATTTGTACACCAGATGGGAAAACATATAGGTGGCTTATATTTTGATCCTTTCTTACACACTGAATAAACTATTTGACTACCTATATGTATAGTTACATAACCAGTACATATAAAATAGTAAGTACAAGGTCAAAGTTGATAACGTTAATAGCATTTCTAAAGTTATGTAAGGTAAGGGCAACGTGCGTGACGATCGGTCAGTACTAGTTCTGAGAGAAAATAAAAAGCTTTATTGCAATTATTTTAAACTAGCGGCCCGTCCCGGCTTCGCACGGGCAGATATAGGGATTTAAATAGCCTATGTTCATCCGGGATAATGTAGGATTCTAATGGAGAAAGAATTTTGCAAATCAGTCCAGTAGTACAGAGCCTATTCGATGCAAACAAACAATAAAATCTTTCCTCTTTATAATATTAGTATAGAAGTATAGATAGGTACTCGTAATTGTTCTTGATTTTCGTTTTCCGTCTCTCGTTTAAATATTACATGTTTTTGGGCCCGTAATCTTTGGATTTCAATTGATAATCGGTCAATAGGTGATAAGAAGGAGATGGTTTTGATATAAGAGTAAATGTTTATGTGAATAGTGAGAAAGAGGAAGGGTTAGCATTGGACAGGCGGTCGGCTTAAAAATCTTTGCAAAATCTTATAAAGCATGAATACTGTTGTAACAGCGGACTCCGGCTTGTATATTACCGGGAAAATGCTTAGATGAGGACTGGGGGAGTGAGGTAGATCTGCGGTGTTGGGGGGCCTTCGCACGTGACCGTGACTGTTGCGCAATGCGCACGCGCAATGTCACTCGCTGCATGCGACTGCAACTACCAATTCCGCTATAGAACTATATAATCGACATTTATGTTTAATAGAATATTCACACCTCGAATTTTTTACAGCTCCAACAAAAATCTCTATAATTCTGTAAGGCAGTAGTTTACGACATTTATTAAAAAATATGCAGTTTTATAAATAAGAATTTTATAAAACTGCATATTTGAAGTTGAAAAGAAATGTGCCTTTTAAATAAATATAGTTTATCTAAAAAGAAATACCGAAGCTATTGATTTATGACAAGGATACTTATGATAAAGATGAAGTACTTTGCTTGCACTTTCTGCACGTCTGTTTGTTATGCAAAACAAGTACCTATATATTTAACGTCTCATTCGTCTATTTATAAGATAGCAGTTATGTCTATAAGTCAAGTGCAATAGATAAACATTATTTATCAAACGGGACACGTGAGTTAGATGTTACAGTATAGTAGCGTCTGATCTCTGTAATCTGTATATGTACCTATATGGTAGAAATATATAATACTCATACAAATATTGGCTATCTAAGGACTTAATCCCCATTATTATAACTATCAATTGTAATATGTGAGCGTAACATTGTACATGCTTTGTTACTGCGCATTCTAATGAGATTGTCATCGGATTGGAGTCTAAAGAAAAAAAAAGGGTTGTTTGTAAAGTCAGTTTAAAGATGATAATTTTACGTGATAACGGTGGAAGAGAGATAGATCGGTCACAAGCCAAATGCTTAGGCCGATCGTGTCTCTCTATCGCTTGTTCCGCGCTCTCGCTTGAACACGAAACGTGACCCTTCTTCGTGCGTGCAGTCGGCTTTATCGATTTAGAAGACGGTATCGCGTCAAAATAATAAGTATGTAAATAAATAAATAAATATATACGGACAAATCACACAAATTGAGCTAGCCCCAAGGTAAGTTCGAGACTTGTGTTATGGGATACTAACTCAACGATACTATATTTTATAACAAATACATATATAGATAAACATCCAAGACCCAGGCCAATCTGAAAAAGATCATTTTCCATCTTGACCTGGCTGGGGATCGAACCTGGTCACTCCGTGTCGCAGGCTGGCGTGTTGACCGCTGCGCCACGGAGCTAGTCATGTGTTGCCTTAGCATTTTGTATACGTATAGGTACAAATTAGAAATGTATAAATAAACAATACATTGGCATGCATCACGGTTATATTAAGATCTTCACTAAGCACAGCCTGAGAAACGCACACATTAATATTTTCTCGAGCAAAAATTTTCTTGCACTGTTACTATGAACAGTTATTTAGCGTTTATTGGCTGCCAGTACGCTTTCCATTAATACTTTTTCAAAAGTGAATGCACATTCTATTTTCGAATAATCCCGGTACGCAACTATCACATAAATATAGTGTTGGGCAGCAGTAGTGCACGGCTGCGCATCGCTGCGTCGCGCACCAGGAAGCAACCTTGGCGCCTGCGCTTGAACTTGCCCTATTGCGTTAACTCGCGCGCTCCGTGCGCTCCTTATCTATCGAGGCGATGTTATGTATTTTCTATTAACGACTGCAAGCGTTTCACATCTGCATAGTTTTCCAATGAATATAATATTATTTTTCTTATAAACCGATTATGTATCAATTAGGAAGCATATCTTTAAATAATTGGAAAATATTTAAGCGCAGTCACCGATACGCATAGTTTATTAAAATATTAAAATTCTATTCATTTGATTATTAACAATAATGTATGAAATTAAATTTATTCGGTGCACTTCTGAGACTAAAGACGATTTTTACAACACTGAGCACTTCTGTAAGAGTTGTTGCGCTTAAGACAATTTCTCATTGTTGCTCGCGTTGAGAAACTAAGCGTCTCTAAAAAATGTACAATGCTCACTCAAATAATTTTGCTTTAGGATGTTGAAATCCTTACTTGGTGAATATTCTTAACGAATGCATACTTTTCGCAATTTTGCGACGCTTACCTAAAGTTAAAAAAACCGAACGAATGCGTGTAGGGTCATCCGCAGTGTAGGGTTTCGTAGTTGCATTGCACGTCACAAATGCCAATTTAGAATAGTGCTCAACTTTATTTAATAATCAGTTGAGCTTTGTCAGATGCCTTTAGGCAGTTTGAAAAATCTGACAGCCATGTTGGCCACTTACACACACAAGAACAAACAATAACTAATTATTCATACGAAATTTTCCTTTTCCAAGTACATTTTGTTGGTCGAATATAACTAGCTGTGATAGTTTTCCTTTCAGCTTAATTATGCAGGTTGATTTTAGCTCCCTGGCAATATTTTAATGTCGGAATCAGAATCTCCAATTGAATATACATCCGCACGAAAAAAAAAGGCAATTTATGAAAAAAACCAAATGAACGGCCCATAGAAATTTGACCAGCTGATCGGTGAATTTGTATTGGATATAAGATGTTTTTATTAACTTCGAGATTAGGACTCTGACATCAGAATATTACCAGAGAATTTAAATATTTTTGAATTTATATATATATTTTTTTTATTCTACTTAGGTAATTATATTTAGCGTGCGGGGGGTTACTTTTTACGCCAGTTGCAGTATTTTGCGCTTTGAGGCTTAATATATAAAGAAAACAGAACCCTGAATCGACTGTTCAGGCACCGACGACAGTCTTATGAGTGATATAATTTGATTGGTTTTAAAATATATAGTTTTTAATAATTATGGTTTTGTTTATTGTTTAAAAATATTTTTTTTTTATATTTACTGTAACACTTTCAAAGTAAAAGATTTTTATGAAATTTACTACAATGAAGTATAATTTTTATATGTTAAATAGAAATTTCTGTATGTTATATTTTTGCCTAAATTAATTAGTTAGAAATTATAGTTAATTTGTTTTGACCGGTATTTGTTTGGGTCTACCGTCAACAACCGTGGATTTATTCTTTTATAAAGATCACATAGGGGTATATTTAGGACATTTCCGGTATGTGGCAATATACTATGTATGTGCAATACAGATACAGTGCCAAAGTATGGCAAGGCCGTCTCCACAGCATCATGTTAATATTTCGAATTACAAACACTATGATGTATTTCCATACATCGGAGAGCAGCGATAAATGTAACGGGAAAATGCATTTTGCTTTTAATTTCTAGATTTAATATGTAAATTATGACGATTCTAATACGAGTAGGAGTATAAAGAGTGGTCATGTTGCATTATTTTGTTGGGCATATGCTAGTCGATTTCTACAACACGTTTTGTTTTCAACTACGTAATGGCTAACTGAAAATTAAAGCCACATTTTGATGAGGTGATAAAAAGTATTTGCACGGTACTTACAACTTACAATCATTGTTTAGTGCATTCTTCGAACTATTTCTAGTTAATGACTATTATGGAACAACAGCGACGGAACAGAGTATTAATCGTCTTTGGTAAAGTGTATGGTTTGGTCGCGTGCGCTGCGAGGACGTCCAGCGACTTGAGGTACTCGAGCAGTATGCGGAGCGCCAGCAGCGGGACGAGAGGCCGGTGCCGACGCGCCGCTCTCATGGCGGGGTCCGGACGCGGCCGGGCTGTGCCGCGCGGCGGTCAGCGGGAACGCGCGGGCCAGCTGCGGGCTCGGCGTGCTCGCCGGCGGAGCGCGGTGCGCATTATGCAACTGAGGCCGCCGTCGACCTGCCCCACGTCTAGCCGGAGCACTTCGCACTAACCCGACGCTGCGCTGCTATGCCCACCGACCTAGATGCACTTTTACGACGCTGAGAATGCAATCGACACACATATTCGCGTCTCGTTCCGATAAACGCATCGACGACGAAAGCGACCTGTGACGGAGAATGCGGACAAATTTGACAGCAAATGCAGTGAGTACGTCACGTTCGCGCCTACTATTCTGCTATGAACAGAGAGCGGGACGGCGCAGCGCAGTGCGGCCGCGGGCTGCATTCAAGTTCATTACTTCCGTAGTGTGGCGGGCGCCGCGGCGCGCGCCGTGACCGTGCTCCCGATCCTCACACTTTATTGACGATCATCACGAGTGCGACCGCGGGAAATACGATTTCAAACATTCACACACTTAACTTTTCATGCTATGAAAATCATGACGTTTGACTGAAAAATTATCGCAGGAATTATTTAGTTGCGTGAGATTTAGAACAAAATAGAGTCGTACTTAAATTATACTATGGTTTCTGACTCATTACCTACTTTTACAAAGTAGCACAAACTAACTTGCTTATTACACATCCTTACTAGCTTACGCATAACAAAAGCGCTAATTAAAAGAAGTTAAAAACAATGTACGAGGCGAGTGGCCTGAGAACGGCAGCGAAAGCCATGGCAGGGCGGGCGGCGGCCGCCCGCGCGCCTCCCAGGAACAAGCTTTCACTCTCGCGGGTCGACGACACAGCCTGCACGCACCCTTACCAAGGATACTCGACATGGAGCACTGGAAACTAGTTACAGTCGACTGTAAATTTGCGAATTCTTCGATCAATGGTAAGGGTGATGCGCCCACTCTCCTGCAGCAAGCGGCGTCACCTCGCCGCACCCTGCCACCTACCTACCATTATCCAATATTGATTTCACTATTTACAGCCTGTAATCTGTTAACAGCTGCAAGCTGCCGGCTCGTGAATAAAGGACCGCGTCCGGGCTCTGCATGTTGTTTGTCTGAACTGATTTATTTAACCCGTGGTGTGCATTTTAATGCGCTCTAAACGATTGAATATTTATTGGTCTTCTTAAGTCGCTGTTTATGTTTTCAGGATGCCGGGATTGATAGGACACTATTCACGGATTCTTTACAAGAGTTTTATTAACGGCTTTCAGCACATATTTGTTTTATGCTTATAATGAAACTGTAAAATAAAAAAAATATATAATAATGCCATTACAATAGGTATTAACTAATTACTAAATTACTAAATTAAAACTATTAACTAAAATTCAACTTAAAAGTAAAACAATCATTAAATTATATAAAAAATGGAATTCAAAATAAACTAATCCATAAACTAAAATAATATCTAATAAGACAGCGATATCGATTGATTTTCATTATACATATTGCCTAAACTGAAATTTTTGAATGCATTTGTTATCAGGACTGAATATTTTTCGTAGTCATTGGTATTATCTTGGAATTCATGAAAAATAAATCAAGTCAAGACTTAGTCTTATTTCTTTGGCGCTATGATAAACCTTTACTAACCGCATGTATCTGTTACTACCATATACTTTTTTAACCCTTTGTGGATTTGTAGCTGATAGTTTACGAGCCACTTCTCACTAGGGTGGTCCATTCTATAGAGATGTTTGTATTATTCAGTTCTTCTTTAATTAACGAGCTAAGCTCGTCGCTGTCTATGGAGTAGCCAATGACCTCCACTGGCTAATCTTTTTACTTCCGCGTAAGTTTTAGCGTTAATTTGTTCCTTTACATCTCCCATAAAACTATCCCTAGATCGTCCCTTTAATCTCCTTCCTTTAAAACAACATCATATTTATTACGATTTTTCTAAACAAGCAAGAGTACTCTTCTCCAGTATCGCCTCCTCCACAGCCTCAATTACCGACATTAAAAACGTAGACTATTTATAGCGCGCCGATAATACCCCTTATTCACCTACTTGTTATATCGGTTAGGGTACCAGCGGCAGCGATTAGGGCACGCGACCTGCCCCAACGTCTGCCCGCTTAGCTTTCAATCACATGGCTGCATGCGTTGCATCCAGCGAAGAAACCACGCTCGTTCTTTTTAATCTATTTTGTATATGTAGATTTTATTTATTGTGTCAGTAAATTTTGTCTCAATTAGATGGATTGAAATGTTGTATGCATATCATTTCTATATTTAAATTTTAAATCTATTTATATTTAAAATACTACTTCAAATTAAATGATACTGGTAGACTTTATTTTTAATTTACGATGAAAGTGCTCACGTAACATGAATTAATAGAAATGTTTGCATCAACCCTATTTATTGAAATTGAATCTCTTATGGAATTAATGGAAGTTCTAATTTCAGTTGAAAAATATTAATTTAGATATAAATTATCAAAGCTTTTCTTTTCAAACAATACATGCTTTACTATCTGGAAGCTTTCAAAAGCTGAGCACAACAAGTCGCACGATTAAAAAACGAAATTATCCAATTGGCCGTCAATTAGAGCGTGAAAAGCGAAGCGCATCAAAGAAAATGCAGTTTTCCATCGGCGGAGGCTTGAGCGGTATCAAAACACTGAATCTTCCGGGGTGAACGGCCGCGGGAGCCTCGTCCCACCTCGCTAGCCCCCGCCGCCCGGCGACGCTCGACGTCTCTCTCGCGCGCGAACAAATTGCATGCGGCGCGCTGCGCTCGTGTGCGCCGGGAAATGCGTTTACTGTACAAGTATTGGGCACAGGGTCGTTGACATCCTCACAAATTTTCTTTGCACTTACCATAGAAACTTGAATTTAAGTTAAATACTAATTTTGTTTCCAACAGAGCTTCAATATTAGAAACTTTCTTATTGGCATCTTCTTGGTAAACTACCGGCTATAATTTCATTTTTGTCTTCTGTAGCAGGCTGGTATTCATTTACAACAAATTACATCTCGATTGAATCCTTCTTAGTTAAAATTATTGACACAATACTTCTTCGTCTTCTTAAATTATAAGTCCTAGGTCAAGTATTTGTTTTATAAAACTCAGGAATCAGGTAGTAAAACTAATGACTTAGATACTTATATTAATAAGGTAAAATAGATTAGTAGTCGTACCCCTTAAAATCTCATAATGAGATCAAAGTATCAAAGTGTGTTGTTGGATAGTTAACCATAATTTAGTTTATTATTTAATCATTGGGTTTCTGTTTTACAAATTAAAAGTGTTGTACGTGCTTTATTTTCGCATGTTTTTCTTTGCATAAAATTTATAATGGTCAAGTATGAGTTTCATGTGTAAAAAAGTGTTTATCAGGAATGGAACAATACCCTTACGATACGTTAGATAAAAATACACTTTGTACTGAGATATCCAAACAAAACAAATCGTTCATCGGATACGCTAAGCCGTGGCGCTTTATATTTTTGACGGAACAAGCACTATTGATCCTATTTAGTATAAAGCACAGGCCTGTCTATATCTGTAAGTGGTGGTGCCCGCAGTGCAAACTCGATTTCCCCCTTCTTGGGGTAGGCTTCAATACTCATTCATGCCTTTTTCCTGCTCTAGCTGCGCCGGGGCTGGTATCGCGGTCCCTGTCGCGTCGCTTCCGTGTTGATGCCGCTACATACGCGCATGCACTAGACCTAGCCCAATGCAGCGAATTTTGCGTAGGTTCAATGTCCTCTCGTACATCTGTACTACCTCATAGCGGTATATCACAGCCCGATAGATCCGGCGAAATTCCTAATCTCCCAACTATCCTTGCTGAGCAGTCCTAATGTTTTTACAATTCGCAATTTAACTTACAGTTAAATTGTACAATTATCTGTCTTTTAAATACCGCCAAATGTTTACAGTATTGTTCTTAGAATGAAACGCGCAACAACAACAGATGCAAAAGGTTGCAACTAGACAAAAGGCCTTCAATTTTTATGGGGACCTTTAGAAATAGTGAACAGAAAGCTAAAAAATGCCATTTGCGCAAATTGCATTGCTTTAGCAAAAACTTTTAAGAAAACATGAAATAGTAACAATAGGACGTTAAAGACATGCAAAAGGTCTCTACTGCGAAGGACAGCAAATTGTTTGCCTCTGAAAACGGTTTTATTTATTGCAATAATTTGTTTAGAGGTAACTTTTTCTTCGACATTTTTAATGTGGCTGTCCCAAAACGGTCGGCTTTGGTGAGTAATCGTAATGGTCTACTTTTTTAATAGTCAATATTGTTTTTTAACGTATTCCAGTAAGTTTACTTTTGTAAATATTCTACGTTATTATGGATTTTATGTTTATATAACGGCCAAACTGTATACACTGATTCACTAACCTATTAAAAATAAATAAGATTGTTTGATCACGGCCAATATATGAATTATATTGGAATAACTAGTCTAGATAATTATGCGAAGTACTCAAACATAATAATGTTTATTTCAATATTTTTTTTTGCACGTACAGAATTGTTTATTTTTTGACGATTGTTGTCTTGATCGACACTCTTCCGATGACGTGTCCTAATCCAGTTACCAAGAGCTTAGGTGCTAAAATAGAGCCTAGAGGTGCGAAGTACTAGTCTAGAATGTAGCTAGGGTCAAAAGCCGCGCAGTATGTCAGCGTTAGTATTCCGTCAGCCACCAGGCCGCTCCGGCCGGCTAACGGGACCTCTCGCTCGTCTACTCCGGCCTTTACTTTCATCGATCGAGCAAACCACATCGGCGGTTTACTTTCCTTTGTTAGTTTTGGCTTCCATCGTGCTAGAAGTAGATCTAATAACAATCTGTATTAATTTGCTTATTGTTACTTCTGCCAGATTGGAGGGTAACGGTGTAGGTTATTTGCAACAGCTTTTGTAGGCTATAAATAATTGCCAGCGAGATTTCAATGACAACTGTGTGATTTTTAACTAGTAGTATACGGGTTGCTTGGTGTTGTTTGCATATGTGTACCTAGAGTTAGCTTTACTATTTCAGCACTAGGTAAGATGCACGCCAGTTGGTACAAGTATTCAAGCCTACCGCCTTAATAATCGTGCTATTTGGTTTTGTTACCTTTGGCTCTCCTTGATACACAAGATAAATATGTGATTGAACGTGCATTTCATTGCAATATTTAAGTATTCATTATAATACAGAAATAAGTACATATATATATACAAGCAAAATAAATAAACAATTAAATATATGTATATCGACAAATCACATAGATTATGCTAGCCCCAAAGTAATTTCAAGACTTATAAGATATAAATTTAACAATATTAAATTTTATAACACATACATATATATATATATATGTATAGATATAAACATCCAAGACCCAAGTCAATCTGAAAAAGATATTTTTTATCTTGATCTAACTGCGGTGTTAGAACCTGGCATGATGACCACTAGGCCATAGAGATCATCAAATGTCACGCTTATGAGTTGTTACTGCAAATGTAACCAGCCAGTTTAATACTGTCTGATTAAAGTGTTTTCCTCAGTAGATAAAATGTCAAAAGCATTATATCAAAGCCATATAATAATAAACCGTGATAATTTGAAAACCACTTTGACAATACAGTAAGGTGATTATCTATAGTCACAAAAAAAATGTAAAGGAAGAAGCAAGTGTTTGGTTTGGCAGGTAGGGACCGAAAGTAGGAGGCTCGGGACCGCGGCCTTTCATACTGTACCGTTACGTGGCTGGGAATCCGAGCCGGAAGATATACGATCGCCTATTATTATAATGCATTTTATGCACCTGTAAACTCTTAACGTTTTTGTGTACTTATACGTTGATGCCTTTAAAATTGACACTTGACGTTGTTATAAAATTGAAATAATTGATTCATGCTATTGAATATTTTATTATATGTAATTAAGAACTCGAAAAATTTGATATCATTTTAGCATTATTACTTAGAACTACAAATTTACTACTAACAAATTTATTATGAGCTTTTGTCTCTAATTAAAGATTAACTGCAACGAGGCTACGAGCTTCGACTGAGAGCTACTCTGCTACGAAATTCGCTACGCCATTTCAATGTCTCTACGTATTTCATGTCATAAGTTTCAAACTGTTGTCCTTTTGGGGTTGAGGTATATGTGCTACAAATAAATCAATTATGATCTTAACAAGTGCCGCGACGTATTAAAGAGCATAATAACAATCTATTCTTTAAAAAAATTTAGAGTTTTTTGCCAGTACGAGTAACAGCCTTAATATAATCGTATATATTTTTTATTTATTTAAAAACTTTTCGAGCATATAGAGCTACAGTACGTGGACGCTAAAATCATTCTCTCCCAGTCAATCTCAGTCATATCTAATGACACAAAATGTAATCTCTGATAAGGTTAATATTTGTAACGCTTAAAGTCAAGTAAGATAAATGCATGCCATGTGCAATGTGCATTTCCCATTAAAGTATAATGTTACGCATGCCTGATCCTAAAACCTTCGTACGGTACCTATGGGACCAGCTACCGTCAGGTCGTGGCGATAAAAAATAAAAATAGGAGGGTGAAATCAGAGCCCAGCGGGGCGCGGTCGGGCATCCGTCACACCGTTATAGTGTTACTTAATCAAAGAAAAATGCATCAACATTGCAGTTACACATACATAACATCTATCATGAAACTTATTTGTATTCGTTGAGAGCATTTGCCTTTGCAAGCAACGGTTAACTATTTATGGGAATTCTGGTGAAGCAACCTACAAATCCTCATGAGTCACGCATATTCTGAAGATACATGAGATGTCGATGACCTGAATGACTGTATGTGTAAAACGACGAAATTATTGTTTTTCCTCTAAGAACCCAAGTTCACGTAATAAGTGCAGGTTTGTGAGATTCTTTCGTGCATTTTGTTTTGCGGTGGGGCGACTGACAATGAATGAACAGTATTCTATGTATTTATTAGTTGCGCATAATGTTTATGGTGTGGTAACCGTTCGGCTGAGCGGCCACCGGAAGGCTGACGACATACATACTATCCTCGCGTCGTATGTATGTAAAATAGTTCACGTCATCGATATCTTTATAAGCCTCTCTTGGACTTCCTGCTAATCTTGCTCCTGCTAATTTACTTTTAAATCTACTGGAGTTATACTTAAAACCATAATAATATTGGTGAAAGTTGTGATAATTCTGAAATAATAAAATTTTAAAAACAAAAATAATATTTATTTTTTGACATATCACCAGTGAATATTGATTACATGGTGAAATATGTATATATTATATAATATAATAAATAAATTCAGTAAGTAATTCATTCATATTAAGTACGGAGCAAAAAATGATAATGAACCCGAATAAGTATATAACTTTTAAAAAAAATGACCTTTTCTAATGTATGTTAATGTACAATACAATGTACACGAATGAAAAGTACAATAACAACTTGAATATCGTAGGAAAATAAACAACGAGATGTATGAAAATGAAGTTGCTTGACTCGTTGCCGGCATCTCACATGGGAGGTCACAGCTACAAGGCAGTGAGACAAGAAAAAGGGCATTACATAATGGGTGCGTGTATGCCCCGGGCACGATGCCGAGTACCGTTGCCTGAACAGGTTCCCGCCACCCTCCCCCCGCAGGCTGCGCGTGCGTCGGTCACCAGAGGTGAGCATTTACTTTCTACCCATCAAGGACCTTCCCGGTACAAGGAACTCACGTGAACCGACTCGTGTGGAAACGAAGTATGTGAAATATACAATTTCTTTCTTAAACCTCGATTTGAGGTGCATTTTGTGGAATTGTTGCTTATCAGAAAACATTCAAGGTAACAAATGGCGTCATTGCATATCAACTATTAGATTTAGAATGAAATCAGAGTTAACATTTTCAAAATCTACATAGAAAAATATTGTTTCATACTTGCGTCACGAAATTTCCAGCCCAAATCTTTACTGTTTAAATTTTAATTTAAATAAGTTGTGTACGTTTATTTTCAACTTTATGGTATGCGTAATACATTCGGAAATGGCATAAGCGAAAGCAGCGCGAAGTGGGGCCGAGTGGCGAGCTCAACGCGGTTCAATGACCGAGTTTTCACGGGTTTGACAGCCTGTTGTTATATCATCGGTCGTTGTCAGTGTCATTGCCGAAACCACAAGCGGTTTCTTGCTAAGCTAATTTGCATCTTTTGCGATACCTATGTGAGCTTGTTTTCATTTGGGTATTTTAGTATATTTTACTATGTATTAACTCATATTGGGCATCTTTTTTAAGTTGAAAATTTTGGTATATAAGAAGTTTACATTTGAATCAGTTGCTTTCTTTTTTTAAGATTTTTTGGAGGCTTGTGACGTGGTTTGATGATTACATCAAAAGATAAAAGGTAATAAGGCGATACCAATATTTTCATTTGTTTTTAGTATTAAGGCGTTTGAGATTAGAAAATACACGCCAATCCAAGCTTCTCCCTGTCTCACTCTCGAATATGCTCCTACATCTTTTGTACTACAACTTCGATTTTATAAGTGTATTTTTTCGTTCAGTTAGATTCGTCAATAAAGATATTAATTATTTGAATTTCTTGGAGATCTAATCCTTGCTCAATTGTTTCAAATCAATCTTAATGTGTGCGGATAAGAGGTGATGTGCAAGATACATTTAAATAATCTAAAAGTAGGTTAGCTTGACTTCATTTACGAGTATAAATAGATACAAATTATATTTTTAATGAGATCTATGTTACCTTTTACTCAGTTGCACATTTTACGAGCGTAGAAAGACCCATAGATAATGTTTATCTGGATGGCAGACTTACGTGCTCGTGCTTGAATTGAATACAGGAGTAAGAAATAATAACAGGAACCAAAAATCTAACCCCTCATTATGCTTGTAACAATCGTTTTGTTTGCTTTAATGATGTGCATGGAAGGAGAGCTAAATTCAGAATGGGAGCGTTAAGAGATACATTCAGTTGGTGAATCTGAACAATATTATCAGGAAACATTTACTGACGTATGAAAACTAACTCAACATCTACTGAGCCATGAGTTCTAAAAGGAGGTAAAACAGTCATATCATACTCGTATTTAAAAAATGTTGTATATGTTTTGAATAAATGCATCAAGGTTCCGGTACTTGTAATAAATCGTTAGAGATCTAAGCTCTTGTGTGCAATCTTACTTAATCCTAATATATGTGCCTGTGTAGTGTATAAATAAATAAATAAATATATACGGACAAATCACACACATTGAGCTAGCCCCAAAGTAAGTTCGAGACTTGTGTTATGGGATACTAACTCAACGATACTATATTTTATAACAAATACATATATAAATACACATCCAAGACCCACGCCAATCTGAAAAAGATCATTTTTCATCTTGACCTGGCCGGGGATTGAACCCGGTCACTCCGTGTCGCAGGCTGGCGTGTTGACCGCTGCGCCACGGAGCTAGTCAAAATAGTATCCCAAATATTTGTCTCCATTGTATATTTAATTCGAATATTATGATATAATAGTAAAAAATATATCTTATCTTTGACGACTCTTTGGCTTAGTGGTACCGCAAGTGCCTTTGAATCACAGGCAGTCCTGGGTTCGATCCCAAACCAGGCCAACATGGAAAACAATCTTTTTCATATTGTCCTGGGTTTTACATGTTATACATAAGTATTTATCAAAAAATATAGTACCACGACACGACACAAGTCCACAACTTATTGTGTGGCTAGCTCATCTGTGTTATTGGCGTATCTATCTTATATCGCATTGTATTTTATTTATCTTTTGCTTTCAAAAAACTATCGGTAATTTCGAAATTGAAGTATGTACTTTTTTTCTACTTTTTATTTTCCCTCCAAATATAAGCCAGACGTCATATGCACAACATACTCGTGAAAGGTTATGTTTACATCATCATAAGTTTTACTTGTAATAAATCGGAAATTGAAAAGTGTGAAAAGTAAACAAGGCTTCATTGCCTGTTTGAGATGCGCATGCCCATATCGGAGCGGAGGGTGAGGGTGCGGGGGGATTACGTAAGCCGTGTAGGTAGATCACGTGTGCTAAAATGGTTGCCTTGAATTTGAACTCGGCAAGTTCAAGGTTAGTTTTTGCAAATGGGCAGTCTAATAACAATAGATAGAGTATGTGTGTGTATTGGTGTGTGTGCTATGGATATTTTAGTGAGGAGCTAAAATTTTTAGCTACTGTTATAGAATCTGGCCAAACTTTAAACATGTCTGTAATAAGGGTCTATATGGTGTGGTTTTCATATGAGGCTCTTATTTTTATAAACTTATTTTAGTAATGGATTATTCCTACACAACTAACTTAAATTCAGTTCAATTCCTTGTGTAAAACTCTATACATTTTATCGGTATAAACATGTGAGAAATTCAAATTTCCTTCTATCTTATACCATCATTATGCAGTAAACTTTATTGTAATAGGATACAATATAATTCACCCATGGTCAAGACTGCTTTCCTTTAGCCTTGGGAAATACGTATTATATGTTCTAATATTACGACATTCTTACCAATGTACTAAGAATATAAGTATATTTGTCAATATTACATTGATGAATATGCTATAAAATACTGTTTTGGCTTAATTTTACAAAGCAAACAATGATATCTAGGTACATACACATGCAAATTAGAAGAAATTATCACTAAGAAGTAACATTACAAGTAGGAAATTAAGTTAATAACAAAAGGAAATCTTAAATATTGATAGAACTAATATAATAAAATAACAGATTAAATAGATATGATTAATCTGTTAGTATTTGTCAGCTAAATAGGTTGAAAGAGTTAAAATATTAGGTAAGTCTTCAAGACACGCGTTGATGTCTTTTGGCTGGGCGAAGATCTGCGAGCCAAAAAACGTAAGCAAGTCTAAAATGCAATGAGGCTAATTGTATATAAATTGTGTACTAACCGTTAGCTGCATAATAGTCCAGAAAATTGGGGTGAGAAGGAAAATCCAAATTGAAAATCCTCGGAAAATTGAAGTCACTACAGCTACCACTTAAAAATAAATCCACTCGTCACTTAAACTGTCACTTAATAGTAGAGAAAAATAAAAAATAAGTCTTATATTGAGATCTATGTTGCTGTCAGTCTAGTTAAATGCAGAATGTCACTGTGTTAGAGCGTCATGTTGGAGCGTACGACACGGCGCGGCGCAGCGACTCCGGCTAACTGATAAAATACTCGGTTCATGGTCGGAGACGTCCTTCCTGTGCGGCACCCGAGCCCCGAGCCCCGAGCTCAGCCGCGGTACCTGCGCCCGCGACCAGCGCTGCTCTTCCGTACTCGCCGGGTGAATGAACTGCTGTGAGTGACAGGGATACCCTGTCACACCCACTCACTCGCACACCAATGCCATGGTCGAACCTGACGTTTGAATCTTGACTATTTCCATCTCTATGTAATCCAGAATCTAGACCAATCTCAGATTGATAGTTCCTACGATTGCCAGTTTAATTTAAAAATTGTGATACGGTTAAGCTTACATGAAGTAAATAGAATTACTATGGTGCCAGTCGGAATTGTGCTCGAAGGGTTCCGAACTACAATATCATATTTAACTATATACAAATAAAACTGGATAAATGTCATATTGCATTACAGACATACAAACACTAAGGGTACCGTACCACGGAACCCTTAGTGTTTAATGTGACTGACATTTGTACTTTCATACAATATTCAATTATGAAACCCATGTTTCTTGTATGGGGATACTAATGTATAATTACGCTCAAAACCTCTTTCAAGCGACCTCGCTTATAAAGTTAACTAAACTCTTTTGAGCACGAACACCATTATTCTTAATTATTTGTGATTTGGCGTCTCATCAATAAATAAGTAGCACCTTTGACATATATGAGAGAAAAAACACCAATAAAACCCGTTTCTTTTATAGAACCCTCTATTAATTTTATTTTTTTATAAATTGTAGTTACAGCCGCAAAGACACATTCTGTATAAATTCAAGTCTCTAATTATAGGTTAGGTTCAATAGATACAGACTTGTGACAGATGAACGGACGTCGGAGGCTTATTAATTGGGTTTCTTCCCTTTTCTTTAGGTACGGAACCCTAAATAGACCTGAGTGTATGTTCGTTCAAATAATCTCTTCATTTTGGTAACTTCCTACGAGTTCCAAAGTATGGCTCTAGTAGTACAGAGAGGGTCGTGCTCCTGTAGTGGAAACTAAAAAGACCTGATGATGATGATGATACGAGTTCCAGTCTATCTCAATCTAAGCAGAAAAGGGCATGACGGCACCGACAAAAAAGGCAGCTTTGCTTAGAGAACTTATCTGCAGAAAGATAATGATTCTCTTCTTGGACATCAACCTGATGTGATGTCCAAAAAGAGAAATATTGGCAAATGTCATGAAGTTAACCCAACATACCTATTGATATACCTATTATCTATGTACTAAGTTAAAATAAGAAGAAACCATATAAAGGGTGCAAAGGTTTAAAAAATCGTATAAACGTAATTTTTATCAGTATAACAATGTAACATCCAATAGGGGTACATGGTTTAAAGATTATTGATGTAAGTATATAATGTTGCGCAAAATTAAAGATCTGAATGAGGCGAATGACAAAGGTTTTGAAATGACAAAGTTAAAATCAAAATAATTATTGAATTAAACAAACTATATATTAGTCTTAGCTTTAACGTTAATAAACAAAATATTTATACTTATCTTTTATTGCATTTAATTTGACGAGCTCTGCTGGCCCAGTGGTCATCATGGCAGGCTACCACACCGGAGGTCCTGGGATTTTTCCCGGGTCAGGTCAAGAAGGAAAATGAGTTTTATCTGATTGACCAGGCTCTTGGATGTTAATTTATATATGTATTTCGTATAAAAATAATGCATCGCTGTGTTAGTATCCCATAACATAAGTCTCGAACTTACTTTTGGGCTAGCTTACTTGTGTGATTTGTCCCTATGCATATATTTATTTATTGCATAATTTTTGTGCCCGTAAATACGATGACAAACGGTTGAATGATAATAAGCAGACGAAGACCACAAAACCAATTGCCTTACCTTACCAGTTAACATAAGTTACGTTTATGGAGCAGCAGATGTTTGACTGGCACGTGTTATCTCAATGGAGACCACGGTTTGTAATCAACCATCTTGCATACTCAACCAGCAGCCTACGGCCTTTCACTGTTTAAAGGATAATCACGATCGGGATCTTCCCAACAATGAGTACTTGAGTATTCAAAAGGACATTTACAGTTACAACCACGTATTACCGAAATTTGGAACATCTGAACAATACAAAAAATAACATTATATAATACTGATCTTCGGCATAATCGCAGTGCTCGATCAAAAGATTTGCTCTACCTGCCGAGCCCAAGTTTTTTGCCTTCAAAGGGTGGCCATTAGGGACCCGGTTAAAAAATCTAACGGTTCCCTATCCACCCAAACACACATTGCGATGACAAAAACACAATGACATAGAAACTATTATGTTTCCTGTGACGATAAATATGCGATTGTTGATGAAAGCATCGAGAAAAAACGTTGCGCTTTCACATTGTGATTTGTACTGGCTCGGTGGAGAAATGTTTCACTACACCCATGCCTATGTCTTAAGAACTATGTTAAATTACCCATAAGTAATTAGATAGCAAATTTTTAACTGACCTTAAGAAAGGAGGAGGTAATCAATGCGGTCGTTTTTTTTTCTATTACCCTATAATTATGTCACCGTCATTTAAGAACCGATTTAAAAAATATTTCTTATTTATTGTTTAAAAGTATACATTTATGTAATTTACATTGCCTCAGATAAATTTTATCAAATTTTTAGTCTAATCTTCTTCCATGCTGGTGTGGGAGAAAAGAAAAAACGTAGAATATACCAGATGCTTCTTTTCCGGCACAGATCGTAAAAACCGATCAAAAGTCTGAGGAATCATATTATTTATTTATTAATTTACTATTTTGATTCCGTATTTAATATTACTAGTGGTCACGCAGTGATCGAAATTCGACCGGAATTTGAAAAACGAATAGCACTCCTTCTGCATATAAACTATAACTGTGCAAAATTTCATATTCATCGGTCCGCGCAATTTTCGTAAAAAAGGTACAAAGTTTTGGCTTCAAGTATTATTATATAAAAAAAAGGCGCACCTTCTCTCATGTTCCCGGGTGCCTTGCCGATCACTTGCACTCTGGGCGACCTCCTTACAGCACCTAAAAAGGCATAGAAGTGGCCGTAAAAATATAATAACCAAAGTAACATCGACATGTAAAAGGAGAAGAATATATAGATATCTACTCATCAACATACTAAACGTGGTTTTTACGCCTTGCAAGACCTGGGCTGTGTCTACTGTGCAAGGGAAAACGTCGTGCTAATATGTATGTATTATAAAACTATTATGTTGTAAAATAATTCGTCATATTTACTATTAACTTACATCAATATTTTGATATTAATATGTACTTTATTACATTTCTTCTCTTAGATAACTGACGATAACAATAAGCTGTAAGTACTGATGTCATGCAAAAAATCAATAACAATAAAAGTACAATGTCTATGTAAATGCATCTCGTCGGAGCCCGCATGGTCTCATTATTGTATTTAGGCTACTTGTTTGCTACAATAAGAAAGTTTTATTACGCAGTAGCCAAAGCTGTGAAGAAAGGGGTACCCATTGACAATCCTTTGTTTCGTTTGTCGCCTGACCACCCTAAGGGTGGAGAATTTGTGATAAATTGTTGTACTACTTTCTTTTTGATTTATAGTCTCGGTAGCCGCTCTATTGTAAGTCGTAATATTTTTGTCCTTGAAATTGATTTCATTTTCTAAAGCCTT
Source organism: Elegia similella (assembly GCA_947532085.1). Taxonomy (NCBI): domain Eukaryota; kingdom Metazoa; phylum Arthropoda; class Insecta; order Lepidoptera; family Pyralidae; genus Elegia; species Elegia similella. Next base: position 16,821,852 of record OX383930.1, read on the forward strand.
CATACGCTGAAGGTTTTATAAGTATGTTTAATAATAGGTAGTTAGCGTTTCTTCTAAATAAAATCAATAACAAAAACAATTGCTGATTAAAGATTTTTCAAACCTAATATATCTGCTTATATAAATTATATATCAATATTCAGTTATTAAGTATGTGCTGCAAAAAGGTATTCGGACGCTTCAAAATCATAGGTACCTACGTTTGATATAATAGTTGACATAACAAAAAAAAGATATAAACGCCCAAACTGACCAGTCGAGGAGCCCCTCCACGGCAGGACGCGATCAGCGATTTGGGAGCAACGTCCGCAACCTTGAAGCTAGATGAACTTACGTAACCGCCGCCCGAGGGCACGAAGCCTCCTCCACCGAAATATTCCTTGAGTTTTTTGCACGCCCGCCACTTCCAACATACCTACAAGTAAAAACTTTGAAATACGCAGACAAATGTGTAACTAGCTGGGCAAAAAAACTCGCTTCTGGAATCACATTTGGCCATGACTATCTTTTGTAAAAAATGATATATGATTTAATTACTAATATAAGCTATGATTTTTGTTTCTTGTGCTAAACGTGACCAAGAAAGCTTGTGGTAAGGCATTTTCATATAGTAATTATATGAAATATCTACCTTGTGATGTGGTAAAATACTCATATAATCTTAGTTGGTATCATCATACCAACTAAGATTATTACGTGCTTTAAAAGGACACGCTTACATCATACATATTTAAATGCTAGCTATAAATTATGAGTGGAAAAAAAATTAAAAAGAACATATTATCAATTTTGCATGTTACTATAATAATAACGAAGATCTTGATCAGCATTTACAATCTGTACAGAAGTAGAAAAGGATATTATAATATTTCTTTTCCTTTCCTTGCCTGAAGCAAGTAAACGCCTAGTTACATAATTATAATAAACGGGACTTAGCACGAACCTTTTTATTATTTGTTTTCGTTGACGCTTCACTGGAGTTACATCCATCATGGTCCCAACGAGAAAAAAAAATAGAATAATGCGTAGTTAATTTGATTACATATTGAAATCTGTGATATAATATATACAATATAAAGAAAAAATATTTCATATAAGTGATTACTTTTTGTAAGTATACAGAACATGTTAGTATTATAAGTATATTGTAAGAATTGTGAGTAAAGAATCAGTTTGTTTTTGATTATTTGCGTGACAAATGATCAGCATGGAAGAGTTTTTCATAATTAGATAAGCTCCATGTCTTCATAACAATGCATGACATCCAATTTTCACAAATATTCCAAATTTCAGCCCAACTCAGAGAGACGCCAATGTGTTTTTTGATCTATGGCTCAACCAAATCTTAGCAAGTAGTGCTACTATATGCTAACTAACACGTCAAGTTAGATAAAATTATTCAAAATTACGCAGCTATGGATCCTCACTATTGTTTCTAACCATGGGATGTCGGGGTTTTAGGAAATTAGGGCATAGGATAGAGGAAAATAATGGTGACTCTCGCTCTGCTTTTGGTGCAAGGAATACTCGTAGCCATTGCGATTTGGCAGGTGAGTATTAAATGTATGATTGTATTTTCTATATGTTACTATATTGTACTTATTTACATACCAAAGTGTCATTTACTCATTCTGCTAAAATAAAATGTCTCTGTTTGTGTGTCGAAACAATAAAAAATCTCAAAAATGCATTTTTTTCATAATCCTGATAGTAAACCATTAAGAATTAGTTTCGAAGCCTATTGAAATTTTTTACTACGAGTATATTATGAGAGTCGCCTACCTCAAGCAATATTTCAAAAACATATTCAAAGGCTTGTATGACGGACCAAGTAAAATAAAGAGTAGAAGTAATAAACTATAAAGATGTAAGGCTTCGTCGCTAGGCGAGGTGATGTCATAGCCAAAAGCGAATGCACAAAAAAGCTATTGTGCGCGTCGTGGGGACTAGCTGGATGCGAGCGTTGAACTCTTTTAGCCTGAAGTCAATGCCTGCTATTAGCCAATTTATCTGACGGCTAACGACGTTTGGATGGCTTTTATATAAACTCACATATTAAATATTATACAGGGCGGATAAAACTAAACTGAAGGGATAGTATCTTAAATGTTTGGAAGTAATTTTTCAGAAAGGAAAAGGTACTTTTAGCAAAAAGTTTGTTTTAAGCCACAGTTTGCGTTGAAATGGGGTTTTACGAGACAACGCGAGATTCTGTGTATATTTTTGGAAAAACTTAATCCTTTTGTAAGACATTATCTCAATAATTCTGTATTCGTTGTTTTTTTTTTTGTACTTTGTGATCTAAATTTTGTCGTTTAAATTGATTGTGTTTGATCGATACTAACTGAAAAGAATTATGAAAACTAGTTATAAAACAAATTCTTTATATAAATTAAAAACATATCAAACAAATACCTCAAACCAGCCTGTACCTTTATAACACGAGTTTGGGCTACAATTCATTACTTGCAAAAGAAGTTTTGCTAGTTTGCTTAATCGTTTGACAAGTACCTTTTTTTTCATACTATGTTTAAACTTGTTATGTACCTTTCTATGTTATTATCGAAGAAGCAAAGGGGAAATATGATTAAAGTTTTTGCTACAGAGCCATTAAGATTATGATTTGGTAAACATAAACTGTCTTGCTAAGTACTATGCATGCTAATGACATTACCAGCTTAGCACAAATTAACAGTGAGAGCTTTGAAACCTTATAAACTATGGCAGTTATTTTCATAGTTAGATTTTTTTCTCTATCAACGCCCAAAAATTAACGTAAATCAACGCTACGGCGTTGATTTACGTTAATTTTTGGGGTTTTCAGGGTTTTAATATTTATTTCTTTGAACAGTTATCTAAAAGACTTTCTTGCACAAAGGCCGTTAATAGCATACCACTGACCGAAAACAAACACACCAATAAATAAATAAACTCACTTTCGTTAGGGATTAAGTATTTAAATAAGGTTTTTAGGTGCCAGTACTGAGTAAAACTTTTACGAAGGGAGGTTAGATTGGTATTTTTAGGGCTCCGTAGCCAAATAGCAAAGCGCGGAGCCCTTGTGGATTCGTCGTGTCTGTCTGTCTAATTTTTATTATTAACAATAACTTAGATATTATAAGTCAACTAGCTGTTGCCCGCGGCTCCGCCCGCGTTAGTGTCGATCCCTCGGGAACAGTTGATTTTTCCGGAATCAAACATACCCTATGTCCATCCTCGGGCCTCACACCTCCATACCAAATTTCTTTCAAATCAGTTCAATGGTTGAAGCGTAAAAAAACGACAGACAGAGTTACTTACGCATTTATAATATTAGTATTAGTATGGAAGTATGGATATTATTTATACTTCTAAGTCCAGAAATGAGAAAATTTCCATAAAACCTTTACCCTCCCATTTTACCACTTTAGGAGTGAATTTTGTCCATTTGACCCACATATATGTTTTTTAATTGTAATCGAGAACTTACATACCTATTTATTTTCATACTTCATAGTCCAGAAATGAGAAAATTTCCAAACAAACTCCCTTCTGGGGGATTTTTTTCCGGTTGACCTACACAGATCTTTTTCAATTGTAATCGTGAATTTATTTACCTATTTTCATACTTCTAAGTCTAGAAATAAGTAAATTACTATACAATCTTTACCCCGCTATTTTACCCCTTCAGGGGAAAATATCGTCCATTTTACCTACACAGATATTTTTAATTGTAACCTAGAACTTATATACTTATTTTCATACGTCTAAGTCCAAAAATGAGAAAATTTCCATACAAAGTTTATACCGCCCACCCACCCCCATTTTACGCCTTAAGGGGGGAATTTTGCAAATTTCATCTACCTACACACATCTTTTTTAATTTTAATCGAGAACTTATATACTCTCTTTCATACTTCTAAGTCCAGAAATGAGAAAATTCCATATAAATTTTACCCCTTTAGAAGTTAATTTCTTAATATCCTTTCTTAGCGCTCACTCACATCATTAAAAGAACCTCTGTACCAAATTTCAAGTTTCTAGGCGCAGCAGTTTCGGTTGGTTTGCGGTTTGCCCGCGCCTACGCCGCCGCCGTTAGTGTCCATCCCTCAGGAACAGTTTGGACCCTTGAAGGGGTGACTCAGGTCATCAATACGAACAACTTTTTCTATGGGACCAATGCTGGAAACTCAAAAAAAATTCGTCATTTCCATAAAAAAGAGTCCCACCGCCGGGCCAGTTTGTATGGGAATGTCGAATTTTTTTTTGAGTTCCCAGCATTGTTCCCATAGGAAAAGTTGTTCATTTTGATGGTCTGAGTCACCCCTTTAAGGGTCCAAAACGATAAAAAATTCAACGTGTATATTTGCAGGCAAACTAATGCCTTGAGTTCATTCAAATGACAATAACTTTTTTTTTAATGAACCGATTTTGATGAAACAAACTTTAGATGTTTTGCTGAGTTAAGACAAAGCAATTGGTGAAAGTTTGAAGTAAATCGGTTCAGTATTTTCGGAGATAATCGTGATCATACATACAAACAGACAGACAGACAGACAGACAAGAAATTCGAAAAAAATTTTTTTGCTTTCTATTATAATTTTTAAGTGTCCCTCTATCCATTTCAGTCAAAAATTCTAAATGTACAGACAAAATATTTTTACTGTTTTATTATATGTATAGATTAAGTGGTTAAGGGTAGAAATGAGCAAAATAAAAATTAAGTAAAAATATGATTTGCTGTTACACTGCTTAGCAGTTGGGCAATAGCATAATTTTTGTAATTAGGATTATTCCTAATTACAAAAGTTTGCTAAGTTTGTTAAGTTAGTAAGTTTGCAGCTTTATATATTTATTCATAAACTTCCTTTTAATTATTATCAAGCCAGGTAGAATTATGTATGACTGTAGATACAGTGGAGCAGCGATTAGTTCCATCAATTGTTAACAGATAACGCGCGTGTAACCCGCATGGCGGGGTTTGACATTTGCCACCGCTGAAGGAACGGCAAATACACGGTCAATGCCTCGCAAATACTGGAAAAAAGTTATTTAAAGTAAAATTGTTGTAATACTAAAATGTTTTTGAGTTAGTTTAGAACGTTAGTGTACAGAGAGACACGTTGCTGTACTTGTTTGATACTCATGTTACTTTATCGATTCCTGTTGCCAGCTTCTGCTCGTCCCACGCCTAGAATATATTTAAGTTTCAATCTAGAGATTCTTCTTATTAAATTAAACCCCTACGCAGAAGTACTTATAGTTTAAGGAACAACCCTTAAAAAGTAAATAAAGCACCAGGTCAACGTGACAGTATTGCAAGAAATTTACTCATTAAACTAATATATTGAATCCAAACACGATATGACTGCTCTAAGTTTTCGAGGAGTTTGGTTCTTTGAAGACCATTCTGGTTTTTCAATTAATTGTTTTAAATTATTTATTAATTGTCATTTAACGATTATACTGGTAAGCGTGAAGCACAATACTTAATCGAGTAATCATACGCCATTACATCATTTTGCAAAAGAGCTGATACTTTTACACTGCTGGACCGACATTAAGCAAATATAGCTAAGAAGAAAGCCAGTTTCCTTGCGGTGGCACAAGGAAACTGGCTTTCAAATGAAAAATACCGCATCGTAATTCACACATACACACAACGTCGCTCCGGCGATACCGGGGACGGCCCACCGGCCTGCGACCGATCGGTCGACCTAGGTATGCTCTCTTCACCCACCGATCCTCCTCCATTCTTTCGACGTGGCCAAGCCAGCGAAGACGGTGTGCTTTAACTTCGCCCATAATGTTAGGCTCGCCCACTAGGTCTTGTACTTCGCCATTGCTTCTTCTTCTCCAAATACCATACTCTCCTCTCACTGTTCCCAGGATCTTACGAAGTACCTTTCTTTTCGCTACGAGCAGCCTTCTTTCCTCTTTTAAAGTTAACGCCCACGCCTCATTCCCATACATTAGTAAAGGACGAATAATCGTCTTATAGATCTGTATTTTTGTCTTTCTGCAAAGAAGTTTGGATGTCAGCACCGCAGACGAAATTAACAGCCGCATTCAAAATGGCCTACGATGTAGTGCAGCCTTACATAAGGTGCTGACATCCCACCACTCGAGATACATGTTTATTCCTAGTTCAAGTTCAATGGGGGGTTGCAGAATGATGGCCCCCTTTCACGGATGGTGACCAGAATTGCTGGGAACTGTTACTTTAACATTGTATTGTATGAATTATAAAAACTTCTTAATTCCAGTGTGTTTCCAGTTACTTACTTAGCTGTAGTGCATATTAGGATAAAACTTTAGTAAGTACTAATAAAAGTCATAATGCACACATCTTTTTCCTGTTGCCTTGGAAAGACCTTCCAAAAATAAACACATTGGTGAAAATTATAAAAGTTATAAAGTCACAGCTCCTGGGCGACCGAGCTTTCCTCGGTTATTACTATTTATTGTAATATGGTGGTGTTTATGTGATAATATACATAAACTTAAAAAGTATGTGACCATCATTATTATTTACAATCGATTTCTGAGTAGATCAGGTGCCTAATGAAGACCACAGATAAACAAAGACCTCTATAGAGCGCAAGCTAGATGAAATCTGCATTTAGCAGCTTTCCAGAACTTTGGTCAGGTTTTACAATTTTCTCCTCACTATGCCTACACTTGACCTTTGAGTTCCAGAAACTCTGGCTCTATCTAACCCGTAAAGAAAAAGGGTATGTTATGAGCGTTAAGATAATTATTAAAAAAATAGGATTTTTTACTATAATTGTTGTAGTTAGCCATAGGGGGACGGCCTCCGGGGTGCAGTGGTCAACATCAGTCTGTCACACGAGGGGCACCAGTAACCAGGTCATATACTCGTATGTTCATATATATTATGATATTTTTTTTTCATAAAACTTATCAATAGACAAATATTTTATTTGTCTGGTATTTCCCAAGAGTTGACTGGGAGAGAATGCTTTTAGTATTAGTCTATTGTAACCTTTTGAGGTATAATAAAGTTTTAAAATAAATAACAGCAGACCCCGGGTCCGAAAAATTGCAGTTGCAGGACGCAATCGGGAAAACACTCGTATGCGAAGGAATCAGTCGTAGGGAAAGATAATGCGAAAAATGGAAGATAATTCTGAGGGAGAGGTTGCATGGGTAAGTACATCTTTCTGTCCATCCATCACAGGACTCTTTCTTTCAACCTGTATAAGTAAACACTTGAAATTTTCATATAATATCTGTTGCTGTCATAACAACAAATAATAAAAGTGGAAAAAATATAACTAAAACTACTTTTCTAATTTTTGGGCCCCTATACAGAAAAGTGGTTTTTGCAAAGTTGTCGTAGCTAAATACGAGTATTGTACAGTGCTGGGAAACCAACTTGCACTTAGTTAGTTAGTTTTTCGTGTGTGTAAGTGGCCAACACTGGTGTCAGATTTTTAAAACTGCCTAATGGCATCTGACATAGCTTAACGTCTGCCATCAATGATGACAGCCGGGACCAACGGCTTATTGTGCTTTCCGAAGCACGGAGAAGCTCGAGATATATTAATGCCAATTGCGGTCACCTATCCCATTAGAGTCCGCGCACGGGGTTGCTTACCATTCATAAACGCTAATAATGCTCACACCCACTGAACCATCGAGCTCCTTGCACTTGGCTGGTTCTAAATATTAACTAACGTACGCTCTTTAACAAAATATTCATTGTTATTTTTAGAAGACCAAAACGACACCAATTCTCTGTATTGTTTTATCATTTTTAATACCAAAAAAAGTAATTATTTAGCTAAATTCTAAGTTCAAAGTTCAAACTACTGCTCAATGCATGAGCTTTAAATGTAGTTTTCTGGTTGCGCCGGACAATGGAGGCATCTTGTTTTTGCTTGCTGTCGTAACCGTCACTTTGATCTTATTATGCTCAGAGGTTAACAACTTATAACATTATGTTCCTTTCTTTGTCTTATTCATCTTTATTATTTTAAATAATTTAGCTGTATGATTTTTTTCCTTTTACAACGGTAAGTAGGTCCAAGTATCTCATTGAAGATTATTGTATGGGCGCGAAACTAGGTAGGTAATATTCTACATTAATATTATAAAGATAGAAAATTTGTTTGTTTGTTTACATTGAGGCTCCGAAAATACAGGACCGATTTAAAAAAATAATGGGACCAACTTCGACATCGTGAAAAAAATATCTGTACTTTCATTCAAAAGTGGAATATCTACTTGGCTAAAATCTATGGAACAGGTGACTTTTTTTGCAATTTTGAAGTTGGTCCCATAATTAAAGTTGTTCAGATTCGTGGTCTGAGTCACTCCGTAAAATTTTGCTAATGAATTCAATTTCACCCTGTATAAAACAAAGTGGGTTTGTTCAAACATTTATAACTTAGAACAGATTTTTATAATCTTTGATTTGTGGGTTTTGTTATTACCCCGAATAGCAGAATAACAATTAAAGTATAAGAAATATTTACGTTTTAAATTTAATTAAGAATTAGGATATGGTGAAAAATTCCACGCGGGCATTGGTCGTACAAAGATCAAGACGCTGGCGCTAGTTCCAATCTCGTCCGCGTGGAATTTTTCACCATCTCTTATTATCATACCAGAATAGCATAGTCAATGCAAAAAAAGAAAACTCTATAAAAGTATAATTAGGTAATCGTTAATACATATTTCCAGTGTCAATGTGAAATTACGTCAACCTATTTTTTTTATTATATCCACTAGCAAACTGCCCCGTCTTCGCACGGGTTGTGTAGAACAATTTTTTCTTTTCTTCTATTTGGTCTTCAGACTTAATTCAAAGATTTTTGGCCAGTGTCTAGTTAATCTTATGATGTCTATATGTTTTGTCTTTCGTAGGATTGCATCAGCTTATATAGTATCCCGTCATTAGTGTGATAAACGTACTTAAATTTAAATTTAGAGCGCGTTAATTTTTCCGATAACTTATTAGATATTCATTTAAATTATATGGTGTACAGATTATACTAATGTGCATGAAATTCTTAAGGTAACTGACGTAATATTTAAGTTGATAAGGATTAACATTGTATCCGTCTAAATAAATTTCCAATTTTTTTCATTGCACACGACCAGCTTTTTGAAGATATAATGGGTATATTATCATATTTATATTATATTAGCCGTGTGGTTTCCGGCAGAGTAGAATAGGAACACTTCAAGTCTTCCCATGGATGTCGTAAGAGGCGACTTAGGAAATACAAGCTAAACAAAGCTCATAAACATCAATGAGACCTCTCCAACCCGTCTGGTCAGCGAGGAGAGTGTATGCCAAATCCTCTCTCTGCTCTGGCCAAGTAGGTATGGCTTCTCGGTAGTACAGAGAGGGTCATGCTCCTGGAGTCGAGACTAAAACTACCTGATTATGATGATATACCTAAAATATAGGTATACACCATCGCGCACTTTTATGTAGACCTAAAAGAGGAATATCCCACAATGTATTGTTTTGTTATATCTCATAGGGATTAGGCAGCGTTTTCGATGAAAGCTCCCAGGCGGCTTGACTTTTTCCGACACTTTCAACAATTATCGTTATATATCAAGCCGTTTACACAAAAACTCCTAACCCAAACCTTCTCCATGAATAAAATGGCAAAAAATACTATATTTATCTGTGGTTTGAGGTCTCAATAGTAAATTAAATGCACACAAGAATGTACGTTTCTTGTATGGGGCCCACTCTTTATTTCATTTTGTGTTTATTATTTGTTGTTAAACCGGCAGTAAGAGAATATAGCATTCAGTGAAAATTTAAAGTCTCTACCAATAACGGTTCAGTAGATGCTCTGTGACAGATGGGCGGACATCGGAGGCTAAGTAATACGAAAGCCTAAAAATGTCCGCACTGACCCAGTTCAATGAGACCCCCTGATATAGTGTTTTTAATGTTTGAATAGCTTTTTGCCTCCCAATGCTGGGCAAACGCCTCTTGTTTTTTTGTTTTCATGTAGTCATTGACGGCTGCTCCACAGACCTGGCTATTGATGTCGGTGTTCCTCAAGGGTCTGTTCTCTCTGCAACTCTTTTCCTGCTACACATCAACGACATGCTGTCACCTGGCGTAGTTGCTTACGCAGATGATAGTACAGTCATGGAGAGATATTTGACCAGCGCTGTGGCTAGCGGAGCAAAAGTTTGTTCAGAGAGAGAGGCCATGGTAGAGCGTGTAAACTCGACCTTCAGCTAAGTCTCCCAATGGGGTGACAGAAATTTGGTTAGTTTCAATGCTACCAAAACACAGACGTGTTTGTTTACCACTAAAAGGAGTCCTTTCAACTTGTCTCCTACTCTCCGTAGTGTTTCTGTACCTATAGCAAATGAGCTTGAACTCCTAGGCATGAAGTTGTCTTCTGACCTTAACTTCGGCACTTCCATCGAAACCAAAGCTCAAACAGCGGCCAAAAAGCTAGCCATCCTGAACAAGGTTAGGCGATACTTCACTCCAGGACAGCTCCTTATACTTTATACAGCGCAAGTCCGGTCATGCATGGAGTATTGCAGCTACATGGAGTGTTGCACAAAGATCATTTGCCGCATTGGATTCGGTGGACCGCAGGGCCAGGAAATTAATAGGTGACCAAAGACTAATAAAAATAAACTGCAAAGTCTTAGCCATAGACGCAAAGTCGCCAGCCTATGTGTCTTTTACAGAATATTCTTCAGAGAGTGTGCTCAAGAACTGCACGAACTCATACCACCTTCTCCTTTCTTCTATCGGACCTTCAGGTGCACCGCTGGGTACCATCCTTACCAGGTTAAAATTCCTAACATTCGTACCAAGCGCTTTTCCTCTTCTTTTATAATGCGCATAGCTAAGGATTGGAATTCATTGCCTGCGTCTGTATTTCCAAGCGCATATAACCTGAATCTTTTTAAACTTAGAGTGAATAGGCTTCTTCTGAGCTCGCTCGATCCTAGACCATATCTTTGCCTTTGGCCTTGATTATGGTTAATCAATCAATCAATAATCATTTATTCAGACAATTTAAAACAGTCCATTTTTGTTAGTAAACATTGCACTACCTATGTTAGTACCTGGAGCCTCATTATTAATTAATATTATTAATATATATATATTCTTTTATTAAATTTAGGTTTTAATGTTGACGCTGTACGGAAGAAATTGGTATGTGCACGGCGACCCAACTGGCCATAAAAGGGCCATCCATGCGTTCCCCAACAACACGCAGGAGACTGTTGTCGCTGTCACGAGTCCGCCGCATCATCGATGCTGCTCGCTTGGCTAAGAGTAAACCCATTTTATATAAAAAAAAAAATTGTATATATATTAATGCATGAAATATGTATTATGCATAATAATGATACGGTCAAATGATTAAAATTTATTAATAATTTCATATTTTAAATTAAATTCATATATGAGTTTTACTAATGTCCTGTATGATTTGGAAATGATCTATGAAAAACATTCATGGATAAGTTTTTTAAATATTATTATTAAATTCAGTTCGTCTTCATCCTCAGTTCTGGTCATTCGGAGCTCCGTATCTTCTGGCATGACAGTTTATGCCATTTACACCACTCTTACCGTAAAATGATTATGCTTATATTTCTGCATGAGAAATTAGTTTGTCTTGGTATTTTAGTCATGTTACACGACATAGGAAGAGACGATATTGTCTTGTCCCTAGCTAGAAACCTCTCGCCAAGACGGCTTTTAATTATTCACATGTAGGTGAACTTAAACTTATCTTGGATCAATCTTCTAAAAACTTAATGTAAAGATCAACTGTAATTTGTGTTACTTCCATAGATTAAATCCTTATCTGTGGTTAGTAATCACTTAACAATGGTACCATAAAACACTACATAAACCAAATTTAAACCCTTTTATTTTATTTATTTAAACAAATTTTACAAGAAATATTACAAATCTTATCTGCAACAGTGTATCAAAAACCTTATATTAGATTTGAACGTACACTGGAATTTAAAGGAGGATGGTCAAAAATTTTGAAATAGAGGTGGATATAACAGGTATCATCGTGCCAATACAGGCAGAGGACGTAAGAGTACAGAGGAAATTATGGTAATGCATTTTATGTTGAGGTAATGACAGTTAGGACAGAGGAGTCAAATGAAACAGGAACCATAGATTGGCTGTTAGACAGTGGATGCAGCGACCATATTGTCAATGATATTAAATATTTTTTCCGAAACACTCAAGAACCACTTAAGACGAAACACTCAAGGACCCAATATATATAAAGATTGGAGATGATTTTTAGGGTTCCGTACCCAAAGTAAAAACGGAACCCTATTAATATCGCTCCGTCCGTCTGTCTGTCTGTCTGTCTGTCCGTCTGTCACCAGGTCTCCGAATTTTCACAGATGATGTATTTCTGTTGTCGCTATAACAACAAATACAAAAAAATGGAATATAATAAATATTGAAGGGGGCTCCCATACAACAAACGTGATTTATTTTGCTAGCTTTTGCTCGATATTGATAACGGCAACATGTAGACAGTTGAAATATTCACAGAATATTTAACTATATTTCTTATTCACAGAATATTACTATATTTAATTTAAAAATAAATAAAAATAAAATTAAAATATAATGGGGGCTCCCCTACAATAGAAAATGTACCAATTCATTGGACTATATGTCAAGACTATTTTTGTTTTACTTATCGGTTTGAGCCGGCGGTAGGTTACGCTATTCTGCGCCATCATTTAATATTATTATTTTTTGTCATACCAAAATTTATTTAAAATAAGGTACAATATAATTATACTAAAATAATACTAATTAACTTATAATAATTAAAACTACTTAAAAACATAATTATTTACAAATTATATAGTCCGTGCAAACCGTCATTCTGTGGCAACGTGCCCAAAAGGCTGGCAGGATTGCCACGTTGGATGGCAATGCTTATCCTTTTTTTGCGGTTATTATTAGTATTATAAGTTAATTAGTATTATTTTAGTATAATTATATATTATTGTATGATATCAAGGTAATGAAAGATAAGAAAATTTACTTAACAATTCAGCGTGACTTTGGCTAAACCCAAAATAATCGAATATTATTTCGTGCTGTAGAGATTATGTTTTAGATTTATTAATTTTTCCGCATTTTCGTCATACATAAGCCATCAACTAGACCAGGAAAACGCATGCCGTAGAAAACCAAATGGATATTTTGGTTATCATGGAACCTTGTTCCAGCCTCCGTGGTCCAGTGGTTAAGGCGTTTGCCCGTTGACCCGGGGGTCGTGGGTTCGATTCCCACCGGAAGCATACTTTGTTTAGTTGTTTCCAGTTTGGTTAGGACATGGCAGGCTTGAATCACCTGATTGTCTGATAATAAAGATGATTCCGTTAAGCCGGTGGTCCCGGCTGCCATCTGGTAGTCGTTAAAGGAACCACGTCAGAGGCCGAGAGGCGGTTCCGAAGAACTCTGACACCAGGGTGTGCATGGTCGATTGATCGTGAGACCTACTCGAAATGAATGAATGAATGGAACGTTGTTTCATATTCAAACGCATGGGAAATCTTCATTAGTTAGTATCGGTCATTGCCGCTTTAACCTTCCTTTTTTGGGATAAAAATAGCAAATTATTGTGGGTGCTAAAGGTATGCGTACTTCTGCAAAATGTCAAAACCTACAAAATTCATTTTTGCTAGTAGCATAGATGGACCGGCTCGTCCGGGGAGATACCACACTCTCACAAGTGATTCTCAAAATCGACGTTTGAGTAGAAGTTTTTTATGGGGCGGAATCAGTATGTTCGTCATGTTCTAAAATCTTTTGTCAATTGTGCTGTCAAGCCGGTGTGGTCAGCAAAATTTCGGCATGCATTTCATTACGATTTGCCTGTCGTACCTTTATCACTTTCTGAGACAGCATTCCACGCACTAAATGAGGTTGCTTTAAACAAAATTAGTAGCCTCTTTTTATAAGTAGGTACTTTACCTTACGCAAAATATATAAATAAAAACTTGAACATATAGTTTAAATCCAAAGGGCCCGTACTACCTCACACTGCTTTGCATGATTGACTGTTATATCAATAATAATTAAATACTCAAGTTGAATTAAAAATGCAGCAAAGTTCAGGACTAACTCTGGTAACTATATGACTCAAAAACACGATTGCGTTAAATTTTCTCGATAGAAAAAAATTGCAATGTTGCCTCCAAATCACGTCTAATTTACTCGGTATATAGCATTATTCACCAAATACATTAAAATTAACCTTGAAACTTTTGATTATTATTGCATTACAGATAAGGCAGCCATCATATGTTTTTCTTTTTCGAATAACCCTTGAATGTTCCTTAAAAACGAAAATATCCAAAGTAGCCAACGCGTTTAGACCATCAATGGCGGGCTCTTAAGCTTATTGCAGTTACTTGGCGTATTTTTCCTCGCGTGATTCTTCACAAGATTTATTGACATTGTAAATATTTCTATGAATATTCTTCAACAACATACCTACTATATACTACAATCCTACCTATCCTACAATAAATACATACCCTACTACATAATATTTTTTATTTATTTTATTCGTAATATAACATGATAGTATTTATCTTCGTACTATTTTAAAAAAAAATCCTCTTATACTAATAAAAAAGTTTCTGGAAAATAAATGTGGCAAACATTTGGATAAATTAAATACAAAAAGAATGACCTGGGATATTAAGAATTTTTAATCAACAGAAAATACAGAATTTTTTGAGAGAAAGTATTCCCCTATAGTCAACAATTTTGCTTTTGCTATGTAACGACATTACCTATTGAGTAATGATAATGACATTCAAAGTGAAAATGCCGAATGCACAGGTGCAGCGTTGTTTAAAAATAAATACGAGATAACGTCGGACGGGGTGTTGCCTAGTTTTCTATGTAACGCCTGCAAAGCGCAGATCGGTGGCGGCGCCGAGTGCGTCGAGTCAAGGTAAGTGTGCCGATGGCCGGGTGTGACCTAGTGTGGCTCCCCCACCCTGCTTCGTTCTGCACTCGCGAAAGTTCAACGAACCTCCAGCAGAATTCTTACAGCCATACGCGACTGTTACATTACCGGAAAGCAGCTGCAGTCGCCCACATAGTGGTTGCGACTGTCGCTCCTTGCCTTCGAGAAGATTAGTTTTTTTTCGACGGCTACATGCTTTCGGAAATGTCAATGTAATGAATGACGATGTCAATGTAATGAAAATTGTTGATAATAATTAAAAGGGTTGTTTAAATTACATACAAGTATGTACTGTTTTTTAATCTCTTTGATATAATATTACTTTTTTTTTAAAGAGATATAATTGTATGTAAGTATTATTGGTTTTTAGTTTACTTTATATTAAAGATTCAGCGAGACATTTTAATTAACTATAAACAAATGCACTTCAAATAATGCTATTAAAACTAAGAAATAGGTTCAATATTGGATGAGACATTTGATGACACAACTTGGGCTTAAATGTCCTAAGCCTATCCAGTTTTCTTGACTTGTCTAAGCGACGGTCTTGAGTAAACAGTGAGTAAGAGTGAAGGAAAAGAAAGGGGTTTTTTTGGTGCCCAAATATGTTAATTCAGTTTATTATGTCACCAGCCAGTTTGGTGAATCACGGCCGGCCGGCGCTTGCGCACATAACACGTATGCCCACACCGTTATAATACTTTCTACTAGGGCATGAACTTTCCAGATTTTTGATCCAATTCTTATTTAATATGTGATAAGATAACAAGTGTTGACAGTGATATTACATAAATTCGACAAGTACTACTCCGCTCATATCTGAGCTTGTCGACAATTCGACCCATGTTTTGATCCCTGTATGAAAATATCAATATTAATTTCATAAAATGCATTAATAATGTCAGCCGCAAGAAGTCCACTGCTGGACAAAGGGCCCTCTCAAAGATTGTTTGTTCCATAGGATGTTGCAGTACTCACCACGCTTGGTAGGCGGGTTGGCGAGCGCAGTTTCTTTGGCTTCTTGTTCTTCCGACGCTGCTGCCCATCGAAAGTATTTTTAAGCTGGGGAGGGGAAGGATAGGAATTCGTTAAATTTGGGAAGGGAATCATCCGAGTAAGTAGTATCCCAATACCTTTGTATTGGGATACTACTTACTCGGATGAATGGGGGAAAGCAAGTAGCAACTCGGGGCGAGCGTACCCGATGCCTTAACAACAACCACCGGCCGACCTAAATAAAATGCATTATGTGCCATGAATCCGGGTTATTATTACCGATTGCTATAAAAAGAGTGTCCTCGATGCGAAGGAGCCGCAATGGGAGAATCTGCCCGCCGCGCTTTGCTAGCAGTGGAGCTCATTTCGCTTTACGTCACTTGCGCAACGAAACTTCTTCTTCTTTTTGTGTCGATGGTAGTTTATTACTTATCCCATATTTTTCCAGCCCCATAAGGAGCTAATTTAATCCCTTATTGGATGCTGCATGAAGGTCGTCCAGAGTGGAGGTGTTCGGGCCGATACTGATGGTGTTTGACAATTACAGCACCTAGTCTGAGACCGATAGTGATTCGGAAACTGCCTTCCTTGTTTCGCGTATGGCATGTCTACGAAGTGGCCTGATTCATACTTCAATAGAGAGAAAAGCCTTGCATGGAGATAGTTTGGAGCCTCAGTGATGATTTCGCCGGGACAGAGAGTCCTACAGGCTTCGATTGCAACTGATACTCAGTGTACCTCAGCTGGAGGCAATTCTTGTTCTCCGATGCTATGTGATGGAATCGTTAAAGACACTTTAATGCAGACACCATACCGTACGTATCTGATCTGATAATGGAGTTGGCAGGTGGCCATAGATACTTCTAAATTAAGAAAGATCAACCCAACGTATTTGGGTTTGGGCTCCTTCATTTTGTATTGGCAAGCACTTTGCAGTACAATTTGCTGATAATAAAATGGCTTGATAGAAAAATGTTTCTTTTTTTGTAAATAATTTTATTTTTTGGTTGTATTTGTATGTTTTATTTTATTTATAGCCGATATTCTAAATACCAATTTATTTAAAATTTTAGGTTGATAATTTACAAAAGTTCCATACAAACTTTCACTATCCCCCTAAGGAAAGGGGGGCAAAATGTACAGATTTCTTCATTTTTATGTTATCTGCTTGCGCAGGCTTATCGTGGCTCTTACATCAAATTTTAGCTTTCCATGACTTCATGATGTACTACCACTTTTGATGAACATCAGTCAGTAAGTGATGGACGAAATCTGGGTGTTTTAAATAATAAATAAATATATGCGGACAAATTACACAGATTGAGCTAGACCCAAAGTAAGTTCGAGACTTGTGTTATGGGATACTACCTCAACGATACTATATTTTATAACAAATACATATATAGATACACATCCAAGACCCAGGCCAATCTGAAAAAGATCATTTTCCATCTTGACCTGGCCGGGGATCGAACCCGGTCACTCCGTGTCGCAGGCTGGCGTGTTGACCGCTGCGCCACGGAGCTAGTCGAACAGTCCAGTAGTTTTAGAGTTTATCAATTGCAAACAAACATACATGCACTTTAAAAATATTAATCTGGATGAATTACATTAAGGCCAAAAAAAAGAGGAGTCAAGGCAGGCCCTTAGCTACGTGGTGGTCTAAGATAAATAAAGACGTAGCCCGAATATAATTGACCTGGCGTCGTATTACAAGTAGGCGTCAACGTCGTTCCCTCGGGAACAGTAACAGGGATGAATAGCCTATGTCCTTCTCCGTACTCCAGAAACCTTGTATGCAAAATTTCATGATGATCAGTTTAGTAGTTACGGCTTAGTAGTAACAGACAAACAAACTCATTTTCGCATTTATAATATTAGTTAGGATAATTTACTTTCAGAAAGATACCAAAATATTATGTAAAAACAATTTTAGTCAAAGAAAATTATCTCCTGCGTGTTGGTTTTCAAATAAAATCAGTGTTCAGCGGGTTTGAGCGGTAAAATTTCCATATTATAGCGAGCGGTATCGGCCGCCGGGTCCCTGCTGCCCCATCAGCGCGGTTTAGCGGCGGTCACCGCATATTTTATGACATTAGCATAAGTTCGGGAGGGGGCTGCTTATTGTGACACTATTATCTGTGATTTAGTATATTTTGGTGAGAATTAGATATTGGGATTCTGTTTAAGAGTATTCAAAGTTGAAAGTTTGTTTATTTGCCTTAAATTTGGTACAATTAAATTAAGTCTTAAGTATCAAACACATAACTGTTTCCAGTCCAGTCTAAAGCTGTTTTGAGTAAAATTATTTCGCGTAATTTTGAACCTTTGAACTATATTGAAATCCTGGTATCAGAATCCCTAATGAAATATAGAATTGCCAAAAAATGGCTAGAAATCAAAAAGAATAAATTAGGATTACCATACGACGAATTTCTATGGAAGGTTATTTTTTTAGTTTTTACCTTTTTTTCTTGCAATTCTGTATTCCATTAGGGATTCTGATTCCAGGATTTAAATATAGTTCAGAGTTTAAAAATCACGCGGTATGTCATGTTAAAGTTATAAAATAATTAATGAATATTAGAATATTACGTTATTGTAATACTAAATACAATGTCAATCCTTTTCTTGTCCCACTGCTGGGCAAAGGTCTCTCTCATCTCCCTTCACTTGTCTCGATCGGATGTTAACCTCGACCAGTCTTTTTGAAAAGTATCTAAATCATTTTTCTTCTAGCCATGAAAGAAGTTTGTTTTTTAATTTATATAATGCCAACAGTTTAATTTCTTCAGGCAGTCTATTAAAAACACACATTGTTGAAACAACAGTTTCTTGACCAAATTTGTGTTTGAATATTCAGTAACATCAACCTGTAGGGATGAAATGATGGATGATGTCTATTAGTCTCCTGCCGTGGAGATTTAAAAAGACCTGATGATGATGATAATGAACCTGTAGAGATGTCGGCAGTTTAACCTACCTACTAATATCTCATCTTTTTCTAAATAGATCGAAGTATTTTTTTTAACAAAGATGTATATTAATAAATGCCATTACTATTCAAATGTAATAAAGAGAAGTAATATTATTCTTCTCGAGTCGCAATGTCTTTCTCATCTTTATTATAATATACTTTCGCCTACTATCAATCTCGTTTTGTGTGCAATGTTCATTGATTAGCCATCGCTATAGTCGTATGCACTGTTCCCAGATAAGCCTCACCTAACTTGGTTTTCCGGGCATACTAGTATTCCTAACCAGTCCGAACTTAGTCCAGCCAAATTTAGACTGCCCAGGAAGCGTGAGTTTTATAATAGCTTAGCATGAATTTGTAATTGCTTTTGATTGGATCTAGCTTTGCTCTTCTTCACAATACTATTTTTAAAGCGCGGAGGCCTAAATTATATTTTCATACAAAATAGGACTTACATAGCATTATTTTAGGTTAGCATTTGGGGGTTTGCCCTTAGTAGGGGACGCTCGCTTGCTCTGTTTTGGTCAAACGGAATCCTAGTTAACCTAACCTACCCTCTGTGTCAAGTATATTTTTTTAATTTTATGCAGCCGATATATGAAAAAAAAACCCTTATAATTTAAAATGACGCAACTCCGCGCTTTATAAATGGTGTCGTTATGTAGAGGAAAGTAAGTTCTATGAGTTCCAACACGCAGAATAGTTTAATCCGTGCTAAGAATTGTAACGCCCACCCAGTGAAAATATTGATAGACAGACAAAATATTTTTAAAAATGTACATAAGCAATTTTTGAAATATATATTTTGGCTGTCACTATAAAGAAAGGGCACCCTACGTGGAAATATACTGATAGTATATTTGTTAGTATATTTGTATTTGTTAGCATGTTAGTATACTGATAGTATATTTGTAGTGATAATATACTGATAGTATATTTCCACCGACAAAAGGCAGCATTGACATAATACATGGCAATGCCTATTTACTGTATCAATTAGATTACGTGTTTACTCTACTGAATTTTTGGAGCCCATCTACTTTTTATTCTCCGATATTTACAAATTGACGTCTCGTGTCGTTTCCCGTCGAAGATATTTCATATATGTGTACTCATACAGATTCATAATAAATAATTTATAACTGGTATCTGTCAAATACTTTTACTATTTAGGGCAAAATCCTAAAGGTCTTTTTTAATATTATAATTTATTTACTTGTATGGTGATTAGGAAACGTTAAAAAAAGGTTTGTGATATAATTTATGTTTTAATAATTTTTTTAACTACTTTTAAACCTATATAATTCAAAAAGGAGGAGGTACTCTACGTTTTTCAATCCGTTGAAATCTTTTTTAATATTCCCGGATTATGTGGGCTCCTCTACGGGCTTTGATTTTGTATCATCATCATCATTACAACCGTAAGGTATCCACTACTGGACAAAGGCATCTCCTAAGGATTGTTTGATCCATGGGAGGACATTACCATGCTCACCACGCTTGTCAGACGGGTTGGCGAGTGCAGTTTCTTTGGCTTTTTGTGCTTTCAAAGCTGCCGCCCATCGGAAGTATTTTAAACTGGGGAAGGAAAGAAATTTGTTGGACTTGGGGAGGGAATTAAGGTATTGGGAGGCCGGGCTCGTGTGTGGTATACTCGAAATGGCTCGAGTGAGTAGTATACTCGAATGAATGGGGGAAAAGCAAGGAACAGCTCGGGATGCCGGGAGCGCATACCCGTTGCTATGCCAAAAACCACCGGGCAAGTAGTTGAGGATGACATCCCTGACCTGACATTAAAGGACAGTATAGGTCAACACAAATAAATAAACTTGAATTGAACGGGTATACTTTTTCAGTTGGTCCCTTTAAAAAATTATATATACAAACATAGTATCACGTCTTTATCCCTTACGGGGTAGACAGAGCCTAAGGCCATAAGACCTAAAGGTCCCTAAAGGGTCCTCGCTTAGCATGTTGATGGGCCTAAAAACGGAATACGGAATCAAAATAGTGATGGGTTGCTAGCCGCACCACCTATTTACATGATTTCTTAGATTTGCGCCCACTCCCTTGGCCGGTTTCTATGGTCTGCGCGGGAAGAGAAGCAGCTGGTACATTCTACGTTTTTCTTTTCTCCCACACCAGCATGGAAGAGAAGCAGCATAAAATTTGTTAAATTTAAAAAATAGTTTAGTTGATATCGGCTTTTTATCTGAAAGATTTTCAATTTAATTTATGCAGATTCACACTGGTGCAGGTTTTATTATGCGACATTTACCTTTGTATCTAACTTGAATGCCTACTTCAATAATTAGTAAAAAAAAAAGGCTGTCCCGCAGGGGACTTCAAGGCACTGCAGTAACACTGCACAAGCTTGAAGAAGTTGCAGTGCCTCGAGAAGAATAATATACAGCGTAGTATGACGCAGCACGTCGTAACAAAGTTTTGTTCTTATAAAGTATTGACATCAATATCACACAGAGAGGGATGTATGGGAGGTCCAAAATAAATTTATTAAGCTATATGTTCTGGAGGCAAAGTTGTTCAATATGAGTAATGTGAATGAATGACAGCGTCATGCGCACCACTGGTCCATCATTGAGTTTTTCTGCAGGAGAATCCGCTTGCTCTGTTTGGCATTGCTCTAATCGACACTTGCCGAGCTGTCGCTGGTTATCTGAAATTAACGCCTTTGTACAAAATCCATCCCCTTGCAGGAATCGTTCCACCCCAAGTACGTAGCGCGGTAGCATAGTCTTTAGAAAAATCTAAGTAAGGAAAATATATCACATCGCCGCCCTCTTAAATCATCCTACAAAAGACAAGAATAGGCTGAAAATCCGGAACAACTCAACAAAATTCATCCCATCTTCTCGCGCATTAAGCAAAGGAAGGTAGGAGCTGTGGAAAAAGATCACGCACCACCTTCCGATTTTATTGCACCGTCAGAACCTGGCTAGATGGGGTTTCATAAATGACATTCAGTGTTCGTGTGGCCCATCTTTCTCTTAGTCTTGCACAATATAGGACCTCATGACAAGTACTGCTTATGTAAGAATTATGGTAGACTATTGGTTAGGGGCAACTCTTATCATTACTTAAAAGGAAATCATTTTATTATACATAATTAAATCTTCGTCATGACAAAGGTGAAGGCTGTGAATATGACAACTATTGAAATCAAAAGGTAATATGAACATCAAACTATTCAGTTTCGGAAGTATGTGTCGTAGCAAGCAGCAAGGAAAACTTTGCTGCGTCGTGATGCAGTGCTGTTCTGAGCGGTCTTACCTCAGTCGGGACTTGGAAAGCATTTTTCTTCCATCCTATACGTGTAGATACTTACTTCACTTTCATGTTCAGTGTTTTTATTTTATAAATTGATCTTTTGTAAGATATCGAATGCCAATTAATGGAATAACAAATGATGGAACACCATTTCCTGAAGAATAAGGATATCGATGCATCAAATTATCAAAAGTATGCTGAGGTTTGACTGTACAAAAGCTTAAAATGTCACAGCATAATTTCTTAAAAGATTATCAGATGTGCGAAATGCGCGGGCGGCTGGCTGTTGGCGGCGTTGGCTGGTGGCAGGCGCTCGCGGTAACGGCGCGATCGGGGCCGTTGAACGCGGCTGGCCTTATTCCGGGGAACTATCGCAAGCGAGAAACGCAACGCGTACTTTCATTGTCACCTCGCAATACGCACGCTTGGACACATTTACTCAGCGTTGGTCTATTGATGGGAACAGCATTGGTTCACTATTCTGTTTTTCCTAAAAGAAAAAAATAATAGAATGAATTACAAAAATACATAAATGACGTCATGGTAGGTTAATTTTGCGTTCATAAAATGAAAAATTATTTTCTTTTCTATTTATGGTGTTTATTATGTGGCTTAGTTAAATGTTTCTTTATGACGAAGGTTTTTTGACTGACTGAGAAGTAGACATATGAATGAGACAGAATCCTTGAATGTTTCTTACAATGTCGTAAATTGCATCCGAGCGAATAAAGAAACGACAAGTAGGTAAAAATATACATGAAATTAAATTCTTATAGTTGGATTCAAAGAAATGATCATCTTTAAAGAATCCGAGTTAAAAGGGACCAAACTTTAACTCGAGTATTCGAATGTTGTAACAAAAAATCAGTAAATCTAACATTGACTATAAAATTTCGAACGCAGCTTTATCTCGACAGGCTATCTTACACAAGAGGTCAGATACGGTATACGATTGTAAAAGTTCTGGCAACAATGGCGCAAGTGTTGCTACGGCGGCTACGCTGTCGTTGACCCCGCGACCGTGTCAAGTGCAACGCGCATTCACGTTGCATTGCGCACTCCATCAATTATACAACGTGTATACTATGATCCCGTTACTTCTCATAATCATGAATACCTTATGTCGCGGAGAGGCTTTTGCAAAACAATCACGACTCCTTTGAATGCGATTCGATCGCGATTCCTACATTTATTTCGCGGTATCGCCCGCCCGCAACGATTGTGTAGAAGTTACGAAGTTGGAATTTTTTTTTACTAGATGTTTGATTAGGCATTTGTCTCCCATCTCACCTGTATGCCCTTGGTAAGTTTTCATCCCTGTCTTATCTCTTTTCCTTCTTCTTTTGAGGCTTTCATATTTATAATACATACCGGGTTTTCGCCAGAGCCCTTGCGATTGCGACTCTCTGTTCATTTAACTCATTAGGGTATTTTTGAGTGCAAGAAATTAAAATTAAGACAAATACACGCCCTTTTTCTAAAAAATGAGGACTCCTTTGATAAAAATATGTAGCTTTTGTCACTGGGTAGGGTCTAAAGATTCCAACGATCCCCATACATCCAAATCCATTCAGATATATTGAAAAGTAACGGTGGAATAAGAAACAGGAACTCAAGGAACAATACACTCCTATTTGGCAGTCCTGAATGAAGGTGAGCCATGGACTAATTATGCTCTTGTTAAGCGGGTGCCGCGCGAACGAAAAACGTCGCTACTGCGCAAGCCATTGGGCTGCGCAGAACCATTAGGCGACTAGGAAAAAAAGGTTAAAAGTCTTAATATTTTCGTATTTATATTTAAAAAAAAAAAAAAAAAGGGGGCGACCTCCCATATGTTAATATAAATATTTTCATGTGAGAATTATTGTTTTAAACGTAAAAACAAAACAAAGTTTTTGGAGAAAAATGTTTTTCGATATCATAACATATGTACATCATTTTTAAATTTCATATGTACCTAACCTATCTGTTTCAAATTCCAACAAGGGGGCGATCTTGTTCAAGGATCGACCTAAATTATACAAATACTATAAGTCTATTTTCACAATTGCGTGCAGTACCGTCTTAAAGAAACCCCTGCCTTTCTTGGCATCAGCCTAAATCGGAACTGCTAAAGGACCGGAAGTTCTGAAAGCTTTAATTTAGGTACATCGCTAATAGCACGATTTTTAATTGAAAGAGGAATGTACTAGTTGTTGCTGGTTAAATTATCTGGTCGCAGGCCTCTCCTGGTTGACCCCTGAACCAAATTAATTTTTAGCCTCATTTAACTATAAATTGCAAATGCTTACTTATTGTACTTATAGCCTATGTAATTGATATAATTTGCCTTGCATCAAATAAGGTACCAAATTCAAATTGTAATATGTTACTTTTAACATAAACCGTGTTATTTTAAAACGAGGACTAACGTTAGTACCTACTAACGTTAGTAGTTTTTTTTGTATAGTTAAGTTTTAAACACAATGTATATTGTTTATGAATAAAGATACTTGATACTTGATAGGTACTACTTTAAGCCATTATCCGATCAATATGGGTCAACATGTACCACTTTGACATTTATCAGCTGTCATTGTCAATTTGTTAAAAGCGTCAAATTGTTTAAACTAAGAACTAACTTTAGTCCACGTTTTATAACTATATTAAGACGGTTTGGGTTCAGGCATCCGGAATATTGTGAAATTTTTGAAAATCCTGCTTTTTAACTTTTTTTATCATGACGTTATGGGAATTGTTGAAAGCCTTTTTTGTTCGATTTCCAATGGACTGTTAACCTAATTATACAAAAAATACTGTAGGTATATTTAAGTTTTGTTTTAATTTATTTCAGCATATCTGAAAATTATTTCCTAGTATTTACATTTAACGTAGCAATAAATTACCACCAAAAATTGCTGAATGGTTCAACTTTGTTGTTGCATTTGAGTGTAGAGTACTAAAGTCACAAAATTAACATATGTAGGTATAGTGTCAATTTGCTAGACTGTGTAAAACTTAATCAAAATACGTTTTCAAAGAAATAACAAACATCCTCACATCTAAACATCTATAGATCAGGTTAGATAGCGCCAGACGTAAGAATTGCATAGAAATTGATCAAATGACATTTTTATTGTAGTTAAATAACAAAATTACGCATTATTTACAATTATGGTATTTTTTGCTTTGGAACGGCTATTGAGACATTGTAAAAATTTTAATAATTTTAAAATGAAATTTTAATTACGTCGCATGACTTGTTTCCGGGGATGTCAAACATAAAGTAAGAGCACTCAAAGTAGGGAAAAGAGTCAAAGTCGACGGGACGCCGGACAGGTAACTAGCCTTATGTTCTATAAGGGTACAGATATATATAACTATATAGGTATAAATATGAACTGGGCTTCTACCACACATCCTCACAAATATACACATTTATAATATTACTACCCGCGTCTTCGTCTGCGTAGTTTATAGCCTTTGTGCTAGTTTAATGAGTCAGCTATAACATTGTAAAGTGTAACTAAATCTATCCAGTAATTTAAGCGTGAAGAAGTTACAATCATCTTCATAACCATACAAACTTTCAAATGTATAATTATACTAGCTTTCGCCCGCGGCTCCGCCCGCGTCAATGTCAATCCCTCGGGAATTGTACTTTTTACCGGGATAAAAGGTAGCCTATGTCCTTCTCCGCACTCCAGAGAACTTGTATGCAAAATTTCATGATGATCGGTTCAGTAGTTACGGCGTGAAAGCGTAACAAACAACAAACAAACAAACAAACTCACTTTCGCATTTATAATATTAGTAAGGATTTAATAGGATTAAAAGTAAAAAAATGTACATAATGTACTTAAGTATTCTGCGTGTAGAAAATTTACTGTTCAAAATATTAAAATCAATCACCTATGCCGACCTGAAGGTAAATAAAAAACAAAGATTGTGCCAACCGTTCATCCATAAACAGCCTTTATTGTGTTAAAAAACTGTTAGGATTGAAACAACTTCAGATTATCCGATGAAAATTCGGTATATGAAAAGATTGCAATTAAATGTAAATAAAACTTTTTATTTCGACCTTGTTCTCATTAGGTTGAGTAAAATCAACAAGTTTTTCCATTTCTCTCTAAGTTCGTGCTAGTAAGTGAAACGACGTCATTCCACTTTTCCGAGGCGTCAGTGGTTTGTAACGTAACCAGCCTACGGTGACCGGCAGAGCTGACTAGACTCGCACTTTGTTTCCACAGATTGGCCGAGCGTGCGGGAGGCAGGGCATACCTGATGACGCTGGTGGTTCTATATCCGCAGAAGCTAGCGACGACACGCCGCCGCCGATGCAATTTCGCCGCTGCAGTGTGCAGTAGGTAAGTGTGTCAATGCGCTCTAATCCCCTCCTCCCTTCTCTCTGCAATCACTCATGACAAGTTCAACTCGTCTAGCCTCCATAGTTCCAATGTAGCACAAACCTAGAAAATGTGCGAAGCAAAAATTCTCTATAAAAACACAAGAACTGGCTTAGGTTTCTATTTAAAATGATACTTTGAGAAACTTTTCTCCTTTGATAAATACGTATGTTTACATAAATACGAGTATTACCCTAAGCTGAGAGCTAAGAAGGTTGTAACTAAAACATCTCCTTACCAGTGGTGTTAATTCAGATTTTATTTGAACCTTTATAATTGTTTGAAAGTAGAGAATTTTAATGGATTTTCTGAAAGCCAAATATCTACTTACAATAGATGCTTCCTAAATTTCGATCTCTGTCACATATATTTGATAGATAATGCCACAAATTATCGCACACTTTATGCTTATTCTTCTTTCAATTGGTGTTACAACGTCTGTGGTTCTTGGCCTTTACATCAAGTAGGTAATAGATTAGATCAAAAGAAATGTAACTAAAAAGTAATAATTCAAGAAGAATGTATTTTTATAAGTACTAGAATTATTCACTGCTTTGCATTCAATGCTTTGCAAAGTTAAAGTTTGTAAAGTTCTATTCTAAAACCTTGATTTACTAATATTAAAGTGCATGTGAACTTTTTACACATATATATCCATGAATCAATGAATATGAATAGCCCCAGGGTCTGCCTTCACCAAGCCGTGAATCATGTATTCATCATCTAATGTAATCAAAATCATCTAGATGTTCCATACATATATCCAATATCCATACATCCATACAGGATGAACCAAGATGGTTCATCCTCTGAATCTCTTGCTGTGCCCTACGGCTTCTGACTTATTTTAAGTAACGAATCGATTTCAAGTGATATTACAAAACATAAACATACTAAACCTACAGAATAATCTTTGATATCTGGGTGGTAGCCAAATCATATTACAGCATGAATGTTGTCATAATTTCTAACTTCGGGTTCCGACTCACCTAGCTCATACACCCTAATGCAAATATAGTTAGGCTATGCCCATCACATTTTAAAGTTCAGATGAGGAAGAGGAGGTTTCATTACAGGGAAGGTCATAGCCAGCCTTTGAGACAGGTGGGCGTAGTAAGTAACTTTAAAAAAACGGGTAGGCAACATCCTTTACCTTGATTACAACAGGGTGGTGACTGTAAAACCAACTTCGTAATATTTTCTATTTTACAAACAGCTATTAGGGGTCTCTGAAATTTTTTAAGTGACTGTGGATGCTGAAAAATCATTAAATTATAGTGATATCTGCGAAAGAATTTGCTTATATTATCGTCGGTGAGTGTAAGTGCCGTGAGAAGATGCCGGGTTCGTTGCCCTGTTCGTTTTCAATGGCGTGCGTTCGCGCCACGGCCGCTGGCTGCGCTGAAAAACTCTCCTCGAGCGAGAGGCTTCGGAACATCCACCGAGAAAACACATCCACGCGAAAACTAATTTCTCGTTGCTATGAGGGTTTCACGGTTCTACTTTTTCACTTACATACTTGAATACGTAGTAGAATTTATTTTTATATTTTTAGATATTATTTATACATATGGTGACGTTTTATTTCTATTTTCAGCCTATACCGTCCCACTGCAGGGCAAAGGTCTACTCCTTTCCAACACCTGCGATCGCGGGCTATTAAAGCCTAATCTTCAATTTAAAAGTCTATGTCTTTGTTCTTGATTGGATTGATAGGAACTTTCGGGCTTTAAACACAATTATTAGTCCACAATGGATGTAACTCCATAGAAACGTTAGCAGAAATAAAGAAATACAAGATTCATACTAAGTCCTGTTGATATTAATAATTTTGGGTAGATACGGCCAAAGCATGCAATAATTAAAAGAACGAATGAGTTCACACACACTGAAACGGGTAAATTATTGCATAGAATCCCGTGATATCAAGATATTCGATCAGTGTAGGACGAATATTGACTGATTGTTTATAATTTAAGAGATGAACGTTAACGTACTCGTAACTCTTCTAACTAGATCTAGCTTAAGCGGGGTAAAATATTTTTTAATCTTATGAACTTCCGATTATAAGCGGCATGGAACGGACAAGGCACCAAAAGTGGCTTATAGGCAGGTGGGTGCGCTAGCGTGCAGCGGCGTTTCCTATCCGTATCTAGGCGAGTGACAGTAGCGGCTTGCGAAAGTGCACATAATTGGATCGGCGCTTTAGAAAGGGGGTTATGAGTTTGTAAGTGCAACGAACCCGCGTGCATTTCCCCGGGGAGATGCAGTTCGCGCGGCGGCTGTGGAAAGCGTGCGATTCCGGGAAGCGCTCGCTTGCCGCCGCCCGCCGCTGCCGTTGCTACAAGCTGTGGCTATGGCTCTCTCGCACCTACGGCTTGATAAGGTGAAAAGTGAAAATAAAATACTTCCCAGTACGTTGTACTGTACTGATAATAAACGTCGCCAGTTGTCGATGATTAACTCTCCATGGATGATCAGGAACGAATATGGACTGCTTTTCCTGCTCGAGGTCTAAACGTCTAAAATACATTTTTCATATCGATTTACTTACGATCACGAGAGAATTGGCAAAACGTTAGGATAGTAACCCAATAATACAACGTGTAGCAGAAAGTCGAAATAAAAAAGGGTAAGCTTAGTCCATTTTTAAAACTTAGAAACTTAAACACGATAAAAGCTTTATGATCATACCTTATTACCAATTATTTTTTCTAATTAAAAATGAAGTAATAACGTTTTGACGCAGGGATGAAATAATCCACAGGGAAAAAGACCGAATAAACTACTCTTTAGTGTCTACAATACCGACCCTCAGTCTCACTTACTTCAGACATTGATCGTAAATCGAAGTCAGGCCTTGGCTAGTTAGTACTACGCTACACTCACTGTCTACCACTGTAACCGCATTATTTCTTTAATTCAATAGAGAAAAGGACAGATTTGAGTTTATTGTAGTTTAAGTTGGAAGACCATAATTTGAGCAGTTCTATATTCTTACATCTTAAAAATGAAAGCCAAAGATACGCCAATAACATCTTTTTTAAGAAGTATGTGAAACTTAACCGTGTATATGTGAAAACATGATAAAAATCTAGCGAAGAATCTAGCTATAAAGCTAATTATTGATGATTTCCAAATATTTAAATATTCAGTAAATGCAATGATAACAATACAAGAGACAAAAGGGAATAGGACAAAATATATTTTTTAAGCAAATTGATTTACAGCACCGTGTCGAGAACAATGCAACGCCAGCAGCATTTTGTGGTCATCTGACATCGCTTTGTTTACGCACTCTTTGTGCGAGTAACGGGAGCACCCGTGGCGTCTCCTGGCGCTTTTGTGACGTCACTGCCATAGCTGCATTTTACAAAAGTGCACTTTGCCGTCATGCGGGCCACAACAAGCTAACAGTTCCCTGTGTAAACCGGGATCTATAGTAATGCCCATTTCGAAGAACCAACGGTCCTTTCTAGAACAATAGACAACAATGATATATGACTGGTCATTTTTCTCCACTCTGTGACGAATTTGAGGTTTAAATACAATGTTAACTAAAACCTTCGCCTTTGTTTACATCAACTTATCCAGGTAGCGTTCTGTGGTTAACACAATAAAATGACGGAGTGTGCATAGATAACGGTTAAGATTTCCTCCGCCTAATTTGGGATGTGCGATTAAATTTGTTAAATGTAAAAAAGGTAATACACCTAATTAACGTAAAAAACAGATGTTGATTTGGTGCTTGAAGCAAAAAGTCGACACCAGATTGGTCTACAAACTCTGTGATAGCGACGATTGTAAGCGTTTCAATTAACATACCGCCCATGCGTGCAAATGTCGACTTTTTATATAAAAAAGTACTGTTATAGCTGACAAAAGAAAGGGGTTTAATATTGAGGATGCAAAAAGCCTGTGATTACTTAACCCATATCCGGTATTTGGGGCAGAAACATATGGTCCCGTAACCCTTTGGCCCCGTTATACGACGTTTGTCAGGGAACAGTTGCATTATTATTATAAAAGGTTTCTTTTTTTGGTACCTCAAAATAAATTATTAGAACACTCGCCAGGTGATGACTTTTTTCATCTCAATGTGTAACGCACACAAACTGAACCAATTTTTGTTAATGTAAGGAAATTATCTACTAACATGATGGTTGCCTTTGCGTCTTAACTATCTGCTATGTATTAAGACTTGATATTATGTATATCTTGGATATAGGCATGACGGGAAACAGGGAGTTGTTTAAGGAAAAGACATACTGCGCCGACCCCAGATAATGGGATAAGGTTTGGAGGATGATGATAAATTATATATCTTTTCTATTTACATTTAATATATACATTTATTTATTGCTCAATACATTATTGTACATGGTTTGAGAAATAAATATAAACACAATTCGAAAGACATGTGAAGAAGTGCAATCGCTATAGACTTTTTCTGGTATACCTTTGTACATAAGACTCTGCGATGCGATGAAGATGCGTTTATATGAAGACAATATATTAATTTCAGTCAAAAAGTCAAAAGTCAAAGATTTTTATTCACAATTGGATACATGTATCTCTTTTTGAACGTCATATTTTTATTTCTTATATATTTTTTAATATATGCAAAATTGAAATAATACTAGCGTTTCGGAACGACCACTGGTGAGAAGAATACGCCGAAAGAAACTCAATCCAGACTTGGTCCCTACGTGCCTGAAGGGCTCTGAATACATTGTTAACATTAAACACAATTTTTCATACTATAGATTAAATTGTTAACATTAAATAAATTTATATAAATTTCCACGCATTTTTATCAGTTATATAATCATCAATGCAGTAATAAGCCTTTTTTATTAACTGGTTTTTTACAATCGTTTTCAACTTAAGTAAAGGCAGACCTAATATTTCTGCAGGAATTTTATTATAGAAGCGTACTCCTAGACCCAAAAATGAATTCATAGTTTTCTGCAATCGCAATACTGGTGTAGCTAATTTATTTTTATTTCTCGTGTTTCGGTCATGGATATCACTATTTTTCTTATATAAATCAAGATTATAGCGCACAAACATAATATTCGCAAATATGTACTGAGGAGGTAAAGATATTTATATCTTTAAACAATTCTCTAAGAGATTCTCTAGCACCAAGTTTATATATAGATCTAATAGCGCGTTTCTGCAGGACAAATATGGTGTTTACTTCTGCAGCGTTACCCCATAGTAAAATCGCATAAGACATAACACTATGAAAGTAACTAAAATATACCAAACGCGCAGTATCAAAATCAGTCAGTTGTCTAATTCTCCTGACAGCATAAGCTGCAGAACTAAGTTTACCCGCTAACGTAGTAATATGGGCACCCCATTGAAGCCCGGCATCAAGAGTTATTCCAAGAAATGTTGTTTTATCAGTTAAATCTAGTGGTTCATTATCCATTACTATTTGTGTTGGACTTTTTGTAGCATTTGGTAAGCAAAATTTAATATATTTCGTTTTCTTAGCGTTCAACAATAGATTGTTCGCTGTGAACCAATCCAACACTTGAGCTAAAGTGCTATTAACGACATCAAAAGAATTAGTTTGTTTATCAATTTTGAAGACAAGAGAAGTGGCATCGGCAAATAGTACATCCTTACATGTATTGACACAGTAAGGTAGGTCATTGATGTAAATGAGGAATAACAGAGGCCCTAGGATAGAGCCCTGGGGTACGCCCATCTTAACCGATGATCCGGAGGATTGTACCCTATCTAAACTAACTTTTTGAGTTCGGCCACTTAAATAAGATTCAAGTAAATCGCGAGATTTACCTTTTATTCCATAGTGCTCCAGCTTGGAGAGAAGGGTATTGTGGTCTACGCAATCAAAGGCTTTGGAAAGATCACAAAAAACACCAATAGCATTTTGTTTTTCCTCCCAAGCATCATATATGTATTTCAACAGAGCTACACTTGCGTCTGTAGTTGACCGACCCTTTGTAAATCCATACTGTTCACGATGGAAAAGGCTATTTATGTTAAAAAAAGCTAATAAATGATTAAAAATCATTTTTTCAAATATTTTACTAAGCGCTGGCAGAATAGAAATGGGACGGTAATTAGTGGGATCATTTTTATCGCCAGATTTGTACAAAGGAATGACTTTACTTAACTTCATCAAATCAGGAAATGTCCCAGTATCTACACACTTATTAAATATAGAAGCTAAATATGGTGCAATTACTTCAATGATATTACTAATGACAGCTACAGAGATATCCCACACATCTCCAGTTTTCTTATTGTTCTAACTCTTAAATGTATCAATGATTATTTGAGGTGTTACATGTTGAAATATTAAATGATTGTTACATTCTGGTAAACAGCTTGTTAATAGTTTTTTAGATTCCTCAGATGATGAACGTAAGGAGGCAGTCAGTTATGAATACCCTTTGAACATAAATGCTATGACTATGTAATATTAAAAACATCTTCTCATTTAAGAGCTTTGTAGCTTTTGTCAATGGAATATGCGCTAAACTTAATCCTTTGCGTCATTCTTTACTTAAAAACATAATGTCATTTTATTTGTAAAGTTTCACTTAGATTTATAAAGTTTACAGTAAGTACTCGTATCACCTACCATTTAGTTTTAGCCCAAAAATTCAAAACTTGTCACGAAATTCATCCAACGATCGAGAGATTGAATAAAAACAAGTCCAAAAAAGTATCAAGCTTCATTAAAAGTGAACGCATGCCTTAGCCGGTCCAAGTTTAGAAAAAGTAAAATGAAAGGACGAGTCCCGTTAGAATCCCGGCACCACGCGGGGCACAACAAAGCGGTACTTGCGCCTATGGGACCCATCCAACAAGCTATGCGTCAATGCATACATGTGTTATTATATTACATAACATACTTTGTAATAAATACATACAATCACGTCATTTTCTCTTGTGGGGTAGACAGAGTCTAGGTCTAAAAGATCTAAATGCCACATTTAGCATGATGGTGGGCTTAATTAATGTGGAAAACTGATTAAAATAGTGATGGTAGCCGCATCGCCTACTTAAATGATTTCTCAGAATTCGGTCATTCCCTCGATTGGCTTTTACGAGAAACCGTCATGGATAAGCATTGTTAATGTTCTTCTATCACAGTCAAAGTCACACTATACACTCGTAGTTCTGAGAAGTGTGAATATAGTCTCTTTCATCTCTCTGGAATCTATTGCATAAAAATATCTCAAGTAGGAACGCGGTTTTCCTAACAAGTTTCATTTCAATACTATCAACGGTTGGGAGGCGATTGCGTCACAAATATCGAATCTCCCAAGTGTCCAAAGTTTTGTATTTATTTGTTGTTGTTTTTGGTTTGTGTAGCTGCATTATTTTGTCTATTTTATCAATTTTCATTAATAAATTTATCGTTTTGCAAATGCAAGATAATAACAAACACCCAGCTTAACTAAATGGTACCATAACTAGAAGCAGTTAACATAGCCTCTAGTTATAGTTTTAATAAATTAAATCTGTAGAAATCAAACAGCTGCTTATAGTGATTCACATAATAAATAAATTAATAAATTCCAGCCTATACTAACATTATATTTTGAAAAAGTTTCCTGCAGCCAAACTGTATCTAAAAGCAATCCATAAAATATTACATGAATTGAAATACTGCTCATTCTGAATGAATTAAAAATACGACTACATATTTAATTTTCTTAAGTTTTTATTAAATAAATCAAGCGTAGGTAAAAATGCTGATCTCTGAGGACTTAGAAATGTCTGTAAATAAATAAAATACGTCATATAAATATATAGGGACATAACACACAAATTGAGTTAGCCCCACAGTACGTTGTGAACTTGTGTCCAAGGTTACTAACTCAACGATACTATATTTAAAAATAGATACATATATAGATTACCATCCAAGATCCAGGTCAATCTGAAAAAGATCGTTTTCCATCATGTTTGAACCCGGGCGCCCTCGTGTCGCAGGCTGGCGTTTTAACCACTGCGCAAGCGGAGCGAAGTTAGCCTAAAAAAAGTACTCTAATTTTTATGTAAATACATACCCAAATGTTTATTTCACTCTCCCTTAAAATATTTATCATGTTTTAGACATTCCCCCATCTATCTCTTCCGTAATTAAGTAAGAGTACCAAAGAGTGTGTGCCAATGACCTGTTTATGTATGTTGGAGATTTTCACTAACTACGAGTAGAGTAAAAAAAACAGAAACTTATTTTATCTCAAGTTTCTGGGTGACCGAGCTCTGCTTCGAAAAGTTTTTATAATGAGCATCTCCTTGAAGTCATCCTTGGAAAACTTGCTTGTATGGATAAATGCTAACGAGACATATGTATTAATTTAATTGAAATTAATTAAATGTATAATAAAATAACATTTTAAAACATTTAAATGGCAAAAATTAAATAATGTATTCTTATAAAACTGAGGGCGGGAGGCTGGATGAACAAAGCATTTTTAAACTTACACTGCTTTGTTACTATTTCTATTATTTAGGGTTCCGTCCCCAAAGGGTAAAATCGGGATCCTATTAATATGGCTCCGCTATCCGTCCGTCTGTCATCATGAACCGTGATAGTTAGACAGTTTAAATTTTTATAGATGATGTATTGCTGTTGCTACTTAAATAAAATATTTTTTGTATTTGTTCTAATAGTTTTATATTTATATATATATTTTTTTATATTTAATACTGCAATCGTGAACTTTTTTGCTCGTTTTATCTCTATATTGACAACGGCAACAGGTAGAGGCTTGAAATGATCACAGAATATTAGTTTATATATTCACATTGACAATAAATTATTAAATTAAAATAAAATTAATATTTAAGGGCGCTCCCAAATAAAAGATATTATTTTTATAGATTTTTTAACTAGCTTTCGCCCGCGGCTCCGCCCGCGTCAATGTTGATCCCTCGGGAATAGTACTTTTTTCCGGGATAAAAGGTAGCCTATGTCCTTCTCCGTACCCCAGATAACGTGTATACAAAATTTAATGATGATCGGTTCAGTAGTTACGACGTGAAAGCGTAACAAACAAACAAACAAACAAACAAACTCACTTCCGCATTTATAATATTAGTTAGGATGTACTGTACGGCACCCTGTTATGTATGGACCCTTCGTGCGCGAGTCCGACTCGCTGATTTTTTGTATATCCAACTGGATACATGGTCAACTGACCATAATAAAAAGTAACTAAATATAAATGCATGGCAAGTGTCATACGTTCAGTTAGTGAATAGCCCGGAGACGCAATTACATAATGCACCCGCGTCCTGGACAAACTAGACCTGAGCTGAGGAGATGAGGGGTAGTGTGTTATGATTTTAAATTACACGGCTCGTTAAAGTCTCCTAGCAAACTGTGTTCCTAACAAAGTTTTCATATTTATGCTACCAAAATGCAGGATATCTCATCGAGACGGGTGAGGTAAATTTTTTATTTCAAAAAGAGGGAATAATAGTTAGAAAAGAAAATGCCAGCGATTTTCAAGAAAAGTAGAAATTGTATTTTAAATTATATAAAACTAGCTTTCGCCCGCGTCTCCGCCCGCGTCAATGTCGATCCCTCGGGAATAGTACTTTTTCCCGGGAAAAAAGGTAGCCTATGTCCTTCTTCGCACCCCAGAGAACTTGTATGCAAAATTTCATGATGATCGGTTCTGTAGTTACGGCGTGAAAGCGTAACAAACAAACAAACAAACAAATAAAAAAACAAACAAACAAACTCACTTTCGCATTTATAATATTAGTAAGGATTATATTGTTTTCATGGATGGTATGGATTATCCGTAGCAGTAACAGAATTTGATATTTATGTAAAATACTTAATAAAAAAAATCGTTTTGTTTCTGAAACGGGAAGCATATTTATTTTTGCTTGGCCAAGTCGATGCGATAAACCCTAGATTTTTTGTCATTTCTATATTTATATATTTTATTTCATTTTCAAAATAATCGTGTATTGGTAACCGAATCTTTCCGAAGCTAATGAACAATCAGAAATAATTTCATATCCGAAACAGTATCTAAACTCGGTATAATATTATTTCTCTATCCAACCGTATCCAGATCCGAAAATGCATATCCGTAATATTTGTTGTGCACCACAAAAAAATATTTTGCTTTTTGAACTCTTGGTCTGCGTGTAGGGCTCACATAGGCTGGTTCGTGTATTATAGTTTTTTACCCATCTATTAGTTCATTCGG
Source organism: Elegia similella (assembly GCA_947532085.1). Classification (NCBI taxonomy): domain Eukaryota; kingdom Metazoa; phylum Arthropoda; class Insecta; order Lepidoptera; family Pyralidae; genus Elegia; species Elegia similella. The sequence goes on from OX383930.1 coordinate 16,858,717, forward strand.
TTTTCAATTCTCAAAAATCCCTAAGGACCACAAACTTTTACTACCACACTTTTACCACAATATCACAATTAGTTTATAATACTTTATTTTAAAATAAAACTTTATTTTTTATTATTCTCTCAACAATTTAACATTCTAAGTATCTAATTTCTTAATATAAACTAATTTAAAAACTACTTATAAATAAACCTAACTATATGTATACTAAAAAAAAACCTTAAATATAAAAGAATTAAAAACTAAAAATCTAAACTAAGGTGTCGCCCGTGTGGCAAAGTGCCAAGAACCCTAGCTGCATTTTTAAACTTTATTTTTTTAAATAAAATATCCCTGTTCATTAATTTTATTTAGAGTAAAGATATTATACACACACTGTGACGTTTCGTCCTTATAATAAATAAATAAATATATATTTTATATGAGCACTATCTCTTCGACTACAAGGACATCAATACAAGTCTTCAGGACTTTTTACATAAGTAATTTAATCATCTTCATCATCATCAGGTCCCCTTTAGTCTCCACTACAGGAGCACGACCCTCTCTGTACTACTAGGGCCATACTTGGCCAGAGCAGCCAGAGGACATGGCCTACATTCTCCACGCTGGCCAGACGGGTTGGAGAGGTCTCTTAGATGTTTATAAGCTTTGTTTATCTTGTATTTTCTAAGTCGCCTTCTACGACATCCACGGAAAGACTTGGAGTGATCCGGATACCACACGGCTAAAGTAATTTAATGAACCACGTTTATTTTAGAGGCACATACTCGTGCATACAGAACAACATCCCCCAACTACTAATTGGATATAAGCTTTCCTATACTTATAAATTAGGTCTATTGAATTTATAAAGGCCATTATTGATCCATGGCCGTAACCGGGTAAGATGCATTCTATTTAAAAAAGGAGGAGGTTCTAATTCGTCGGAATCTTATATTTTATTTTATGTGAAAAATTAATTTGGAAGGGTATACTGTCCTATTGGAACCATTGGAATTTTATCAAAATCTGTTCAGTAGTTTGTTTTATTCCTAGTTAAATTAGAATGTGGTTGTAAAATAAACAGTTGAAAACAACTGTTAAATATCTGTTTGAATAAGCTTTATAATAAAGAAAATATAATTTATGACGAGGTATAATAACATCATTATCTAAATATAAAAAATTAGGTAACAAAAAATGGTCGAATAACTGATCTTGATTGGGGGTGTTTTAGCCTATTAATCTGGCGATAACTACATAGATTTTTTTGTACATGTTCAAGCGATATGTATCATCGATTTTTAAGTTCAGCCAGGTATTTAAGAGCCCGACATATGCCAGGCAGCGTGGCGATACAAACGCGGATGGTCTAAACGCGTTGGCTACTTTGGATATTTACGTTTTTTAGGAATATTGAAGGGTTATTCGAAAAAGAAAAACATATGATGGCTGCCTTATCTGTAATGCAATAATTTTAAGGTTATCAAAAGTTTTAAGGTTAATTTTAATGTATTTGGTGAATAATGCTATATACCGAGTAAATTAGACGTGATTTGGAGGCAACTTTGCATTTTTTTTTCTATCGAGAAAATTTAACGCAATCGTGTTTTTGAGTCATATAGTTACCAGACTTAGTCCTGAACTTTGCTGCATTTTTTATTTCAACTTGAGTATTTAATTATTATTGATATAACAGTCAATCATGCAAAGCAGTGTGAGGTAGTACGGGCCCTTAAGCTATTCATTAGCAAAGTCGTGTTGGCGGGTTAGTAGTACACATTCTTCTGTCCTTTTTCTGTAACTGCTCCAACAGAGCATTGACTGGAGTGGAATCTATTGGAATTCAATTAAGTCGAAAGTTTTCGAGTAAACAAAAATATATCTCCTGACAAACGACTTTAAATTATTATGCTGTCGCTAACCAGATGATCTTATCAGAAATATTTGTGTTTAAATGCAAACGAATCTAATAAGAGAATCTTACTACATACTCGTACCTTATAAGAACCGTGCTTAAGTAAATCAATCCTAATAAGAATGTTAAATAATTCATGGGTGATGGAGATAGTATTTCGAAGTGAGGGTATTATGTAAGAATGCATTTATTACATATCAATCTTCTTTGCTTTGTACAAAGTCCTGTAATAAAGAAGATGGAAATGAACTTTAATCAATATTATTATTAACTTTAATCAATATTATTATAAGGTCTTATTATTAAAAAAATATTAGTCTTGATTCACTGTTTGTTTAAGTACGTCTGAAAGCATACTACCATACCATTTTCATTTACGCGTCAGGTTGATTGTTAATAAATCCTAACTATAATTATCAATAATGGGGCTAAATCTATAATTGATATTTTGGAGCTATAAATGTTACGGTATAAATTTGTGATATGTCAAGCATATTCTACCTTATCTACATGAAAGCCACAGAGCAAATGGTTCAAGTTTTCTCGCGACAGATTTTTCCAAGACAGTGGCAATTATCGCTGCGCCGACGCAACGGCCGGCGCGAAGAAAAGTCTTAGTGGTATAAATTAATATTTTTTGTAGAAAAGTGGCGCACCACAGTTCTCGTGGCCACCACGTGCGACGTGCGGCGCTGCTATCGCAAGCAAGCGCATTGCTAGTAGGAAAGTTGCTTATGACGTCGGAAAGTGTCACGTTGAACCATGGTGAACCGCGACCGATGTCTTCCGCGGTGGTTGGCCTACTCACCAAATTGTCATTCTATCAATCCGTCACCATGACTTTATCTTCACCATCTGACAGCTACACTCACACCGTTTAAAAATATGTCGTTGTCTTACCGTTCTTCGGCATTAACAATCATTCCAGCGTGATAGATCGTTTGTCAAAGTGAATCATTGCAAAATGTAAAAGATCATTAGTTTTTGCTTATTTTGATTGTCATCCTCATCATATTGATTATATAGTGCTATGTAATGTAATGTTGTTATGATTTTATATGTAACTACATAATGTTATTATCAAAAATGTATTGTTATATCTTGAGAATTCATTTCGTTTTAAAAATAATTGGACTAAATATTTTGTTACTAAAACTTAATAATATGACATTACACTAGTAGATAAGGATAACAAGCACACATACTTAATAGACATTACAATACCCGATACATACAACATTCAGACATCAATCGCAGAAAAAATAAGAAAATACACAGAACTACAGGGAGAAGTCAAAAGAATGTGGAAGATGAACGAAGTATCCATTATACCTCTAGTTATATCAACCACTGGGGTAATACCCAAAGATATATTTAGACGCCTTGAACAGATAGGTCTGCCGAAATTCACGTACGTAACTCTACAATAAGCCGCCATATTAAACACTTGTAGGATTGTTCGGAAATTCCTCCAACTCGACTCTGATAACTCATTAATCTATTCTATATATCTATATATATACATATAATAAAACAGTAAAAATATTTTGTCTGTACATTTAGAATTTTCGACTGAAATAGATAGAGGGACACTTGAAAAGTATAATAGAAAGCAAAAAAAAAATTTTTGAATTTTTTGTCTGTCTGTCTGTCTGTATGTATGATCACGATTATCTCCGAAAATACTGAACCGATTTACTTCAAACTTTCACCAATTGCTTTGTTTTAACCCAGCTAAACATTAAAAGTTTGTATTATCAAAATCGGCTCATTAAAAAAAAAGTTATCGTCATTTGAATGAACTCAACGCATGAGTTTGCCTGCAAATATATAGCATTAAAAATTAAAATAATAATGAAATTTGGTATGGAGGTAGTTTGAGACCCGGGTACATAGGACAAGGACATAGGGTACCTTTTATTCCGGGAAATTCTACTGTTCCTTAGGGATGGACACTATCGGCGGCGACGTAGCCGTAAAGGCAAACCTGACTTATATATCAACGCAACCGAAACTGCTGCGCCTAGAATGGAATTTGGTACACTTCTTTTAATGATGTAAGTGAGTGCTAAGAAAGGAGTTTTTATAAATTTAAATGGAATTTACTCATTTCTGGACTTAGAAGTACGAAAGTAGGTATATAAGTTATCGATTAAAATTAAAAAAGATGGGTTAAGATGAAATTTGCAATATTTCCCCCTTAAGGGATAATAAAATGGGTAAGGGTGGGTGGTATAAACTTTGTGTAAAAATTTTCTCATTTCTGGACTTAGAAGTCTCAAAGTAGGTATATAAGTTCTCGATTAAAATAAAAAAAACATCTGTGTAGGTGAACTAGACAAAATTCTCCCATGAACGAGTGAAATAGGGGGGTAAAGTTTGTACGGAAATTTTCTCATTTCTACACTTAGAAATATAAAAATAGGTATATAAGTTCTTGATTCCAAATAAAAAATATTTTTGTAGATGAAATTTGCAAAATTCCCCCCTTAATGGTTAAAATAGGGTGGGTGGGTGGTATAAATTTTGTATAGAAATTTTCCCATTTTTGGACTTATATATAAAAATAAGTATATAAGTTCTAGGTTAAAATTAAAAATATCTGTGTAGGTAAAATTGACGATATTTTCCCCTAAAGGGGTAAAATAGCGGGGTAAAGTTCGTATAGGAATTTTTTCATTTCTAAACTTAGAAGTATGAAAATAGGTAAATAAATTTACGATTACAATTGGAAAACATCTGTGTAGGTCAACTAGAAAAAAATCCCCAGAAGGGGGGTAAAGTTTGTATGGAATTTATCACATTTCTAGACCTAGAAGTATAAAATAGGTATATAAGTTCTTGATTTCAATTAAAAAAGACCTGTGAAATGGACAAAATTCCCCCCTTAAATAGCAAAATGGGAGGGGGTAAAGATTGTATGGAAATTGGAAATTTTATCATTTCTGGACTATGAGGTTAGAAAATAAATAGGTATGTAATTTCTCGATTACAATTAACAAAGATATATTTGGGTGAAATGGACAAAATTCACCCCTAAAAGGGGTAAAATGGGAGGGTAAAGTTTTTATGGAAATTTTCTCCTTTCTGGACTTAGAAGTATAAATTATATCCATACTTCCATACTAATACTAATATTATAAATGCGAAAGTAACTCTGACTGTCGTCTTTTTAAGCTTCAACCATTGAACTGATTTGGATGAAATTTGGTATGGAGGTAGTTTAAGGCCAGGGGAAGGACATAGGGTATGTTTAATTCCGAGAAATTCTACTATTCCCGAGGGATCGACACTAACGCGGGCGGAGCCGCGGGCAATAGCTAGTTATATAAATAATTTTATTGTGCCAGCACTTGGTGATCAGCCCGTGCAGTCACAAAATTACCAGGCCTAGCCTGAGCACGAAATGTGAAAAAAAAGAAAACATAATAATAATAATAATAAATCTTTATGAAATTAATAATAATATTCAAATCCCCTGAAAAGGGTGTAATAAAAACCATAAAAACATAATAATAATAATAATAAATCTTTATTAAATTTCTTAGGCGGTAACATATCACAATATAAACACACATTAATAGGTACAAACAAAGTTTTGCCTGAGCTAAGGTGAAAAACACCCTGTGTTTCAGGCTTTAATTGCTAGACATAAACTTACAAAATAAACAATTACAAAAGAAAAATAACGTTGTATACAAAGTAAAAAAATTAAATTTAAAAATATTTAAAGATAAATGTTCATAATACTCATGATAAAACTATTAATAAATCCTCTGTTTCTTCATACGACATATTGAGGGCTTCTTGCAGTATTCTTTTCGTCATACCGAAAGAACAAGGATAAAAACTAAGTTTTTTATTAAGCCTATTGCTTGGACGAAGCCTATTGTAAAGAAGGGGACCAAGGAATAAGAAAAATTTAGAAGAGAAGGTATGTATTATATTATTAATGCAAACAATATCTTTCCGTCTTTTATAAGTCATTTCGGTGCGGTATGGCAGTGCGGCGTGTTGCATAATTGCCTAACTGTTAGTACCTTACAGGATTTATAGAGAAGGTCAGTGGGAAAGTTGAGACTTTAAGGACGGCTCGCTGTGCCCTCTCAATGGTAAGCAGTGATGTTTTGGCCATACCTCCCCATTATTTTGTAATTTATGATATACACCAGAGTTGAGAGAACCCAAAAACACGATTGCAATTTAAATAATAGGCGGTATTCACATTGTTGATCCACATATTTAAGTAGGAAAAATAATGATTTCATTTAATGCAATAAGTTATTGCATTAAATGAAATCATCAAATGCTGGGCACGTTAAGTAGTCTTGAGAACCGTCAAAACTTTGCCAAATCATATTACAACATAAATGCTGTCGCAGCAAACTCGAAAAAAAAGCCATATGAGGGTTTACTGTCTCTCCAAGCCTTGCGCACACAGGCAACGCCCAAAGCCGAGGTCCGTCCCTCCTATGGGGGCCCTTTGGTGATGTTGTCTATAAAGGCTGAGGACACTCTGCCCTCGCCTCAAACGCCCGGTAAAGTAGCAAAAGCTCACTTGGAGCTAGCTACATCGTCAATTTAAAAAAAAGCCAACTTCGGGCTTCGGCATACCACATCTGACGTTGCAACTGGGATCACGCTCTGACGCTCTGGAAATTGCTTGGATCATTTTGCCTTACTGCACGACAGTGCCTTATTTTACTATTATATTTCTCATAAAAGTAAAAGAATAAAAAATCACAGCAGTCGTTTCGGAAAACAGTATTTCATTTTACGTAAAATTAATTAGAAACTGTTAGTCTTTTCCAATACTAATAGACCTCTCTTATTTATCTCAAAATTGTAAATAAGTAGGTTAGTTTTAAAAATAAGTTTGAGTATTATCCTTTGTTTGAACTGGTTTGTAAGATTTTCTGTCTTAATCGAAAGTTTCCTTCAATCAGATAAGCACTGACCAACATTTATTGAACTTAACTCTTGTTCATCATTTTAAACCGTCAAAATCCTGTTTAGTACATAGTTTCCTTGAAACCCGAAGGACTTTTTATAATGTCATGCAGTTTTTGAGAGGTTAAACTCAAATAAGGCGATTCTGTCTGTAGCTTCGTAGCTACGCACCCAGAGTCAGCCAGACAACCCATTACCAAGACAGAGATTAAGAGGCGAATTATATCTTTGTGCCCTTTACTGCTGAAACCATGGGAAGATGGGACCCAGAAGCTAAACCATTAGTGTCTGAGACTTCCAACAGTCAACGTAACTATTTATTCTTATTACTCTGCGCTGGGGACTGTTATGATGGTGCAAAGGGGTAGGTAATGTTGCTTTATTTCTGGGAACCCCTCGCAAAGACGTGGTGTAATCTGTTTTTGACTTGTAACTGTTATTAATTGTGTACGTATATATTTGGATTATGAACATGTAGATGATTTCATAAGATGTAAATAGTCCACCAAAATCTATTTAAAAGAAAGTTAATAGATTCAAGTGTTACTTTACGGAAGTCAAAGTAAATCTATTTTAAAGATGTAACTATGAATTCCTTTTCTTAATTTTAATTTTTCCTGTCGATAGCAAACCAGCTAATATAAATCCTTACAAGCTTCATGTCTTTAGTTTGATTAGATTCCGAAAAAAAAATAAAAAGTCTTGAGTATCATAGAAAAAAAGCTATTGTAGCTGAAGCCTTAGCTAGAGTCGACGGATGCGAGCGGCGCGAGCGTGACGCGAATCGTCGACCTCTTGGTTTTGTAACGTTCGGTGGCGAAATAGAGGTCATTGACAAGGCCTAGCTTGCAACAACATCATTCCATTTGATACGAAGCTTTTTGTCTTCCCCGCTCTATTCCAGTTGATTTTACCGCCGTACTTCAACAGGATGTTGTATAAAAAACGAGCTTTCGCACATCGCTCCATCTTAAATTTTTGTTCTTTCGAGTCAATGTCTACTATAGTTTTATGGTCAACTACATGCATAGTTTATGTTGGACAGATGGTCTATACTTAACACATGGGTGGGTTATTTTTTTTACAAATGTATTTTAAATTAAAGTCCTATTTTATGTGTCCCACGATAACCCAAAAAAGGAACGTAATGTGCTCAGGGTTTATAAATGTATGTAAGCACGAGTATGTTAATTGTTTCATCGTAAGTTGAAAATGCCTAAAAGATTTGTAGGTATGTGGTATCTTTACATAATCACAATTTTTTAAAAAATTTAGAATTATACTTTGAATAATAGATGCACCACAAAAATTCTATAACAAAAAAAGGATTAACCTTAGAACACGTGCATGTTATTGATACCATAACAACGGCTTATATAAAATCTTTTATTTAGTTTTAAACACTCATTATTTCCGGGAGAAATGAAATTATAAAAGGTAATGTAATCCATGTTTGCAAATAAAAGAAAGGATATGTCATAATTCGGTGAGATGTTTTGTGGATTTATTCGCGCGCTCTTCCGATCAAATAGATTTTTTGTCGATACGATGAACAATGGTCGTTGTGAGCTAGTCGTGATGTACGAGTTGGCAGAATGGGGGGCACATGGTCGGTGGGGAAGGAAAGGAGGTACGCACACAACGTCGCAACCAACGAAACGAAAATTTGTGAGGGCAACGACCGCCGGTGGCCGCGCAACCAAACGTCAGGTTGATTCACTTTTTATCTACGCTCACTCTGCAATGAATAATACACACATCTTATTTTAACACCAAAATGAGAACTCACTTTAAGGCAATTATCACGAAAGATAACCACATTACTGGACCTTCTATCATGTGACTTAGTTCATCATTGTGTAACTGAGGAGCTTGTTGAGGTTTTCTTTTTTCACTAACAAAATACAATATAATGATTTTATTTTTTTATATTAATGACTTACTTATTATTATTTGTTGAGAGCATAAGTGTTTTGTGCAAAAAAATAAGCAAATAAACAAGAATGCTATATTTTTATTCTATTATAACCAATAGACCCAATCTTTGAGTTATATTGGTATGTGTATACGAAACATTTTTGCTCATTATAAAATATAAAATGAACGTTAGAAATTCACTAAATATAAAAAATGTTCTAAACTATTAAGTTTTTCAGATGGTTTTAATTTTACAATCAACGTCACTGTAGTTGGCTTTAATAAGAAAACTGTTCAATTGTTCTGTTATTTTTTTTTTTCAATTTGAATTGGAAAAATTCTACGTTATTGATTCTCAAAGTGGAATTTCAGTGGACAAAAAGCCAAATGGACTACGGAATGTAAACGAGGTTCGGCTCACTCACATTAAATTAAGAAATAAGATATTCTTACACAATTCTACGCGGGCAGAGTTTGAACCAACGATCTTAGGTCTATGTACGACCTACGCTCTACCAATTGAGATACCGCGCTTCAAGCCTGGCCGTCGAAAATCTCCACCATCTCCTCTTAGCATCCCTAACACAACTACCATACTATTACAGGTGAGGTATTTGAATCAACTCTTTTTACAATGAAGTTGAAATCAACAAATAAGTAGGAAGTCACACAATTTGCAGAGCGTAGGTACCTAGATCGCTGGTTCAACCTTTGCCACGTGGATTGTTTTCACCACATGTTATTATTTATATATTGTTTATGTAGTATTTAATTTATTGCGCCGCTCTAATTCTATTTCTTTAAAATTGATCCTACTCTAAGGTTTATTGACTGAAAGAAATTGCGTATCGATAAGGCCGCCTTTGAACCTTTTATTTCCTTGCAGTTGTTTACATATTTTTTGATTTTACCCTTTTAATAATGGTGTAATAAAGAGTATATTCTGTCTTTTTTCTTACTTCTTATTTCTTAATTTCATCATCATCAACGCCTTTCACTACGCCTGAAGAGCGGCATAATCATGTTGTACGCGGGTGCATAAACGGCTAGCGGCGGGGCTGCACCCCGAATGTCATTGATTTGGCAGAAATCGCTGTAACGTACTTATGTAGCAAAATGCTGACTAAACATGGAAAGTAATCTATTAGACGTTTAAACTTTGGGAAATTGTGCCATGCTTAATATTTGACAGTTGCCATTATACCTTATGCTTCCGCCACCCACGTAAAACATTAATTAACATTTATAAATGAGGAAAGTAGACTTCATTCGTTCTTGTATGGGAAATCACCGTAATTTATATATTTTCAGAAGAAATAATGGCATTTTAGAACAGTTATATCTTGTCCCATAATTGATTTTTAAAATGTATTTCGTTAGAACCAGAACCTCATTATTTATAGGTATTCCTTATTCAGTACAGTTTTGTGACACACTACGAAAAGAAATTGCATCTTTAGGTAATATAATAACATAGAATTAAACATAATAATGCAAATTTGGTCTAGATTTTTTCCATGATCAAAGTACATATGTTACGGCTCATAGGCGAAGTGCGGATACACCTAGTTCTAGCCGGCTACAACTAGGTGCAGCCGGGCACATGCAGTTAGACTTAGGTGTATCCAACCTATCTTCGGTTAGAACTAACGTAACATATACATAATTATCATTTCAGCCATAAGAAGTCCACTGCTGGACAAAGGCCTCTCCCTAGGGTTCTTCGTTCCATGGGAGGATATTGTATTACTCACCACGCTTGGTAGGCGGGTTGGCGAGCGCAGTTTCTTTGGCTTCCTGTGCTTCCATTTGTTAAGTTGGGGATGGATAGAAATATGTTAGATTTGGGAAGGGAAGGGAATGAAGATATTAGAATACTAGATACTACTCACTCGGATGGATGGGGAAAAGCAAGTAGGTAGCAGCTCGGGGGGCCCGGCTCGTATCCTTGATACCATATCTTTATCATAGTCCACGAACGAGTCTCTTATCTTCTGTATCACCTGCCGCAGCCTATTGATACGGTCTATGGTGCCTTTTCAATAACCGGCTTGTACTGGAAGCTGGAAGCCATCGATCCTGTAGGCGAGACGTTTCGTGATCACACTAGAAAAAAAAATTTATAGAAGTGGCTCAGAGTCTTGATGGGTTTATAGTTCTTTAGTAAGGTTTTGTCGCTTTTTTTGAAATACAGACCACCCGTTTCAAGCCTTCTTTCGGACTTAAAACAACCCTACTATGTCTCATCGTAACCGACACATTTCCTTTTCAACTTTGACTTTCTCGTCAATCCCAAAATCCGCACAGTGAGGCTGTGCGGATTTTGGGTGTTACCAGGGTCAGTTGTCGTCGCGGGTCTTATCCTCAATGGGGCCGATTCAAAATCCCTGACCCTGGTAACACCCAAAATCCGCACAGTGAGGCTGTGCGGATTTTGGGTGTTACCAGGGTCAGTTGTCGTCGCGGGTCTTATCCTCAATGGGGCCGATTCAAAATCGGAAGCCCGTCTAACCTTTGGGTTATTTTGCACTTACCCCATGCCTCACGCACACAGTGATTTTCGAAGAAGGACTGAATGAGCTTCAGAATATCGCCCAGTGCGTAGTGCCTGTAGTCCTTTAGCTGATCCTAATAGGTCCAAACCCTTACCAACCAACGAGTAACAATGACAAAAAATGTGTCTTATTGACTCCTCCGGCCAGGCAGTTGAGTTTGACACTCCTGACCATTATACTACAAATAAAATATACTTATATTACAAATCCTCTACCGACAAGAACACAGTTCTTAAATTATAGATAGATATATTACAAATGCGAAAATAACTCAGCTTTTCTGTTCCCTTTTCACACTTTAACCTTTGAACTGATCGTCATAAAATATTGCTGTGAGCTATTAAAGAGTACATGTCATGCTACAAAAAAGGTCTGCTGTATTGTTCTTGACGTATCTACTAGCGAGCGTTATGACGAGCGAACGCTAGTACATTTTTAAATAACAAATAATTAATTTTTATTTTTAGGCTTTGTATGAAACGAGGCCTTATTGGATATCTTGACAAAACACACAGATAGATTTTTGTTCTCAACTTAAGTTCCTGACAGATGTATGATGTGCAAGCATAAGCTAAAAATATTTTTTAACGGTTATATTAAGTACATAAAATATTAGTGTTTTAAAAAAAAGCCAAATGGATGTAAAGTATGTAAATGCTTGTTGATTTTTTTATCGTCCGAAGTGTGTAGGCAGGTGGATCGATATATTTTGCAATATCACCTGTACAAATATAAGATTGTAATGAATATTTATATTTGTGATGTGAGCCGGAGAGCATGAGGTTTTACTTTTATCGAGCATGCTAGCGGGGTCGTCGACCGCGGCCGTTTGGCGGGAATCCACGAGTTCGCCAGCATTCGCCGCCACGTGACTGCTGTGCTTCGTGGTGACTCTATCTTAGATCAGCTACCATTTGCTTTTTACATTATTTTATATAAAGCAGTATCACATATTTAAACACACTTTATGGAGAATTCTTCTTGCAGACTGCAAGTTGAAATTCCACGTATATTGAGGCTAAAAAGGATGGAATTAAAAAGGGGAATCAGAAATAGTGATAAAACCCATTCAGTAAAAACATGTTTTGTTATTATCTTTAGTTAAGTACAAGTATTATTCAAATGTAGGAACTAATTTTCTCTAACAAAGCTAACTATAAATTCACATACATAAATTATGTACATCCTACCTATATTAGTTGAAAAAGACATTGTATAATACTTACTTAAATAAGAAAAGCCGTAAAGCCGTGAAAATAAGGAAGCCGTGTGGTATCCGGCAGAGTAGAATAGGACCACTCCAAGTCTTCCCGTGGATGTCGTAGAAGGCGACTTAGGAAATACAAGCTAAACAAAGCTTATAAACATCTAAGACACCTCTCCAACCCGTCTGGCCAGCGTGGAGAGTGTAGGCCAAGTCCTCTGGCTGCTCTGGCCAAGTATGGCCCTAGTAGTACAGAGAGGGTCGTGCTCCTGTAGTGGAGACTAAAAAGGACCTGATGATGATGATGAAATAAGAAAACTAAAGTCTGCCTAGTATAATTACCAAGGTGTGCAGTACGTTTATTCATATATTTTTTTGTGATCGTAAATACCTACATACTTTTTCAAATATGTTTTTTGCTATCTCTCTCAATTTACAAAACAATCAAGATGCTTACAAAAATAACTGTTAATAATTGTTTTACCGAAATTTGTTTACTTCTGCATGTAAGAAATATCTTTTATTTTTACCTCAAAAAAGTGCAAAGATTAATTGATGTAGAATGACTTTCACATTTATTCGAACCAAAACTTTATATTTACATAGACGGATTCATTAAAAAAATGAAGTAATCGTACATCTAATGGCTCTGTTAACCTATTATAACTGTGCTGGATAATTTTATGTGGTGGCACGGAAGCCTCGCTGTTCAAACAACATAATTAAATAAATCAAATCCAACACAAAAGCGTGAGAGTGAATGTATAAGAACAAGACTTTTCGAGGTAAAATTGAGAGCGTATTTGAAAGAACGACTGGATAGTCGTTCTGTGTATCTACAATCTACAATAATATCTATTTTATTAGACGATTTCTTTCTTAAAGGGAGTTCCACCTTATGTTAAAAATAAGGAGCACATAATAATAGGTCTTGATATAAAAGGAAATAAAAAAAATATAACAATCAAATCAGAAAAATATAACAACTTTTTTATGTTTTGTTTACTACTATTCATTTATTTTAGTGAGGGGTATTTTTAGGATTTTACGTGCTTTAGTGTAAAAAGAAATAAAACAAGAAGTTTTTGTCGAAAGATGTCCCTAAGAATAATCTCAAAAATTTATTGAATTCATTATCATAGTTTGTTGTCTAAGCATGTGTGCTTAATTTACTACCGATCAATTCTCAAAAAACAGAAGTAGGTACCTTTAAGATCATCGAAGATCTAAGAGTAACAAACAGATGATTACGCGTAATAATATTGTACAAAAACCTTTTTGCTCTGTCGCACCGTAGTAATAGGCTTGAACTATGCGAGTTGAAATATTTTTTGTTTAGCTTACCCACCAAGCGTAGAGCTAGAGAGTACACAGGGCCATTCGTGATGCGTAACATTATAACTCAAAATAATCTTTAGTTTGAACCAACAAAGTCTGTATGTTCGACACACTGTTACGGTAGATGGTAGTAGTGAATCCGCGCACAGCGTTCGTTGTTCTTTTGTAGCGTCACTCTGGCTGGGCACGTTGATGTCGTTTGTATGAGTCGATCTTATAAATATTCTGTTGTCGATTGTTTTTACTTAGCGTAATAATAAATCTCAGGGATTTAGATTCGTTTGTATTTTTTGTAATTCGGAATAAATGTTGAAGAATAAATAGAGTGTGAAGTATGCTCATACATACATAGTATTACGTCATTTTTCCTTGCGGTGTAGACAGAGCCCAGGTCTATAAGACTTTATAGCAGCATTTAACATGTTGGAAGGCTTGTAGGTTGAAAACGGAATCGCAATAACGATGGGTTGATAGCCGCCTACTAATATGATTCCTCACATTTTTGCCCATTCCCTCGATCGGATTATCCGCGCGGGAAAAGAAGCAGCTGGCACATTCTACGTTTATACCCTTCTTCTAGACTAGCAAGGGAGAGCCCAGAATACATGGTTTCACAGTTAAACAAATTCTATATCAGTTTTTCTGTCACTATAAATTTGATAACTTAACAAATATTATAATAAATAAGCAAAATTCAATTTTTTATATATCTTTATTATGCTTTCAAACTTTAACTTGTGAAACCATCATCTTGAATTTTAACAATTACATTTTCAGTGAAAAACAAAGAAAGAAAAATATATCTTTAAAAATTAATTTTTACATAATAGTTAAAAAGCAAGTTATTACTATACTTCTTAAAAACGAGACTCATATTATTGAGAAAAACGTACATGTAGAAGTAAATTTTTTTGGATGTTTATGAATGTACACGTTTGATTTTTGTGGTTTTAAAAAATATGTAAACATAAGGGATGGTGATTTTTTTGTTAATTTTCATTACAGTCATAAAATGGTAATAGTAAATTAGGGTCCTTTCCAGCAGATTTTCTGTACAATTTTAATTAACATGGAGTTTTATTTGTTTTGTAATTATAAACCAGCAATAAGATCCGAAAAATGGATATTGTTTCGCCAAGGAGAATTTTTATCACAATACAAACATATGTATACATATTGTACTCAGTCTATGCGGGATCATCCTTTTTTAACTAACGTAAATCTTTTGTGAAAAGTGTGTGTTTTATAATATTATGTGACTAGAAGTAATGCTAGTAACTTTATAGTGCTGACTTGCTATTTCCATACCATAACATTTGAGATTCTAAACTGCAGTAATCTCTAAATAGAGGTGAAAAAATCTCACGCGGGCAGGGCCGTACTGGCAATTTTACGTTTTTTTTACCGGCAATGGTGCTACTGAGCCAGACAGATCATCATAAAAATGTAGGAAGCCATACAATAGATATTAAGGGGTTTTAAGCATTTACAATGCTGCAATCGTGAGAATCCGTATACCATCCCGAGTGACATAGTCTCAAGTATTTGGAAGGGTGTTACAGTTTGCAATGCAAAGAAGTTTAGTTTTAACTAGTGGTAACCGGTATTTCCTACAAACATTGTGCGAAATATTCGCTGTCTCGCTCGTTCTCTAATGGCTGTCGTAGATTGTAGAAGTGCTATTGGATAAAATAAATTCTAATAAAAAAGCGTTTCTTTAGATCCTAACAATTAGTAGTGTTATTCATAAACTCATCAATGTTAGTATGGATATAGACAAGCATGACGTTGAATGCAGCAGCGGTCGATGGCGCTCCAGCGCAGACTCCGAGTTTCCGCATTCGCGAGCGAGCGCGATGCGATCGCCGCGTGCAGCCTGCATGCACTCGTAACATTTCCGCACACAAACGCCTGAGAGCAGCGGTGCACAACCATGTGGTTGTCAACGAGTAGATACATTTTGTAAAAAAAAATATATGTTAAGTATATTTAAAATAAAATTTTACAATTATTTTCATGTAAAAGAAAGTGTCTTTTATTTATCAATATTTAAACTTTATGCTTCTTTGTTTCTCCTCTCCTCTTCTCCTCTCCAACCCTTCTGGCCAGCGTGGAGAGTGTAGGCCAAATCCTCTGTCTGCTCTGGCCAAGTATGGCTCCGGAAGTACAGAGAGAGTCGTGCTCCTGCAGTGGAGATGAAACAGACCTGATGATGATGATGATGCTTCTTTGTTTACTATTGAACTATGCGTTTTATCTACAATGATTTACTATGATAATAAAAGTACGATTTAAATTATAGCAATATTGGCGTCATTTAATTGGTTTTTCCTGAACAAATGTTTTATGGGTATATCTTCAAGTTTAATGTTGTCTGAATTTGAAACGCCTGTATTTTCACTTTATTAAACTTTCCTTTAATTAATAATAGGAGCTTCTTCAACCTGCTGCCGAGAATTTTAGTTCTATGGGTTGTTGATTGAATGCGAAATATAAAGATATATATAATTGATTAATTAACGCTATTAGTCACTTTAGATAGTCGGTGATGTTAAGTAAGACATTAAAAGATGCTGTTAGACGAGTTTATGTTTGCTGTTGCTGCTGTTGAGTTTTTAGCATATTTTTTTTTTGGTATGATTTAATAAGGCTAGCAGATAAAATAGATATCATATTAGATCTATCGGCAAAAGGTAGTCGTTAAATAATACAAAAATAATTCCATAATAAATCACATAATAATCAGCGGTATATGGTATCAAGAGTGAAATAAATATTATTGTATTTAATTTATTTTGTAGGTGTGTCCTGATACAAACAAATACTCTTTTCTCTTTTTCATATTTGTATAACTATAGATTAAAGGAGTCAACATAATAAGAAACGTGAGAAATATTGTACGTTGGTACGGAACACTTCGTGTGCGAACCCAGTAGCACTTTGTCGGTTTTTATTTGAATTTGTCAGGTAATTTATAGCAATCTCAAATATCAAAACAACATGAGTCTTTACTACTAATTATGAAATATGCCAAAAATAATTGTATGAAAATATGATGGCGGTTAACAAACACACTGAGTCATCTCACTGTAATAATGAGCAACATAGTACACAGGTGGAAATTACAATGTCATCTGAAATTGCTCAAGAACTTGATACAAGTACAAAATGCGACTTGCAAATGAAGATAGGTACTATTGATAACAGTATTAATAAGAAATTTTCCTCTAACAAATTATTAGTTTATTCAGACGAGCTGGGTCAAGGCTTTAGTAGTATTTTTTCGAAATGTATAAATCATGATTGTACTGTACTAAACACATGTACACCCGGGGTATCTTTTTCAAATTTAATTGATAGCATTGACAGTAGTAATATAGATGAAAACACAACAATATTAATATTGTTTGGTGACAGTTCCTCTGTTACAAAAAGGAACATAAAGCAAAGTATTGACATTTTAAATAATTTGAATTTAAAAACTAGGTGTAAGTTTATGATAAGTGCTTTTCCGTATTCGGAATCACTTGATAAAGACAGAAATATACACATACATAATTTAAATGTACATATGTACAACATGGCCCGTTGTCATGGCGATTTTATTTTCTATTTAGATTTTAATAAGTTTATATCTAGGTTTAAGTTGACACAAGATACTATGTATCTTCCATTACATTTTAAGCGAAAAATAGCTTCACTTGTAGCTTTTAATTTACTTAGTCCTGTAAAAAGTAGTAAAACTGCTATGTCTTTTGACATAGGTAAATTTAATAGTAACGTTCAAGGTAGTATTATACCTGTAATATATTACTCTCACTCTGATTTAAACTGAGTGATAAGACAACAGTCAAGGCCAGAGAATTAAATATCATTCACCAGAACATTCAAGGCTTGACTAGCAAATTATTACAATTAGAATTATTCATAAATCATATAGATTTACATGTAGTATGCCTTACTGAACATTTTCTACAGCCCCATCAGCAACAATTTAACATAGATAATTATTCAGTGGCAAGCTCATATACCAGAAAGACTAAAGAGAAAGGAGGCAGTTTAATTTTAACGCGAAACAATGTCAAATGTAGAGAACGCAAAGATATCGTCAGTCTTTCGGTAGAATGTAATGTTGAATTGCCATGTATTGAACTTGAGGAATCTATTATAGTATGCGTATGGTCTGTATACGCATACTATAATAGATTCCTCAAGATCCCTAAGTGAAATTATAATACTTTGGAATTAGTAATTGAAGATATTTTGAGGAAACTATCCTGTAGTCCCAAAAATATCATAGTGTGCGGTGACTTTAATGTTGATTTATTAGTAACTACAACTGAAAGTGTTGGCTTGTTGAATGTATTTAAGTCGTTTAATTTATTTAATTTATTTTTAGAACCAACTAGAGTTAATGGTGATTCTGCAACATGTATAGATAATATTTTCTGCAATTGTAGTGCTCTTGATAAATACATAATTAAAAATCTCACTTCTGATCATTTTGGTCAGTTTGTCAAATTAGTAAATCAAGTAGAGGTAGACTTACCAAAGATAACGTATAGACCTATAACCAAAGGCAAAATCAAGGTATTCAAGGAAAATATATCAGAAAAAATGCCCCTAATCGAAGAAACGAGAGATGATCCGGATGCCCTTTACAATAAAATGTTTAATGTCATAGAAACTGAATTCAATAATGCCTTCCAAGTTAAAACTTGTACCAGACGTAATCGTAAAAAATTTAGTGAATGGGCTACTACAGGTATCTACATCAGTAGAAATAGGATATACGAATTACTGGCTATGAAGGCATATAACCAGGATCCTGAATTTATTAATTATGTTAGAAATTATTCAAAAGTTTTTAAAAAGGTATGTATGCATGCCAAATCATTATATACTAGAAATTCAATCTTAAATTCTCAAGATAAAATAAAGACAACATGGAAAATTATTAACACAGAAACTGGTAAGAATAAACAGCGTGACAATAAAGTAGAATTAAAAATAAATAATAATGTTCTCAGCAGTAAGGCAGACGTTGCCCAATATTTTGAGGACTTTTTCACTAACATTCCCATAAACACCACTGCCTCCTTATGTTCATCGACAGATGAATCTAAAAAATTATTAACAAGTTGTATACCCGATTGTAAAAATAATTTAATATTTCAACATGTGACTCCGCTCACAATCATTGATACATTTAAAAGCTTAAATAATAAAAAAAACTGGAGATTTGTGGGACATCTCGGTATCCGTCATAAGTAATATTATTAATGTAATAGCACCTTACTTAGCTTCTATTTTTAATAAATGTTTAGATACCGGTACTTTTCCAGCCTTGATGAAGATGAGTAAAGTTATACCATTATATAAATCAGGGGATAAAAGTAATCCCACAAACTACCGGCCTATTTCCATTCTACCAGTTCTCAGTAAAATATTTGAAAAATTTATTTTCAATCAATTATTGTCTTTTTTTAATAAAAATGATCATTTTCATAGTGAACAGTATGGATTTACTAAGGGTCGGTTAACAACTGACGCGGGTGTAGCTCTTTTAAAACATATCTATGAAGCTTGGGAGGGAAAACAGAATGCTATTGGTGCTTTTTGTGATCTTTCTAAAGCATTTGACTGCGTAGATCACAATACCCTTATATCCAAGCTGAAACACTATGGAATCAAAGGTAAATCTCTCGACTTAATCAAATCGTACTTGAGTAGCCGAATTCAAAAAGTTAGTTTTGATGGGGTTCAATCTTCCGGATCATGTATTAGAATGGGTGTACCTCAGGGCTCTATCCTAGGGCCTCTTCTGTTCCTTATATACATTAATGATTTACCGTACTATATTAACACATGCAAGGCTGTACTATTTGCCGATGATACATCTCTCATCTTCCGAGTAGATAGGAATACTGACTTTTCTGACGAGGTTAATAGTACATTAGCTCAAGTGTTGGACTGGTTTACTGCGAACAATCTTTTGTTGAACGCTAGTAAAACTAAATGTATTAAATTTTGCTTACCAAATGTTGCAAAAGTTTCAACAAGTATAGTCGTCAATAATGAAACAGTAGGATTGGTAGACAAAGCAACTTTTCTTGGAATAACTGTTGATGCTGGGCTTCAATGGGGTGCCCATATTGAAAAATTGGCAGGGAAACTTAGCTCTGCGGCTTACGCGGTTAGGAGGATAAGACAACTAACTGATGTTGATACTGCGCGTTTGGTATATTTTAGTTACTTTCATAGTCTTATGTCGTATGGAATATTACTATGGGGAAACGCTGCAGATGTAAATACCATATTTGTTCTACAGAAACGCGCTATTAGATCAATATATAAATTAGGCGCCAGAGAATCTCTTAGAGAGTTATTCAAAAATATTAATATTCTGACACTCCCTTCACAGTATATCTTTTCTAATATTATGTTTGTGCGCTATAACATTCATTTATATAAAAAAACTTTGATATACATAGCAGAAACACTAGAAATAAAAATAAATTATTTACACCAGCATTGCGATTGCAGAAAACTATGGATTCTTTTTTGGGTCTTGGAGTACGCTTCTATAATAGAATTCCCGCAGAAATATTAGGTCTGCCATTAATTCAATTTAAAACGGCTGTAAAAAATCAGTTACTTAAAAGGGCTTATTATTGTATAAAAGATTATTTATTCGATAAAAATGCTTGGTAATAATTTAAATGTATATTTTAATGTACTTAAATTTAATTTTTGTAAAATATATTGTTATATTCGAGCCCTTCAGGCACATAGAGACCAAGACTGGACTGAGTTTCTTTCGGCGTATTCTTCTCAGCAGTGGTCATTCCGAAACGCTAGTAGTTTTTCGATTTTACAAACATAAAAGAAAGAAAAATAAACAACAGAAACATATGACGTTCAAAAAGCGATACATGTATCCTACTTTGAATAAAAATTATTCATTTTCATTTTCATTTTCAAATACCCATTAATGTGGTAACGCTACAGCTGATAAGGTAAATTCGTTTATGTAGTAAAACTGAAGATAAAGATTCTTTATTGATAAGGTAAAGCCTATGGTTGGCGAGGTCTGTCGCATCGACTAGCGGTTTGCAAGGTTCAGGTTCACGCGGGTTCATTGCCATAGTTTTGTAACCCTTGTGTAACTCGCTCTCAACGGCCCTTCGCCTCTCCACCTCTCACTGGACTCATTACTGCACTCGCATTATTTATATTTTAAATATCGGAAGTGCGCATATGACGTGGCACTATGCGATGACGACAGCCTTAAAATGAATCATAGCAAGCAATAATTTGGATATTATATCATTTGGACTCGATTGACTTCGTATTTTAAGAGGTTGCATTGACACGCAACACAGGCTTGTAAATTAAAAACAAGTAAAACTTTTATATAAAATGCTTATTTATTCGTACTGTGTTTTTGTGTAGTTGGTATGTACGTTTTGTTGTTAGAAGACTACCTAAAAAGAACAATGTTTTCAGAGTTAATATATTTATGTGTGTATGTGACGTTTTTATATTCTAAATTTCTAAATAAATAGGAAGTGTCGGCAATCCTACGATAAGACTTAGGTAGGTAGGGTATGGTTAAAATCCTTGATATCATCCTGATTAACATTCGTTTTTAACTTTTAGCTAGTTATTCGTATTTTTGCACGACTGCTGATAAAAGGAGTGTTTTAGTTTTAGAGTTCGTGTATGTATGTAATGTATTAAGTATGTATGTGTGTGAGTTTGTATATTCCACCAAAACCGCTGAATACGGTTAAACTGATTTGGACAAGATCTATGTCACTCGGGGTAAGGCAAGGATTCTAAGGTTACCTATATTTGTGTTATTATTTTTATGCTAATATTTTATCAAAAACTTGTGTGGTAATTAAGCCTACTAAACAAAAAAAGTTGTACTATGATTACCTATTGTTTATTGTGAAATTACTTCATTTCTCATTTTATATTAGCAATTCCCTACTAAGAGTACTAGTTTCATTAGATGATGATAATGATATTCACATATAAGATTTTCTTAGAAAATATACAGATTTTTTTTTTATATTATGGAGTAAATTTTTATGTTTTCTCCCAAAACAGTATGCAAGGAAGACAAAAATATATAATATCTTCTTATCAATAAACTAACGAAGATGTCATGAAACAAACTGAATCAGTGTCGTCATGAAGCAGTGTGTGATAGCACCTCCTAGGCGTTGCTGGCGTTTATTGATTGTTCTGTTTTGAGTGCGACACCATAATAGATTGTTTGTTCCGAGCTCCGGTGGAATAACCGTAGTGGGATTACGGTTAATTTCCTATAACATACTTGCTATGACTTTTTCTGTCAACACCGACATAGTTAAATGTTACTTATATGTGAACTTTTTTACTAAAATGACTGATCAAGGGTATTACTTTGCGATAAAGTAATATTTATTAGTGAATACTTATCCTCAAATTTTCCATTTTGTTCGCTTACTCATGAAAGTAAGACATTCTTTAAGTTAAGCATATTACTTTCCAAACAGTAATTTGTTTCCTGGGAAGACTCATACACATTATTTACTAATTTATTCGTAGAATATGTATCTCAATTATTGATTATAGATAGAGATATTGAGTACAAATAATTTTTAAATTACTTAGTCGATGAACACGAGGAGGTACATAGATATAAGCAGATAGATATAAGCACATAATGTAATGTACATGCGGAATGTTTAATTGAGCAGTCGCGTAGGCTGCGGTTCCGCGTCTAGCGGCCGTTCACCCCGCAGCCTTTCGAGAGTATCGAACCAAACGATTACGTCAGCGCGAGCTCGAGCCTCCCGCCCGCGCCTTTTCGCGCCCGCCTAGTGTGTGCTGTGCCATCTCGAACGCCGTGGAATATTCCTATGGTTATTTACAAAAGATATGAAAATGCTACTCTATGTTTTAAATATATGTTATAAGTAAACAAATCTTGGTTTTAGCATTTGGAGCAAATAAAAAAGCTGTGTTTTAAATATCTTATTTTACACCACATGTCCTTACTTATTACTTGTTACACCTTATTCGTTATGGCTGCATCATTTACACCAATTTGAGTAGAATTATATAAACTTGTAAAGGCGGGATTTCAATGTCTTCTATTTAGAAAAATAATTAATCATTTCTTGGCTGCGCCTTAACGTGAGGGTAGAATAGTCTTCCGTAAAAGCGAAGCGTAGCGAAAACATAATTATATATATTTTAAACTAGTAGTGTAATGCTTAGCCTAAAAAGTTACTTGTAAAAAGTTTTTTTAAACTCTTTTGGTTCTATCAAACAAAAAATAGAAAATTAGGTTTGAGATCAAGCAACGTGAAGCAGTTTATTATCAAAAAATTAGAGCTCGTAGCACGTACGTTCTACGACGTAGTCGCAATAGAAAGTATTGGACACATTTTTTGGGCACAAAGTTTGGAATAAGACTTTCGTTGGTTACGCTCACTCGGCAAAGTAAACAGCATCGGGCAGGCAGCAGTCATCGACCGCGCTGCAAGGCCATTCGCTTACACAACTTGCCACAAAATTTTATGGACTTTTATCACCACGCGGCTCTCCCGATCATTGCGTAATTACATATCAGTATATTGGAATTATGCATTATTGGTGACAATGCAAGTTTCTGTTTATTATTAACACAAAGTAATATCAATTTTAATAAATAAAAATGACATCTCTGCCCGTCTTCCATATATTGCATCTTGATGTTATATTTTTTTTTATTAACGCAAATGTAGCTATACTAATATTATAAAGAGAAAAGATTTAATTGTTTGTATGTTTGTTTGCATCGAATTGAAACTACTGGACCGATTTGCAAAATTCTTTCTCCATTAGAATCCTACATTATCCCTTATGAACATAGGCTATTTAAATATCTTCCCGTGCGAAGCCGGGACGGGCCGCTAGTACTCGTATATCATAATTTTCTGCCTATATATATTGTCAATTAATTACAAGAACTTCATTGAAACGCACTCAAAGAAACTTTATAGAATAACACAAGGATTTCCCGTAACCAAAAAAGGTTGCTTAGTTAAACTTCAAACATTTATTGCAAGGTATGCCATGCGAACGAAATCACAGATTTGCGTGTGAGTAATGTCTTTGTTTTGAAGGAAGGCTTTATAGTAAGTGAGCGTTCAGCGTTCTCAATCCGGTGAACTCGAGCGATCGGCCGTGGCTGCGCTGCGGCCAACAAAAGTACTTTCGGGCTGTAACGGGACTCGGCGGAGAAATGCTCTACGAAATCGAAACACGCGGTACCGTTAGGGCGAGGGCCGACGCCACAGCCCGCGGGATAATCGCGGGTAAATCACGCCGCACCCGCCGAGCCTGGCGCACCGTTACTGACGTGATTACACCTTTTACTGGCCGATTTACCACAATTTTTCCTCTAAACAACAGTTTTCACATATTGCATAGCTTGGTCAAGGTATAGATAAAAGTGTAAGTTTAAATATAAATGTTAGTTTAAACCTACGAATAAGTAATTACTTATCCGTAGGGTTAAACAAATAAACAGTAGTCCTACTTTTAAATTTGATGCAAGGAAACGTGACTTTATTGGTCTACTTTATGATTGTTTTGTTTGCACCTATACAACCGCTAACAATTTGCAGGTAATAATGGTTAATTAAAGATCTCATAGATATGGAATGAATGCAGGTGATATTTGTTCAATTTTTTATTTCGTTAGGGTTAAAAATTGACATAATAGTATAAGTATAAGATATTTATATAAATGTACACCCACACGGTAAACGTCTTTGGTTCTGGCATCCTTAGACTCTGTGTACCCCACACAGAGTCTAAGGATGCCAGAACCAGAAAAGGGATAAAGACGTGATAATATATATGTATGTATGTGTGTATTAAATTAAAGTTCGCAGCAAACTACTAGTATTCTACAAGCTAATAAATGTTGTTTTTGAATTTAATAGACCAAATTAAATCCATATTTTTAGTAAGTAAATGTTTTGGAAGTATTAAATATTTTATGATTTAAAATAAATTTCAAATTTAGGTTGCATAAATATAGATTTTAATATAAATGAATTTACAAAACATATCATTATTTATATTTACAAAAAATCAAAGCAAGAATCGCGTATGGTATTAGAGAAAAAATAAAAACTTCGTCATCATTATCATTATTTTAGCCGTAAGAAGTCCACTGTTGGACAAATGCCTATACTGAATGAGAATACTGCCATACACCACGCTTGGCAGACGAGTTTTTATGACTTCTTGTTGTAGAGACGCTGCTGCCCATCTAAAGTATTTTTAACCTGGCTATCCTTCCGGATAGAATTTTTTTGCACTTCGAAGGGAATGAAGGTATTGAGATATTGCGCTCTCGGGGAGCAGTACGGAAGGCAGGGCGCGCGTATGCAATGCCATATCTGCAACCACAGACCAAGCTGTTGAGGACTAGAAAAAAAAGTTTGAGTTGTAGCAAGGTTTTAGAGGTCTAGTAACGCCATCTAGTAACTTTATGTAGTAATAAATCGTAGACGATAATGTGGTGTATTAAAAAGTGACTTGAATTTTGGATTCAAATTAAAAGAATAAAGTAAGACTTATTATTATAACTACAAACTAATATTCATAACAAATTATTATACGAATAATAATAATACTTAATAGCACCAACTGTGTTATTGTATGACTGATTATTATACTAATCACTTTTTCAATATTTATTTGCCCCTATATGTACTTACTTTTTACAGAAAGTAACTTAAAGTTAGCAATAACTGTACTTAAATAAAAAGGCATAAAATCATACAATTTATATAAGTTTCTGGTTTAATTATAATACCTTGGTGGTTGCTAAATATTATTATCAATATTTGTATCATATAAAATTTGTATCAAGTGCGTAGAGCTTTGGTAGCGCCACCTATCGATATTATGTAGACATTTACCATAGGCGGTAGACCCAGCTACGCGGTTCAGTTGCTTGCGGTCTGCTTGTGGGTTCTCCGTGGTGTTATGGAGTAGCTTTCACGTCGTTTCATCAATATAGTTATAGATGTTATGCATAGATGTCTCTTTTGCTAGGCGATGGTTTTATTCTTGTATTCACAATGACGATGTTGTTGGAATCATGTTTTTGTGATTATTATAAAAACTTTAATTTATTAAATTTACCTAAGATTTTATTAACGGTTGCCACCAGTGAAATACTTATGTCGTTCGCTGACACTGAACCAAGGACGTTATAGTAGAAGGACTGAGCTCTCATAGTAATAATTGGAGCAGAAAGCAAAGACAAACTTCGGAATTCTATCTCGCTCTAAAGTAGGGTGACCAACTATAGAATAGATTTCTCGGACATGAAGTACTTAGGTAGGTACCACAGAAATATATCAGGATAGAACGGCTAAGTGGGTGGTATACGCGTTTCTCAATCTTGTACGATCGTACGAGATTCGTTAAACGTTCATTCAGTCAGCGCGCACGTCCCAACTTGAACATATGCTTTATTAAGCGGTATTTAATTATAAAAACAAAAGTATGAAAGTAAATAGGTCGAAACAAGGTATTTTTTTCATGGATCAATACTTTTTTTTAACTAAAATCGTGATTAACTACAAAAAAAGATAAAATAAAAGACTTATCACGATTTTCAATATAAAACGACAATAGAACTAATTCACATCCAATACGCGTTCTAAAAATATTTTATAAATCTCTATCTATTCTAATCTATTTAATAAATCCAAGGAGAACGCGCAATGTAAATTCAATTGTGTGATAGCAACACGAAAGCTGCATTAGCATTGCGTTGTTGCACTCGAACTGATATTATCGATAATATTTAATAGTTAACATTATTATCTCAGATTTTTTAGGTTAGACTAGCTCCGTGGCGCAGCGGTCAACACGCCTGCCTGCGACACGGAGTGACCGGGTTCGATCCCCGGCCAGGTCAAGATGGAAAATGATCTTTTTCAGATTGGCCTGGGTCTTGGATGTTCTATATATGTATTTGTTATAAAATATAGTATCGTTGAGTTAGTATTCCATAACTCAAGTCTCGAACTTACTTAAGAGCTAGCTCAATAATAAATAAATAAATATATACGGACAGATCACAATCTGTGTGATTTGTCCGTATATATTTATTTATTTATTTAATAGTTAACATTATTATCTCAGATTTTTTAAGTTGCTCCCATGTGTTGATTAAAATATTTATCAGTAACTAGGAATGCATGTTACGAAAAGAATTCGAACTTTGGCATACAAAAAGTTAAAATACATCAAAAGTCGCGTTTTGATGTACATGAATGAAAGGAAAGCCAATCGATAAATACAAATGACTGTTTATCGAAATGACGCGATTTATTTCTGTGGATGTCACATTACTATTTCGCTCATCATCATCATAATTTCGAGTAGGTGTCACGGTCAATCGACCATGCCCACCCTGGTGTCAGAGTTCTTCGAAACCGCCTCTCAGCCTCTGACGTGGTTCCTTTAACGACTACCAGATGGCAGCCGGAACCAACGACTTAACGTGCCTTCTGAAGCACGGAATCATCTTTATTATTAGACAATCCGGTGATTCAAGCCTGCAATGTCCTAACCAAACTAGAAATAACTAAACAAAGTATGCTTCCCGTAGGAATCCAACCCATGACCTCCGGGTCTACAGGCAAACGCCTTAACCACTGGACTACGAAGGCAGTTACTACACACTTAAGAGTAATGACGTAATGGTGGTGGCGTAGTTTATGCAAAAACTGACAAACGCGTTCCCTTTGCAAAGTCCACGCGTAGCCATTCTATCCTGATATATTTCTGTGGTAGGTACCTATGTCGGTGTCATTGATAAGACCCTATGCTATGATCATTTATTGACAAATAGCAACTGTAGAAGGGAAAAGCAACAGTAGAGATGTTCGTAGTACGCCTTTGAAACTTTATTCTATAACTAGCTGTTACCTACGGCTCCACCAGCATTAATGTCGATCCCTCAGGAACAGTCGAATTTCCCGGAATGAAAGGTAACCTGTGTTCTTCCTCGGGCCCCAAACTACTTCCATATCAAATTTCATCCAAATCGGTTCTATGGTTGAAGCGTGAAAATGCGAAAGACAGACAGACAGAGTTCACCTAGACAGATCTTTTTTTAATGTAATCGTGAACTTATGTATCTATTTTTATACTTCTAAGTCTAGAAATGAGAAAAATTCCATACAAACTTTACCCTCCTTATTTTACCCTTTCAAGGGGAGTTTAGTCACGATCCCACAGGAACAGTAGAATTTCTTTCCCTGGCCTGCAACTACCTCCATACCAAAATTCTTCCAAATAGGTTTAATGGTTGAAGCGTGAAAAGGGGACAGACAGACAGACAAGAGTTACTCTCGCATTTATAATATTAGTATGGAAATATGGATTTTATGTACGAAGTACCTATAAGTACACATTACTGATAAATCAGATTCAACAAACTCGGCAGATAAGATGGACACCCTAGCCAAGGCACAACATTTACTAACTGAAAACGGTTATGTTATTTACCTGAGAAAGGATAATGCACAATGCACTGCACTGTCGCTTCGAGATCTCTTGAAACAACAAGTTATATTATTTTACTCTTTCAGTCTGCTTAAAAAATTCGAAGCCTGCGGGATTTTTTATTAATAATATGGCGGCAATGTTGAGATCGTACTAGGGTTGCTAGAGTAAATTTAAATTTAATACTATATTAAGATTGCTCTTTTATTTTCGATAAGAAAGAATTCAAAATTAACTGTAAACATACAGTTTAGTTAATAAATTAATTATTCCATGTAAAATAAAACAGGAATTATTTCATTATTAATTAAATATTGCTGTTTTGCTTAACTACCATTTTCTTCCATTATTTACATTTTTATGCAATGGCAAGGGTGCGAGAGGGAAAAAATGCCGAGGTATTTCCGTCTCACTTTACCCTAGAAATTTTTGCACAGTATTATGCTCTCTATTCTTGAAGCGTTAAGGGTTAATATCGTATATCAAAATCTGAAACAGTTCTATCAGGGTACTAAGGAACCGCTTACTAAATAGATGCACTGAACCAGTCAGTGAAAGTGTTAATAGACTAATTGTCATTCGTTATCATCACAATCCATGATTGTCATTCACATTATGAAATATATTACGGTTCGAAGTAACTCATAAAATTAAAACCCTGATTGTGGATAAGCTTCTACCTTGCTTTATATTCAATCACGTGTAATAATCATGTTCGAAGCTTTGTGGGAACTTTTGATCATAAATATTAAGACGGTGATTAATTTATGAACCACGCACGATATACGCCTTGAATGGAAGACTATATAAAAATCTTTTGATATGGGACAAATTCTAGGAATCTCGAATTTATTAGGGTTCCGTACCCAAAGAGTAAAAACGGGACAATATTAATATGGCTCCGCTGTCCGTTTGTCTGTCTGTCCGTTTGTCACCAGGCTGTATTTCATGATTTATGATTCTTGATAGTAAGGCAGTTAAAAACTTGACAGATCATGTATTTCTGTTGCCACTATAACAAAAAACACTAAAAAACAGAATAAAATAAATATTTAAGGGGGCCCCGCACAAAAAATGTGGTTATTTTTTTGCTAGTTGATGCTCGATATTGATAACTGCAACAAGTAATGCTTGTTTTTTTTTTACAGAATATTGAGTTATATTATTTAATTTATAAAAATAAATAATTTAATAAAATAAAATAAATATTTTGGGGGCTCCCATACAACAGACATGATATTTTTGCCATTTTTATATACGGTCCCCTTCGTGCGCGAGTCTGACTCTCACTGGACAGAATTTTTTTGAGTTGTCAGCAATGAACGGTCCCATAGAAAAAGTAGCCCATATTGACTGAGTCATCCCTTCAAGAGGCAATCTACATCTAGTAAATCCCAAATATTTTGTTTAAAAATGAAAATATTTGTTATGCATTTCAATTAAAGCTTGAAATCATATTTTGTATATATTATACATAAATAATTGATTCATATTCAATTACATATTCTATTTAGATCGTCTAATCCCTTTTGAAAATCGCAAGTTATGCGCTATAATTCTTAGAATATATAAATAAAAATTATATATATACGAAAGCCGAAAAGCGAGAGACTGAATAAACGTAGATTGTTTTATTTTATCTTTAGCTTTATTTACAGTTTCTGATGTCTGTGCTTCGTTTGAAGACCTATATAGTTAACTTAAACTTGGGTACATTTTAAAATTCCAAAAAACATAACACCTTTATTTAAAATGTACGAGCCCAAAATACCCGAACTCAAAATACCTTAAGATTTAAATTACCTGAACCGATTACACCTTACCGTACAATGCCAGAATTCGAAACACTAAAACATTATTATGTCAGATTTTTTAAAATACCAAACCTTTAATTATTAAATTTTCAATTAACCTTACATTATAATTCCAAAATATGAAATGTATAAAATTAATAACCTAACGTAACCTAATACTCGTATTCTGGTAGCAACTCGTTTCTGAAGGCAATTCGTTTTCTAGTGGGTCACAGTTCTAAATTAACCTAACCTAATATTCTGGTACAGCTCGTTTCTGACGGCGTTTTCTGGTGGGGTTACCGTTCTAACCCAACTTACTATTCTGGTAGCACCTTGTTTCTTACGGCAATTCGTTTTCTGGTGGGGTCGCAGTTCTCACCCAACCTTACCTAATATTTTGGTAGCAGCTCGATTCTGACGGCAATTCGTTTTCTGGTGGGGTCGCAGTTCTAACTTAACCTAAGCTTATATTCTGGTAGCAGCTCATTTCTGACGGCGATTAGTTTTACTGGTGGGGTCGCAGTTCTAACCCAACCTACTATTCTGGAAGCAGCTTGTTTCTGACGGCAATTCGTTTTCTGGTGGGGTTGCAGTACTCACCCAACCTAACCTAACATTCTGGTAGCAATTCTGTATCAAATTGCAGAATTCAATTCTCTCAAAAAAAAAAATATTCTGGTAGCAGCTCGTTTCTTCTTTGACCTTATAGAATCAGTTATATTAAGTTAAGTCTTTTTAAAGTCAGGTATTTATTAATAAAGTATTCCTAAGATGTTTTGAGCTTGAGCTATTTAACCATAAGGCAAATTAAATATTGAATTTTTAAATACTTGGTATTTCAAATATACGGTATTTAGAATTCGGGTATTTTGGGCTCGTACATTTAAAATAAAGGCGTTATGTTTTTTTGGGATTCTAATATGTACCCCTAAACTTATTATATCCTCCTCCATATCATGTTTTTTATTTTATTTTTTCATTGTTTTTAACCTGTATTTGTTACCTCACGCCAACATTATCCTTTCCTTGGGCACTTTGTTATAAGCCATTTAAATTGTTTCGCTTCAGCATGAACTTTTGAGTGCTATGTGGTGATCTGTATTACAGGTTTGATCTGAAACCTATCTCAGACACCACCCTCTCACAATTTTCATGGTTGTTTTGTTTTCAATTAAATGTATCATGTACTGTTAAAATTGTGATGAGGAATAAATGTATTTTATTATTAAATTATTAAACTCCTTCAAGTTGAGATTAAGTATAACCTATGCTTATTTTCCTATAATCATTATAAAATGTTTAAAACAAATGTGTTAAAAACTGGCACTCTTTTTATTTTTTTATTGAAACACGGTGCACCAACTACCGACAATCAATCATACACCTTACTCTATTACATAAGGGCAAATGTTACAACAAGTGGCACATAAAAACGCGAGTCTTTTTTAGCATTTTTATGTTCTTTATTTAAAAAATGAGCGAATTGATTGGCTGCGCGTACAACCGAGCGACCCTTGGGGCGCCGCGCAGCGGCCCTCCAAAAACAACCAATCGCGACACGGCGCCCTACGAGGGTCCTCGCCCTTCTTGAATAAACGTAAAAATGTGGTAATCTGGAAATCCAGAATTGTTGATTTTAACATTGAACAGAGAAAATTATTTTTGTTTTTTTTTGAAATCAATACAAAATATTAAATTAATGATTTTCAAACAAATATGTATATGCTAGTCATTGCCAAGAAATTTCTGATTATAAGATTTTACTTATTATGCTTATTGTACCTTTAAAACGCCCATTTAATTTACAAACTCTGGATACTGGTTTAAATCTGTCTTACTAAAGTGGGTTAAGAGTTAGCAGAAGATTAAAGTACTCGTAGCATTCTATTTGACCAGTTTAAACTAAATAACTACATTTTAAATAATAATTTCCACCTATTTATGCCGGGAAGGCTCACACAGTCGTTGTTTACCGTATTAATAAGCGCATGCACGCACGAGTATTAAAGTAGAGCATACAACAGAAATTGAGTTGGGAGCGTGGTACTACTCTTCTTTTAGTACTCTACTATTTATTCTTATTAAACTCTGGCCAAAAGAGTCTTATAGGTTTCTGTTTCTGTCTGAGCATTTAAACGGGTTTAAATGCGATTTCCTGTATTTGAAAGTCAATTTAGCGGGTTATTTTTATTTTCTACTAGCTTTCGCCCGCGGCTCCGCCCGCGTCATTGTCGATCCCTCGGGAGTAGTACTTTGTTCCGGAATAAAAGGTAGCCTATATCCTTCTCCGTACTCCAGAGAACTTGTATGCAAAATTTCATGATGATCGGTTCAGTAGTTACGGCGTGAAAGCGTAACAAAGAAACAAACAAACTCACTTTCGCATTTATAATATTAGTAAGTAAGGATAGGGAAGGATAGGGATAAGGATAAGGAAGTAAGGATTGTTGGTGCAAGTTGGGTCACCCTGAGTAGCCAGGATTAAGGGGCGTTTGTTAGGCAGAGCGAGTTTAAGATAAGTTCGAATGATGCTTATTGACAAGAACATTTTATAGTTGGCTTTTATATGCCAGGAGGAAATAATTTTTCGCCTTGTTTATTGGATATTTTCACTTTCTTGGACAACTTATTAATCCTGTAACAATGGCCAGAAACCAATACTGTCAGTAGATCCTTTTTTTATTACAGTTTTTTAGAAAATTTTAAGAAAAACGTCGCGTAATTCAGCCATATGTGGTGAATAAATGGTTTTGTGGAGTTTTTGGTCAGAAATTCGTTCACAATGATGGCCTTGTGCGAAGGCGCAATATCGTGGTACAAAACCAAGACGTTTCTTTCTACAAATCTGCCCTTTTTCGTCGAATTTGCTCACTTAAACACCTCATAATTCGCAAATAATATTTTTTATTTATACTCGTAGTTTGACTTTCCGGCAAGAACTCTGAGGGCACAACACCTTGGTTTTTTCGATTTGGGTTCAGTTGGAAGGCACCACTCTGAAGTTTGTTGACTAGTTGGTATGTCAAACTCGTAAACCCAAGTCTCGTCACCAGTAACAATGCGTTTCGTGAATGTTGGGTCGGAATTGACTCGTTCTAGCATGTCCTCAGCAAATCTTATGCAAGTAAATTTTTGGAGAAAATTCAGGTCTTTTGGGACTAGCCGAGCGGCAACATGTTTTATAACCAAATAATTATTTTAAATGGTACGGATCAGTTTGTGAGATACAGAAAATTCGACGGCTGTCTCATGAATGAGGATTTCAGTCTCTATTTCCTTTACTTTTGCGATGCTAACTTCAGTTGCAAACGTTGATGGCCTACCAGAGCAAGGCCAATCTTCCATCACATCTTGACCGCTTTTGAACGCTTTGTACCACTCATAAGCACGTGTGTTTGATTAAGTCGATTCACGGCAAGCATAGATTTAAAAAAAATGGCGACTCGTAAACCTTCTGTAACATTTTCAGTGACTCCGAACATTAAATTCCATTGGCATTGCAAAATTTAAGACAAATCCTTCGTTCGATGTTTTGTCCATTATGAAAATCGCAATATATACTAGTTATGATATCACTAACAGCACTGTATTATATAAATAGCCATATGTTATTCTCAAACTCTGCGCCACAATGGAAAAAAGGTAGTGCCAATCCAACAACAACAAAAAAACAAATAAAATTGAATTTTTAACCACAAACAAATCTTAATATATCACAAAACGGTTTAACTCACGTATTTTTAGTCGGAAAAATGCCACATCACAAACAAATCATCCATTCCCGATACTTTTTAGGGTTACGTACCCCAAAAGGAAAAAAACGGAAACCTTATAGGATCACTTTGTTGTCCATCTGTCTGTCTGTCTGTCAAGACCCTTTCTCTTAGGAACGCGTGGAGGTAATTCATACCAAATACTCAGGTCTACTGTCCCTTGGAGTTGTGAAAAAATCAAACTTCTAAGCCAACGAAATCAAAAGATAAAACCGTTTATGCCGAAAATTTTCGTGTTTTTTCGACATTCGCAAGAGAATGAAAACCTACAGGGTACTTTTCTTAAAATTTGGCACGAAGCAACGTCTTATAGCACAGTTAAAAGAAAAATTGCGAAAAGCATAAATTTTTAGTAACAGCATAAAATAAAAATATTTTTAATAATTTAAACTTATTATAGATGATGGTAAGGAACCCTTCGTGCGCGAGTCCAAGTTGCACTTGCCCGGTTTTTTGACTGAATGTATACTTCAATAAACAAAAAGTAAATAATTATTAATACAAAAAGTTCGTCGAGAACGATTTGCGAACGTTTATTTAAATAACTCATAATTTATTAAGCTAATTGTGATGTAGTTCATGTCAATGACTATGATGACATTCCAAATTTCATCTTAATTGGTACTTTAGTTCAAGAGTTTTCATAGAACATACATATATACAAAAAAGTGTACACCCCAACTCGATTTGGAGAAACGCACTTAAAATATTTGTATTAGCCCTGAGTTTATTAATCAAACACTGCAGTTTTAAGCTGCCAACAAACAAACTCATCGTGACTGTTGATTGTCATACAATTCGTTGAATTCTGATTAGTATTATTAGTTATTCAACACGAGAGCTTATTTTGTATGTAAACGGTGGGTCGTGTGATTGAGGCGCATTGTGAGATGGGCTAAAACTTGTCACTTCGGCCCCAAATTTTGAATACTCCCCCACAATGCGCAGTGAGTACGACCCTCTCGCGCATGCGTGATGCATCAATCAAAGTTTGCTGACGTAACAGCTTTATATTTATTTCACGGATAAAATTTACAATGTTATAAGTATTTGTTTTAACGTCAGTATAGGTATTGTTGTAAACCTAGCACACTAAGAGATAGTGTGCTAGGTTTACAACAATACCTACTACATACATTTTATTTAAGGGTGATATTAATAATATTACTAGTTTTTTTTATAGCCGTTGTGCTATTCTAATGTGTCAACAAAAATACTGTAGTTTTCTCATAAATCATCCTGTGGTTTTTTGTTAGAAGTTACTAACATTGTCGCATGAAAATTTTCAAACTATGATGAAAATTTGTTTTCACGTTAGTTTTACTCTTATTAAGCTTATCTATTTATTTATTTGTTACAATCGTGAATGTCATATTTTCATTCTTAAATATTAAATTTAATGAAAGATGTTTTTAATATAAAAGTATTATAGCGGCTTTGTTAACACAAGTTTATTATATTTTAGAACGATTGAAAATTTTTTTAAATCAATTTAGATACTCTCACTTATCTATAAACCTGATTTTGAATACTGATTCTTTCTTTTATTTTAGTCTTTCCAAATTATACTAATTACGTATTAAAACTAATATATATTAGCATTTTGTGAATTAAGATGTATTATGTTATCTTCTAGTTAGTTATGATTGTAATACTGTCGATTTTTTATCGATAGCAATTCGTGAAAAATGCTAGAAGGAAACATGACACATTTTATTGAAAACTTCATTTACAGATTTTTCAAAACCTGCCATACCTGACCCAGGAATCGGATCTTGCTAATTTAATCGGATTTGACACCGAAACTCAATTTTTTTACCGAAACCTGCCGAAATCAAAACCGAACCTTTGGTCGGTTTATAAGAAAAAACATTGATAAAAAGGACTCAATACTAGAACGAGCCTTTGTATGCACGAGTTTTTGTATGGAAAAAGACACTATCATTTTAGACGCTTAAAACACGAAACACAGTATTTTCTCGAATTTTCTGTACATTGTTTCACACAGTCATAATGCGCATCGTCTTATCTTTTGAGTGTGCCGTGCGAACGAAGAACGTCGAGTTCTGCGCATGTGCAATACCATCAGGCGTTTAAGTAAAAAAATTAAAGCCTCAATATTTTCCAAAGATCTAGATCGTATATTTTTATAAAAAAATTGACCTGCAATGCGATGTAAATATAAATATTTTCATTTGGCAATTATTATTGTTTTAGACGTAAAATTTACAAACTTTTCGAAGGAAAATGTTTTTAGATATCATAACATATATGCATCGTTTTTAAATTTCATGTGTATCTGTTTCTAATTTTAACAAGGCGGTGATCTTGCGTAAGGATCAACCTTAACAAATATTTTTATGTAGGTATTTAATTAATTCAGCGCATTGTACTAATGATTTGAAAATACATCAAATTCTACAATTTCGTGCGTTCGAACCTTCTTAATCATATCAACAAATTACTACTCAACTTTTAAAAGTATTTCTAGAAATAGACAAGGTTCGATTCCTGGGTAGTTTTTGAAAATCTGTAAATGCAGTTATTTTTTATTTCTAAGTCATGTTTATTAAAAGTTAAACTTTCCTCTGATCCATCTCGATTGGACATTGTATATAAATAAAATAAACCTATTTATAACTGACTGTCCACAAAATAATAAAATTAAAATACACCGTTTATATTCGGGTATTTATTATTATTAATAGTCATAGAAAAGTTATAAATCTACGGACTAATCCAACAAATTGCCGATTTTGAAAGTTATCGCTTTTTATGTCGATTTTGAGGGGTGACACGTGGGCTAAGGTCCACTGAATGGACTTCCATTAATTCCCTTTTTTTTAACCTTTTTTGCCTTTGTACTCTCTTTTTTGAGCGTGGTCAACAAGGGGTCAGTTTTTTTGGATTTGTTTCGCTGATTGATTGACAGGGAAGGGAACGGTCATTCGCAATTTGCCATCTGCATTCAGTTGTCCGAAAATCGTAATAATAATAATGTTTTATAAATATTGCCCTGCATTGATTTATATTGATCAATGCTGGTATTGTATTACCATAAGTATCATTTTCTTGGACCATTCTAACATTGAATTTATTTAAGCGGTATTATATCTATGCATATTTTATTATAAGCCTTTTTCTGCATCTTTGTCCGTATAATTATACAAGTTGTTACTTTTATAATACACGGTCTATGGCCTAGGTCCTATTCTGATGTACAAGTTATAACATTTTGACTTTGGCGGCTATGATGTCAAAGACAGTGTTACACATAGACAAATACATATCCCCACAGAACTTATAACACCTTTCTTTTTGGTCGACGGTTAAAATAAAATATTTCGGCCGTCAATCACAGCAAGCAGCCTTATTAACGCCGACTGATACGCTATTGTCCAGTATCTGCCAACCCGGCTCTGACACGCGCCCGAATCTTTTTTAGCAAAATTGCTTTTTTGTTGCTTTTTTCTGAGAACGAAAAAACGTCCCCTATTTCCAAAATAACAGGGACCTTTGATCCGGCCGCTTATTAAAAGTAAATATTTCATGAAATATTATTATCGGTCACTTATAGGTTCATATATCATTATTAGAGCAATATCTGTTTTTTTGATTCCGAATTGCAGATCACTGTCACTTATGTATTTATTAACTAAAAATAAAAGTTTTAAATTAAATTCCAAAAATGGTAAGTAATACATACCTACTTATATACATAGTATAACGTCTTTTTCCCTTGCGGGGTAGACAGAGCGTATAAGGTCTATAAAACATGATAATGACCACATTTAGCACGTTGGAGGGCGTAGATGGAAAACGAAATCAAAATAGTGATGGGTTGCTACTTTGCTAGCCATATCGCCTATTGACATGGTTCCGCAAAATTTAGCCCCATCCCTCGATCGGTTTTTACGATGTGTGTGGGTATTGAAACAGGTGGCACATTCTACGTCTTTCCTTTTCTCCCAAACCAGCATAGAAAATAATATAACTTTTTTAAGTAGACTTAGTTACATTTTGATCCAAAATAATAAAATAAAGCAACGAATTTATAAATAGAATTGCGAAACTGTAGTTTTGAATGATTGTTGCTAAAATAAGAGTAAGCTTAGCTTAGTTTCTATTCGTACCACTCTGCTTCATAGCGTGGTGTAGGGTGGGTCAGGTAATAGAAGTAGAGTGACCATCAAGTTTTAGAAATATTGTATTTTATATACGTCTAGCTTTGAATCGGGAAAATATTTTTAGAATTAATCTAGAGCTAAGCCAGATATTTGTACATTAATATTATCATTTCTTTGTCGCTAGCGGGGTAGACAGAACCTAAGGTCAATAACAACGTTTAATATGTTAGTGGGCGTACGTGTGGAAAAGGGCTCAAAAAAGGGCTGCTAGCCGCATCACCGATTGTGGCAGGCTTTTGCACGTTAGTTAGTTTAGTTTTCTTTCTCTGCAGTGGTCGGTTCCGAAACGATAGTAGTCTGTAGCTTTTGCACATTAAGTAATAATATAATGCCTGCAAAGGCCTATTTTCTGAATAAACGTTTTGATTTTGATTTTCACACACAAATGTGTGGCGATTTGCGAGAAGAAAGTTGGCGAAAATCTGAGGAATCGTGTCAATAGAGATACGGTTGGCAACCTAGCACAATTTTGGTTCCGTTATCTATCTATATGCCCATTAAACGTGATTATTAGGGCTCATAGATCTGGGTTCTGTCTATACCACAAGGGATAAGATAGTCTATAGGTAGATCTTTAAATGTGCGTTTTAGCACATAATAGCGCACGAAAATATGTCATCATTTAAGTAAATAGGCGCCGGAGCCTATCTACTTTATTAGTATCCATCCAGCGCTTGCCATAAGCAGTCATCATCATCATCATCATCAACCTATACTAGTCCACTGCTGGACATAGGTCTCTCCCATAGCACGCCACTGAGCTCGGTCTTGAGCTTTTCTTTTCCAATCACTGCCAGCAACCTTCCGTATATCGTCGCTCCATCTAGCCCACGGGCGTCCTACACTACGTTTGCCAAGACGCGGTCTCCACTCAAGTACTCATTTTCCCCAGCGGTCATCGGTTCTGCGGCATATATGACCAGCCCATTCCCACTTCAGCTTACTAATTCTCTGGGCTATGTCGGTAACTTAGGTTCTCTGTCGGATCACTTCATTTCTGATTCGATCCTTCAGAGATACTCCGAGCATAGCCCGCTCCATAGCTCGCTGAGCGACTTTGAATTTATGGACTAGTCGAACCGTAAGTGTCCACGTCTCGGATCCGTACGTCATAACAGGCAGGACGCATTGATTGAAGACTTTAGTCTTCAGACTTTGGGGTATGGGCGACGAAAAGACCCGACGAAGTTTACCAAATGCTGCCCATCCCAGCTGTATTCTCCTACTGGCTTCCCTCTCGAAACTGTTCTTAAGCAGTGCATGCAGAATACTCGTGTCGTAATTAGGGTAAGCAATCAAAATGACAGTTTTGCTACAGGACACGGACGGGCATATCCTAACAACTAAGATCGAAGATATGGTGATATAACTAAAAGCCTTAATTATAGATTATTGAGTTCAAAGTATGCTTGGAATATGTATTACCACTCTACTGGTGATTACAATTTGAGATAGAACCAATATTGTCATAACTCATAACGTAGAAAAAAAATATGGGATCATGGTGACCCTAGTGTGTGAGCATTGTGTCCACGAGCTGACCAGCAGATGTGCGGCCGGCTGCATTCGGGCGCAGTGCGCATGCCCCACACACTCGCCAAATATGGCCGCCATTTTTTTTATACCCTGTGCACGGATTTAGCAATTATTCATAATAATTAGTTTGCATATATTTTGGTTTTGATAGCTCATTTATGAGGTTATGAGGAGGGGTAATGAGGTTAATTTCAATTTTATAAAAAAGAACTATTTTATGGAACTTAAATGTTATACTTAAGATTATAAATTTTTATGAGGGGTAATGAGGTTAATTTCAATTTTATAAAAAAAAACTATTTTATGGAACTTAAATGTTATACTTAAGGTTATAAATTTTTATTACCTAATATAGTTATACCTAACTGCAATTGATAATTTCATAAAATTGACGAGTATGCTTTGGTTTATTGGCAAAAATATTCACGTCCCTATCTTTTAGCAATCTAAAAGATAGGGACGTGAATATTTTTGCCAATAAACCAAAGCATACTAGTAAATAGTATACTTTTTGAATGGTATACTATTTAAAATAAATATCAATCAAAATCAATAGAAATCAAAATGTATACCTATTAAAAATATATATAACTGAGAAAATATACCAGCTAATTAGTATAGACCCATGTCTATTTTGCGACTTTGAATTATTTCAGTAATACCTACGAAATAATTCAAATTCGCGCTTGCTAATAAACTTTATTTTCTTGTAAAGATAGGGAGTAACCAGCAAAAGGCGCATCATTCAAACAAAGATGTAGATAATCGATTTCAAAGCAAACGGAAAGTAAAGCAAAAATAATTAACTTCATAGGGTTACAAAAAAACTATAACAAACAAAAAAACTTATTAGGTACAATATTTTATTGTATGTAAATGTCAGGGCAAATTATGAAATAAATTAAAAAATGCATGCACATTTTGTATGTATCACATTTTATTTTATTTTTCATACTTTGTCCTGATACTTTAATAAATGCGACATACAAAATACGCGTGCATTTTGCGCCATAGCCTCTAATTAAATGCCGGCTATAATCGGCATAGCCGGCATTTAATTTTTGTTTCTTTTGATTGTCGTTATTATAAAAAGTAGAAAATGCGCATTCTCAAATTATACAATGAAGTTGTATATAAAGTTTACTGAGATGAGAAGTTAATATAAACAAGGCGTAGGAGCAAGGTTAAAAAAAATTCCTTGTGTGACATGTTAAAGCTCCAAATAAAGCAAACAATGGCATCCACACAAAAAAATTGTTTCATCTGTAGTTTTACTGAGTAATATTTATTTTTCTTACGATAGCGGAAATAATGCATTTATAAACATATTTAAAATAAATATCAACGAAATATATAATTTTGGTTAGTATAATTATCAAGGAAAATAAAAATCGAAAGAAATAAGTTTTAAAAAGCTAAAATCATTTATCATAACAATTATTCAACATATCAAAACTTTATCATACCGTTTTATTATTATAAAATTTAACGAATCGATTAGTTGTTATGTATAATTAACGTTATGTATACATATTATTACGGATAATAATCAAAGGTTATGCGAATTAATTGGTAGAAGATTCTCAATACATACCTAATAATAAAATGTTTAACAAAATGAACAATCGACTTCAATTTTTTCTGTATCTACAAAGTTCTTCATCATATCTTCACCAAATCAAAATGATAATCTGAAAACGAAAACTGAATATTACGAGTGTAAATTTCTTCGAACTAGGTATTGTAAAATGTATATATATACATACAAAATGCACGCGCATTTTGTATGTATCACATTTTTTTTTATAATTACACCTATTTTGTCTTATATTTTTAACATATTAGAGGCTATGGCGCAAAATGCACGCGTATTTTGTATGTCGCATTTATTAAAGTATCAGGACAAAGTATGAAAAATAAAAAAAAATATGATACATACAAAATGCGCACGCATTTTGTATGTGTCAGTAATATAATTAGAGAACACTTTTACTCACGCACGACTTAACCCGCATAATGTTATACCACTTTTATTTGATAATAATTTTTGCTTAGATCACAGACAAAGGAAGGTTTAAAAGACATTAACAACTCTGTTTAAAATTACTTATGATGACTTATGACTTTAGACTTATATCTCTGGAACTTAATACAGAATCAAGGGAAAAAAATTAAACAGTTCTTGGTCCTAATTTTCGCTGTGTAATAAAATTAAAAAATGTGTCAAAATTACATTTCGTAAGCCGAGAAAAAAAACTAAATGCTAACAATGATCAAAAGAAGAGACTAACTTATTCTCGATAGTGAAGAAATGGTCTTTATAGTAAATTGATAAAATCGATCCTTATTATTAATTTAACATGCATGTCATAAATTAAATGTTTTATTCCCATTAAAATTAAAATCAGAATAGGGTTTGTAACATTGATTAAATATTTTGATAAACAAAATAAGATGCCGAGGTAAGAACTATTAAATGAATGAATATGCTTCTCATATTTTTATCTCGTATTAGGTATAGATTTATTGAATAAAATAAGTGCTATATATTAAAAAAAAAAAGAAACAAAGGCGTGTAAAAGGATTAATTAATTATTTTATAGAACAAGAGGGCTGGCTGCTTTTTCGCCCATCGGATTAGCATAGCTATCCAACGGGGGAACGCAGCCACCATTCTTGCCACCATGCCACACGGGCAGATTCCGAAGAAAATTTTTTCTAGTTTTTTTTTTCAATCCTTTCACTTTATGTTTATAAGGTGTGTTGAATATTTATAAGTTCCATAAAGAGAAACCTTGAACAATTGTTGATTAAAAATAAATGCGAGCTGTCCCTATTTACCAATAGTAATGTACCCAGCCTCCCCTGGCATGCGCGTCACCCCACAGCCACGCAAAAGTACCAAGCAGTCTTTCGCAAATCGCCCCACGCGCCACTTCTCTATAATGTACACTAACATTTCATGTTTCCGATACTGCAAAAAATCTAATAAATATTCCTTTCAATCAATGAATAGGTTCTAAGGAAGCACGATCGCGCAGGTCCGCGCAATTTTTTTATATCGCGATATACGCCGGTGGATGTCAAGTAGTGTTGTATTTTTTGTGTTGATGATGAATTTAATAAAAAAGCCCTGGCTCATTGACTCATGTTTTTGAGAAGACCTTATGTGGTGATTTTGTGGGTTGGTAGTATTTGAAGAGGGGTGGTTCGTGGCATACATGAAGGGTAAGTTATCACATGTACTGATAAGGTATTCAATCAATTCTACTACGCAATTAATTTATAACTTTTGTCCAATAGTCAAAATTTTTTGTTTTAAAAACTATATGCTGAGAATAACGAAATATTAAAATTTACATTTTACCTATCTATAAAGAGGACGGTTTTTAAAATGCCTCTCCTAATATATTTTTTATTAAACCAGTCCATAAATGCTTTACTTAATAACCATGTAAAAATATATGAAATACTAATAAATCATGTTTTTTCTTATTTCTCGTAGGTGGTTTTAGAATAAAACAAATCAATACACTTTTGTTTATTTACCTCTGATATAATAATCGTATTTTTTTTTAATATTATATAAAAGTATGTAGCCTAATTTTGATAATTATAATGACATCTTCACCAAAATAATAAGTTGAAAAATGTAA
This sequence comes from Elegia similella, assembly GCA_947532085.1. Lineage (NCBI taxonomy): Eukaryota > Metazoa > Arthropoda > Insecta > Lepidoptera > Pyralidae > Elegia > Elegia similella. The sequence goes on from OX383930.1 coordinate 16,902,109, forward strand.
TACATTTTAAGGCGATTATACTAAATATTTGTAACGCTTTATGACCTGTAATTTGACAAATGGGGGAAAAAAATATGCTTATGAGCTTTTTGTATTATTTTCTATTTAATATCCTTTTTCTTCAAAATATGCCTTATCGCTGATTATTTTTGTGAATTACAGATACAATTTACCTGTATTTATTAACAAAATGATAAATACACAAACTGCAAGTTAAAGATGAAGTTTACTATCATAATATAAGGAACAAGTTGATTTGTCATTGAAACCTATTTTAATCACAGCTTGTAACGCAGTGGTCCTTAAGATTACTCTTTTCTGTTATAATTTGCATAGAGAGTAGACATATTTGCAAAATTTGAAACTCAATATCATAAATCAGTATATTATAAGTATACATGAAAAAACCCGGCTAAGTGCGATAACCCAGACTATAAAAGATATCATGAAATTGAGAGACAAAGCGTATTCAAAAAGTCATATCATTAAATTGGCTAAAAATAAAGATTCTTACAAGGAACTAAAGAAACTTGTTAATGTGGCAATATCCAACGAAAAAGCTGCTTTTTCCGTTATAAGATAAATCAAAACCTTAAAAATAGCCATGATTTTTGGAAGAATATTAAGCAAAATGTTGATTTTCATAAACAGTTTTCAAAAACTATGATTTGCCAACTTTTGTAACCCTGATAATATAAACAGACATTTTTAGTTATCCCCAAGTTAATATTTTCAATCTCAAATTATGTAATATTTTACTAATGAAATTCTGTTTCAGAATCTTCTATCACTTTTTTATTTGCAGCAAGTTGATGAAGAAACAATATTTGATATTATAAAAAATATGTTATCCAACGCTGATGGAATGGATGGCATAACATTGAATGTGATTATTTTAACTTTACCGCAAACTCTTCCTATCATTACTGCTATTGTTACAAATCAATAAAAGCAGGTACTTATCCTGACTTATGGAAACATGCAATCGTTTTGCCGCTTCCAAAATATACCCACAAAAACAACCCAAAGGAATATAAAGATCTTCGTCTGATTAGTATTCTACCTTTCATGTCTAAAATATATGAAAAAGTTGTCTGTAAACAAGTAGTAGAATATTTAAATAAAGATAATATATTGCCTTCTAAATAGTCTGGGTTCAGATCGGGCAGAAGCACCACTACGGCGCTTCTTAATGTGGAAGATGATTTATTGTGACGAAGAGATGTGGGTGAGGGAAATATTCTTGTGTTATTAGACTGGTCACGGGTCTTTGATACAGTAAACTCGACGTTGCTGATGGCTAAACTTGTATACTATGGATTTGATGGTCCATCCTTGAAATGGTTTTCAAGTTACTTATCTGGTCGGTGTCAAAAGGTAGAGGTTACCTCCAGTAATGGTACTAAACTATATTCTGTTATTCTTCCCGTAAACCAAGGTGTTCCTTAGGGGTCAATACTTGGTCAATACCTATACTTTTTATATTGTATACTGCAGATTGCCGAATGTTATGCATGACTGTGAATGTCATTTGTATGCGGTCGATGTACAGATTTATTAAAATTTCAACCCATCGGATATTGTTTCTGTAGTTAATTAGATAAACGAGGATCTTAAACGTGTAACTGAATGGTTGGATGAAAATGATTTAGTTTTAAATCCATCCAAAACCAAATTTATTATTTTAGGTACGAAAGCCCAAATATCTTATATCAATAGTCGTACACCAGATATAAAAATACAAAATAAAAAAAAATATTAGTTATTGAAGCTATAAATTTGAGAGTAATAATGGACAGTCATTTACAATTCGAGAAACATGTACTTACATGAGTGCGTAAAAAACTGTTACTTTGGTAGGTTAAAAGTTCTGTACCGAATTTGGGAATACTTAAGTGTAGAGATTCACTTAGGTAAATCACGGATTTACCTATGTGAATCTCTTATATTGTCAAAGTTGAATTATGCTGATATTGTAATTGGTAATTGCTTATTAGCTCGCATGAAGAAATTAATTCAACGTGTTAAAAATACTTACGCGAGATTTTGTTTCCACATCCCACGTACGAGTAGAGTCCACATAACCCCTTACCTGAACAAAAATTATTTAATAGGGAATCAAGGCGTAATCTTCACTTCGCAGTATTATTTTTCGGAGTTATAAAAAAGGAAACTCCTTTTTACCTTTTTGAAAAATTAATTTTCACCCGACGTTCACGAGTACCCGTTCGATTAATCTACCCCACACACAAAAAACTGCAGCATCTCGCGGCAACAATATCCCACCACCCATTAGAAATTTGTGTTCCATCAAAACTTTTAAATACAAATATAAATCTACATAATTTAAAATCAAAATGTCGCAGCTGAGCTACTACCAATTCAATAGTTTTCCTTTTTTTAACTAGTTATGCTGTGTTGTAGGTACAGTGATACCTGCATTTTATATAATACTAGTACCTATGGTGTTAAGAGAAGTACCACTTAAGATTATCTGTATATGCATTAACTTAAATTACTTCTACCACAATATATGTTGTTTTTTATTTTTATATTTAATACCAAATAAACGTATGCCGTAATAGCTAAGCTTCTTCAGAAGCAAAGGGAAAGCAAAGCTTACTTACTTCTAATTTGCTTCTAAGACAGACGACACACATTCGCACAGTAGAATAAATGGGTATCTCTTGGATAGGCATGTAACATCCTCGTCTTCATCGTCACTTACCATCAGGTGAGATGGGAGACAAATGCCTAATTCAATATTTAGTAAAAAAAAAAAAAAAAAAAAAAAACGCAATGCGTATTCTGTAAGAATAAGCATTGCGTTTTCTGTCGATTTTCCTCGCCTGAAGCCGAATTGATTGATTGATTGATAGAATATCATGTTTTTTAAAGAAATCTGACCAGACTCTATTGGGTGAGCATAGCTGGAGATCGAGCAAAATGGCGTACCTTGGGAGATACCTTCGTCCAGCAGTAGACTGTAGCAGGCTGCTAATAATGATGATCTCAGTTTAAATTTTTTAGGAAATTTGAAAAAAAAAATACAGAATTATTCTGCAGAAAGACACTTACTGACTGATAGACTGAGATTAAATAAATAGGCTAGCGGCTTTGAAATAATGAGTCTTAGTTTAATTAGGATGGATGACATTAGTCACTTTTTAAAATGTTTATACATTACATACAACACTTATTTTTTATTAAGTATTGAATTAGGCATTTGTCTCCCATGTCACCTCATGGTAAGTGACGATGAAGATGAGGTGTAACATACATACCTATCTAAGAGATACCCATTACCTACTTAAATTTCGTAGGTTGGGTGCATAAAGAAGAAACCAGGGATTGATTTGTTTATATTTATAGTGCTCGCAAATTGTCTGTTCTGTGGAACAAATCTGTTGGAGTGTGTCATTTGCGAGAGTTTTTATGACATTAGCAAAGTTTGTTTATATGTTTTTCTTGCGTGTAAGAGGCCAATACTGATGTCAGATTTATTAGCAAAGTATTCATTTCGAAAGTGTACGGAGTCTTTTGAGTAGGTATTACTTTTAGTAATTGTAATCGATTGTCATGTTATTTATTTAGGTGACATATGTCTTTTAGGCTCGATTTATATGCGTCCGAGCGGGCCGCATAATCTATCGACCGCAGCCGCGTCGCTTCTCGATTTATATAAAGCAGCTCGAACGTATACTCTCAAGCACCTTCTCTAGTGATTGAAGTGGGTTCCCTATCTATAAGCATAAAAATGTAAGCCATAATGTAACGTAGCATACTGTTTTATGGCATTATGATTTTTAAGCATAACGTTCTTACGCATAACAGTATACGCATAATTACTTTAAGCATAATGTACCTAAGCATTATAATATTTAGGCATAACATTACTAAAGCATAATTGTATTTAAACTAACTAACAAAAACATAACCTAACCTAACCTACTTTTCTGGAAGCGATTTTTAACCTATTCTGATGTATTTTATAAATATTATACCTAAGCAATATTAGTCTCATAGTTATTATGTACATGGAGATTATGCGAATCATCATTATGCCAAAACAAATTAGCGTAAATGACTATTCCAAATTACCCGTATGCCAAAAAATAATTATGCGTAAGAACTATTATGCCAAAAATATTTATGCTAAAACCGGTATGCCAAAGCATATTAGGACAAGACAAATTATGCGTAAAAAAGGGGTACCATTAAAGTGATTTGAAGTGACGAAAAAAATTTATAAGTTGGTAATTATTTGTGATATATACGAGTAGGACCACCTTTAAAGCATATCCTTTCAAACAAAAAATATTTTTTAGAATCAGTTCATAGATGACGGAGTTCTGAGACAAACATAAAAAAAAAATATACACAACCGAATTGATAACCTTATTTTTTTAATTCGGTTAAAATGACAGGATATCACCCACAACTGTTTGGCCGGTGGTTGCAGGTATTGCATCGAGTACTTGCGTCCGGCCTCCCGAGCTGCTGCTTTCTTATCCACTTTCATCCGAGTAAGTAGTATCCAAAATACGTTCATTTCCCTTCCAGTCCCTTCCCAGATCCAAAAAATTCCTATCCTTCCCCAGCTTAAAAATTATTTCGATGGGCAGAAGAGTAAGCACACGAAGCCAATGAAACTGCGCTCGCTAACTACCAGGCAAGCAGCTTTGCCGTTATTGAAATAATTCGTTGTATACAGTAACGCCGTGTGGTATCCGGCAGAGTAGAATAGGATCCCTCCAAATCTTCCCGTGGATGTCGGAGAAGGCGAAATCCTCTGGCTGCTCTGGCCAGTAGTACAGAGAGGGTCGTGCTCCTGTAGCGGAGACTAAAAAGACCTGAACATGATACAGTTACTTGTAATTTCGCGGTGTAGCAACCGAGACGCGTTAGTCACGCGGACGCAGATATTCTAATAAGTCGCAATTTTGTTTCTTTCAAGTTCGTTCAGAAAGTTGCTATAACGTTTATAAATAAATAAATAAATAATAATATTTTGCCTACAGATAAAGTCTATTCCTTTTTTTTATACAGGTCTAATTATCCTAACTTACTTCTTTGGTTTTGTTATGCTATGTAAAGAACGAGAATATAGGTATCCTACTAGGTTAATATTTTATACTTAGTGTTCACGAAAAAAAGCATTTTTTGACAGAAAAGGGTTATTATAATTTAACAGAATTCTGGAATGACAAATTTTTAAGATAAATCTACCATTTAATTTCTAAGTTTGTTTTGTTTTACACTATTTAAGAACTTAATTCATAGAAGTATGAAGAGAGACGAAATTTTTTTTTAAAATCTATGACTTTATTACTTAACGACAGTTTTATTCATCTAAATATTTTCTTTTGACATTTCATTTGTTTTATTTTTTTTTAATCAAAATATATGTAATACAATTTTATTATTTAAACAATTTATTCACAATGCCGGAACAGGTATATTTATAAATAGTTATAAGACCTAATGTATAAGATAAATATAGTGTAAATGCTTTTTATAAATTGAGTGAATAAATGAATATGAATAAGTAAGAAATGTATGAATAAAAAATAAATCTACTTTTTCTTCCGTCAGCGGAATAAGATAAAGTTTTTTGTTTAAAGATTAAATAATTTGCTTAATTCCAAAAATACATGTTAATTTTCCCTTTTAATTTTTCAGAGTGCAGTGTATGCGCTGCAGCAGCGGCGGCAGCTGCGTGGGCTTCTGCCCAAGCGCACGATGCCAGCAAGTCAGCGGTCACCACGGTCATTACTAACGGCAGCGTCAATGGAACACCAGTATTTGTCAATGGTAAATAGTATAATATGGTCAGGGGTGTCATCAACTTCCTGTCTGATAGTTGCAGGTATGGCATCGGGTACGAGATCGGCCTCCCGACCTGCTATTTGCTTTTCCGTCGATGAAAAGTATCCTTCATTCCCGTCAAATCAAACAAATTCCTGTCCTTCCCCAGCATCAAAATGCTTCCGATGGACTGCCATTAGTTGTCCTCAACCGGTTGAGCTGAAATTTTGCAATAAAATTAAACAATATTTAACTGGAACAAATAAATATCGACATAACAACAAACGCGGAAAGTTAAATAAAAGGTTGTAATAAAATGCAAATATTGCAGTATTTTTATTATAATTTATAAGTATTGTAATATTAATAGTCTACAGCCATGTGAAAGTGAAACCAAAAAGTTTTAATAGATTTAACAGTTGATCCATGTACTATTTTTTGACAAAAGACTTACGAGTATGGCTAGATAGATGAAACCGCTTTTTAGATTTAATATCTTAAATACCTACTGCTTACTGGGGTCTGGATGGCACCACCCCTTCCTGGGCCCGCCTCTACAAAATATAATAATACAATACATAATACATCATGCTGACGAGGGGTTCACCGATCCATTGCTTTCTCAAAGCTTCACAAAGTTTGAAAGCTTCGTTTAGTTCGCTCTTCTTATGATAGATGGCAGCAGAACAGAGTGTCGCGGATGTGCTGCCATCTACGAGTTTGTAATAAGACTTATTATTATAATATGGGGAACAAGCATGGTGTACAAAGAGCAGGGGTGTTCACCATTCGATTATGAAATAATATATAGTATTAGTCATAGATGTCACTATGGAATACGAATGGCTACAGTCTATTTTACCAGACATCTGCGTAAAAAGGATAGGTAATGTTTTACTTATATCTATCACGATAGGTTGTGCATCTACGGTGAGGACCTTTATATATGGAACCTTTTCTTCTTCTTCTTTAAGAAGTGGTAGCATTGGTCGATGGAGCTGTGCGGCTAGGATGGAAGTAAAAGTATTATGTAGTTCTGGTTTTGAAAACTAGTATTGTATAGTTCTTTAGTTTGTTCAGAGTGGCTTACAGTAACCAAGTTTATAGATAAAGCTAATAATTAAATGATGATGATAATAAATTTATGTAATAGTTAGGTGTTTTAAAATAATTATAATTTATTTTTCATTTACTAAAGAATTAAGATTAACACTAAATCAACTTAAAAAATAATTCTAACTAACAACTAGAACTAAGTATAACTGTATAATATCATCATCATCATCATCAGGTCCTTTTTAGTCTCCTTTACAGGAGCACGACCCTCTCTGTACTACTAGGGCCATACTTGGCCAGAGCAGCCAGAGGACTTGGCCTACACTCTCCACGCTGGCCAGACGGGTTGGAGAAGTGTCTTAGATGTTTATAAGCTTTGTTTAGCTTATATTTCCTAAGTCGCCTTCTACGACATCCACGGGAAGACTTGGAGTGGTCCTATTCTACTCTGCCGGATACCACACGGCTAAACTGTATAATATGTACACTAAAATTCATTATTAGTAGATATATGTGTGTATAAAATTTAAAAATATCAATACGAGTATTAACTAAGTTTTACTGACATATTTAAGTTATATTTATTTTATTTTAATAATCGGCAATCTTATTCATTATTATTTTAAATTTTGAATAATTAAGTCTTAGAAGAAAAACTACTTAATCTCACTCGTCTGATGTGTCACTTTAAATTACAGAATATATATTTATTACTAATTGCATTTCATCGGCACTAAAATTTAAATGCTTATTTTTGGATAGACAAGCTTTTTCCTATGACTTCGTCCGCGTAATTCGTCTTTGTGCTATTCTGATGTGTAAGATTTATCGAAATTTTTCATTAAAAGGGCATCAGTGCAAAAGTTTTTGCGTGAAGGATTAACAAACGTGGATGAAAGATAGATGTGAAGACATCCGTTAAAACTTAAACATTTATGATATGAATAGCATTACTTTACTTGATTATCTTTTTCTTAACAATTTTGTAAGTGCAAAAGACTATTGCCAGATTTTATTTATCACCTTAAGTAAAAATAGTAAAACTGCGTCTATTTTGATTGAATTGGTGAGTTTTGGATGCAAAACTAAAGGTTTAAAATCATATATAATTTCATAAATGCAAAAAAAGAAGAATATTTTGTTTGAAACGAAAACGTAAAATAAATTTAATATTTTGGATCAACATTTTAACCACATTTAATTAAATGCGTTCTAGATTTCCACTTTGTCATACCAATCTATGCGTAAATGAATCACATTTGAAATCAATTCTACATAACAATGTAAGGGGTCCAGGAAGAATAGATTAATTAGCGTATATCTGATTTACATCACGCATCATAGAAAATAAAATAGCTCTAACTCCAGCGACGTGGGGTGAAAACATCAGAGAAAGCGAACAACAATTATTCGCGTTTCATTATTTTCAAAACTTGTCTTTCTTGTGGGTCAACTATTTGGATATTGTCGGTGCATAATCGTATGTGGATTAGATTGCTGACAATAGACCCGGCCGGCCAGTTCGTCACAACTTGACAGTTCTTAAAGGGATGGCCTGGGGTGTCCCAAATTCAAACACACGCTCTAAATTTCGTCGTTCCTACCTGGACGCTTTGACCATAACGTGGAAAAAGTGGATGTGAAATTGTCACTTGCAACAAAAAGCTTTGCCAGGGGCGTTGGGGCAAACAAGTAATTTTTGAACAATTAATTCTTCGTTTGTTCGACTTTGTTACAACTCAATACTTTACCTTTTATGATTAGACCAATAGTGATAAATATTTCAAAGTACATGAACAATTTCAAATTTTATTACTTTAAAATTTAAATGATTTGGAATACTTTTTGAAAAAATAAATAAAGGAAAACATGTTTAAAGTATGAGTCTCAAAACCTTATATTAGGTACAATAAATACGAGTACTTGATAATTTATAACGTCTTTTACGTAGAAACAACTTCAACCAAACTAGTGACCCGATTTTTATGGAATTTTAGTGAAACCAATAAGGAATAACATCGTTTTCAAATATAATAAAAGAGTTTTTAGATCGATCCAGGCGTCTTTGAGTAATCGGGGAGCATACATAAAAAATAACAAAAGATTACGATGAATTGAGAACCTTCTTTTTTGTTTTAGAATCCGGTTAAAATGTATTCATTATTTTGGTATCCTTTTTTACCCTGTGATATCACTTTACATACAATGTTTATTTATAGTATTATAATTATAATACTTATATGGGACAGCTTAGAAAACCGAGGCTTCCCAAAAACAGAAATAAACATACCATTATAATTTACATACCAAAAGCAAAGCAAGAATACAGTAAGAAACGCTAGGTATCAGGTCTCCAAAGCTATTGTCTGCAGTGCTTAAAACATATTTCAAAGCTGGATTGGGGTGCGTATTGCTTGATATAATAACAAACTAATATATAATGTTAACTTGACATAATAATTACTGATTATATTCTTAAAAGCTATGATATTCATAAAATTTTAAATTCAAAAAGCATAAACCCATTTTTTATAACGTTTATGAATACTAAATATCACCTGTTATACAACTTGTGCAGTATACATGCTTAAATGTCTACTATTCAAAAAGTTTAGTATTTAAAATAAATAAAAATCAAAATCTATAGAAATTAAAATGTATACGTATTAAAAATATATAACTGATAAAATATACCAGCTAATTACTAAAGACTCATGTCTATTTTGCGAATTTGAATTATTTCAGTAATACCTACGAAATAGTTCAAATTTGCGGCGTAGCCAGCAAAAGGTGCATCATTCAAAACAAGAAGTCATTAATCTCATAGGATTACAAAAAAAAAAACTAAAACAAACAAAAGAACTTATTACAATATTTCATTGTATGTAAATATTAGAACAAAGTATGAAATAAATATAAAAAAATGTGACGCAAAATACGCGCGCTAGGCGTTTTTTAAAAAGAAATAAGATAATTTATTAATTGACTTCAAAAAAAGAGGAGGTTATCAATTCGACTGTACGATTTTATTTTATTTTTTAAATTTAAATAAACTAAACCCAACTGTTTGTTACGCGATATCTTCACCAATTGTAAACCGATTTTGGTATTTATTTTTTTCTTTAAAAGCCTTTACTACTTTTGGTCCCATTTGAATTTGGTGAAGATATAATGAAGAACTTTGGAGATATGGAAGAAACTCCTAAAATAAAATTCAAGTAGGTTTTTTTAATTAACGCTCGGATGAGAGAGAGAGGTTTTTTTAATTTAAATATTAGGTATGTATTGAGAATCTTCTACCTATTTATACGTATAACCAATGATTATTATCTGTACTAATATGTATAAATAAAGTTTATTATACATAACAACTAATCCTTTTTATAAATTTTATAATAATAAAACGGTATAACAAAGGTTTGATATGTTAAATAATTGTTATAATAAAAGATTTTAGTTTATTTAAACTTATTTCTTTTGATTTTTATCATCTATACATATAATAAAACAGTAAAAATATTTTGTCTGTACAATTAGAATTTTTGACTGAAATGGATAGAGGGACACTTAAAAAATAATAAAACAGTAAAAATATTTTGTCTGTACAATTAGAATTTTTGACTGAAATGGATAGAGGGACATTTAAAAAAAATAATAGAAAAAAAATTTATTTCGAATTTCTTGTCTGTCTGTCTGTCTGTCTGTATGTATGATCACGATTATCTCCGAAAATACTGAACCGATTTACTTTAAACTTTCACCAATTGCTTTCTTTTACCTCAGCAAAACATTTAAAGTTTGTTTCATCAAAATCGGTTCATTAAAAAAAAAGTTATCGTCATTTGAATGAACTCAAGGCATGAGTTTGCCTGCAAACATATAGCAAAAATAAAATAAAATAATAAGTGACTTATGAAAATTAAAATCCAAAGTCAATTCATCATCAATAAACGACAGCATTTTACCTATCCATACTATCCATAGTAATCCATACTAATAAAAAAGAAGCTGACTGACTGACTGACATATCAACGCAGGGCCTAAACTATAAGGGTTAGGAACTTGAAATTTTGCACAGGGGTTCCTTTTATAACGTAGGGGAGCACTAAGAAAGGATTTTTGGAAATTCATCTCCTAAGGGGGTAAAACGGGTTGCAAAGTTAGTATGAAACTTTGTCGTTTTTGAAGTTATTCGAATGAAATTCAGCATGAAGGTTCTTTACTGAAAGGTATGAAACACGAGTAAAATATTTTGCTCAAAAATCATCCCTTAAGGGAGTAAAATAGGGGTGCAAAGTAAGCATTAAACTTTGCCATTTTTGAAGTTAATCGAATGAAATTCAGCATGAAGGTTTTTTACTGAAAGGCATGAAACACGAGTAAAATATTTTTCTTAAAAATCATCCCTTAAGGGGGATGTAAAGTTAGTATGAAACTTTCCGTTTTTGAAGTTATTTAATTGAAATTCAATAGTAAGGTGTTTCATTGAAAGTCATGAACTAATGTATTCCGGGTAATTCTACTGTTCCTGAGAAATCGACAGTTACGCGGGCGGAGCCGCGGGCCAAAGGCAAACCTGACTTATATATCAACGCACAGCCGAAAGCCGAAACTACTGTGCCCAGAAACTTGAAATTTGGCACAGGGATTCTTTTTATGATGTGAATGAGCACTAAGCAAGGATCTAGAGGATTTAGAAAATCAAAGGGGGTGAAGTTTTATGGAATTTTCTCATTTCTAGACTTATAAGTTTGAAAGTAGGTACACAAGTTCTCAGTTAAAATTAAAAAAGATCTGTTTAGGTGAACCAGACAACATTCTCCCTTGAAGGGGTAAATTGGGGGTAAAGTTTGTATGGAATTTTTCCATTTCTAGACTTAGAATATAAAAATAGGTATGTAAGTTCTCGATTACAATTAAAAAGATCTGTGTAGGTGAAATGTATAAAATCCCCTCCTTAAGGGGCAACATGGGGGGGGGGGGTGAGGTAAGTGTATGGACATTTTCCCTTTTCTGGACGTTCTGGATTACAAATAAAAAGATGTATGTAGGTAAAACCGACGAAATTTTCGCCTGAAGGGATAAAATAGGGGAGTTAAGTTAGTTTGGTTTTTTTTTTATTTCTAGACTTAGAAGTATGAAAATAAGTATATACGTTCTAGATTACAATTAATAAAGATCTATGCAGGTGAAATGTATAAAATTCCCCCCTTAAGGGATAAAGGGGAGGGGGGATGGTATGGAAATTTTCTCATTTCTGGACATAGAAGTATAAAAATAAGTATATATGTTTACATTACAATTAAAAAGATCTGTGTAGTTAAAATGGACGAAATTTCCCCTTGAAGGGGTAAAATAGGCGGGGTAAAGTTTGTATGGATTTTTTTTATTTACTTAGAAATATGACAATAAGAAGTTCTCCATTACAATAAAAAAATATCTGTGTAGGTGAAATGGGCAAAATCCCCTCCTTAAGACGAGGACTCAAATGTTTGGTACCTTCGCTCGGCAAAGGACTGATCAAGTGCGCGCAAGGGATAGCGCTTGGCGGTTTAGCCCGTGAATGATGAGATAGGAGATAGTCTCGAGTCGCTCAAAGAAAAAAACGTAAGCGCCAAATTCGTTATTTCTATTTTATTTAAAATCAGACCGGTTAATTGTATTTTCATATTTACATTTTGATGAATTACTAATAACCTATCTTTTAGTCTAAAAATCATTATTTCATTCGTCGCATTTGAGCTACAATAACAAAAACTCTGCGAACGAAGACCATTTTTCAAAAAATATTTCTATCGAGAAAATTTTATCAAAACGTGTTTTCATCTTTAATTTTTGGAGATGAAATAGTTAAAAATCATATTACTTAGATTTGAAACTCCTAATTTAAGTATTTTGCGAGATAAATAAGGTTCAGAACGACCTTATTTACAGTGGTATCCCCTTAAGGGCTTAAGATCTATGCAGGTGAAATGTATTAAATTCCCCCTTAAGGGAAAAAGCAGAGAGGGAGGGGTTTGTATGGAATTCTTATTATTTCCCAAGGGAACGACATTAACGCGGGCGGAGCCGCGGGCAACAGCTAGTACTTAATAATTATACTGACCAAAATTATATATGTTTCTTTGATATTTATCTTAAAAAATATATATATATATATATTTATTTTGTGTTTATATGTTATATTACTTACCCGCTGGATTGAGATGAATTTGTAGGATAAAACTAAACCATATGAGATTAAAAGATGACGTTATCCTGTTGAAAGAAAATTTACATAACTTGAAGAAAAATATACCCAACCTAAATCGAACAAACTAGAATACTTAAGAGTTTTCATGAATGAAGACCAAACTGCCAAAGGGGGTTTGCCAAAGGGCCATGGAACGCAGCATGATAAACATCAAAAGAACTGATCGAGTCCGCAACACCATGCTGCGTTCCATCACTAAAGTTACCGATGTAGCCGTCGCAGCCGCTAAACTGAAATGGGATTGGGCCGGGCACGTCAGCCGTATGCCATCAGAACTTTGGGCTGGATTTCTGTCGGCATGGACCCCAACGAATGGACACCGGCGACCTGGAACACCTCGGCGGAGATGCCGGGACGACTTGGATGCGTACTGTATAGACTGGCCAACCAAAGCTCGGAACAGGAGTGGAAAGCAAAGAGGGAGGCCTTTGCCCAGCAGTGGGATTTAAAAGGCTATTAATAATAATAATAAGACCAAACTGCTAAATAACGCTACGAAATTAATTTACACTCACAACCCCTATGGAATGTGTAGATGAATATGTATATTTGGGACAGATCATCTACCGCAGAAATATGACAATCAAAGAAATAAAGCAATAAAATGAAATTAGGAGTTTTTAAAACCTGCATCCTGCCTAGTACAACCTATAGCTGTGAAACATGGGCACTCACAAAACATCACAGAAACATGTAACAGCACTGTCAACAAGAGTAATGGAGAGAAGTATGTTAGGCATAGAACAAATATAGGGTTACGTTAATAAGATTTAAATAGTAATACGTTAAAAAGAATTAAGGACATCACGTCTCATCGAGGCAACGGGTTTGCTCAGCATATAAGTATCGCTATTCAGCGGGGAAATGCTGCCAGTATTCTTGGGACGCTGCCTCGATGTGATGGGTTGGAAGAAGTATTTAATTTGTAATTGTTTAACTAACATAGATTTAAAACAAAACTAATAGATGTACTTAATAAAATAGACCCACTAAACTGGCGTTGGACCGGTCATATGCGAAGCAGACAAGAAAATTGGAGCAAAGACGTCAAAACTGACGTCACAAACACCTCAGAGACGGCAAAAGGAGGAGAAGAAGACAACATAATGAGATGAGATGTTGACCTAAAATAAAACTAACAGATGTAGGAGGCTAACAAGGGATAGTGATTAGTGTGCCTAATAAGCTCAGAGATATCCTGTAATACACCCACGGATATAGAAAACAAGTTTATGGTAAGAAGGATGTATATGCAGAAAGATAATATTTTATAATATGACTTTATATATATATAAAGCTTTATATTTTATAATGTTAATAAGCATTTCGTTTATTCTATATCATCAAAAAATAAATAATAAGGGTATGAAAAAAAACAGGCCAAGTGCGACTTGGACTCACTCACGAAGGGTTCCGTACCAATATCTATAGAAACTGTAAAAAAATCATGTCTCTTGTATGGGAGGCCCCCCTTAAATATATGTTTAATTTAAATTTTATTATTTATTTCAAAGTGAATATATAATTAAATATTATGTGAATATTTCAAGCTGTTACAGTTATGAATATTTAGCAAAAAGAGTGAATAATAGTCTCGTGTGCTTTATAGGAGCCCTCTTAAATATTTACTTTTATCTGTTTTTTAGTATTTGTTGCTAAAGCGGCAACACATACTAAAAAACACACGTCTGCCGCATGCAAGAAGAAAGGTGGACCAAGGTGGCCACCATGTGGAAACCGGATGGCCGCCGAAAACGTGGCAGACCTATAAGGATATGGCGCGATGACTTAGATGCTTATATAAGTGGCTGGCAAATTATTGCCCGCGATAGGGATAACTGGAAACAAAACGGGGAGACCTTTGCCCAGTAGTGGGAAACTGAAATAGACTATTAAAAAAAAAACAATATGCTAGTTAGCAATCCAAATGTCAAGTTTCACACACCGTCCTTGCATTCTTTCTTTGGTATATCTCTATTCTGATTATTTTCTTGTCTAGTAATCTGGTGCTCTTCCCTGCTCAATACACATACGTGACATCCCACCAGATACCTCCTAGATTACGAAGAAACTCCGAAATCAACTGAAGTAAAATTACATATAAATTGTTATCTTATGGTTTATGTTTTTTCATAAAATTAAGTAAAGTCTTTATTTGCATAGTGCATAGGATGAGATTGATCTCAGGTCAGATCATATAAAGACCAGGTCTTTTTTAATATATCGTTTGACTACCCTGCCTGAATGATTTTCCTTGGCTTATTTTATTGAGTAGCTTCAAACAAAGTTGATATGATCTATATGCCTTTACAACTATAATCTTCTTCTTTCTTTGGTACTGAATCTCTGTTTGGGTTTCAAAAATACATATATTGACCGTTAGGCTTCATTACCTACTATCTTATTTAATGATTGCAATTTTTTCTTTCAATCTTATTAGGATAGTCCTAAGTCTTCAATGGAGATGGAGCCTGTTAAAAAATTAATAGTATATTTTAGATTCCAACTTTTACCCATTTTATATGTAGTTCGACTTATGTGCAGCGTATCTTTTGTTCTATCTATCTAGGGTAAAATTTACTATTCTTTGATTGAACAGTCACAAGCATTAATAAATATTTCATTACATTCCATTTTAGACTTTATCACATTGACTTAAGGAAGATATGTTTACGTATTATTAATGCTCGTAACTTAAAATCCAACGCATTGTCTACAATTATATTTTCTATGAATTGATAATTAAAAATTATCTTCGTCTATGCTGACACTTGACACAGATAATGGACAAAAACAGTATAAAGTAAAGTATCTACTCATCTATCACACTTTAATTAACCTTATTTTGCGCAGTAATATATTTTAAGTAGGTAGTTGTCAATGTTACAACCCTACTGCCAAAAATCTTAGGTGGTTTATTACGTATAGCGTTTATCAGTGGGCTCAAGAATTACCTACTTAATGTTTAACCATTCACTCATCTAATGAAATCATATGATTAAAAAAGGTACCTTCTTTTTGAAAGCCGAAATACTGTTTAAACTTTCATTAAATAGGCATATTATAAATAAACCTAATGGAAAATGCGCAAAAACGTGGACATCAGAGTAACTTCAGTTATAAAAAGTAGATGCAACTTATAAAAAATGTTGTTACCTTCTTTATTTTTACTTACGAGTAAAATGGCCATTTGTCTTTTAGCAGAAAACCTTACGTTACTGGGTAATAGCATATTGGCTGTATGATTTTCTGTTGTTGTTGAATATACATTTACAAACTGCGCCTGAATGCGTCAAGTTCGAAATAATTTCCTAGTGAATTTTTTTCTCTGCGAAAAAATCTAAGACTAAGTTTTCTTATTGGTTGGGCGCCGAGTTATATTACTCTTAAGCTAGTTTTGGTGGGTGTGTGGCGTGCTGATGGTGCCGTTCACCCTGTGCGTGCCGGCGTCCGGCGTCTTCCCGCTGGAAGTGGTGGCGATAGTTCTCAGCGGCGGGCGGCGCGAACTGAAGTCAAGTGACACATTTTGGGCCGCGGCCGGGGTAAAGCGGCTGGCGCTTTCGGGCGGTGCACACGTTCCGTTAGCTTCTCTATTTTAAAAACTACTTGCTTAACGATATCCGGGAAGGGAGCGACCGCATCGCTGCCGACGACTCCGCACCACTGTCACTCATTTTGGATGCAGTCGACCTGCGTACGCGTCGTTGGTCGCAACGCGCGCGCCCGCGCCCGTCTTATGCACCCCACTCACTTTGATAGTTGATAAGATTTTAAACGCGCGTTAACTAATACTGTAAATGAACTCGAGGAAACCGTAGTGCCTTTTGTATATGTGAAGGATGGATGTTACGACGAGGTGATTTTCGTGGTGCCAGTTAATATTATTAAGTTACCATGAGCGGGAGGGAAGGCGGAAATGCAGTTCCCTCTTTGAGTAAGTACCGACCTTAAAAAATATTTTATTCACTAAATTTTTAGGCTTTATTATTGCTTTAGTAAGGTTTAACATTAATGCACGTTGTAAGGGCGTAAGTATAAGCTTTATAACTATAGACGTACCCAATAAGGTCTTATTCAGTGGATATAAGTATATGCATGCGTAGTACACACGAAGGCAATATCATGAAAAATACTTAAATTGAGGTTAATAGGGTTTCGTCATCGATGTCGCACATATGTGTAACATGTTTACTTCGTGTATCGTTGACAAACAACACGAACGCTAATTATAAATAATAGTAATTAATGACGTATCCGCTTAGACGATACATCGCAACGTCACTTTTACGCAATGTTTTTCTGTTTTTGTCATAGACAGTAGTCCTTCAATGAATATTTACTGCGCCAACATAACAACTGCGATCCAAACATAAGAATAAAGTGACGTAGCACTGTTTTTCACTATGGTATAATATTATTGTGTTATACCCAAAAAGGTACTTTGTACATTTTATAATAAAATCTACCTACATCTATGAGTACAAACGTAGTTTTATCAAACGAGGTGTACGCATCGAAGCAGCAATTGTTTACTATACCTACGATTCCGTCTTGGTTACTCGCGTGCGTGCCGCTAGCGTGCAACACTCTCATAACGTATCTTCAAGGTGTGCCATATTTCACTCTACAATTAAAGCAATAGAGTATACTTCCGCATGATACTATATTTACTTCTGTGTGAGCACCGTACCCGTGTGTGTGTGTGTGTTTAGGTAAGCCGACTGCATTTTCGGAGGACCTTTAATCTTCCCTCCCCACCACTTGCACTACGTGTTTTTGTCATCGGCATACCACAGTTTTAGTGTCGAACTTGTTTATCGATATTTCTACGGTTCTACGTTGCTTATAAAAGCTCTACTCTTACGCAAGCATCCGAAGTTATTTCGTAGCGCAACACCAACTTAAAAGGGATTATAATTATTTAGAAATTAAATTCAATAAACCATAGAACAGTTTTTATATGGTTGTATCAGAAGCTTTAAGAAATTAAAATATTTGCCATGAGCGTGTTATTTCAAGAAGTATCCGGAATGTTTAGAAAGTCGATATTAAGTAACGTAACGTCCCTACGGCAGGGTCTGACTCGTAACCAGTCAATTATATCTGAATGGTGGTACAGTCAACTGTCTCTTTCCCTCTTGGTTCAAGATCCCATAGCCACAGCGCCACTTGACGATGATTCACGTTCGAATTCCATACCTACGATTGATAACAACCGAAATAGTGAATGGCAGAGCGTTTTAGGTCATTTGATTTGCTTGCTGACCATGCATCACTCGACTAATACATGCCAATGTGTTTTGTTTACTAAATCGTATTATGTTATTTCTATGAATGAGCAGCATATGGCATTCCACAATGTTCCGTTGCTGACAGATTTATTGCTTTTAAAACAAATTACTATTGAATTGTCTTTCATGTTATTTTTAGTGCATAAGAAGGAGGAATAATAGTTTTAAATTCCAGAAGTTGCGGTAAATTTTTCGACGATATACATATGGATGTCATTGACCTCATAGAATGAGAATAGTCGACGCAATGTATCCTACATTTTTGTTGTTGTCACATGTTACTGGTAGAATGCGAGATATCTAGACGTGCAACGTGGTGACGATGGTTCTCACGTGTTTCTGGGCAGAATGTAGCTAATGGTGTGATTATGTCCTTTTGGACCTGATCCAAAAAAGTTTGACTATAATGAGCTTTTGCAATTATTACATCCGACTCAAAAAAATATAGGTTGATTCTTTGAAACTGATCGATTTTTTTAAAATATTTATTGATTTTAAAATAAACAAAAAAGCATTACAAAAGAATATACACTAAGTAACTGAACAAACAAAAACTATATAACACCGTAACGTATTTCATTACTTTACATCGAGTAGAAAATAAATACATAAACGATTTTACCATGAAAAATACCAAACAACGCGTCGTCAAAGTTCTCACGCGATAAATGCTTAATTAGGCTTTTTATATACAGTTGTTCAGATCAAAACATGTGCATTTTAAACCACGCGTAGCTACAACATATAAAATTAAACCTATACGAAGCGTAAAATGAGATCTATCTAGCCATTGGCTTTAAGTCCGCCTTTACACTGTATTGTGTATGAAGTTAAATAAATAAATAAATCTATTTGATTGCTAATATGCTTGCTAATTTTGATTTTATAAGAAGGGTTAGTTGTTGACGTGAAAATGTGCCTGAAAAGGCCTATTTTCTGAATAAATATTTGAATCTTGTACTTATTTAAAAAATCTCTTTAACGTGAAATTTTGTATTAAGTAACTCCCTTATAACTTCTACGTCGATTGTACAAGTATTAATCATAGAAATATTTAAAGGTAATCGTTGGCTTATGTGTAGGTACTAATTTTGTATTACATATTTTGCTTTGACAAAGTAGGGATTGAGAGGCATAGGATTTGTCTCGGACACATAGCGTTTTAAAATTGATATGCTTGTGATTGGAGGTGGAGGAAATTGTAGTCTCAAACCCTTGTCAAATTTACGAAATATTTTCATGGAAATACAATGAAGAGAAGACGATATCAAAAGTAAAAAATAGTTTCAAAACCTAACAAAAGCTTAACAGAACAAACATTGAGTTTTTGAGTTAAAACAAATAATTTTACTACTATACCGAGTTGCATAATGTTATGATGCTGTAAATCCTTTCTGTTTATAGATTCAAATACACTCTGCACTACATACCTATACTCATTCATATAAATCAATATAGATTTAGGAGGTGTATGAAACTTTTGGTATCACGTTACTTCTTCATATAGTTGGTATGGTATAATAAATTCCACAAATTGACATTAAATGGTGAACCATAGCATGAAAGGCAAATAAATTCGAAACATTCATACATATACTAATTCCAATCTACTATGGGAAGAGAACTAGTGTGTGGTAGTTTTTTTGGTAGTCTTGCAGTTGTATTGTCGACGATTTATCTGTCTTCGATTAACTTTTGGCGAAACACCCCACATGGTATAAAATATTTATAAATATATGATGTCGAATGGATGTACAGATAAATTTAAAACTATTTAGTAATGGTATCTAGTGTTGCTGAATATCCCTTTAAATTTTATATTTCAACAAACATTGATGTTTCGTGTCGCCAACACATTCTCCGTACAATTCCTGACTCCTGACTAACAGCCATTTAAGCGAGAGCTATGAGTAGGATCGCAACATATGTGTCATAAATTAATTTGGAATATGCTTTATTATTTAAATCTTCGTCTTCTTCTTCAATGGAAAGATTGAGAGTATATTTCATCGATCTGTCTCTCTGCAATAATATATAAAGCTAGGCTCTTGTCGATGTCATTATATGGAAAGAAACTCGCACAATTACTATTATATATTACTAGCGTAAGGACCAGGCCAACCGCACGACGAATTACTATTTTTAGATCAGAACTAATGGAGTCGTTTGCCATTGCCTTCTTTTCTCACACTAGTGTGCTGTGCAGGTTGCCTCACGATGTTTTCCGGAAGCAGGTATTGGTCGATGAAAATTACCGCACTTGAGGTTGTAGTCTACTACAACTTCAGAGATACTCGTATAAGTCGAGCTGCGCGGGATTTGAACACGGGACCTTTCGCTAAGGACGACTCCTTAGCGACAGGTCCCGTGTTCGCTGTTAGAATAGTGAGACACTACCGATACCGCTTTAATTATTTAAATATTTCATATGAATAAGTGTGATATTTTCGTTTCCTACTTGCTTGTCCAAAAAAGGAGTGTAAGTTTTTAGAGTTCATGTATGTAAGTACGTATGTATTCCACCAGAGCTCCTGAAATGCCTGAACAGATTTGGATATATGGCCCAGTTACATCGTCCCGATTAATACAGGATATATTTTTTGCCTAGGTTACTTATAACTTACGTAGTTGTGCTTTATTTTTGAGTCTATATAATAGACATTATGATTCTTCGTCGCGTTTTGGCTTTTGGTTATTAAACTTCTCAATTTAATATTATATGTAGAAATAGTACAGCCCTGTGTACTTAGTTATGTTTGTTTAGTAAGGTAGAAGTTAAAATAGTTCGTAACAATTTCGAGAGAAAAAAGAAAACAATCGGCTTGTAAAGATGGTTAAGAACATTGAATGCTAAGTTATTTTATGTTGTTGACAAATAAGGCTTAGCATTCAAGGAGGTATATGATTTATTTCTATTTTGTTAATTTAATACCCTTGTAAAGCATTTTAATTCGTGCAAGTTTATGATTCGGAAGATATAGCCGTAATTTTCCTGTTTCGAGATGTATAAGATAACAAGCACAAAGTGTTCAAACCATCGCGAGCACAAACTATGTTAATTACGAGTATAGCGACCGACAAAACAATAGAGCACCGCCATAATCATATTAAGACGATTGTAAGACGTTACTCGTTGGGGTGCGTGCGGGCAGTTAAACGTTCGACTTTAAATATGCGTAGTATTTCCCCTTCCTGCTTTTAAAATAACATAGGCTTAAATTAACTCAAGTTCTAAAATAGTATAATCGCTGTAGAAACTAACAATAAACAAGAAATGTCACGATTCCTGTGTCAGAGACGGGTATTCGTGCGAGTTAACGTCCATCCGGGTGTATTTGGTACGAAGCTATAAAGATTTGTTTATTTGTTTTAAATGTGATAACAGCTCAGCGAGGTACTAATAGCGGTGTGTTACGTACTGATACTTCGGTCACGTAAGTGAATGTAGGTAGGCCTACTTTGTTTTTTATATTGAGTACCTACTATCATTTATAAAAGTATTCTTTTTTAAACTTTACACATAATTATGTATATAAACGGGACTTAGCACGAACCTTTTTATTATTTGTTTCCGTTGACGTTTCAATGGAGTTACATCCATCGTGGTCGCAATGAGACTGGAGTACTGTGGTGTCATCTTGTGGTGGTGGACGCAGTTTCACTAATAATTTTGATAATTTCACGGAAATACAATGAAGAGATAAAGTATAAAGTTTTGTTTTTAGGCATTGACCCCGGTACACACTACACTACACTGTTAGTGCTACTGCTTAAAAACTCCAGGTTAAAACCGCAGTACTCCAGTCACGTTGCGACCACGATAACTCCACTGAAACGTCAACGGAAACAAATAATAAAAAGGTTCGTGCTAAGTCCCGTTTAAATACATAATTATGTATAAAAGTAACCAATAAACAACATTACAACAAATGTATAAAGATTAACCAATATGTGGTTTGTCTCTAGTATGGGCACATGACTGGTAAAGAATCCTATTCCATTCTTGGGAGTCAGAAGATACTGGAAGATACCCTATCTTGGCGTCCAGTTTTGTATTTTATGAAATCTATTTCAAAGTGGACTTGAATAGTTCATTAGTGACCCATAGAAAGCTTAAATTTGGGTGGTACCTGGCTAAAGAGTATAATATCTATAGCTATACAAAGAGGTAAAATAGTAAATACCACACAAAGTTCCCCATTTCTTTGATTTGTGGCATCTATTTATTAAATTACCTATGTACGTATATCTTTTTTGTAACATGTTAATAAGGAAGTATTAGGGATAACCAAGAAGTGGATTAGTATATATAAACATCATACATTTAGTATGATGAACTTGAAAAGGAACCTAGGCCTTCATCGTGCTACTGCCACATTGCACATAAAACTATTTAAACATGTACCCCACTAAATATGTTTCAAACACACTTTCACCATACTCTCATACCTTAGTGCACGGAAGTTCAATCAGCAAAATGAAAAGTCAAAGAAATGCGGTGCTATAGATTTTTTGAGAGCAGGTATGCAACTAGAAGTTACGCATACTCAAGAATGTATGGTTGCATAGAAATTCCGAAGTGTAGTTGGTGCGAGATACAAGGTGAGGGGGGGAAGAGCATGGCGTGCCGACTCACGCGCACCATGCTGAGTAAACAAATGTACAAAACAGATACACACGCCTCTGATGCACCTTCGCTAGTCGCTACTGCTTGTTCACTCATAGCACAGAGGAAAAATGCTCATTCACCGATTAAAAGCACCACTGAAGTAATTCTGGTTCTTAATCCAAATTGCTTAGTAAGTTTAAATTTTTAGGATTGTATTAAGCGCATATTCCCTAATGTTTTACGACAATTTCACCTATTTGGTGAAAATTTCGCCAAATAGGTGAAATTGTCGTAAAATTCCTGTGCCAAACACAGATAAAACGGCGATAAATATTAAAAATCTAGATTTTTGAAATTTAGTGAGAAATTTATCATTTATGAGTTTCTGATCGTTATTGTGTTTGCTTTAATTATATTAACAAACTCTCCCACTGTTCACTTTGTCGAGTGAGTATAGAGTATATCGCATAGGAATGCTTCTTATAAATATTACTCTTTTGCCTGCACCACGTAAACGCGAGAATTTTGATAACAGCGTTGTTTTCATTCATTCACGAGAGATATGGCACATTCTGGGGGTTTTAGATGAGGCTGTAGGTGGTATGACTCGTCGCAAGCACGGATATAAACAGAAATATAAGCTCGGTAAGAGCGCGTGCCTAACAATTTATCTCATAAATAAAATTAAAGTAGATAATGTGACATGGGCAACCGAATTCCTTTTTAAACTCGATTGATTCATTTAATCGCTCGTTTTCTCTTCTTCCTAATGGATACTATTTTGAAATGAAGATGGATTTATTTTAAAGACCCCCCTGTATGTTTAAAATGTTTCCAGTCTTTCCTAATTGACAATTATCATTCGTATTGAATGTCAAGTATAGGTAGGTAGAGGCTGCACGCCCGCGTCGTGGCAGCGTGGCGGGCTCACTAGGTGCAGTGTTACGGCAATGAATGAAAAGGTACCAGAAACGCAACCTAAATACCGGACATTCTTCCAGTCCCCGCCGTCGCCACGTGTGCTGCCTGCCAGCTTTTACCGCTGCCGCCGCCCGAAATAATATGCTTAGCTTACATACCAACCAACAACACCCGACACATGGAAATGGAAATTGAATTAGCAAATCTATCAGTGACTGCTCAGTGGAGCTTATGTTGATATTATATCATTTTTAGTTATGAGGCTTAGGTGAGCTTAGTAGCGCCACCCATAATGTTATGTCTTTTACTCCTAAAATCAGATGAAATAAAAGCTAAAACTTTTATTTGGCCATTAAATTACTAGTATTATATTTGGTATTACTTTTCATTTCTGTGCGTTTGAGAAATTAAAAGAATCGTTGCAAAATAATGAAAAAAATTAAAAACACTACAAGTAATTTGCTAATGAAAGATTTTGGAGGATTAGATTTGGGAGCATAAAAAAGGGTTTTTAGCTCATCTAAACCTCTATAACACTAGCTTTCTCCAGTGGATTCGTTCCTTCGGAACAGAAAGGTGAAAGGTAGCCTATGTCCTTCTTCATATCTCAAATAATGCGTATGCAAAATGTTATCTATGGTTGGCGTGAAAGCGTAACAAACAAACAAATTCACTTTCGCATTTATAATATGATAGTTAAGATTACCAATAAAATAAACCAAAGTCCTACTCGTACATGACTTTAAAAATAAGCTTCAGATATTCGCAAATATTTTTTTTAATAACTCTTTTTCAAATACAATAACTAGTAGATTTTTGATTGTAATAAAAAAAACACATAAATGTTATTTTTGACCAAATGGATCGGATCGGATACGTGATTCATTGATGCATGAAACACCAAGTTGATAGCGTCATTATTCCTGGCCCGACCATGGCGGAAAATGAAAATGCGAATGTTGCACAAATATACAGTTTTATATGTGCCTTTCAGTGCCACAAATCCCGAAAAGTGTGCCTTTTTTTTTATTGAGTAATTTTATATTTTATCGTGGTCCGGCTGGGAGGAGTATTTCCTGGCCCGACCACATCAATCTAGAAAACGGCCAATAATATGAAATTGTTTACTTTATCAATAAAATGTGCCTAAACTGTGCCTACGGAATTAAATAACAGAAGGTCTATATCTATCTATATACATATTAAAATAGATTTTTTTTCTGTACCAGATAGTCGTCTACGTAAGTGCACGGTAGGTACATGTAACAAATGATACTACATATTTATACATACATACAAAACATACATATTATCACGTCTTTATCCCTTACGGGGTAGAATAGCCTAAGGTCATAAGACCAAAAGGCCACAATTCGCGTGTTAACGGGCGTATAGGTGGAAAGTGGAATCAAAATAGGTAGTGATAGCTTGCTAACCGCGTCGGCTATATAATACGATTCCCAGTGTTTGCCCAATCCCGCGACCGGGTTCTACGGTCTGCATGAGATGAGATGCAGCTTGGAAGTGTATTAAAATTAATTGCACCCAGATCAGCGTAAAGTACATTAACTACCATAAATTTATATAATCAACCTAAAACCCACCTTAGACGTAGTGACTTTTTCTTTACATTAAAAGTGTGTGTCGGGCCACGCGCAGTGTAGGGTTCTGGAGTTGAGAATGCCAGCTTTGAGTTCACGACTTACGGTTTAATGACTAAAAACGAGTCCACATAGGACGGTGGTAACTGAAGAAAGAGTTATATAATCCTATTGCGCTCGTTATTATCAGATTTCATATATTACATTGATCCCCGAGTGCAGTGGGCTAGGTACCAAACGGCCTCGTATCGTTCAGCCAAGCACCGCGCGCCGTCGAACGTAAACACATTGCTATTAATTTAGGTGTTATTAAAGCTGCTATGATTTTATATTTTCTTATCTTTATGTGGTTATTAAATTTACATTCAGTAGTTGTTTTACGTAACTTACAACTGTCTTAACTAATCTTTCCAATCAATCCAATTTGTATGAAATTTCACTCTTTAATTTGTTAGCTCTACTTAAGTCTGATACTTTAAACTTCGTTATATATACTACTTGGGGACACTGGACTCTAGCAAATATTTTAAAAATGGATTAGTAAATCGAAAAATGATGTTCACAAGCTCATAATATTTTTAAAAAACCTATTTAATAATACTCCACACGTTGGGAAGGTCGAGAAAATAAAATTACTCCCACTTTACATGTGAGCAACCCTGAAAATATTTTTTTTACCAGATTTTATTACGAACGGACGGACAGACATGGAGAAACTATAAGACTCTTGTTTACAACGGTACGGAACCCTAAAAATACCAATAGTACCAATTTTCAAACGGCACCCGACGACAGCAGAGGATGATATAGAATAGAAAATTAAGTTGGTAACCTATCTCCCTTATGTCAAATTTCTTTTTGTGTAAGTGGCCAAAACCGGTGTCAGATTTCATCAAGCTACCTAAAGGCATGTGACATAGCTTAACAACTGCCTTCAATGAAGGCAGCCGGGACTAACGGCTTAACGTGCCTTCCTAAGCACGGAGGAGCTCGCGATGTTATTATCTATGCCACTTGCGGTCACCCATCCCAGTGGGACTGCGCCCAGTGTTGCATAACCTGCGCAAGCACTAATTATGCTCACGACCACTAGATCATCGGGCTCCTCATTTTCGGCCATTAGTTTAGTGGGTAACTTAAAATTCATACCATGTAAACGTTAAGTTTAATAGACCATGTCATTGTAGTCCGAGAGTTGGCATAAATGCAGTTCCGTGTTGGGGTATAATAGGAGAGGTATGTGAGAACTTTTCAGCTTGCCTCCTACCCAAAATTTTGTGCCAGCTTTCAGACTACAATGCATGTTTACATGACACCAATTTTAAGTTACCCACTATTCTAACGTAAAGTAGATAGGTTACTTGTTTTTCTATATCGTCCTCTGCAATCGTTGGCTGCAGTTTGAAAATTGGATACCATTTAAATGTTTACTTTATTAACAACCATATCACTACTCGTCTGAGGTTGGTTTTAGGTTGATTATATTAATTTGTGGTAGTTAATGCACTTTACGCTGGTCTGGGTGCAAATAATTTTAATACACTTCCAAGCTGCATCTCATCTCGCGCAAACCATAGAACCCGGTCGCGGGATTGGGCAAACACTGGGAATCGTGTTATATAGCCGACGCGGTTAGCAACCTATCACTATTTTGATTCCACTTTCCACCTATACGCCCATTCACACGCGAATTGTGGCCTTTTGGTCTTATGACCTTAGGCTATTCTACCCCGTAAGGGATAAAGACGTGATAATATGTATATTTTGTATGTATGTATAAATATGTAGTATCATTTGTTACATGTACCTACCGTGCACTTACGTAGACGACTATCTGGTACAGAAAAAAAATCTATTTTAATATGTATATAGATAGATATAGACCTTCTGTTATTTAATTCCGTAGGTACAGTTTAGGCATATTTTATTGATAAAGTAAACAATATCATATTATTGGCCGTTTTCTAGATTGATGTGGTCGGGCCAGGAAATACTCCTCCCAGCCGGACCACGATAAAATATAAAATTACTCAAAAAAAATAAAGGCACACTTTTCGGGATTTGTGGCACTGAAAGGCACATATAAAACTGCATATTTGTGCAACATTCGCATTTTCATTTTCCGCCATGGTCGGGCCAGGAATAATGACGCAGTTGATAGGTTACTAAGCTTGACGCAGAAAAGCAAATATCAAAATAAGTAATAATATGAGTTATTATGCTTAGTCATAATATATCCGCATTGCAATGGTAAATCTATCACCGCGTATCACTTACTAAGATGTGTAGTTATTTTGAACGGAAGTGTCGACTTGATTAGTCATTGCTTCGATTCGACGTATAGTAAATTTGACTAATAACGCTATAAATATTAACGTTCATAGTAAACAACCGATCCGTAGTATAATTTATATGAAATTTAATATGCTTAAATAAGTCTTTGAGGTTAATAGCTATAGTGACATATAAAAAGACGAGTCTATTATTCAATTCGGTTCCCACGTTATTTTTTGTGAAGGAGCCCGATAAGGGGAATAGTATACCCTTTCTTAGTCCAGTAAGCGATCGTCGGCCCTTATTTATTGCTAATAGATTTTCGAACGGTAAAATGTCTATGCATGCATTAAGAAGGGGACGATCCGAATGCAATTCCGAATTGCTCTCAGTGAATGCTACAAAATTTCTCCATTTTACACGAACCTAGTGTCAATTTCCATTAATTAACACACTTTGTTCTTATACGAATAAGGTTTAATTAGAGCCAGAAAATGAAGCAATATACGGGTTCGAAGTCAAACAGCTTTATTACTCTATGAATTACTATTGGTGATTGTCGACAACGCACATGGTCTTGATACTCAGTAGTAGGCTTGTTTCCTGTAACGGATTCCGAA
The DNA here is from genome assembly GCA_947532085.1 of Elegia similella. Classification (NCBI taxonomy): domain Eukaryota; kingdom Metazoa; phylum Arthropoda; class Insecta; order Lepidoptera; family Pyralidae; genus Elegia; species Elegia similella. Next base: position 16,930,542 of record OX383930.1, read on the forward strand.
ATATAAACATTATCTGAGTTACCAAGATAAGGATTTCGATAACCATTCCATGATTTATGTACGTTATTCCATTTAACACAATGAGATGAAAAAACTGATTTCTACAAATGCGTTGCACGTGCTTTTGAGGCTTTATTAAAAATGCATTGATATTCGAAATGCAACTCTTTAATGAATTTCAATACATCAATTGAAATCATATCAGACACGGAATAAACCATTTATTATAATTCTGTCCAATACCTTTTCTAAGACTAAATCCTATTAAAAGCGACAGTCAATAGTATTTTTTGCTACGTTCCTTTGATACATTTATAGATACGGTCGGCGTCATAATTGCAGTACTAGTTTCCTAACGCAATAGTTTACAACCTTCTTTTTCATTCATAAGCACACATTTATATATTCATTATTATAGCACTCTTTTGATATAACCCAACAAGAAAGATATAACTAATTAGTTCATACAGTCTTTGGGAAAGCAACTCTTAATTTTAAGCTTCTTAATAAAGTGTGCGACTAGTGGTTAAGACCATTGAATGATGATGCGCAACACACTATTAGACATGAGTTTAAATCACGATCAATGAATAAAACTTTTATGTTATAAAATCCTATATTGTCACAGATTGCGGTGACTTCGCAGTTCTTTATAATATAATTACCAAGCTACGAATAGTGAGTACTTGAGGGTGGTAGTTAAATTCACCTGTCTGACGTGAACTTTGTAACGAGCGGTTGTGCTATTGTGATTTGCTTATAATGCAAGCCAATATTTAATATGGAAGCTAAGGCTAATATAATTGTGACCTGGTATAGAAATGGTCTTAACTATCTCAAATTCCCGAGGAAATAGCGGTTTAAGCGTAAGTTCCGATTTTTATCATTTTACGGTTGGGCTGCGGTTGAGTCAAAGTAACAATATTGCTCTTTTTTGTGACGAGAATAACATTTTATTTTAGAGAAATACTGTGCGTCGTTGGCTGATTCGTCAAATCGTCATCAAGACGAAGAAAGTTTAAAAAGTCGGTTGAAAAGGAGGACTTTATTTATGGCGTAAAAACAGTACACGTTATATGGAAACCAATGTGCGGCAGAACACGGAATCTGGTCGTGTATGCGTTAATATGTGGGGCTGGATAAGTGCACAAGGGCCGGCCGAGTTGGAGTTTATATCTACGCGAGTCTATAGCTCTAACTATGTGGAAGTGTTGACGACGTCATGCTATCTAGTGCAAAGTATTTACCCCGTAGAAAGTGTTAGTGAATTTAATTTTGTTCAAGATAATTGTCCCATATACTGTGCAAGAACTGTTAATGGACGGTTTAGAGAACATACAGAAATTAGTTATTCCGTGGCCAGCACGATCTCCTGATCTTAATAAATAAAGAAAATATCGTGGCCTAAATGCGCCGTCTTCAAAGTTGCATTGATAATAATGAAGGCTACACGATTTTTTTTTTACATTTTAATATTATACTTTTTTCAGGGGATTGTGCTGGTTATATTGTAAGAATGAGATTAAGCTTCCATCCTTTTTTCCCCGAGAAAACGAATAGTACTAATAGAAATGTTGTGAAAAGTATATGAAGACAAACAAATAAGCATGTTTCATATAAATTATTTATTTTATAATCAGACTTCATCCAATAACTACCCGACATTTTGATGAATAAAACTTTATGATCAAGTATTACGATTTTTATTTATTTCAACCTCGATATATTTTTGTTAATATATTTTGATCTCGTCACAAAATAAATTAGGTATAAGGAGCATTCAGACCGTGGGTCTGCCTGCATTCCTTGCGTCTTCGTATGGAGTAGCTAAAAAAAAAATATCAAAAAATGAGGCATGGAGAACTATGTGTCCTAACGTCCAGCCACCTGAAAATCTTAATTCCCAAAAGGCATGGGATGATTTATGTTCACAGCTCTTTTTGTCAGAATTGAACGAATCTTCGACAGGTTTAGATACCGCTCGTTTAAAGGCTTCATCTTGCCCAGAGTCGGGCGCCTGGCTCGAAGCTTTGCCCTCACCTCAACTAGGTACACATTTGGACAATAACACGTTACGGGTTGCAGTAGCTTTAAGGCTAGGGTGCAAAATTTGTGAACCACACCGTTGCCCATGCGGTGTAAATGTTGACACAAGCAGATACCATGGTCTCAGCTGCTCAAAGTGTGCTGGCCGATTTCCGAGACACCATGCTCTCAACAATATCATCCGGAGAGCTTTGGTTTCAGCCAACATACCATGCGTTCTCGAACCTCCAGGTTTAAGTCGAACAGACGGAAAACGCCCGGACGGCCTGACTTTGACGCCCTGGGAGAGAGGTCGTTGCCTATTGTGGGACGCCACTTGCGTCAGCACTTTTGCAGCATCGTATTCCTCATTAACTACACAGAACGCGGGGTCTGCCGCCGACTTCTGCCGCAGAACAGGCGGCCAAACAAAAACACCGTAAATATTCGGAACTATCCCAGTACATTTTTGTGCCTTTCGCAGTGGAAACGGTGGTCCCTGGTGTGTCGAGGACAAACATTTTGTCAGAGAGCTAGGACGACGCCTCCGTGACAATGGTTGTGACCCCCGCTCTGGAGCGTACCTGTCTCAACACATTTCACTGGCCATCCAGCGTGGTAACGCGGCCGGTGTGATGGGCACTTTCGAGCCAGGTACTCTCCGGGGAGGGCTATTCGATTAGCTTTATATTATTTTATTTTATTTTTTCTCTTGTTCTTTTTTCTTTCTACGTAGTTTTAGTAATGATATATTTTTATGTTCCCTTTGTCACTAATTTAGGGTTTTTCTGGTAGGTTTAGTTTTAGCGATTATGTTTTTTCTATCTTTGTTATAAATATTGTTAAGTACGTTATATTGAATATAAATAAATTTAATCTAATAAAAATATAGTTGGTAAAATTAAATTTTCTATATTATCATAACATTAGTGTGTGAGATTTGAACCGACGCCATTTGGATCACCAGCTGGTTGTCTTATCAATTTATGATGAAAAGTGTCGAATTATAGCAACACTTTGATGTTAAATAAAAAAATGTTATTTGTATACCTTCTCGTCTATACATATAATAAAACAGTAAAATTATTTTGTCTGTACATTTCGAATTTTTGACTGAAATGGATAGAGGGACACTTAAAAAGAATAATAGAAAGCAAAAAAAAATTTTTGGAATTTCTTGTCTGTCTGTCTGTCTGTATGTATGATCACGATTATCTCCAAAAATACTGAACCGATTTACTTCAAACTTTCACCAATTGCTTTGTTTTAACTCAGTTTAACATTTAAAGTTTGTTTCATCAAAATCGGTTCATTAAAAAAAAAGTTATCGTCATTTGAATGAACTCAAGGCATGAGTTTGCCTGCAAACATATAGCAAAAAAAGTAAAATAATAAGTGACATAAGAAAATTAAAATCCAAAGTCAATTCATCATCATTATACGACAGCATTATACCTATCCATACTATCCATAGTAATCCATACTAAAAAAAAAGGAGAAGCTGACTGACTGACTGACATATCAACGCAGGGCCTAAACTATAAGGGTTAGGAACTTGAAATTTTGCACAGGTCCTTTTATAACGTAGGGGAGCACTAAGAAAGGATTTTTGGAAATTCATCTCCTTAGGGGGAAAAACGGGTTGCAAAGTTAGTATGAAACTTTGTTGTTTTTGAAGTAATTCGAATGAAATTCAGCATGAAGGTTCTTTACTGAAAGGTATGAAACACGAGTAAAATATTTTACTCAAAAATCATCCCTTAAGGGGGTAAAATAGGGGTGCAATGGTAAAATAGGCGGGGTAAAGTTTTTATTTACTTAGAAATATGACAATAAGAAGTTCTCCATTACAATAAAAAAATATCTGTGTTGGTGAAATGGGCAAAATCCCCTCCTTAAGGGCTAAAGATCTATGCAGGTAAAATGTATTAAATTCCCCCTTAAGGGGAAAAAGCAAAGGGGCAGGGGTTTGTATGGAATTTTTATCATTTCTACTGTTCCCAAGGGAACGACATTAACGCGGGCGGAGCCGCGGGCAACAGCTAGTTTTATAATAAGACTAGTTAGGGCCAGCGTTAATGTTACCAAACGCATTCACATTTTACAGCTTGTCATTCTTTATGACGCATCATAATGTGTGTTGAAATAACACTCACACATAGATTGCAGCGCACCGCATGTTGACCAAATATGGACATTACAGTAGTACTGCACTTATGTCCCCTGACTGTACATCAGTTATATTGTATTTTGTTGACTTTAAATAGACAGGGTAAGTGAGTAACAATGCATCTTATTGCAGGTGCGGGTAGTGCAAGCGTCAGCGGCGTGGTGGGCGTGACGCGGCGCGGGCGATGCAAGTGGTTCAACGTCGCCAAGGGCTGGGGGTTCATCACTCCCGACGACGGTGGCCAGGATGTCTTCGTTCATCAGGTAAACATTTTTTCTGACGACAAATTTTGACATATAGATTAGACTTGGCGATAGGAACCATAGGTGTGAAGTGAAACTTGTAATTGTACAAAAGGCTGGTTCCAAGATAGGAATAATAATCCGACACACAGGTATGAATTTTTGATAGCAACATTGAATGATTAGTCATAAAATTATATCATTTTTATTATATAGTGTCCGGTTTAGTTCAAATTTTGAGGCCCTTATTTAACTTGTGTGAAGTCCATGCTACGGGAATACCTGAAGAGTCCGAAACTATAGTCGGCAATCCCGACGAAATAGCACGTGAGTGACCCGTTTTTAGTACATGATGTCTATATCTCACGTTAGTTTCAATGATATAATACGGGAATACCATTGACCGTGGTAAATATTGTTAGATGGATGACCATGTGCCATCACTAATATTTCGCTCAGCATATTAAGCTGTCATGTAGATGCCTATAAGTATTTTGAGAATCAGCTATGCTTCTTTTTCTCAGCGTGTCAATCTTTCACTACTATTTACATAATTTTTTTATTATGTTTGGCCACTTTATGGGCTTGGATTGTAACCTTATTCAGTCTATGTAGCCTAATTCAATCGCCATTACTGAAGAAAAGAAGGGCCTTAGCCTGGGTTTGAAAATAATGAATTTCCATTATCAAGGGCTTAAAAAGCTTAGTGTGATCATAGACAAATATAATACCTAAAGCGTAAATTAACGAAGATGATTTCATGAATATGGAATTGACACAATTTGAACACCTGTTCGACGTTTATTAACATAATTACTTAAAAACGAAGTAATGTGTTCAATTCTAAACGAGGGTTCTTTCCCATAATTGGGGAAGATGTTGCTGATAAATTTCGAAGCTTTGTTCCCTAACATCCGGCCTTAAAACGACTGTGTTTTTTATTAAATTTCGAGACTCACATATATTTATGCGTTGAATTGATCGCTCTAATAATTATCAAAACCGTTCTCTAAGTTTACGTATTTTATTTATAGTGTAAATTATGTAGGTAGGAATCAACTACAAAATTGATTTCGTAGTAATTTTACACGCCTAATTTGGGATTTTCATTATTGTAGATTCGTTTTTAATTAATTTTTGCCTAGAAACTAATGATTATTAATACTAGAATATAGTCGTTAAAAGAATCACGTCAGAGGCCGAGAGGCGGTTCCGAAGAACTCTGACACCAGGGTGTGCATGGTCGATTGACCGTGACACACGAAATGATGAATATACTAAAATTATTAATTTAAATTTGTCTACTTCTATGTGTCCGAATCCCGGCCAGCCGGCCTATTTGCTAACTCAGTGTACAACATTTTGATAGTCACTTCAACATACATTACGTTTTTATATATCTTAAATAAAAATAGTCACTCATACGAAAGCCGCAATGTATTTTAAAGCGCCTATCAAAGCGTTGTACACTGAGTTAGCAAATACATAGGCCGGCTGGTCATGATGGAAAACGGTCTTCACAGAATACCCTAGATCTTGAATATTTATTATAAATAATACTATACTTTGCCCGTGGCTTTGCCCGCGGTAATATACGTAGTTTACTTGGGATCAGTAGATTTTTTCGTGATAAAAGGTATCCTATGTCCTTTCCTGGGCCTTATACTATATCAAACCCTATATCGAATTTACCTATATCGACACAAGTTTACAAGTGTTGGGTTATCTCAATCTGTGTGCTTTCTCCTATATATATTTATTACATATAGGTAATGAAGCGTTGTTATTTGGTAATTTAATATAAATAATTTTAAGTAAAAGTTATTTTATATGCATGTTTTAACATATATTTAAGTAACAAAAATTTGGTGGTACATTTCAATGTTACCATATTTAAATCTCAATAGTAAAAAACATATTCATTGACAGAACACAGCGGTATCTAGCGGTTGACCCGATAGTGCTTATTTGTTTGTTCGGCTTATCAAGGCCGGATGTTTTTTCTATACATTTACGCCATCAAAGTTGTACTTCGTTCGGTTGCAGCGACGCCAGCGGTAAATTTATATTAGGTCAAGACTGTATTGTTGAATAGTGATAACGTACATTTTTTCTCACCAAATGTTATCTCTCGATTTAATTTACTATTGATCTTGTAGACTACGGAGCTTTCATATTATTCGATATTTATATGAGGTTTGTAGTCTAGTTTTTAAATGTCATAAGTCTCTAAAACTCTTTAACATTAATTCCATGCAAACACCGTATAAATTTGTCACCAATATTTACTTGTATGGGTGACACAGCTCGTAAAAATGAACAACTTTTCCTGTGGAACCAATACTAAATAGTTCAGGCCAGCTGAACACTAGTTTAATAACTTCGATCTATAAAAATAACGAGATTTTCGAGTTCTCGACATTGGTCCGAAATTTGTTTTTCCAAAGAAATTCGATGGTATTGGTAGCATCTGCATGTTGTACTCGTATATGCTTTCACATAATTACATTTTAATTTTTCAATATTTGCAGTATCTACTAACATCTCTTAACTTTTAACGTTTTCTAACTTTAAACAGTTTGTTTTTTTTTTTAATTAATTCCTTTATTCAAATATATATATACAATTTAAATATAAAATAATTAAACTAATGCTGCAACTAAAAATAAATAAAAATTAATATATATTTACTAATAAAATAGACCGGTTAAATCGTTTCTTAACATGATATATGAAAATCAGACATAAACGTTGGCCATTAACGCATCAAAGTAATAAAGTTATCTAACAAAAAGATGACGCACATTACTTAATTACGTACCTTTCTTTTTTCAGAGTGTTATACAAATGCCTGGTTTTCGGTCGTTAGGAGACGAGGAGGAAGTGGAGTTTGAGTGCAAGGAGTCCGACAAGGGCTTGGAGGCGACGCGGGTGTCAGGTCCCTCCGCCGTGGACTGCCAGGGCTCCCACCGCCGGCCGCTCTCCAAGAAGCGCTTCAGGAAAATACGGTAAACATATTTTCTTATTGGTTTCTATAATGAACTAACGAGCAATAGACTGATATGATACCAAATGCTCAGTTATCTTTATTGAGCAATTTAAACTATAAGGGTAACATTATCTTCATTTTGTATGGCATGGTACTGCAAGAATCCTATACATCTCATTTTAAGTTCTCTTACGGCCGAATACTCAAAGATTGCCAAAATCGTTAATCTATTCTTAATAGTTAATCAATGCTCAAGTGTATGACTTGAGCATTGATTAACTGTTAAGAACAGATTTACCACCTTATTCATCAAAAAATTACAAAAGCTTAATAAACCTACTGTATTTACAATGTTTGACATTGAAAATACGAGACAAAAATATTATAACTAAAATAGTTTTAATCAACGTTTGTTAATTTTTATGAATAAGAGGGTTACTATTTAGGCATTTGATTATTCGGCCGTTAGTCGGTTTTTGGCTACCGAATTTGAGAGTGTAGTTCGATTAACGACTACGAGAAAACAATAAGTCTAAACCATCTCTGACCAACTTCATAGGTGGGGCTACAAAGGTTAAAGAGTCCTCCCTCTTTGGAGGTATTTAAACTGAACATATCTTGTTCGACTTTTAATTAAACACACAAACTTATTTATACACACATACATGTTTTAATTTAGATGCAACCTGCGTTGACACATCGGCGTAGTCTCAACTCCCGGGCACAAGGTCTAAGGCTGGTTCAGCAGCGACAGCGGCAGAAGACCTCAAGCGGCTCAAGTATTGTAGTCTTGGAAACAACTACCTATATATTTGGGCCGTTTGGGGTCGACACTTTAGGACCATCAGCCCATATAAGCTTTTCGTTACCATTGCCAATATTAACATGATTTCGCAGATTTTTGCCCATTTCCTTGATTGTCTTTTGTTGAAGAGAAGCAGCTAGTATATTCAACGTTTTTCTTTTCACCCAGACCAACATGGAAGAGTATTCATATCTACATCTAAATAAACGCCTCTATTTTTTTATGAAAATGCCTAAAGAAAATGTAAATTCATGTCCCTTTTAATGAAAATTCAAGTGAACATACACTGAATTAAGCTTTTTAGAAACGTTATTATACTTATACATTATTTGTTTTTAAATTTACATTTCAAGTATCGTACGTAATTGTTACATTAATACACAATAACAAAACAATATATAGATAATCCTTGATTCAGTAGTAACACAAAATCATCATCATTATCATCATCAGGTCTTTTTAGTCTCCACTACACTTGGACGAATCCACCTACAGGAGCACAATCCTCTCTGTACTACTAGAGCCATACTTGGCGAGAGCAGCCATAGGACTTGGCCTACACTTTCCACGCTGTCCAGACGGGTTGGAGAGGTCTCTCAGATGTTTATAAGCTTTGTTTATCCTGTATTTCCTAAGTCGCCTTCTACGACATCCACGGGAAGACTTGGAGTGGTGCTATTCTACTCTGCCGGGTACCACACAGCGCAACACAAAATACGACACAACAAATAACGTACTAGCATGAACTTTTGGACATTTATCTTAAGTACTAATTTTTCCTAGATTCAAAGATTTATTCAGAAAATAGGCCTTTTTAGACACTTTTTCACGTCAATTTACATCTTCAATAATACTTATTAAATAATATTCAAATTAATAATTATTGTTCAAAAGCTTCAAATTACTAGCGTTTGTAATCGACCACTGCAGAGAAGAAGACGCCGAAAGAAACTCTTGTCAACAGTATTAGTCGCCCACTCGCCTAAAGAGCTTTGTATGATATTATATATCTTTTCTTTTTCTTTTTTTTCTGATTTCATATTATGCTAGCGATCGAATTTGCAAAAACAACATACCATAAAAGATAATTATATATAGATAACCTTAAAAATACAGATAACATAAAAAATAGTCATATACAGATAACAAAAAGTCTTAAGGGACCCGAGTAGACGTTCACGAGTTGGCGCATACAAGCGATGGCTTGTATGCCATGCGTCAACTCTGACCTGACAACCTGAGGGATCTCAACGACCCAGTACACACCGCCGCCACCAGTTTGAACATTTTAGTGATGACTTACTCGAACTCGAAGCACATATCACAAAAGGTGATTTGTGATCTGACACACACAGACAGGTAATTGTTGACACCTGTTGAATGCAAACATACCTTTACATTTTTTATTAGCTTATTATCCTTACTAATATTATAAATGCAAAAGTGAGTTTGTTTGTTGGTTTCTTTGTTTGTTACGCTTTCACGCCTTACTACTGACCCGATCATCATAAAATTGTGCATACCAGTTCTCTGGAGTACGGAAAAGGACATAGCTAACTTTTATCCCAGGAAAAAGTACTGTTCCCGAGGGATCGTCATTGACGCGGGCGAAAGCTAGTACAAATAAAATAACAAAACAACAAAAAAAAAAAGAAAAACAATTATTAATAAAATTAATCAGCTCCAAGCATTTTTATCAACTAAATAATCATTAAAGCCTTATTAAGCTCCTTTCAATAATATATTTTCAAAGCTGTAATATTCGTTCAGTATTCGTTTGTATAATAACATTCCTGATGTTATTATACAAACGAATACTGAGCCACAAGAATGTATCCCTAGTTGTCTGTAGCCTAAAAGTTTAATACATACACTCAAAGTATCACGTCTTTTTATTTTGCGGGGTAGATAGAGCCTAGGTTTAAAGGACCTTATGGAAGGTGGAAAATGTTATCAAAATAGTGATGGGTTGCTAGCCGCATCGCCTATTGACATTATTCCACAGATTTTCGGCCATTCCCTAGATCGGCTTTTACGATCAGCAGCTGGTACATTCTACGTTTTTCCTTTTCTCCCAGACCACCATGAAAGTTTCATTAACAAGTTTATTTTTGTTTCTAGTGTTGTATGTATGAACATGACAATTCTTAACATAAGTATTTGTGAATATTTTGGTTTACATACAAATATTAGCAAGAATGTACTATGACGCAACCGTTGAAATTCCAATTTCTTTGAATAATCCCTAGCCCTAAGTAGCCCCAAGTTATAAATTGATCGAATAACACGCTTTTGCAGAACGAAAATGCTGTTGATGTTTGCACCATTTCCACAAAGCGAGACGCAATTTTTTTTAAATCTATGCACAATGCAATGTCCCGTAAGACATTATACTATGGAAATAGCTAAAGTAAACAAGACGGTCTGTTTTGACATCTGTCAGTTGCCTTGTTCGCCAAACGGCGTATGCCGTGGAGCCTTAATTGGGGGTACAAAATTTTAAACATTTCGTTTTTTTAGCATTGAGTAGGAGATTATAAATTTAATAAAAAAATATTACTATTCAGAAATAAAAGTACATAAATATCATCAGCGATATTCTAAGAATATTCGTCATATCTTGGACTGGCTTTAACTTGAGAACATTTTGCGATTTCCTTTGAAGTGAGTCAAGCCTTAGGTATTAGTCATTCATCTAATGAAATGGAGACACAACAAACTTAATCTTGTTATTTATCTTGAAGAAAATGGTTTGAGAGAAATAAAATGAACTGTCCAAGTGTGAGTCGATTTGACACACACAAACATACTAAGGGTTCCGTATCATCGTAGAATCTTCAACTACAAAAATCACGTGTTTTATATGGGGACACTGATATATGAGTACTAAGAAACTTCTTCAATGCGATCTTACTTGTGTGGATAATCAAACTCTTTCTAACAATTTTCTATTGTTCTTAATTATATGTGGTTTGACGTCTCAGTGACAAATTAGCAGCACCTTTCACTACAAAGATAATCCGTTACAGTATGTGTCCCCCTAAACTTTCAATTTAATGTTGTTTTTATTTGTTGTTATAGTGGCAATAGATATAGGTACACAGACGTAAAAAATTTTAAGTTTTTATTTTTACGGTCCAAAAGATACAGACTTGTCCTGAGAGCACGGATGGACAGACATCGGAGGCTTAGTTTATCGGAGGGTTACGTTTTCACCCTTTGGGTACGAAACCCTAAAAACGTGTTATGCACCAGCTGCTTCTTTTCCCGTGGAGATCTTCACCGCTAGAGAATGGGCGAATATCTAAGGAATTATGTCATTGCTAAAAATAAAATATCTCTATTTAAAAATCATTGTTTCCATTTTCGTTTCAGTTGCTACAATTGCGGAGAGTTTGCCAATCACATAGCTGCCAAGTGCAGTATCGGGCCTCAACCAAAGAGATGTCATAATTGCAAGAGCGAAGACCATCTTATCGCAGACTGTCCTGTAAAGGTAAAACAGCTTCTATATCTGTCGACGACATTCCCTTACAGGAGTGACTTAGTCCTTCAAAGTGCACTACTTTTATATTTGACAATGCTGGAATTAAAAATTCGGCATTCCCATACAAATTGCCCGGGCGGTTGAACACTTTTGTATACAAATGATGATATTTTTAGTTTCCAGCATTAGTCCTTAGGAAAAGTTGTTTATATTCTCTAAATTAGCAGACTTTTATATTTTTCAATCGATTGAAAAATTGCGTTTTGTGAGATTTATGACTATGAAATATGTTATAGACACCTAAGTACTTTTTGTTAACTACGTAATTCATTTAATTTAAATATTTTTAAGAAAGGTAATGTGCAGAATCAAAGAGATATCAGTTACGTTTTTTATTGAGAATATAAGTAAATAAACTCACAATATTACATACTTGAAAGGTAACAATGATATCTATGTGGGTAGCTCTTATACCAATATATATATTTTTACAGGTCGAGAAGAAAAACGAGCCCCAGTCAAAAAGCTCTGGCAGCTCCCAAGGCAGCCAGCAAGGCAGCCCGCAGCAGTCGTAACTATCCCACCCACCCGGAAGTGTTTCTTAGCACTATCTACTTGGATATGTATAATACACAGCGGCATTTAATCGCTATAGCATTTATAATTGCGTTTAGTTTAGTCTTTTTACCTTTCGGACTAACAAACGACTTTGAATTCAATTTAAGAGACTTAAATTTCATTCCAATGCCACAATCGCCATCTGCATTAAAATAAAAGTTTAACATAAGGAATCATGTAATTATCTACCTCAATTACCATAAAGTAGCAACTTAGCACAAGACTGAAAAGTACAAATCCACTAAAAACTTTAATAAGTACAAACTTTACACATTTTATCTTTATAAACTTTACACCTAAGTTTGCAAATGTAACGTAAGTACAAAATTTATGTGTTCGAGTGTCAATATCTTAAATAATTTACCGTTTATCGTATTTATCCAAAGTTAAGTGTGTGTTTATATCACTATTATTAATTTTAAAATTTGTTGTTATTTTTATTATGACAAACTTTGTTAGATTTAGTATTATGTATCCATGCTTAGATAATAAGTATACTGGCTATGAACAATATGATCAGTTTTAAATACAGCTTAAAAGGCACTGGTACTTTTTTATTCCTCAATAGAAATATATCTGTAAGTATACACCTGTCTGTAAGACCACCCATATAAATAAATATGGCCCTTGATTGATCGCTTGCTGGGGTGTATAGATAACTTTTGGGGGCTGTATTAGCAAAAACAAAAACGCATTTATACATATATTGAAAGCGCAGAATGTGCAAAAGAAACTAAAATTGTATTACAATTATTTTAATATCTCTTCTGTCACCAGCGATAGAAACGTATTTACCTAATACCAACAGTAATTTAGTTTTAAGGTTATATTGTAGCGATGAAAAGAAATATGAGTAGTATCCAATATTAATTGTGCCTAGACTATTGGATCGTTCACATTGGATAAATGCATATGTATTCGTTCAATTAAATAATATCTAAAACAAATTACGAGCAGTAACTCTACCGTCAAAATATTGAAGTATGTTTGTTGAAGATTTTTTATCACACCAATATTATAATAAATAAGGCAATGGGAAAATATTATTGATTTATTTAATATATTAAAAAAAAAATATATATATTTTATCATCATTCGAAATCATACATACCGTTATAAAACTAATAAGTAGCAACAGGTGTGGACGAACCATTAGTCTAATGGAAGTGCGTATGTCGACCGATCACATTGCATCGAAGTGTATTGCACCGGAAAGTTGATGACGTGCCAAAGCCAAATATTTTTTTGTTGCAATATGGATAAATTAATGTAATAAGTGTCGTGTTCGATATATTATTTTTGATGATTTTTAACAATTTTATATTAATTTTAAGATAATTTTAAATAAATCTTAATCTGGAGCGCATAGTACAAATATATTATAGTAAGCTGATGCCAAGTTAAAATGTAATTTATGTTTGCTCAAAAGCCTAATTTAAGGTTGAAGATAATAATATGTAGGTACTTAATTTGAACACATTACAGTAACATTCAATTTAATTAATGTTTTTATTATCCTGTGAACTTCTGCAGTAAAACGATTGTTATAGGTATTAGCTTATGATTGTATTTTTATTAGATTAACTGGTTTACAACCTCTTATATTTTCAGAACATGCATATTGTAACGCTATGTCTTAAAACTGTAGATGCCTATCAAAATGTTTCTATTCAACTAAAGTAGTTTTCTGAAAGTGAAATAAAAGGTAATTTGGGTATTTTTTTGTACACATTTAAACTTTTTGCACGGCACGAGTAGTTTATGAAACTTTCGACTGATTAATTTTTAAGTTGTTCTTAATAATTTGATCAGATGTCTACTTAATGGCATGAAAAAGTAAAGTAAACCAGTTTACATAGTAAATATTTAAAACATTTTTACCTAAACAAATTGCAAAATTCTCAGCACTGATACCTTATTAAAAAATTTGCGCAGTGAATGTACCACAAAATATCATTTTGAAGATAGGTATTATTATAATACGGGTTTCTTGTGTTTTTGATTATATAAGTAGTTATTATGTAATTATTTGTAAGTAAGATTTTAATGAAAGACTATTTGGAAACATCTACCTCATAATTTAATTTCGTTAAATAGAGTTTATTAATAAGTTAATTAACATTTTACAAATTCTAGCATTTATTTTTCCCAAACTATCTTTTGCTGAATGCCGAATTCTTAGGGATCGTATCTTATGTTTAGAGTTTAAATTTGTTTTTTTTTATTATTCAAAGAATAAAATTTTAAAATAAAATCTTTTGCCTTTTATTCATACAGTAAATTCAAAATGGAAGGTTATTTATATATACATATTTTCTTATGATTTATCCTGGCTTGGCTTTTTTTTGCTTAAACTTAAACTTTCATCATGATCACTTAAGTACTGCCATTTCACACGCATCTTTCTTTGCACTTGTTCATTCTACCACCACATATCCTTGTATATCTTCTTCTTACCTCCTAGTTTCATCTAATTATTCCTTTCCCGCATTTCGGAAGAGGACTGCCATTTCATTTCAACATACATCTACAGTTTTTTCGTTTAAATTCTCCGTCCCAAACATTCTGTGATAATCTTCGTCTAAAAGTTCTCAGCTGGTTTTGTCATCATTCTAGCCTCTTCTTCCGTCTATGGGAGGGTATTGCTATAGGCACTTACATTCGCAGGCGGGTTGGCGAGCGCAGTTTCTTTGGCTTCGTGTGCTTGCGACGCTGCTGCCTATTTTAACCTTTTTTAAACTGAGAAAGAAAAGGAGTTTGGTGGATTTGAGAAGGGAATAAAGGTAATATATATATAAAAATTAAGATAAAACACTTCAATGAACGGGGGAAAAGCAAGTGACAGCTCAGGAAGCCGGCGGCGCGTACTGTAAGTGCATGCGTGCCTGCAACCACCAGTCAAGCAGCATTAGCATTTATAAAGTACAATAAACTCTTTTTGTAATAAATGCCATTTTATTTTGGGCTTGTATGTTTTTTATTTGTTTTAACTTTTAAAAGAACAGTAATTTGTGTTAGTGGTACTAAAGACTCATTTGGCAATACTTTACTCATTTGTAAATCAATGTCCAGAGGCAAATCCCCTTGCCACGACGGGCTCAGTATTGAGCACCTTAAGTTTGTTGGCCCGCATTTTTCCATAGTGCTGTTAACCTTTGGTCATAGTTATATGCCTGTAGGTAATTATGATTTTTACAGTCAGTACCAATTGACAAAAAAAATGTGAGATTTGTCGAATATAAATAACTATAGGCCCATCTCGTAGGCTACTGTTAATTAGAAAGTATTTGATAGCATCCTTAATACACGATTAATTAAATACATTAAGCAGCACGATAACCTGATTATCCTGGCGCCTAAGGACGAGGAGAGCCGACCCCAAATAAAAGGGATAAGGCAAGGAAGAAGAAGAAGCAGCACGATAACCAATTTGGTTTCAGGCAAGGATTGTTGACAGAAAGTGCTATACTGTGCGTTAAGCAGGCTATAACTACTATACGAAACGCAGAACGCCAGTATTTACTTGCTTCCTGGACCTGACCAGGGATTTTGACTTGATTTTCTACGACATATTATGGAGAAAACTTAAACATAGTCATTTACCAGTTGAGCTCACAGATATGTTTAAATATTGGTATGGAAACCAAGTTAATAATGTAAGATGCAGGAGCACTGCACAGATCATATGGGTTGGAGTGCGGGGTGAGAAAGCGGGGACTCAGCTCGCCCACGCTCTTCAACCTATATGTGAATGAAGTGATAGGCAAGCTCAGCGGTGACAAGGTAGGTTGTTACATCGACGGTGTCAATAACATCAATTACGCTGATGATATGGTGTTGCTGAGTACGTCTGTCTGCGGTTTGAGGAAGCTGGTTTCTATATGCAAAATGCTCGCTAACTCCCACGGTTTGGTTTATAACGTTAAAAAGAAAGACAATAGTCCTGTCCGTAATAACAGATCGATCCCAGTAGAGCGTGGCATGACCATTTTTGAGAACTGGCGCTGGCGTGTATTTTATAGTACCTACGGTACGTCGGATTCCACAAGATAATCGAAGAGCGAGTTACTGATGAATAATTCTGGCTACAAGGTTATATCTGTGCAAGTACTCACAGTTGGCCAGATAAGAACAACATAGAGAGAGAGAGAAGAGAAGCACATATGAGGAAATACCTAGGAAGAGAAGAACATATGCCTGAGTAAACTAACCGGGACTGCGGCATGACCGACAGATGTCGACCGCCCTTCAGGATATACCTTCGGCAATTGTTCGTCACCTTGACCTCGTCTGCAATTGCACAGACAAAACTCTCGGTTTCCCCAAAGAGGTTTCCGAACCATAGCCACTTAACCGATGCGAGCGACATCGGGCTCTGTCAAGGCTCGGTAAAACCGCCCGTGGAGCTCCTTACTCTTCCATATGTTCTTTGGTGCTCAGCACAGTTGGTCTACGCCAGTTTTCGTTTGCCAAGGAGAGCGGCGTGAGACTCTTATCTACTGCTACAACGGGGTGCGTATTGATTGATATAATAACAAATTATATATTTTCATTTCAATAAAGTTCAAAAGATATAATGTTAACTTGACATAATCATTACTGATTATATTCTTAAAAGCTATAATATTCATAAAATTTTCAATTCAAAAGGCATAAACCCATTTTCTATAACGTTTATGAATACTAAATATCACCTGTTATACAACTTGTGCAGTATAAATGCCAAAATGTATACCATTCAAAAAGTATAGTATTTAAAAGAAATATGAATCAAAATCTATAGAAATCAAAATGTATACGTATTAAAATATATAACAGAGAAAATATACCAGCTAATTAGTAAAGACCCATGTCTATTTTGCGAATTTGAATTATTTCAGTAAGTAATACGAGTAACTACGAAATAATTCAAATTCGCGCAACCTCATAAACTTCATTTTCTTGGAAAAATCGGAGTAGCCAGCAAAAGGTGCATCATTCAAACAGATTATCGAATAACTAATAATAGGTAATCGATATTTTTAGTAAAGCAAACGGAAAGTAATTCAAGAAATCATTAACTTCATAGGATTACAAAAAAAACTATAACAAATAAAAGAACTTATTACAATATTTTATTGCATGTAAATATTAGGACAAAGTATAAAATAAATTAAAAAATTGTGATACATACAAAATGCGCGCGCACTTTGTAAGTATCAAAATTTTTTTAAAGTAGAAAGATGATTTTTACAATATTTTATTGTATGTAAATATTAGGACAAAGTATAAAATAAATTAAAAAATTGTGATACATACAAAATGCGCGCGCATTTTGTATGTATCACAATTTTTTTAAAGTAGAAAAATAACTTTTACAATATTTTATTGTATGTAAATATTAGGACAAAGTTAGAAATAAATAAAAAAAATTGTGATACATAGAAAATGCGCGCGCATTTTGTATCACAATTTTTCTAAGTATTATTTTAGTATACCTATTTTCCTTATTTTTTTTTAACCTATATTAGAGACTATAGCTCGAAGAAATTCACATTCGTAATATTCAGATTTTCGTTTTAATATATTGTTATGTTTCTTCTTGTTTATAGAATTCAATTTAATTAATATAATTTCCACAATAAGGTTACATTTATAAATAAATACTAAACTTAATCTAAAAACTTATTATAAAATTAAAACTAACTAAACTAACTTAAAATATCTAAAAAATTTGGGGAATCCGGCATTGTCCCGAGGATGCTGGCAGCATTTCCTCGCTGAATCGCAACGCTAATACGCTGTGCGAGGAAACTGCCAGCTCTTCGGTCCCCTGTAATTTCAGCGAGCCTCTTACCCAGCTCTTTTACTAGTGAATGGGCGCTAGGGCCCCACGGACCAAGGGTCTCTACTCCGAATGGCATGAAAATGTATTCAGAGCCGAGACCCCTGTATTTATTATTTTTTAAGTTTTCGGCTGCTTCTGCTGCAGCCCCCGCTTGCTTGCTGGATCCACGAAGGTGGGAAGGGGCCAGCGTGTCTACACAGGTAGCATCCCACACTAGAACCCTTCCCAGCCTCCACGGAACCAGAGACATACCGTCAGGTCTCTTGCCATCGTCTCTGGCTATGCCGGTTGGCTCGAGTAAAGCGGGCACGTTGACCGTGGCAAGAGATCGGCGTATGATGTCGTTGAGTGCTGCATGTCTAGAAAAGCGGCCGGCACTCTTCTGGCAAGACAAACCGTGGTGCCCCAGCTGCTCCACTTGGCTACCGCAAGGGTACATGTGTGGGGCGCAGATACGGACCCCAAGCCGGAGACACACAGCGAGGCGTAGAGTATCGGGCTCCAGGAAGGTGCCAGTGTTTGGCGAAGGGTGGGCATACAACCAACCACCGGATTCCCTGGTACCCGACGCCAACAGTCTCGCTCGTTCCGCATCTGAATTGCCACTCAAGAGAGATTCGTATTTTAATTTGCAGATAATGTCGTCCCAGCTCCTTTGGGATTTTGGTAGAATAGGGGGTCTGTACTTGGACAAGCAATAAACCATGCGTTTTTGGCTTCCTCCATGCTAGCAATCTCATAGTTTGTGGGACAGACCCGTAAGATTTTGCCGATGAGACTGGTAGAGCTATGGACGGAAGACAAAAAAGCAGGTAAAGAGACATCAGAAATTTTGCGGATCCCTAAACCGCTATGGCGGATGGGTAGGGATGCCTGAGTCCAGGACTGTTCGCTGAGCTGAATATTCAAAATTGATTCCAAATTGGACCTTATGAGGTCATCTAGGGATGATAACAGGTTTTGGAATTTCCATAAGGGGCAGCAGCGAAGCACGTAAGTCAATTTTGGTACGAATAGGCAAAATCTAAGTAAAGTAATCGCGAAATGCGGGCTTATTACCTGGAGACGATCAGAGAAATTTTTGAATTTTAAAACGTTGTTGTGTACGTAGTCCGGGAAAGAATCTTCGAAAATTGGGGCCCCCAGGAGGTAAAGAGAACTTTTGTCCACTATTTTGATGTTACCTAACATCTAAAATAGTGGACAAAAGTCAGGGCTTCAAATTTTTGCTTGATGTCGTTTCGGTTGCATACAGAATGATGAATATAAAGTTCGCATTTACTAAAATTTAGTTCAAGGCCTATATTTTTGAATTTAGTTTTAACAGTTTCAAGATGTTTTGTGAAATTCTTTTTAATCTGGTGATGGATTACCTCACTAAGGACATACCCGCACCATTGCCGTGGACCATGCTGTATGCAGACGACATTGTACTAGCCGCAAATACTGCGCAACACCTGCAGGAACTCCTCAATACTTGGACAGAGTAACAAAAAATATTCACAAATATGTTAAGAATTGTCATGTTCATACATACAATACTAGAAACAAAAATAAACTAGTTAATGAAGCTTTTAGACTACAGAAAACTATGAATACATTCTTAGGGCTTAGTATTCGTTTGTATAATAAAATTCCTGACAATATTACAGCTTTGCCATTTCCGAAGTTTAAAGACGTTACAAAAAATATATTATTGAAAAGAGCTTATTATGGCATTAATGATTATTTCGTTGATAAGAATGCTTGGAGTCGAGACCTCGAGTGATATGCAGGACTTCTCTAAACGCTTTTATTTTAATTTTACTTATAATTGTTTTCTTTTTTTTGTTGCTGCTATTTTATTTTGTATAATTGTCTAAAATAAACTCTCAATTGTAAAACATGTATATGTTTGCGGTCAACGAGTGTCGACAATTAGTTTTCGAGTTTTGTGCTTGAGATCGAGTAAGTCATGCTCACTAAAATGTTCAAACTGGTGGCGGCGTTGTGTGTCGGGTCGTCGAGTTCCCTCTAATATGGTTGAGCTCAGCGATGGCTGATCCATGCGTCAACTCGTGAACGGGTGCTGCCAGGGGGGACAGGTCTGCTCGGCCTCTTTGACACTTTTATCATATCTGTTGTTTATCATATCTGTTGTTGTTGCACGCTCGATCGCTAACATAACGTGTTCCACAAAAATATGTTAATTAAAATTGTATATAACATGACATCAAAAAAAAAGAAAAGAAAAATATTAAATATCATACAAAGCCCTTCAGGCAAGTAGGCGACCAATACTGTTGAAGAGTTTCTTTCGGCGTCTTCTTCTCTGCAGTGGTCGGTTCCGAGACGCTAGTAGCTTGTAGCTTTTAAACAATAATTAATAATTTGAATATAATATAATAAGTATTATTTAATTTTAAATGTGAATTGACGTGAAAAAGTGCCTGAAAAGGCCTATTTTCTGAATAAATCTTTGAATCTTTGAATCTTTGAGAGTCTCTGGAGAGATACAAATACAAAATCATTTATTCAGTAAAAACACACATTTTACATTGCAAGTGGTTGAGGCCTTCTAGTAAGTATAACAATACTCGTGTCAGAAGACCTCGCTCTTCCATTACATATTATACATTTTATGTATTTTACCGATACTTTTATGTTATAATCTAAATAAAAGAAACAAAAGATCTGTGTGTGTATATTATTACTGTACTGAGTTAAGCTAAGCGAATAAAGAGGTTCTCAACCTCATCATATGTAAGTGTCTTGAGCCAGTCTGTCACTATGATTTTACACTCGTGTATTGGTAGATACGGCCTGCGTGTTAGTAGGAGCAAAACAGAATATATGAAATGCCCCTTCAGTGGAAACACAAAGAATGAAACTATGCACATTGGTACAACAGCTATTCCAACAGTGTCGAAATTCAAATATCTAGGCTCCATGCTAACACCAGATGCAAATATAGATGATGACGTCACTCACCGCCTAAATGTTGCGTGGCGAAAATGGAGAACGCTGACAGGAGTACTGTGTGATCCTCGTATGCCCGTAAAAGTGAAAGGCAAAGTATACAAGACTGCAGTTCGCCCGGCGCTACTGTACGGATCCGAATGCTGGACAGTGAAGAGAAACCACGAGCAAAAGGTACATGTCAACGAGATGAAGATGCTGAGATGGGCGGGAGGTGTGACTCGACTCGATAAAGTGCGCAACGAATATATAAGAGGCAGCTTTAAAGTCACACCAATCACACAGAAACTCACTGAAAACCGCCTCAGATGGTACGGACATGTTAAAAGAAGAAATAAAGACCATGTTGCACAGATTGCCCTAGATCTGCCTGAGAAGAAGAAAGGTAGAGGCCGCCCGCCATTAACCTGGTGGTCTAAAATACAAAGAGACCTCAAAGAAGCCCATTTGCCCGAATAGACAATCCAGGATAGATTAACCTGGCGCAGAAGAGTGAGGAGACCCGACCCCAAATAATGGGAAAAGGGCAGGACAAAGAAGAAGAGTTTTAACAGTTTCAAGATTGGTGAGAACGGTTTCAACATTACCTCCCAGGGTTCCGTCGTCCAGATACCAGACATTGAATTTAGATTTTAAATTTTGGATGATTGGGTTTATGGCCAGGCTAAAAATTGCTGGACCAAGAGGGTCACCCTGCTGACAGCCGACTTCTGAAGAAAGGACATTGTCCCGGTACAGCAGTTTGGTCGGGTCTGCATAGCAGTGCAGAAGGTAATTATAAATTTCCGGGACGTTGTGTTTGATTTCCGCCAGCAGAGTGTCCCTGTTAACAGAATTGAAAGCGTTTTTCACATCAATTTTGATCAAAACTTCGACGTCTTGTGATGTACTTGAGAGGTATGTGCGCAAGGAATGAACGGCTGCTTCGCAACCTCCTTTCGTGCCAAAGCCCAACTGTACCGGTTCAAATTGGGGTTGTAATTTTGTACGAATGTGCCGGACTACAATTTTCGAGGCAAGGCGTCGAAGTGTTGAACCAACGGCTATAGGTCTCTTCTTGTTTTAATAATATTTTTTTGCGTTTACGAGATCCACACGTGTCTATAAATTTTCGGCTAGGCGTTCTATAAAAAGAAATAAGATAATTTAATAACCGGCTTCGAAAAAGGAGGAGGTTATCAATTCGACTGTATGTTTTATTTTTTTATGTATGTACGTTACACGATATCTTCGCCAATTGTGAACCGATTTTGATATTTCTTTTTATTTAAAAGACTTAACTACCAAGATAGTCCCATTTTAATTTGGTGAAGATATGATGAAAAACTCGGGAGATATAGAAGAAACTCGTAAAATAAAATTGAGTTAGGGTTTTTTAAATTTAATTATATGTATTGTCTTCTACCAATTAATTCGTATAACCAATGATTATTATTCGTACTAATATGTATATATAAATTTTATTATACATAACAACTAATCGATTTTTTAAAGTTTATAATAATAAAATGGTATAATAAAGGTTTGATATGTTGAATGATTGTTATAATTAAAGATTTTAGTTTTTTTAAATTTATTTCTTTCGATTTTTATCTTATTTGATAATTATACTGACCAAAATTATATGTTTCGTTGTTATTTATCTTAAATTATATATATTTTGTGTTTATATGTTATATTACTTACCCATAGTGGGTGCGTATTGATTGATATAATAACAAATTATATATTTTCATTTCAATAAAGTTCAAAAGATATAAGGTTAACTTGACATAATCATTACCGATTATATTCTTAAAAGCTATAACATTCATAAAATTTTCAATTCGAAAAGCATAAACCCAATTTTTTATAACGTTTATGAATACTAAATATCACCTGTTATACAACTTGTGCAGTAAACATGCTAAAAATGTATACCATTCAAAAAGTATAGTATTTAAAATAAATATGAATCAAAAGCTATAGAAATCAAAATTTATACGTATTAAAAATATATAACAGAAAAAATGCCAGCTAATTAGTATAGACCCATGGCTATTTTGTGAATTTGAATTATTTCAGTAATACCTACGAAATAATTCAAATTCGCGCAAGCTCATAAACTTCATTTTATTGTAAAAAATTAGGAGTAGCCAGCAAAAGGTGCATCATTCAAACAAATTATCGAATGACTAATAATAGGTAATCGATTTTATTAGTAAAGCAAACGGAAAGTAATACAAGAAGTCATTAACTTCATAGGATTACAATATGTATCACAATTTTTTTTTCAAGTAGTAAAATAACTTTTACAATATTTTATTGTATGTAAATATTAGGACAAAATATAAAATAAATTAAAAAATTGTGATACATACAAAATGCGCGCGCATTTTGTATGTATCACAATTTTTTTTCAAGTAGAAAAATAACCCAATATTTTATTGTATGTAAATATTAGGACAAGGTATAAAATAAATTAAAAAATTGTGATACATACAAAATGCGATTATATTCTTAAAAGCTATAACATTCATAAAATTTTCAATTCGAAAAGCATAAACCCAATTTTTTATAACGTTTATGAATACTAAATATCACCTGTTATACAACTTGTGCAGTAAACATGCTAAAAATGTATACCATTCAAAAAGTATAGTATTTAAAATAAATATGAATCAAAAGCTATAGAAATCAAAATTTATACGTATTAAAAATATATAACAGAAAAAATGCCAGCTAATTAGTATAGACCCATGGCTATTTTGTGAATTTGAATTGTTTCAGTAATACCTACGAAATAATTCAAATTCGCGCAAGCTCATAAACTTCATTTTATTGTAAAAAATTAGGAGTAGCCAGCAAAAGGTGCATCATTCAAACAAATTATCGAATGACTAATAATAGGTAATCGATTTTATTAGTAAAGCAAACGGAAAGTAATACAAGAAGTCATTAACTTCATAGGATTACAATATGTATCACAATTTTTTTTTCAAGTAGTAAAATAACTTTTACAATATTTTATTGTATGTAAATATTAGGACAAAATATAAAATAAATTAAAAAATTGTGATACATACAAAATGCGCGCGCATTTTGTATGTATCACAATTTTTTTTCAAGTAGAAAAATAACCCAATATTTTATTGTATGTAAATATTAGGACAAGGTATAAAATAAATTAAAAAATTGTAATACATACAAAATGCGCGCGCATTTTGTATGTATCACAATTTTTTTTTCAAGTAGAAAAATAACTTTTACAATATTTTATTGTATGTAAATATTAGGACAAAGTAAGAAATAAATAAAAAAGAAATGTGATATATACAAAATGCGCGCGCATTTTGTATGTATCACAATTTTTCTAAGTTTTTTTTTACTATACCTATTTTCCTTATTTTTTTTTCATCATCATCATCATCACCTCAGCCACAAAAAGTCCTTTGCTGGACATAGGCCTTCTCCAAGGATTTCCAGTACTATAATTGGAAAGGTCAACTCAGGTCGTCAGACCACCTGGTCTGTGGGTGTCCAACGCTGCGCTTGGTGGTACATAGTTGCCATTCGAGAACCTTTCTATTCCATAGGCCGTCCGTCTACTTCACGTAACGATATCTAACAAAAGTGTGCTCAAAAGTTAATTACTTTCAGCTAGATGCTTACGTCGCCGTATATTTTTTTAGAATCTATTTGTTATGCATGTTTCTTATTCTTGCAGACTCGCGGGTAAAACTATTCACATGGACATAAAAAAATCATACAGCGAATCTTTAATAAACATCATAGAGTTTATTCAGGTACGACTAACTAAACAAATTATGTTTAGAGTAGCCTGAGCCTGTATATCAGGTGTGAAATATGTTTGTATACTTATGGTTTATTTTTCGTAAAATATTTTGATATGCATAGTGAAAATGTACGTATTATATATCCTCGGTGGGGTCATTTAGTCTGTGCACATGACAAATTTTCTCTATAGGAGCAATACTAGTTAAAATACATTGCTAAATCTATTGATTGTCTGGTTAAATTATTATCTTTTTATCTATTATTATTATATATTATTAGCTGACCATTCAAAAATGGGCTGATTTGTTACCCGACTTCAAAAAAGGACAAATACTACGAATACATACGACTACGAATTCGGCCGTATGCCTTTTTTAATCGCATGACTGTTTGTGTCCTCATAACCGCATAAATCTTTTTTTATATAAAACGGTATACTTTCAAGTTTTTTCCATTTAAATTTTATCAAAATAAGTTCTGTAGTTTGATTGAAGTCGGTTTTTTGTATGAAAAATATTTAAACTATTATTTATGTGTCAATAAAGAAATGAAAAAGGTATCTATGTTTTATTTGCTGTGTTTCAATGTAAATAAATTATTTATAGAAGTTCATTGCCTTTTACTCTTTGTGAATTTTCTCTTCGGAAAATGTATATATCCCTGTAAAACTGTATAATTTTGCTTCTTTTCTCAATGGGAAGGTATAATGATTTGACTATCGATACATTGACATACACTAGGTACATTTTAGCCAAACACTACTGAATACATATGCAAAATCACACCCACAACTGCATTTCAAAATCGGTCTCGTTTGACAGCATCCGTTTGGATCTCTATCCGTCAGGATTATATTATCTCTATGTGTACACTTGACATTTTCCCTAAGAAACGGAAAGGCACAAGAAACGTATTTTTTTTGGTATTTATCCCCTTCATATAGGGAAGGCATCTAGTCCATAGGTACAACTAATTCTCAAGTATATTCGGGCTTGTGCTTGTTGGCTTGTGGCACACAAAAAAATTAAATGGAAGTGACAGATAATTAACAACAATATACCTGTCAACTCTGTCTATGCAAGAAAGAGTTTGGTTACACTCGCAAGAAGGCGCATGGAAAGGAAAAGGTTTCATTATGTGTATGTGTATCGTACATTTATTTATACATGCGTAAGTACTATATATGGGTAAGTAATATAACATATAAACACAAAATATATATCATTTAAGATAAATATCAACGAAACATATAATTTTGGTCAGTATAATTATCAAGTAATTTAGAAAAACTAATATCTTTAATTATAACAATCATTCAACATATCAAACCTTTATTATACCGTTTTATTATCATAAACTTTAAAAAATCGATTAGTTGTTATGTATAATAAACTTTATATATACATATTAGTACGAATAATAATCATTGGTTATACGAATTAATTGGTAGAAGATTCTCAATACATACCTCTAATAATTAAATTTAAAAACAAACCTTTATTTACGAGTTTCTTCCATATCTCCAATGTTCTACATTATATCTTCACCAAATTAAAATGGGACCTACTAGGTAGTAAAGGCTTTTAAATAAAAAAGAAATATCAAAATCGGTTCACAATTGGCGAAGATATCGTGTAATAAACAAACATAATAAAAATAAAAGCATACTGTCGAATTGATAACCTCCTCCTTTTTTGAAGCCGGTTAATAAAATATCTTATTTCTTTTTATACAACGCCTAACCGAAAATTAATAGCCACCTGACGATCTCCTAAACGCAAAAAAATATCAATAAAACAAGAAGAAATACAACAATATATTAAAACGAAAATCTGAATATTACGAGCGTGCTAATATAAGTTAAAAAAAAATAAGGAAAATAGGTATAGTAAAAAAAAAACAGAAAAATTGTGATACATACAAAATGCGCGCGCATTTTGTATGTATCACAATTTTTTTTCAAGTAGAAAAATAACCCAATATTTTATTGTATGTAAATATTAGGACAAGGTATAAAATAAATTAGAAAATTGTGATACATACAAAATGCGCGCGCATTTTGTATGTATTACAATTTTTTTTTCAAGTAGAAAAATAACTTTTACAATATTTTATTGTATGTAAATATTAGGACAAAGTAAGAAATAAATAAAAAAGAAATGTGATACATACAAAATGCGCGCGCATTTTGTATGTATCACAATTTTTCTGTTTTTTTTTTACTATACCTATTTTCCTTATTTTTTTTTAACTTATATTAGCACACTCGTAATATTCAGATTTTCGTGGGGTCATTTAGTCTGTGCACATGACAAATTTTCTCTATAGGAGCAATACTAGTTAAAATACATTGCTAAATCTATTGATTGTCTGGTTAAATTATTATCTTTTTATCTATTATTATTATATATTATTAGCTGACCATTCAAAAATGGGCTGATTTGTTACCCGACTTCAAAAAAGGACAAATACTACGAATACATACGACTACGAATTCGGCCGTATGCCTTTTTTAATCGCATGACTGTTTGTGTCCTCATAACCGCATAAATCTTTTTTTATATAAAACGGTATACTTTCAAGTTTTTTCCATTTAAATTTTATCAAAATAAGTTCTGTAGTTTGATTGAAGTCGGTTTTTTGTATGAAAAATATTTAAACTATTATTTATGTGTCAATAAAGAAATGAAAAAGGTATCTATGTTTTATTTGCTGTGTTTCAATGTAAATAAATTATTTATAGAAGTTCATTGCCTTTTACTCTTTGTGAATTTTCTCTTCGGAAAATGTATATATCCCTGTAAAACTGTATAATTTTGCTTCTTTTCTCAATGGGAAGGTATAATGATTTGACTATCGATACATTGACATACACTAGGTACATTTTAGCCAAACACTACTGAATACATATGCAAAATCACACCCACAACTGCATTTCAAAATCGGTCTCGTTTGACAGCATCCGTTTGGATCTCTATCCGTCAGGATTATATTATCTCTATGTGTACACTTGACATTTTCCCTAAGAAACGGAAAGGCACAAGAAACGTATTTTTTTTGGTATTTATCCCCTTCATATAGGGAAGGCATCTAGTCCATAGGTACAACTAATTCTCAAGTATATTCGGGCTTGTGCTTGTTGGCTTGTGGCACACAAAAAAATTAAATGGAAGTGACAGATAATTAACAACAATATACCTGTCAACTCTGTCTATGCAAGAAAGAGTTTGGTTACACTCGCAAGAAGGCGCATGGAAAGGAAAAGGTTTCATTATGTGTATGTGTATCGTACATTTATTTATACATGCGTAAGTACTATATATGGGTAAGTAATATAACATATAAACACAAAATATATATCATTTAAGATAAATATCAACGAAACATATAATTTTGGTCAGTATAATTATCAAGTAATTTAGAAAAACTAATATCTTTAATTATAACAATCATTCAACATATCAAACCTTTATTATACCGTTTTATTATCATAAACTTTAAAAAATCGATTAGTTGTTATGTATAATAAACTTTATATATACATATTAGTACGAATAATAATCATTGGTTATACGAATTAATTGGTAGAAGATTCTCAATACATACCTCTAATAATTAAATTTAAAAACAAACCTTTATTTACGAGTTTCTTCCATATCTCCAATGTTCTACATTATATCTTCACCAAATTAAAATGGGACCTACTAGGTAGTAAAGGCTTTTAAATAAAAAAGAAATATCAAAATCGGTTCACAATTGGCGAAGATATCGTGTAATAAACAAACATAATAAAAATAAAAGCATACTGTCGAATTGATAACCTCCTCCTTTTTTGAAGCCGGTTAATAAAATATCTTATTTCTTTTTATACAACGCCTAACCGAAAATTAATAGCCACCTGACGATCTCCTAAACGCAAAAAAATATCAATAAAACAAGAAGAAATACAACAATATATTAAAACGAAAATCTGAATATTACGAGCGTGCTAATATAAGTTAAAAAAAAATAAGGAAAATAGGTATAGTAAAAAAAAACTTAGAAAAATTGTGATACATACAAAATGCGCGCGCATTTTGTATGTATCACAATTTTTTTTCAAGTAGAAAAATAACCCAATATTTTATTGTATGTAAATATTAGGACAAGGTATAAAATAAATTAGAAAATTGTGATACATACAAAATGCGCGCGCATTTTGTATGTATTACAATTTTTTTTTCAAGTAGAAAAATAACTTTTACAATATTTTATTGTATGTAAATATTAGGACAAAGTAAGAAATAAATAAAAAAGAAATGTGATACATACAAAATGCGCGCGCATTTTGTATGTATCACAATTTTTCTGTTTTTTTTTTACTATACCTATTTTCCTTATTTTTTTTTAACTTATATTAGCACACTCGTAATATTCAGATTTTCGTGGGGTCATTTAGTCTGTGCACATGACAAATTTTCTCTATAGGAGCAATACTAGTTAAAATACATTGCTAAATCTATTGATTGTCTGGTTAAATTATTATCTTTTTATCTATTATTATTATATATTATTAGCTGACCATTCAAAAATGGGCTGATTTGTTACCCGACTTCAAAAAAGGACAAATACTACGAATACATACGACTACGAATTCGGCCGTATGCCTTTTTTAATCGCATGACTGTTTGTGTCCTCATAACCGCATAAATCTTTTTTTATATAAAACGGTATACTTTCAAGTTTTTTCCATTTAAATTTTATCAAAATAAGTTCTGTAGTTTGATTGAAGTCGGTTTTTTGTATGAAAAATATTTAATCTATTATTTATGTGTCAATAAAGAAATGAAAAAGGTATCTATGTTTTATTTGCTGTGTTTCAATGTAAATAAATTATTTATAGAAGTTCATTGCCTTTTACTCTTTGTGAATTTTCTCTTCGGAAAATGTATATATCCCTGTAAAACTGTATAATTTTGCTTCTTTTCTCAATGGGAAGGTATAATGATTTGACTATCGATACATTGACATACACTAGGTACATTTTAGCCAAACACTACTGAATACATATGCAAAATCACACCCACAACTGCATTTCAAAATCGGTCTCGTTTGACAGCATCCGTTTGGATCTCTATCCGTCAGGATTATATTATCTCTATGTGTACACTTGACATTTTCCCTAAGAAACGGAAAGGCACAAGAAACGTATTTTTTTTGGTATTTATCCCCTTCATATAGGGAAGGCATCTAGTCCATAGGTACAACTAATTCTCAAGTATATTCGGGCTTGTGCTTGTTGGCTTGTGGCACACAAAAAAATTAAATGGAAGTGACAGATAATTAACAACAATATACCTGTCAACTCTGTCTATGCAAGAAAGAGTTTGGTTACACTCGCAAGAAGGCGCATGGAAAGGAAAAGGTTTCATTATGTGTATGTGTATCGTACATTTATTTATACATGCGTAAGTACTATATATGGGTAAGTAATATAACATATAAACACAAAATATATATCATTTAAGATAAATATCAACGAAACATATAATTTTGGTCAGTATAATTATCAAGTAATTTAGAAAAACTAATATCTTTAATTATAACAATCATTCAACATATCAAACCTTTATTATACCGTTTTATTATCATAAACTTTAAAAAATCGATTAGTTGTTATGTATAATAAACTTTATATATACATATTAGTACGAATAATAATCATTGGTTATACGAATTAATTGGTAGAAGATTCTCAATACATACCTCTAATAATTAAATTTAAAAACAAACCTTTATTTACGAGTTTCTTCCATATCTCCAATGTTCTACATTATATCTTCACCAAATTAAAATGGGACCTACTAGGTAGTAAAGGCTTTTAAATAAAAAAGAAATATCAAAATCGGTTCACAATTGGCGAAGATATCGTGTAATAAACAAACATAATAAAAATAAAAGCATACTGTCGAATTGATAACCTCCTCCTTTTTTGAAGCCGGTTAATAAAATATCTTATTTCTTTTTATACAACGCCTAACCGAAAATTAATAGCCACCTGACGATCTCCTAAACGCAAAAAAATATCAATAAAACAAGAAGAAATACAACAATATATTAAAACGAAAATCTGAATATTACGAGCGTGCTAATATAAGTTAAAAAAAAATAAGGAAAATAGGTATAGTAAAAAAAAACTTAGAAAAATTGTGATACATACAAAATGCGCGCGCATTTTGTATGTATCACAATTTTTCTGTTTTTTTTTTACTATACCTATTTTCCTTATTTTTTTTTAACTTATATTAGCACACTCGTAATATTCAGATTTTCGTGGGGTCATTTAGTCTGTGCACATGACAAATTTTCTCTATAGGAGCAATACTAGTTAAAATACATTGCTAAATCTATTGATTGTCTGGTTAAATTATTATCTTTTTATCTATTATTATTATATATTATTAGCTGACCATTCAAAAATGGGCTGATTTGTTACCCGACTTCAAAAAAGGACAAATACTACGAATACATACGACTACGAATTCGGCCGTATGCCTTTTTTAATCGCATGACTGTTTGTGTCCTCATAACCGCATAAATCTTTTTTTATATAAAACGGTATACTTTCAAGTTTTTTCCATTTAAATTTTATCAAAATAAGTTCTGTAGTTTGATTGAAGTCGGTTTTTTGTATGAAAAATATTTAAACTATTATTTATGTGTCAATAAAGAAATGAAAAAGGTATCTATGTTTTATTTGCTGTGTTTCAATGTAAATAAATTATTTATAGAAGTTCATTGCCTTTTACTCTTTGTGAATTTTCTCTTCGGAAAATGTATATATCCCTGTAAAACTGTATAATTTTGCTTCTTTTCTCAATGGGAAGGTATAATGATTTGACTATCGATACATTGACATACACTAGGTACATTTTAGCCAAACACTACTGAATACATATGCAAAATCACACCCACAACTGCATTTCAAAATCGGTCTCGTTTGACAGCATCCGTTTGGATCTCTATCCGTCAGGATTATATTATCTCTATGTGTACACTTGACATTTTCCCTAAGAAACGGAAATGCACAAGAAACGTATTTTTTTTGGTATTTATCCCCTTCATATAGGGAAGGCATCTAGTCCATAGGTACAACTAATTCTCAAGTATATTCGGGCTTGTGCTTGTTGGCTTGTGGCACACAAAAAAATTAAATGGAAGTGACAGATAATTAACAACAATATACCTGTCAACTCTGTCTATGCAAGAAAGAGTTTGGTTACACTCGCAAGAAGGCGCATGGAAAGGAAAAGGTTTCATTATGTGTATGTGTATCGTACATTTATTTATACATGCGTAAGTACTATATATGGGTAAGTAATATAACATATAAACACAAAATATATATCATTTAAGATAAATATCAACGAAACATATAATTTTGGTCAGTATAATTATCAAGTAATTTAGAAAAACTAATATCTTTAATTATAACAATCATTCAACATATCAAACCTTTATTATACCGTTTTATTATCATAAACTTTAAAAAATCGATTAGTTGTTATGTATAATAAACTTTATATATACATATTAGTACGAATAATAATCATTGGTTATACGAATTAATTGGTAGAAGATTCTCAATACATACCTCTAATAATTAAATTTAAAAACAAACCTTTATTTACGAGTTTCTTCCATATCTCCAATGTTCTACATTATATCTTCACCAAATTAAAATGGGACCTACTAGGTAGTAAAGGCTTTTAAATAAAAAAGAAATATCAAAATCGGTTCACAATTGGCGAAGATATCGTGTAATAAACAAACATAATAAAAATAAAAGCATACTGTCGAATTGATAACCTCCTCCTTTTTTGAAGCCGGTTAATAAAATATCTTATTTCTTTTTATACAACGCCTAACCGAAAATTAATAGCCACCTGACGATCTCCTAAACGCAAAAAAATATCAATAAAACAAGAAGAAATACAACAATATATTAAAACGAAAATCTGAATATTACGAGCGTGCTAATATAAGTTAAAAAAAAATAAGGAAAATAGGTATAGTAAAAAAAAACTTAGAAAAATTGTGATACATACAAAATGCGCGCGCATTTTGTATGTATCACAATTTTTTTTCAAGTAGAAAAATAACCCAATATTTTATTGTATGTAAATATTAGGACAAGGTATAAAATAAATTAGAAAATTGTGATACATACAAAATGCGCGCGCATTTTGTATGTATTACAATTTTTTTTTCAAGTAGAAAAATAACTTTTACAATATTTTATTGTATGTAAATATTAGGACAAAGTAAGAAATAAATAAAAAAGAAATGTGATACATACAAAATGCGCGCGCATTTTGTATGTATCACAATTTTTCTGTTTTTTTTTTACTATACCTATTTTCCTTATTTTTTTTTAACTTATATTAGCACACTCGTAATATTCAGATTTTCGTTGTAATATATTGTTGTATTTCTTCTTGTTTTATTGATATTTTTTTGCGTTTAGGAGATCGTCAGGTGGCTATTAATTTTCGGTTAGGCGTTGTATAAAAAGAAATAAGATATTTTATTAACCGGCTTCAAAAAAGGAGGAGGTTATCAATTCGACAGTATGCTTTTATTTTTATTATGTTTGTTTATTACACGATATCTTCGCCAATTGTGAACCGATTTTGATATTTCTTTTTTATTTAAAAGCCTTTACTACCTAGTAGGTCCCATTTTAATTTGGTGAAGATATAATGTAGAACATTGGAGATATGGAAGAAACTCGTAAATAAAGGTTTGTTTTTAAATTTAATTATTAGAGGTATGTATTGAGAATCTTCTACCAATTAATTCGTATAACCAATGATTATTATTCGTACTAATATGTATATATAAAGTTTATTATACATAACAACTAATCGATTTTTTAAAGTTTATGATAATAAAACGGTATAATAAAGGTTTGATATGTTGAATGATTGTTATAATTAAAGATATTAGTTTTTCTAAATTACTTGATAATTATACTGACCAAAATTATATGTTTCGTTGATATTTATCTTAAATGATATATATTTTGTGTTTATATGTTATATTACTTACCCATATATAGTACTTACGCATGTATAAATAAATGTACGATACACATACACATAATGAAACCTTTTCCTTTCCATGCGCCTTCTTGCGAGTGTAACCAAACTCTTTCTTGCATAGACAGAGTTGACAGGTATATTGTTGTTAATTATCTGTCACTTCCATTTAATTTTTTTGTGTGCCACAAGCCAACAAGCACAAGCCCGAATATACTTGAGAATTAGTTGTACCTATGGACTAGATGCCTTCCCTATATGAAGGGGATAAATACCAAAAAAAATACGTTTCTTGTGCCTTTCCGTTTCTTAGGGAAAATGTCAAGTGTACACATAGAGATAATATAATCCTGACGGATAGAGATCCAAACGGATGCTGTCAAACGAGACCGATTTTGAAATGCAGTTGTGGGTGTGATTTTGCATATGTATTCAGTAGTGTTTGGCTAAAATGTACCTAGTGTATGTCAATGTATCGATAGTCAAATCATTATACCTTCCCATTGAGAAAAGAAGCAAAATTATACAGTTTTACAGGGATATATACATTTTCCGAAGAGAAAATTCACAAAGAGTAAAAGGCAATGAACTTCTATAAATAATTTATTTACATTGAAACACAGCAAATAAAATATAGATACCTTTTTCATTTCTTTATTGACACATAAATAATAGTTTAAATATTTTTCATACAAAAAACCGACTTCAATCAAACTACAGAACTTATTTTGATAAAATTTAAATGGAAAAAACTTGAAAGTATACCGTTTTATATAAAAAAAGATTTATGCGGTTATGAGGACACAAACAGTCATGCGATTAAAAAAGGCATACGGCCGAATTCGTAGTCGTATGTATTCGTAGTATTTGTCCTTTTTTGAAGTCGGGTAACAAATCAGCCCAATTTTGAATGGTCAGCTAATAATATATAATAATAATAGATAAAAAGATAATAATTTAACCAGACAATCAATAGATTTAGCAATGTATTTTAACTAGTATTGCTCCTATAGAGAAAATTTGTCATGTGCACAGACTAAATGACCCCACCGAGGATATATAATACGTACATTTTCACTATGCATATCAAAATATTTTACGAAAAATAAACCATAAGTATACAAACATATTTCACACCTGATATACAGGCTCAGGCTACTCTAAACATAATTTGTTTAGTTAGTCGTACCTGAATAAACTCTATGATGTTTATTAAAGATTCGCTGTATGATTTTTTTATGTCCATGTAAATAGTTTTACCCGCGAGTCTGCAAGAATAAGAAACATGCATAACAAATAGATTCTAAAAAAATATACGGCGACGTAAGCATCTAGCTGAAAGTAATTAACTTTTGAGCACACTTTTGTTAGATATCGTTACGTGAAGTAGACGGACGGCCTATGGAATAGAAAGGTTCTCGAATGGCAACCATGTACCAGCAAGCGCAGCGTTGGACACCCACAGACCAGGTGGTTTGACGACCTGAGTTGACCTTTCCAATTATAGTACTGGAAATCCTTGGAGAAGGCCTATGTCCAGCAAAGGACTTTTTGTGGCTGAGGTGATGATGATGATGATGACGTTAATTTTGGAATAACTTCAAT
Source organism: Elegia similella (assembly GCA_947532085.1). Taxonomy (NCBI): domain Eukaryota; kingdom Metazoa; phylum Arthropoda; class Insecta; order Lepidoptera; family Pyralidae; genus Elegia; species Elegia similella. Next base: position 16,966,125 of record OX383930.1, read on the forward strand.
GGGCAAGTTAAAAATTAAAAGAAATAATACAACCATGACACTTGTTATTCATAGCAATTTACAACAATGCAATATTTAACAAATTGGTCATCGTACTCAAAGTATGCTAATGATGCTATAATAGCTCTGCTCTTATTAAAAACTGTAATGCAATAAATAAAACACAAACAATTATGTTAGTTTGGGCTATGGAGCGTACCATAAAATGTATAGATACATCCGTACTATTACATTTTTATTCCCTCGCGAGGTAGACAGGTCTAACCCAAAAGCCACGTTCAGCACGGAATCAAAATATTGATGGGTTGCTAGCTGCATCTCCTACTAATATAATTTATCAGATTTTTGCCCATTTCCTAGATCGGCTTTTACAAGATTTTTTTGGAAGAGAAGCAGTCGGTTCATTCTACGTTTTATTCTTTTCTGTCTGAACAGTATGGAAGAGTGAAATAGCATACCATACATATAAGTACGTGAACCTGCTCCGGACGCAGTCGGGTAAAATATCAAGTAACAATATTTCAGTGAGTGCAATCGAAACTATTGTCGATGTCGATAAAATATGAATAACTTCAAGCACTAGTGTAAACGTGTGCGAACTTTCTTTACATAATATTTTCGCTAATTCTCGTTTATGTTTAAATGTTTTCATTTTCCTATCAATTATGAAGCATACTTAACAATACTATCCTAGTAGAAATCAAAACTGTTCGAGTTTTTTACCGAAATTATACCGGTGACAAAAATGTATACTTACTGATGAAATGTATATTTGCTAGGATTATTCCTACGGGTTGTAGTGCACTCGACAACCGCACAAGACACCATGTTGGTATTTACCTAATTTTATTGTGTAAGTTAAAAGATTATTTATATTTTAGGTAAAATAATTTCCTTTTCAAATTCAGCGGGCCTTGTTGTGCCCAGGTAATGTCAAATGTCATTAAAAATGGGCCTGCTGTCAGCAGTCTTATCTCTCTTTCTAAAGCTCAGTGAAGCCGTATAATGACGTACTACTCATTTTCATTTTGAAAGTCTAAGGTATGTCTATGAGTGTACATATTCTTAGGACAGACCAGGATTATATTATCTCTATGGGACAGACGGATTGACAGGCAGTGAAGGCTTGGTAATAAGGTAAGAAATACTAATTGCTACTAACACAATACAAACCGTACATCCCTTCCAAATGCTAATCGCTGGGCATCTTGCCCAAAAGGTGGGCTGGATTGCTGAGTTAAAAGCCAATGGTAATATGCTAAACTAGGTAGTTTCAGCCTTTTTTCAAGGAATACCTAATATATAAGTTTTTATTTTTAGCTATGTAATTAAGAAGCTTATGCGCTGTAGAACCAGTATTTTGTGGTGCAGACGTCAGACAATAAAGACTTCTATTTTGGCAGATCCTACTTATTAAAAATATTATAATTCAATGTTTTAATATACTTAGGCAGATTTGTTTCAATGTCATACTATTTTATACCTTTAAAAAAGCTTTCTAAAACCTAACAAAAAAATATAATAGCTGTATAAGATGACGCAAGCCTTGATGCGTTTAAGGCGAATGAGGTATGATCTAGATTTTCGACACCCAAGAATAGAGCACGGTAGCTCAATTGGCAGAGCGTACATAGATCTAAGGTTGTTGGTTCTAACCCTTCCCGCTTGAAATTTTTTCACCGTATTAAAGATTATTTATTCTAGTTTCCATTACCAAGTAAGTGTTACACCATATGTTATTTTTTTAACTCATCATCATTTCGAGTATGTGTCACAGTCAATCGACCATGCGCACCCTGGTGTCAGAGTTCTTCGGAACCGCCTCTCGGCCTCTGACGTGGTTCCTTTAACGACTACCAGATGGCAGCCGGGACCACCGGCTTAACGTGCCTTCCGAAGCACGGAATCATCTTTATTATCAGACAATCAGGTGATTCAAGCCTGCAATGTCCTAACCAAACTGGAAACAATTAACTTTTTTTAACTGATAAGAATATTGATACTGATACTTTCTATCGGAAATCAGATCAGATCAGAGTATTAGAATCAGTAGGTAAGATCTATGAGTAAGACAAAATTCTCTTATGCGAAGTGATAAATCTTAACGGTTCAAAAAGCCTGTTGGAATGCAGCCAGAATTCAAAACCACGATTCGCAGAATGCAAGGCATAATACTATTCAGCCAAATTATCATGCTTTACAGGAATTATTGCATCAAGCCTTTTGCCATTATACCATCCATCATTTCCGCGATAACACGACAAAAGTTACACTTTAATTAGTCACAGTCGAGACATTGTCATATAAAGTTGAAATGAATTTTAGATTGTTATGTTGGATTGTATCCCTAATCGCATCAAGGTAATGAGTTTCTGCAGCAAATGACCACGAGTGAGTGACGGCACGGTCCTTGGAGAGCAGAGGCGCTGCGAGGCGTGGAGGGGTCGGCGCAGAGATGTCACGTTTTTAAGCGGAGCCGGGCGAAGATGGGCGCTCGGAGGATGCAGCAGTGCGGGGCGCCCTCTCCCCGCACCCCTCGCTGACGTAACGCTGCCGTGTCTGCCGCCCGCCCTAGTGTGTGCCGCGCCGCGCTCCGATCGGGCCATCACGCACGCCGCGCCCTTGCACCATACTTGTGCAAATCATTTGACGTTTTACATTTTTGCGATCCAATCCTTGGCTTGAGAAGTGAATGAGGTGCATGACGAGTTTGTGCATAGTGCTATGCTTTCACATGATATGCCCAAACTCGTGCTTTCTGTAAACTCCGACACCGCCCTTGAGGCCGGATGCATCGGTGTCATTCTCCAATCACTAGTCGTTAACAGCGTTGAAAAATCTCGTTTCTAACTACCTGTATCAATTTACTACTTTGACGTACTTTATGTTTTGTTTATGCTGACATGTATCATATTTTGAAAATGTATTCATATGATATTGTAAAGACATTCGGTAGAAATTGAATCAAAGAATAACATCTGAAAATCTATGAATGAATGTTATTTTTTTAATCATAACAGACAATTATTTACTATATTGGCCCCTTTATTATGTTTTTTATTACTCAGAACTTTATTAAACGTTAATGACTATTAATATTAGTATATGTAGTAAAGAAGTAAAGGACAGGGCACTGACTTAGGTAGCTTTAAAGCAACTGTCATAAAACTTGGTTAAAAGTAAGTCGTTACATGCGCATATGATCGGCCGTGTTACAGCTATGTGTATGAAATGAATGATTCAGTTGAATACAATATTGGATAATAAATCGCATTGATATGAGTCTATGGTAAGTTAGAGGTAATCGATCTTGACAGTCGTTTGTAGTTTTAATATACAGCTTCTTAGAGACTAGAGCCATCATGCATTTATACTAGTAGTATCCCAGACCAGTCATCTGGCGATTCGGACGAAGCATCATCCATCCTCATTGTAGAACTATTTACTTTAGCAGCATTATAAATGGCCTTGAATTTAGATAAATGTTTCCTGTTCTGTTAAGCCGCAACACGGTTTGGATGTAGACTCTTGAGGTGAAATAGATTAGATTGTAATGTTCTATAATGACTATTGAAATATTAGTACTAATTAAAAATAATATACATATTTACCAATTAATTTAGATGGTTATAATAATTACAATAATTGAATAAATCGGTTTTTTTTTTATAAATTACCGAATATACGATATTGGTAAATCATTAAAAGAAGTTCAATTAACAGCGCATTATGACACACTTCACGTAGAAAATTTACATTTCATTACAGTAGGAACTATTAAACATAAAAGTAATGATATTTTGAAACTTCATGCCTCTAAGCGTACAAAACGGTAGCAATTGTAGGTATGCTGTGTTTTATGAAAGAGACGGAAAAATGAAATTACTTCGCGACGACTTAATCTTGATTTATACACGAACCTTGTATGCCCAATCGCCATGCAAGGCAGCGCCCTCTACATCAGTGCTTCGATGTTTTGTTTTTAGCCAACATGTCTTATGTCAACGTGTCTTATCTTATGTCAAATGTATCACGCGATTATGCGTCTGTGTCCGATTTGTAGTCGATAAGATGAATTTCAACCAACTGCATTTTTTTTCTCTGTGCTACCAAATAGCACATAGATGATTTAATTTATTTTGCCTCTAAGTCAAATAAAATTAAAAATCTAAAACTTTTCTTCGCTAGTAAATTTCTTGTAGTATTTTTAAAATATCTTGAGCCCCTCCGTGCTTCGGAAGGCACGTTAAGCTGTCATCATTGATGGCAGTCGTTAAGCTATGTCAGATGCTATTGGCCAGTTTAAAAATCTGTCACCAGTGTTGATCACTTACTCACACGAAACACAAACAACAAACCAATGAAATTTTAAACTAGGTTAACCTATGAATATTTTATTAATTTTATTGTACATCATAGATTTAAAAAAAATTGCGTTGTACATATATCATCATTTTTTATCTATATCATTACTGTCAATATAAATTTAATCCTCGTCGTATTATCTGATTTGATCAAATTCTTTTGTCCATAAATTAATTATGACAAACTATTGTTTAGTAGTTGAAAATAAATATATTATATTTTCATATAAAAATATATACATAGCGCGTATAACCAATGGCCGATGGGGCAAAAGATTCTTGAATGGCGACCACGTACCGGCAAGCGCAACATCCACCTACCGACCGAGATGGTCGGATGATCTGACTAAGGTCGCAGGAAGACGCTGGATGCAGGCCGCTTCCAACCGGTCGCATTGAAAATCCTTGGGGGAGACCTATGTCCAGCAGTGGACTTTTTGCGACTGATATGATGATAATATTTTATTTTCTGGTGCAATCAAATTTAGCCTAGTAATCCACATACTATCTAGTTAAAAAATATACCTATATAGACTCATCTAAATATAATATAATCTGGGAGGTTCTCAGATATCACAGATATCAGATATACCGGTGCTAGTCTCGCGAACATATTCATCCTCGTTCAAAAAGAGATACATGTATCCGATTTTAAATAAAAATCTTTTACTTTTGAGTTCTTTTTTATTTGTCGGGTAATTTTTAGTTTAATTATAAACTTAAATAAATAAAAACAACGAGACCTGCGTCATATGCATTTTACTTAATGGAAGTCCAATATTGCCCTTGAAAAAACATTTTTGAATAAAGATAAAAATAAAAATTATATTTATTTTTGTATAATTATTTATGTTATAAACACATACTGATCAAAAAAATTAGGTTAAGTGCAAGGAGTGTGCTTGCATAAAATAAATATTTTTGTTTTTGAAATCAAACCTAATACCATGTATTTCCAATTAATACAGGACTATTTGAACTGGCTGAAAAAAAATGCCTAATAGATCTTAGCTATAGATAGGTCAAGAAGATTGCTGAATAACATGAAACCTACCGTTTATTTAATGATGCTACGTTCCGTATTCTCTAACTATACTAGTGGATCTGTGAGCTGTAGACTTCACGAGACTTACTCGTATTTTAGCGAACTTAACAAATACTATACTTGTCCTAAATAAATACCACAATTTATTAGGGTTCTCTAGCCAAATGTCAAAAAACGATCTGTCTGTCCGTCCCGTATGTCACAGCCACTTTTTTCCGAAACTATAAGAACTATACTGTTGAAACTTGGTAAGTAGATGAATTCTGTCTGTGAACCGCATTAAAACTTCCACACAAAAATAGAAAAAAAAACAATAAATTTTGGGTGTTCCCCATACTAATTAAAAAAAAAACAAAAATAATTTTGAGGTTTCTCTCATTTTTTTTATGGTAAAATTTCCCCCCCCCCCCCCCCCTGTAACTTTCAAAATAAGAGAATGCTAAAAAAATATAACTAAAAAAATAAATGATGTTAGTACATATTACAATGCAAACTTCCACCGAAAATTGATTAGAACGAGATCTAGTAAGTTGTAGTTTTTCTTTAATACGTCATAAATCGTAAACCGCAATTTACCTTTCATTCAATCAACTGAAATATAACAAGAACTTTTATATTATGTTACTTCTTCTTCTATCGAGTCATGGCTATACATACATTTTAAATAAGTTTTCAGTATTTTTCTACCATATTGCCCGTTCGTTACGTTATTATGTTACTTGCTGCTACGGAACCCTTCATGGGCAAGTCCGACTCGCCCTTGACCGCTTTTTTAAATTGATTCGAGAATAACACTCTATGTAATTATGTAACCATCTCACAAGATTTCACCAGAATCAGTTGAGAAATGCAACCTGTAGACGAGAACAACCGGACATAAAGGACTTTTTGCCCAAGCTGTAACGGACACTTTGCTCGCGTTTCGCGATCTTTCGGTCAATAACAAGGAACTACTGCAATTATTTTTGGACTATACACTTGAAAACACCTTCCGTTCGTTGATAGCATGCGCATGAATTAGACTCTACAGCGATATCATCAAGAACAGTGTGTTAAACTGCTTTGCCATACACAGTGTCCTAAAAATAAATATTTTGATCTAAATAAACTCTACGGTGTATCATGTCGTGTCCTAAATATGGCGCGTCCACAAATAAAAATACCCATAATAGATAGTTGATTCTAAAATACCTTCGTTAGGATCGTTACATGATGTTGCTTATTGGAAAGGTATTATTAAATTCGTGCCTCAAAAAAATTTGAACTCTTTAAAGGAATAGTACACTTCCCGATGGTAATAGACTTGCATAAGGCACGAATCACTTATAGCGAGCAAAAAGATAAACACATTAAATTTGTACGGGACCTTTGGAGCATAAATCTGACTCACATTTGGTTAGTTTTTAATAATAATCTATTTTATAGACATTCTGAAATTAAATCCTCTAAGATTATCATCTAGCCTTCTAGCAAAATATAGAAATTTTCTTAATTATCAATACCATCGTCATTGATTTAGGGTTAAAATTAACAAAATATACTTAATATTCACTTTATTAAACTTTAGCGTGATATTTTATGAATAAATTAGTAAAAACTTTGTATTTTCAAATATACTCTCTTTAGAAGTCTATTTCAACCTTATCGTGTCCTGCATTTCACAGCGTATTATAGCCATAAGTATAATTTGCATGTTGTAGGTACAACTTCATCTCCTTAACAATATTCAGTGCCTGTTTAAATTATTTATCAGCAATGCGAAAAAATTGAATTTTACTAAATTCAACAGACGTTCACGTTTCGTAGAAATATCGTTTCCATGATCGAGATCAATAAATTTCAATTTTAGTACTTAGCATTATCTGTTTCAATCGACGAATTAGTATAGGTTTCAATACTTACTTGTGATCTTGAAGTTTTTTCAACGGAGAATAAAAATCATTTTCTCATTTAATACGTAGGAAATAGAATCCAAAATCTATACAATTCACTTCCCATGTTCTCATGTAAGTACACCATAATCTTCCTAAATGTAGTTATTGAGTTCTACCGTCCTCTTCCCCTTTGTATTAGTGGCCATCACTGTCAACCTTTTTATGTGCCCTCTAATAATCTGCCAACGTATACCAAAAATGATGGTGACAACGGGGACCAACCTCTTAAATTATCTTAAGAAGCTTGGTGGACCGATAGAGTCCTTATCAGTCATCAGCTGTCTCTGTTTACCCCGTAAGTTATAAAGACTGTATCTCGAAAGTAGTACTGTGTCTAATATTTTGTGCAACTCTGATACTATTTTAAGAGCAGATGTTGAGAACACTGAAATGATACAGCATTTGGGGTGAGCTTTGCGGAAATCGATACTAGTAGCCACTGAGCCTGCACCTCGCATATTTTATATAGCTATCCGAGAAGAAATTTGAAAGGCTCGTAAATATATGGGGATACATTGACGCGACGTGCAGGTGTAAAGTAGATGAGTCGGTATTTATATATAACCATGTATGTAGCTATCAACTTCGAAAATAACGAGAGTTTACTCCTGCATTATAGTCTTGGAGTTGTATTTGATAAATAATTGGTATTTTTTATCGATTTGATTGCCCGTAGACAAATATATTTATGACATTTATGCAAATTCATTGTTATAATTTTATTTTTGTATTTGATAGTGATAGAGCCATGAAGATTTGAGTATGTTTACAGGTACAAGGTTTTATTTTCTCTAATTTAATCTGTGTCTCTCGGCAGAGCGTTTTTCCGGATGCATCCTAAGCCAAAATGCTTCGGAGCCCGGAGTCTGCTTTTCGGTTTTCTCTTCTCCCCTTTGCAGGGCATTTGGCGCTTTTGATTGTGAGACCATTGGCACGCATATCATCTATGACAACATCTTGCCTGGCCCCGGCAGCAGGGAAAATCCCAAGAACTGCTCTTGGAATTTTCCCTGCTGCCGGGGCCAGGCGGACGCGGCATAATCAGATAATTGTTCCCTATATAATTTGCCAGTTTTCATAAGACGTGATAACATAGGCGGTACTCTTCCAGTTTGTCTGCTGTGTCGCGGATATGGAGGCTACAGCGCTACGTATTCATCATTGCGACGCGCAGTTACCTCTAGTATCGCTCAAGTACAGGTCACCCTTCACTTCCATATATTAAGAATAGATCTAAAGATGGGTTTACGGAACTATCTATTTAACCTAACTGGCACTTTTGGGTCACAAATTACATCAACCACTTTATGCCATTTTGCCCCTTTGCCATTTTACGGGTTTCGTAGTTGCTCTTAACCTCCCCGGACGCTTGAAGTATTAATGTCTTCGTCTAGCTTAATTTTAGAACGCCGTTTTCAAGGGATTGTTCATGTGTTTTTCTGATGGTGTTTGGCACTTTGCCGTTTTGAGCAAGAAGACCGAGCTTTAGTGGGGCCGACTGTGACGGGAAAGGGTTTGGTATCTTCAATTTTCTGACAAAATTTGGTATAAAAAATGGTCATCATAACTATGAAAGCGGAATCACATGATTTGTCGCACCAATACCAATACATAATTTTGGAACCCCTTTGGTCTGCAATGCCCATCAGATCATATGTCAGGGAATAACCAAAGGGCTTCTCCATTTCCAAAAATAAGCTTCGCGACGTGATATTTACAATCTTTATGACGTTGTAATTGTAACATTCTTGCAACGATCCTTTCTCTTGAAGACTGGTGTGATAAAGTTCATTCTACAATGGTAATTGTAGCATTGATAAGTGCGTGGTTAAAAAGGAACGATGCTTTCCAGGCTTCGATAGAGACTTCGTTGGCTCTAGATTTCCAATTGATCCTGTAACGAATAGCTGATTGTACTGCTATCAGCGTTATTAGTCGCATTACTTCCGAACCGAATTCGTACAAAACCTTAAATTACCGTATTACCGCGATCTGCATGGCCTAGATATATCCTACTAATGAACTTTAGTTAGAGCATTCGAGTTTACAATAGTCTAACTTGCAAACAGTATTAGTTCTCTGTAGTTGTAGTTGGTAAATAAGTAATAGGTATTTAATAGGATTAATAAACTACGTTGTTATTAACCACCTATGGATTAATGGAACTACTTTACAGAAACGTTTACCTACCCTTTGTTTTCATAATTTGCAATTTCATAGTATTGCAACTGTTACATAATAATCCCTAAAATACGAATGGGTTTCTATAAAACGAGCCTCTAGATGACTTTCATAATAAGATCACACGAGTGTTTTAAGGCCTAATTACGAACACTTACATTAATGATTTAATAAACACAAAATACCATAACCTCTTTTAACTGGTGCAAATACATTGATACCAAATGCTATATCTAATATACCTAAAGTAAAAATTCAAAAGAATGGAAGTTAAAATATGTATTCGGTTAGCCTCTCTTTTTACGCGTAGGTTAAAATTAATGCGAATTCCACGGCTGTTCATTTTACGCATCCCTGTCACCCATTGTTCTTTTTGAACATAAAGAAACTAAAGTGACCTCTACAAAGGTATTCTAAATGAGAACACCGGTTTCTATACAAAATGGGGCCTGTCGTTACAGAGCTGAAAATTGGACGTAAATTATAATACAAAGATATAGTGATGAGCCAATTTTGACGTTTGAATTTACCATGGCCATGTCAATAAAATAAAAAGTTGAAAATACTTGTGGTTATGCCAATTACTTCCGTTTTAGGTATGAAAAATATTACATATTATATTACATATTAAGCTTATTTTACATTACTGACTGCCGCCACAGACAAACGCATCACATACGGCCATCAATATGCGCATTTTAATACCAAATTACACCGATTTCACATTATAACGTCCAGTAAGCCATTTGCAAAACAAGCTAAAACAAAAACAGTGCGGTTCGTAGAAATAAATAAATAAATAAATTTTACTATTTATAAAAAAGTTGGTTGTCTGTAAAATCAGTTTACCGACGATAATTTTACGCGACAAGAGTGGAAGAAAAATAGATGTGTCACAAGCTTAACGCTTAAGTTAGGAGTCGGGATAAGAATAAAATACCAAATTCTTCGGGGAATTTAACTGGGCTTCTAACACGCAAATGTCCAAAATGCACAAAAATCAGTATCCTGGTTCGGTGCTGGAATCGTAGGAAACCATCTCACCTGTTAGTATCACTCCAATATAATGTTACAAAACCTCTCGTTCAACTGATTCATCATCGCCTCCTCCATTCCCTTACATACGCTCTTATGGGTCTCTTGATAGTTTTGTGTACTCTCGGTCCCGACAGCCGACAGTCAGAACATTTAACAGGGGAAAATGCAATGTCTGTGCACACTCCGAAATACAGACAGAGAAAGGTACATGAACTTGCTACTAAAAAGTGGAGGTTAAGGCTCTAAAACCATCCTGCCGTGAGCGACCTTTCATCAACGAGTCTTCTGCCACGAAACTTTCAGGCATACGAGTTGAAAGTGGGCGGATCCATGCCACAGATGGGGATAATACTCCATACAGGAGCGGACTTGTACTCAACACATAGGCTGGAGAAAATATCGTTGGACCTTGGGGAGGATACCTTGTTTTTCAAAGCAGTCTTAGCCCTGTTCTTAACATATCTGCCGAAGTTAAGTTTGATTGTTGACCAACATATTGGGACCCAAGTTGAAGGGGCTCTTTGATGCAGTACATAGACATACTGGGTCTTCGAGGTATTGCATCAAGATTATTATCACCCCAATCGAAGACAACCTGCAGAGTGAATTTGGTACTATCCACCATTGCCTCTCTGAGATTGCCTATTTATCGTTTTTTTTGCCCTTGTACTAGAAAAATCTCTTTCCATAACGATGTTATCGTCTGTATACCCCCAATAATTCCTGGTTTTTAATGCAGAAAGATAATTTTTAAAAAAGCGTCGCGGGGAAAACGATTCCTGAGATACCTCAGCATTAATAGCCAACAGATCAGATAAGCAGCCGTCAATACTCCAATAGGTCGTCTGCACTAACTTCCTTATTTCTCAAAGTTTGTTGAGGGAGGTTATCACTACATAGTATAAAACAAAGTCGCTTCCCGCTGTCTGTCTGTTCCTATGTTTGCTTATGATATGCTTTGATCTTTAAAACTAATTTTTATGCGGTTTTTTTTTAGATTTCTTATCTTAATCATTTTTACATGTATTATAAAAGTTCTTCTACTATTTTCGCTTCATTCATATTTTTATAAGAAGAAACTGCAGTTAGCACGCTCATTTCTTTTATGTGAGATTTTATATGGGTATGAGAAATTGTATAATAATATTAGAGGTACATATTATATGTACCTCTAATATATTATAGAACGCACGCCATAAGGAGTGGTAGGGGTAATCCCTTAACATTCCATAAGGCGCACGTTCTACAATGGTTCAAACTTTTTGATTTTTATTGTAAATTCTTAGTAATTTTACGAGTAAATGAGGAACATCAGCAGTGCCCGCTTATTGATTGACAGATGTGACCGTCTTCGCGAAATATACCGATACGTTCATAATTCTACAATAATAGCACGCGCGATCAACTACAAATTAGATATTTGCCTTGATCTTTGTATGAAAAATATTTCTTGATTTTGATTTCACGAGTATTTTTTATTAGTCAGTGCAGAAGTGAGTGATAAGTAGTGTAAGTTAAGAAAACGATATTATAAAAGGTCTCAACCTTTTATTTTTAAATAACGGCCTGACGGAGTGAACTTGTTCTTTTCAAGGCTGTGAATATTTTTTATCATGTGACATGAAGTGAGAGTTTAGAATAAAATCCCTACGGGACATCGATACCGGATACAGGGGGTCTATCAGCGCATAAGCTTTTTAGTTACATGGCTAAAAAGCTTAATGAGAAATCTCGTGACCAAAGGGCTGGAAGCTACTTAGCTCAGCGTATGTATCAGCATTGCCATTGTAATTTGTACGATATATGATTTTATATTTTTTTTAGTTAATGTGTTTTGACATGACGTCTTGTAAATCGATGAACGCCGGTTGCACGCACGAAAAAGTGTCACGTTCCGTGTGCAAGCGAGAGAGCGGAACAAGCGAGAGGCACGAAGGCCTAAGTGTTTGGCTTGTGACGCATCTATCTCTCTTCCTCCATTATCACGTAAAATTATCGTCCCTAAATTGATTTTAAGGGCTACAATTTTTTTAGCTAGGTTTTTGTTTATAATTAGGCTATTAGTTTTAAATTAAGTTTACTTTTATATTTTTTAATAAATAGGACAACAGTCTTGGTCAAGTGCAGTAATACTGATACCAAACGTATCGAAAACATATTTAAATTAAAGTGTAAACTTCTGAGTTTGGCTAAATTCTTTTTTTCAACAATTTTATCATTGCGACTCATCCAATGAGATAATTTTTCTAAACTGGTATAAAAATCTATAGCTATTAAGTGAAGAAGTGGTTGTTTTATGTGTGATTTAAAAATAAATTAATACAGGTTCTTAATCAATCGAGCACTATCTCTTTCTATTGTTTTTTGCTCATTAGCAACTTTATCGATATAAAAGAGACGACTTCTTTTTTAAAATTTCTATCTACTTAAGTGGTACGCGCGACTAATTACGTAACAAATAGAGGCGCACCTAATGCAGTTTTAAATTCGCTTTTCGGTTGATGAGTGTGATTAATAAAACCATACGTACTTATACAAATACAAATCTATAAAAACAAATACGAATATGATAGATTACTTCATGTTTTACTGCAACTCTGTCCTGTCGAGAATTGTTAATATCGGTTTAGTAACTTTTAAGTTTAGACATTACAAACAGTCTGTTTCCTTTTTATAATATTATAAGTATTTATAGATTATTTTAGCATAAGATACAGTATCCTGTTATCGTTTTTGGCATGTGATCTAGTCGTATTCATGTTAAGGTATATACGAGCTCTGTGACCCGACAACCGACAACAATGGCTGTACTCCGCTGTACCAGATAAACGGCACTGCACCACTCTACTATAATACTAGACTTGCTAAATTTTCTTCATTATCCTGTGAGAATCCAAGAGTAAAAGGTAAAGTGGGACATACAAAGTCATTGATTTCAGAAACGTCATAAAATACAGATTTTTTTACAGTTTTATACAGAATGTTAGAGTAAACACCATTGTCATTCAAACCACCATATCAATCCGTCAAAATGAACAACTTTTCCTATGAGACCAACGCTGGGAACAAAATTTTTTTTGACAATTTCATGCAAAACCGATCGACCGGCCCGGCGATTTATATGAAAATGTCGATTTTTTTTTTAGTTCCCAGTAATGGCTCCTAGCAAGATTGTTTATTTAGACGGGCTGATTTAAGTTAAAAGGATAACGCTGATTACTCTAATATGCTTTATACAACAATTAGGTTACAGTATTATATACCATTATTTAATATTCGAGTTCTTTTTAATTATACCACTTTTTTATATAAAGGTTACTTGAATTAAATAAGTGAAAGAAGAATGACGTCCCAACGCCTTTTATTGTAAGTTAGAAACATCTAACATATCGGCCAGTAGCTGACTTCGTACGTGAGTAACCCGTCGTTGTTACATTTTTTAAAAGAAATCTCTAGTTTAAAATATAGTTAGTTTTCTTTAATACTTATATTAAAAATATCCATCACGTTGTGTGATATGTGGCCTTTTCAAAAGAGATGTTGATGTTTTTTTATAGAATGATTGAATATATTAAAATACTTAAAAAAATACTTAGTTGCTGGGATTCATGAAAAGGTTTTCTCCGTCGAAACGGTATTTAAATTGAAAATTATGCATAGGTTTGCAGTATTATATTGACACTTCTATTGAACTATACATTTTGGAAATTGCTTTGTTTCTGGCTTGAGAACTTCTCCATTAATAATAATTTAACTAGTTAGTGCAGGTGTCTGCAGAGGTTGCACTATATAGTCCAATATTTACGAGCTTTGTGTCAATAATCAATTCATTCAGAACGATTCATCGTAGTGGGGAACTGTCATCCTATACGATCACTGAGAATTAAGTTCAGTCGCTATTTAGACGTCGGCGGAGTAGGTCGGTCGTGATACCTGTAGTGTGCTAGTTGTTTGTGTATCGAGTGATCATTATTTACGGATATTGGCAGATGTGCTTTATCCGAAATACCGTTGAGCATGTTCTTAGATCCCTATCTTAGGATGGGTTGAGTTATTTATGTTGTACTAGTAATTATAATTTGGGAATTTTCGTTATATCTCTTGTACCGTGTGATATTGGAAGTTGTACTTAGTTCTTCAGATGTTTAAGACTGTGTGACTGATCTGACAATAAATAACTGACTACTTATCAGATGGTAAACCGCGGTGGGCTAGAGAGAATAAATAGTGAAGGCTGTATTCATATAGGTGCGTGCGAGTGCCAGGGCCGTACATATCTTATCTTATCATCTTCAATAGGGCCGATTCAGAATCGGAAGTACGTTAGACGTGCTTCCTTCGGGTTATTTTATACTTACCCCATGCCTTACTCACTTACACAGTGATATCCGAAGACTGACTATATGAGCTAGAATATCGCCCAGTGCGTAGTGCCTGTAGTTGTCTTGTTCAGGATAAGCCGATTCTAAGATCCGTTCCGATATAAATGCTTACCAGACAACGAATCACAAAGACATAATAAATGCTCTCACTGTCTCAGATTCCTCACATGCCCTACATAGTGAGCTTTCGACAATTTGCAGTGCCGTACCTTACTATCAAGCACATATAGCCTACCCTTTTTAATGACAATACTCGATACCTTTGATTGACTTTTATCGTCTCATCTTTAGTTACATGTATAACTCCATCGTCGGACTATCCTCATATGTTTATACCAATAAATATAGTATATTACTTATATTTTGCCTAAAAATATATACATGAATAACTAGACACCACTAAAAAAGTGATGTAGAGATCTAGCGCCACACAGTATATGATGCGCGTAAAACATAGCTGATATATAAGTAGACTTTTTGGGCTATATATTCGTGGAACAGTTATTATAACTCGTATTGTACCCGTTGTATATATACTCTACTATTAATGAATGTGCGTAAATAAAAAAAAAATTGAGACAAATCACATGACCTGGCCGGGGATCGAACCTGGGACCCTGCGATTCAAAGACAAGTTTTCGCAAAGTTCCATAGCAAGAAAGGTGTTAATACGAATAAGTTGAATATATTTGTTTTTTTATCAAAAAGCTTTATATATTTAGTGCCCGATGGCAAAATTTTTCAAGTACTGAACGTACTTGAAAAATTTTGCCATCGGGCACATTATATTGTGCAAAAAATAAAATCACGATGAGTAACATCCTTAAAACTAAGATTTAGAATAAGATGTAGTAAATGTGATCGCTCTTATCGTTTTTGGCATGTGACCTGCTTGTGTTCAAGTAAATAGTTGAGCTTTGTGAGCGACGATCAACACTGCCGACAGCAATGGCGGCATTCCGCTGCACTAGATAAACGGAGCATTGCAAACTAAGTGCAGCTTAGATACTGGCTTGAGACTTGGTTGATTTTAGAGTCATTTGCGATTATATTTTTGCAACGTTTAATAGGAAGAGAGTGCAGTTCAATCGAAAATCTTACTACTTCTTATAACTAATGCTCTTATATCATTGAAACTAAAGTGAGATAGAGACATTATGTACTAAAAACGGGTCAATCACGTGCTATTAACTATAATAGCATGTGAGTGACCCGTTTTTAGTACATCAGATAAGTACCTAATTGTTGGAGATTTTAACTTAAGCGGCATTAAATGGGTTCGAAATGACAGTGACAGCTATACTCCCACCAACATGTCTAAAAATGATGAAATTCTCTTGGTTGATGAACTAAATATTCATAACTTGAGTCAATATAACGGTATTGTAAACAACCAAGGTAAAAAAAATTTTAGATTTGGTATTATGTACTGAACTCGTTTCTGTTACTGAATGTTCTGACCCTTTGGTTCCAATAGATTTGCTTCATCCCGCTTTGTATGTTAACCTTAACTTTGCGAATTCTACGTCACTTCAGCCAGCAACTTATTGCAAGCCGTTATTTAATAAAGGCGATTACAGTTCTATAAATAAGGAGTTGGCTAATATTGATTGGGTTGGGGAATTCTCCTGCAGGTCTTTGGAGGAAAGTGTTTCTTTCTTTTATTCTACAATCCACAACTTAATAGAAAAATATGTACCTAAGAAACAAATCAAGGGTGATAAATATCCACGATGGTTCTCTTCAGCTTTAATTAAGACAATTAAAGAGAAAAATAAATATCATAAAAAAAGTAAAAAATATGGGAATCAATCTGATCTTTATACTTTTAACTTATTACGTAAACGAGTAAAATTATTAGAAACAGAATGCTATCAAAAATATATTGCGAATATTGAAAACTCAATAACAAAAAATTCTAAATCTTTCTGGACCTATGTTAAATCTCGCGCAAAAAATTCTGGCATTCCTAGCAACCTAAAATATGGTGATACAGTCTTATCAGACGGAGAATCAATTTGTAATGCTTTCTCGGACTACTTTAGCTCAAATTTTCTTGATTCCCAGCAATGTAATATCAATCCCTCTATTTCTCCAGCGAGCACTTCACATATAGAACCATTATCGTATATTTCATCAATTGTAGTGACAATAGACGAAGTAATTAAACTTATTTCAGATTTAGACCCTGCTAAATCTGCAGGGCCTGATAAAGTACCACCTCGGTTTTTATTAGGCTGTGCTAAAACTATCGCATTGCCGATTTCTCTGCTTTTTAATAGGTCTCTATCTGAGTGTACTGTACCTTCTATTTGGAAACAGGCTTTTATTACGCCTGTTCATAAGAAAGGGGCAAAAAATGAAGTAATTAATTATCGTCAAATTTCTAAATTGTGTACTATTTCAAAAGTTTTGGAAAAAGTGGTATATAGTCAGGTATACTCAGCGCTAAAAAATTCATTTAATAAATTTCAACACGGCTTTCTGAAGGGGAAATCAACTGTGACCAACCTTATTGTTTTCAATGATTTTCTAACTGATTCTATGAGTAAAGGTCATCAGGTGGACGTTATTTATACGGATTATAGTAAGGCGTTCGATAAAGTAAACCATAAAATTCTCTTAAATAAGCTTTTCAAGATTGGAATATGTGGTGATCTGCTCAGGTGGTTCAGCTCATACGTAGATAATAGATGTCAAGCTGTAGTAGTAAGTAATTATGTTTCTAGTTGGGTTCCAGTCCCGAGTGGTGTCCCTCAGGGCTCCCTGCTTGGTCCCTTACTCTTTGTTATATTTATTAATGACATTGAAGAATGTTTCAAGTTTGCTCAGCTGCTATGTTTCGCAGATGACATGAAGATTTTTGCTCCTATTTCTAACTTAAATGATGTTAAATCCTTACAGGCGGACTTATCACGACTGGACAATTATTGTGCTACTAACTTACTTGATCTCAATCCATCTAAATGTTTTACTATGACGTTCACTAGGAAGATCAACACTATAAACTCTAATTATTATCTCAAGGGCTTCAAACTTGAAAAGCTTAATGTTGCACGAGATCTTGGAGTTCTACATGATTCAAAATTAACTTTTGAACAACATGTCGATAATATTTGTTCGAGAGCATCCAAGGTATTGGGGTTTGTAATGCGAAACTCAATCTGTTTTAACAATGCTAAAACTCTTAAAATCTTATATTGCAGTCTTGTCAGGAGCATTCTTGAATATGCTTCGGAAATATGGAATCCCTGTTACGATAAATACATCTCCAGGCTTGAGAACATACAGAAGAAATTTATTAAATTTCTCTGTTTTCGCTTAAAAATTAAATATTCTTCTAACAATTATACAGATCTATGCAAAAAATTTCATATTCTTCCTTTAGCTATAAGACGTGAAATAGCAGACATTACATTTTTCCTGAAATTAACTTCGAACTCTATTGATAGTGCTGAAATCCTTCAGAAAATAAACTTTTATATACCTATTAAATCATCGCGTAAATATCATCCTATACACACTCCCTCAGTATCCACAAATTATCACCAGAACACTTACATGGTGCGAGCTGGAAGGAAACTTAACGAGGCGTGTAACTTGCACAACCTAGATATATTTAATACAAGTGTGACGTCGGCGAGGGCGACGCTGAGCCGTAGCTTTTTCCTAACTTAGTCTGAATTTAAGCTTACTAGGTGTTTGAGCCGTAATACTAGTATATTCCAAATTACCATATTGTCAGTCTATCATTAATGTACCTAATTAGTTTGTTATTTTGCAGATATTTATGTCCACGCTTTGTTTTATAAACTATTTTCTATTTGCGAAGACCTCTTATTGGCAAACTAATACTTAATTGAATGTCTATATTATATTATATTTGCTGTTGGTCATCCTTTCTGAAATAAATAAAAAAATAAAAATAAATAACTAATGCTCTGTTCAAGTAGACGTTTAAACAAGTCCTACGTCTATTATATAGGTAGATTTACATCACAATGTCACCAATAGTTGCTATATTTGGGCATACTTACAATAACTAATACAATTTGTATAAATCGTTACCTTTCAGTAATATTAAATATGAAGTATGCACACCCTTTTCTGTATTATGAAATATAGTATCTATCGTTTAGTCAGTATTACGATACAAGTGTACAATTTACAGTGGGGTTGGCTCTATCTGTGTGATATATTTATTTATTTATCTATTTGGTATGTTAAATGCTGGTGTTCAAGTAATTAGTTTGCGTGAGTGACGATCTACACCGCCGACAGCAATGATTCCAATATTCTAATAAACGGAGCATTGCAAAATACTTTAATGTGTAGTATAAGCTATATAGATCTTTTATTCATGCGATTAAAAATGTCTCGAAAATGAAGAGTTATTATACAAGAGATAACTAGTGATAAACAAATAAACTTTAACGTCAGTAGTTCATGATCATCATTATTTTGAACCACAAGAAATCCACTGCTTATTTTGTGAACATAGGGCTCTTCTAAGGATTTCCAAAATGACCAGTTGGAAGCGACCTGCATCCAGCGTTTTCCTGAATCCTTGGTCAGGTCATTCGACCACCTGGTCGGTAGGTGACCAACGCTGCGTTTGCCGGTATCTGGTCACCATTCAAAAACTTTTCTGCCCAATCAGCTATCGGCTCTGCGCACTATGTGCCCTGCCCACTGCCACATGAAAAGGAGGTAATCTATACCCTATAGTCGGTGACTTTTGTTTTTCTGCGGATTTCTTTATTCCTTATTCGATCTCTCAGAGAAACACCAAGCATAGACCTCTCCATAGCCTTTTGAGTGACTTTGAGCTTTCTTATGGGGCCCATAGTAACAGACCACGTTTCCGACCAGTAAGCCATCACTGGCAGCAAACATTGATCGAAGACTTTTGACATTAGGCACTAATATATTATGGACGAGAAAACACTGCAGAGCTTTCCAAACGCTGCCCAGTCGAGTAGGATTCGTCGAAAGACTTCATCCTTGAAGCCAGAACTTCCAACCTTTATCAATAGAGCCAGGTATATATTGGTTTACAACTTCATGTATGGAGTTCCCAACATAAACCGGTGACGGCACAACATGGAAATTCGACATTATCTTCGTTTTGACCATGTTCATTTTAAGGCCCACCTGTTGGGATCACTAATTGAAGTCATTGAGCATGGCACGTAAGTCCTCCAGCGATTCCGTCAAAACAACGAAATCATCGGCAAATCGAAGGTGAGTGATACCTATACTTACTCAACATTCACGTTGATACCAAATCCTTTCCATTCCAGGAGTAGATTGTTGGTATCACTAGGTATAGTATTGAAACATTGAAGGCTAATGCGTGTGAACTTTCTGCTAGAGCAGCTAGTGTAGCGCGAGGTTTCCAAAATAATGATAACAATAATAATAATAACGTTTACTTTTCCTCTTTACTGACACGAACCTCCTAAATGACACAAAATGGCATTTAGTAGGACCTGGGAAACCGAGTTTTAGACGGAAAAACGTGTTTTCCTAGATATTGGCTCATTGCAAATCGTTGGAGCGATTTATTATATTATTTTTATAGTTACATGTATACATGAATCGCTTATTTAAAGTAATAAGATTATACAGTTTTTTTATAATTGAAATGTAAGCTTTGTATCCACGCGTGTAATAAAAACTTCTTCGAGACCTTACTCATCAGTGGCGCTAACAGGTGAGCAAAAATACGATATCAATGATGTGCTCGCTCTTTTTGTTTGTGGTATTGAATACTGTTACTGCAAGATCTCTAAAAAAGATCAAAATCAGAGAAGCAGCTCGTTGGTGATTATTGCTCAGCGTATGCATTGCTGAGCAATTATCTTCAACGATTAATATCGAGCTGCTATCGATTATTATTGGCGTTTACACATCACAAGTAACCGCGGGCGGCGTGGTCTCCACTGCGATTAGTAACTACAAGTGGCATAAAAATATCTCAAAACTATTTACTCATACGAACAGCCATTGAGTTATACGAAAAACAACAAACAAACATCACTGAAAACAATGACAGCCTTCAATCTAGGTTCAATAAATGAACGGAGGCACTCTAAAGCCTCCTGTTATACAGCTAGATTGTTTTACGTACATATATAATATTATAACTCAATATAAACATTTACTTATCTAAGTGATAATTAACAATGGCATTTTAATAAGTATAAATTAAAACTATAAACTAAAATTTAACTTTAAAATTAAGTAAAAACAAACATTAAATTATATAAAAAATTTATTTAAATCGATTCCGTTGGCGGGCAGGGTGCCCAAAAGTTTGGTCCTTAATATTATATTCAGACTCAGAAATGCAAAGATTAATAAAATAAAAATTCGATACTTTAATGTATTATGTAATAAAATGATTAAAATATGTTTTATGTGCCCCTATATAAAAAGAAACAAAGCTAGTTAGTGTAGTAGAAGACTTCAAAATGTCTCAAGAGTCTGTGTCACTAATCAAATCGTGCAAGTTAAATTGGACTAAATTTCCCATGTTCAATTGACCTAAATTTTAATTAATAAAAAAATTTAATACAATACTCATGAATCGCATCACAATCCAATATTACGTCACTTGACTGAAAATAAAAGATACGCATAAGGCTGTGTTTTCCACGGATCTTTTATATCATTCTTGACATGTGAACTACTCCTATTCAAGTGACTAGTTTGCCATGTTCGAGCTGTGTGAGCGCCCGCCGTCAATAACGGCTGCACTCTACCAGATAAACGGGGCAGCACTGCAAACTCTATTCTTATACTGGCTAGATTGTTTTTACATTCATGGAGTGATTCAGAAAAAGCTTTATAATATAAACAGGAAAAGTTACAGAGTGGGTCTGTAACTCATTTGAAAGGAAAATACGTATGTAGTTTTTTTACCATAAGACATTTCTATGTTGGTTTGGAGAAAAGAAAAATTACGTATGATTTACGAGCTGCTTGTCTTTTGGCACAGTTCTTGAAGCCAATCGAGGGAATAGTCGAAAATCAGTGGAATCTTGACAATAGGCTGTGTCTAGCAATTTTCAATTTCTATGTATTTATGCATTGCCGTAGCCGTGTGGTTTCTAGCAGAGTAGAATAAGACCACTCCAAGTCCATGGATGTCGTAAGAGGCGACTTAGGAAATACAAGCTAAACAAAGCTCATTAACATCAATGAGACCTCTCCAACCCGACTGGCCAGCGAAGAGAGTAGGCCAAATCCTCTGTCTGCTCTGGCTAAATATGGCTCCGGTAGTACAGAGAGGGTCATGTTTCTGCAGTGGAGACTAAAAAAGTCCTGATGATGATGATATGCATTTCATATTGTACGTGTTTGGGCGCAAATCATCAGCATTTATATTCCTTTGTTTCCTACACGCCCAAATACGCCAATTATGGCCATGGGCTGTCTGTCTACCTTTTGGCGTATGATCTACTCGTATTTCAATATGAGTGACTGCCGACTACATTGCCTGCGACCTACTCTTCCAAATTTTTATTTGGTAGAGTGGCATAGCATTTTTTCTGTAATAAGAACTTACTGCATCTTACATTTCTATCAGTATTTTTTTGCGAATTACAGCAAGAATACACACACTGTATTCTTGCATAGATGAAAATTTCAAATTAAAAGAAATTCGTCAGACATTTTGTTTCATTATTACACTCTTTGTTATTTTCTGTAATTTGTAAAATCTGCATTGAAAAGTTTCTGTTGACAAAAAATAATCTATAATCGCTTATAAAAATAATTAGAGTTTTTTCTTGCTTCTTCACCTGCGTTAACTTCTACAGGAATTAAAATTTTTCTGGGTTACAAAGTACTTAAATATCCATATGTTTTGTTACCTATTTTCTGCTAAATTTCATTAAAACCGCTCAGTAGATTCAAATATTTAAACATCGATCCTTGCAAACTTGCCAATTTAAAGTAATTAGTTATGCCCGTGATTCTGATATCATTTGGCAATTTCGCCGTCATGATTGATTTGAACACCTAATATGGGGTTTAAAGATGTTTCATGATACCGCGTCAAAAGGAAAATTGTTTAATTTTTAAACAAAAAACGGCTTAAATCATATGATTTAAGCTCCTATTTTTATTAAAGTACATAAGTACTTTAATAAAATTTTAATTATAATAATATTTTTTATTAAACTACATATGTATTTTAATAAAAGCAGGAGAGGAGTTAAGAAAAATATGCAGATTACAACAGTAAAGACCGTGACCGACCGACTGACCAAAACCATTTAGAATTTTGGGAGATATTGAAGAACATACATACATATGTATCGAGGTTAATAGCAGCAGATCTCCAGTGGTTTGGCCCTTAAACAATGATTCCTTCTCTCTCTACGGTTTGATTGAAATACATAAGAAGGTAGATCATTTTCTATCTGCTTCGTAACTATAGGCCTTACAACGTAAGTTATAAGGGGTATAGTTTACAGCACTATAGCAGACAATTGTGTGTTATTTAGGTTACCATTTTAATATTTTCGCATAATTTGAATGCGAAAATATTAAAATGGTAATATTTAGTATTATTTAGTATAAAAGTATATTTTATTGTTCTTAGACTTATTTTTTTAGACAAAATAGTACGAAAAAAGCTTGTGTGCTATATTTTTTAACTTAAATATAATTTTGTTTTATATTCGTGCTGTGAAAATTGCAGCAATGTTGCCGAAATTTCAATCGCAGTAAGTCCCGTAGTGAAAATAATAGTAACTGCAACTACATAGGAGTTCCTTAAAGCATCGTCAAACAGTTTTTTTGAAGAGAAAACTTTAAGATAGGCTTGCTAAATCCTTGCTCGCTGGGCAATCACCACGTCATGTTACGATGAGTATTTAGTAGCTATGGAGAAACATGTCGTAAAGTGGATATGATATGATGGGAATCAATGAGACATGGCCTCAAAGAAGGCCCGTAAGCCACGCATCCACTGCACAAGGGTTAGGTTAGGCTTCGCCACGTACCATTCTCCTCGAATACGAGTACACCGCACTCACGTGTTGGGGGTTTTCTTCTATTTAAGGTGAAGTATTTGCTCGGGTCCTTAAAATAACAAATAATGTGCATTCAGCTGTAAACTCGTTATTGACACGACATACCGCCCATAATGGACGAATATCACCTTTGTCGATGTTGTGACAAAGTCAGTAAGTTATTTCTCGATGTTTGGTTGGATTGTTTGAATTGGACTCTTTTTAAAACTTCAAGATTGCATTTTTTTTTTAATTGACTCTTTACCAACACTGATTGATGTCGTTTGTAGTAGGATAAAAGTACGTAACGTTCTTATGGATTATAAACTTGATTTGAGCCATCCAGCCTTCATTACGTTTGAAATAAAATATTAATACAAAAAAACTCAGATTGTAACCACGATGGATAACATACAGAAAATGGTTTTTTTTTTTAATAGAGACGTGAGTTCTGTATTTTGGGAAAAACTATTGAATAATGGCGTAAATACTACAGTACAGTAGTACAGTTTATATAGGTATGCTACTTGTAGTCCAGGGGAATTGTACAAAAAATGCTGTCATTTTATTAATAATGTAGTGACCTTATATTGTCAATTAGGTGATATTAGCCGTAACATATTTCTCCATGTAAAAAAATTAAGAAAAAAAACGGATTTTTACCAATTTTCCTAAATTATACGATGTTGTCGATTGTGGTCGAAAACTTGCATATAACATAAACACTACATCCCTATTAACATATTAATACCCAGAACTATCTCATTTAATGCAGGGCAAAATGTACCAAAGATGTTTTGTTCAGTAGACGATAATATCGATGGTTTTTACATTTTACCATTAAAAGCCTCTTGTCGGTTCGCTCCAACAGCATATTTGTAATTCGCGGGCGATGATGATGCATAGTGGAATATATTGGGAATTTTGGTCCTAATGAGATAAAATCTTGAGTATTCCGAAAACCTGATGGTAAAAACGTTCTGCCCATGGAAAGCAAAGAGATAGAGAGTTCTGTTATTCAACATACCGAAAAATCACGTGACTAAAAAAATAAACAAGATACATTTAGCTATAAGATAGCGTATTACAAACTTTCTTTTAAACTTTACAAAAGAGTTTTGTCAAGGCTCTTAATGTGGGGAATATTTTTTATTTAAGACCGGTACTAATCTGCTGCACACATTCTGTCAAAATTTCGAATCTCTACCTCTTACAATTCAATTGATAATGCCCTGCAACAGACGGACAGATGTCAAAGACTTAACAATACATAGTAACGTTTATAACCCTTGCGTACAAAACCCTAAAAATATGGATTTCATTTCATACTATAATGATTTTTTGGTAAATTATAATTTATACAGAAGGTCAATAGTTAATCATCTAAGTATTTCTTCATTCGGGCGTACGCCCACTGGAGTACTCTAGTGGTTGTTTCCTCAGCTGTGTTGCGTTAGAGCCCGGGGTCCACTAACCACAGTATTCTAGTTTATACTTTATACGATACGATGTAATGCGGTTAACGGCTGTTAACAGCCTTAGGTGATTCCTAATCATATATTATGTACATAATAATATATTGAACACAGCCTTTTACCACGTGTCTGTTATATTAACAAATTTACTTGAAAGATGATTTCGTTAATAATTGTTGTTATGGTAATTGTTATTAATCTCGCTTCGCACCCTCTACTGACTACAGAATTTCCTTTCTCGTAAAATGAAAATATCCATAGTACAATCTTCACTAATACCTATTATTGATTATGCAGACGTATGCTATTGTGACATAACTCAAGTTCTAGTTCACAAATTAGATAAACTAGCAAATAACTGCATCCGGTTCATTTTCAATGTTCGTAAATTTGATCATATTTCTTGCTTCCGCTCTCAGCTAGCTTGGCTTCCTATCCCTTTGCGACGTAACGTGAGAATACTTTCTACCCTTTACTCAAATCTTGATGATCTTAACGCCCCCAATTATCTTGAATCTAAATTTCACTAAATTTCACTCTCAATCTTTACGTTCCTCCAACGGTTTAGTCCTGGCTACACCTTCTCACCACTAAACTTTTTTGATAAATCGTACTATTGGATGAGTGCAGTCCATACGTCTCTTGAACGCTCTACCAGAAGCAATAAGAAGAGCCCCTAGTCGTCTCGCATTCAAGCGAGCAGTACATATACAATTTTTAAGTAATATATATATATAACCCAACGTCATCTAAATATATGTGTATGTTATATATTTTTTAGTATGTAATAATTTCCTCCTCTTCAACCCGTCTGGCCAGGGAGAAAAGTGTAGGCCAAATCCTCTGTCTGCTCTGGCCAAGTATGGCTCCGGTAGTCCAGAGAGGGTCATGCTCCTGCAAGACTAAAAAGACCTGATGATGATGATGATTAAATTATTTGTAGTTAGTATTTATTGATATTATGATTATTTCATAATAGATTGCTATTTTTTATAACTTCACAGATTATATATAATTACGTTAGTACTTTTATTTCATATCAATTTTCTTTAATTTTTTACTTAATCGTGCCAGCCACACTTTGCTCTCTGATGGGTCTAATGGTTGACTGGTAGAGAATGCCCCATGGCATTAAGTCTGCCAATTGTGCTTTTTTTTCTTGAAATGTACACTAAAGTTTAAATAAATAAATCAATATAACGTAATTTAACCTAGTATTTATTTATTGAGTTAGTATTAAATGTGGCACGTTCTTGTTATCTTAGGCTAATTTTAATTAGCCTCTTATTTCGAAGGAAGCTTAGTAGAAAAACTAACGATCTGATATTATATGGTGCAAATAGTCTAGTCTATAAGATCGAAAAGATATAAGGCTAAATGATCAAACGACACTAGATCTTATAACAAATATGGGTACTTATATAAATTATGCAGTGGACTTGTAACTTCGACAAATTAAAATTAATAAATATTCCCTGTCATAGTCCAGAATGAACTATTAAAGCTCTCGGTGGGCCACAGTAAGCATCCAACAGTCATGGACCAAAATCGAATGTTGTCTCGGAGAGAGTGCGCGCGCAACACCCGCCCCACGCCGCACCGCTCCGGACGTCCATTGATGATCTTCATAATCTCAATATTATTAACACTATTTGTATGCAAATGTTAGCATGTACAGCTTTCATTGGGGTGGCCCGTATTTTTTAAAGTACTGAAATTAAAAAAAAATTGACATTGCACTATGACATCGTTGTCGGATGTGTGAGATGATACGGAGGGCGCTGGCCGGCATATCTTTCACTAGGTTTGGGCGTCGCTGCGTCTCGGCTTTCGGCGGGCGGCCGGTGCGCGGCGCGCGGCTTTGCGCACATAGTGCCGCCACGCACGCTTAGAGCGCGACCCAGTCTGCTCTGACGTTTAGCCGAGCCGCCGGTGTCACCGTGTCGCACCGCTCGCCGAGCCGTACCGCACATTACATCCTGCGCACTAAGATATTAGACTAAATCGAAAGTGACATCGTCCCCGTTAGTGCTAGATAAGGTTTCGCGAGTAGGCAGCGGACGGCAGTGCGGTGTCTGGAGTCTTTGATAGGCGTGTGGGGGAGACGAGCGGCGTTGGCGAGCGGACAGTCGGGCTGCGGGGCTCCTTGCCGGGCCAGCAGCTGGCTGTGTTTACACGCCGCGCCTGCACCGCGCCGCCCGTGCGCTGTCGTGCCGTGTGCGCTCGCTTGCTGCAACATACACGACCCCTCATTTACTATTCAACGCTGTGAATTTTTAACTTTGCGAACGACGGACGTTAGCTAGAGGTATTTAAATGCTTACTTAACTCGACTCTCACCAGAGAGAACAGTTGTAGTGCACACTAGTGTCACGAAATCAAAGCATACGCATCGAAAACCGAATTGTCATAGTTCATTCGAGTGATCTCACAACTTCATAAATATGGGTGCTAAAGAGAGCGTGGAGGCTGCTAAATTTTCTGCGCAAAATTGGAACAACTTCGAGGTTCGTAATACCTTTAAATTAATTTGCACATGAAGTGTTTGTATCCCCATCCTCCTCGTGAATGTCTTAATAACTGACACTACATGCCTTTAAACAAATAAATAAATTAATAATAAGTCAAGTTTATTGAAAAGTTAATGCACAGTAAATTTGTTTTGAGCTGTAAGTTTCATGCATGTTCACAATTTTATTTTGACTAAAATAATGAAATATAAAAATCCCTTAAATATAAAATATTACTAATTTAGTGTGTTTTGAGTGTTTACCAATATAAATAAACAGGGACAGACTGAACAAGATGTAAAATTCGACGTAGTGTGCAATCAACTGCGCATTGAGCGACTGAATCTGTCTGAAGTAGGTACCTACGTACTAATAACCACCTGGACAAGATCTGAATGTAGAGCTGACGATTCCTTACTCAACAGAAGTAGCATGTTATCTACATTCAATTACATAAAATACATATCACAGCATTAATGTACGTACCTAGTAAGAGTCGATTGGTGGGCTCAACTCTCAATCGAAATTGTTCGTTTTGAAACTGTTGAATCACTGCGTTATCATATAAATATACTCTAAATTAATTATATTTGTAAAGAACGTGATATTTTTTAGGTTCATTACAAACATGCAGGTTCTTTATAAACATTATTTTATGAGATAACTAACCTTGTTAAAACCTTATAATTGGTGCCCATTTTAAATGTGTTTCGCCCGAAATGACCCACATACAGTCAGTCTAATCTTGTTCTGTCTAGGTTAGGTACGATTGATTTTGATTGCAGCAGGGTTCTGCGGCTGTAAGATATTAAAATTAATATCTTTATACATAGGTATGTTTGATGTTATACCAGTATTGGAAAATTTAATGTTAACTCAACTGCAAGTATTCCAGATGCAGTTGCATTGGTATTTCTTACAAGTTTGTTTACGTAAGCTATGTAATGAGATCCTCAAAGAAGAACGAGCTCAGTTCCTAGTGTAGCGACACCATACAAATAAATTGGCACGCACAGTTAAATACGTATGGCTTCTAAACCATATCAAAATATTGAACCGCACGCCTACATATCTACCTTCTCGTACATAATTATATTAATTAGTTGGTTTAATTCTGCACCTCAGAATGATTTAAGATTCTTATACAAATAAGGGTTAGTTTTCAAATATATAGACAACACTTTTGTTAATATTATATAAAGAGTATACCAATATTTTGTTGCACCATCTAGGTACCTACATTTTCTAATGTATTTTAAGATTTTTATGATTGATGGGTATCACGATTGAGAATGCAACAAAAATACCTGACCCCGTTTCAGAAGAACTATTCAAGTTTCTTAGAAGAAACTCCTTGAAATGACTGGCACTTTCTTAATCGAATCTCGATCTGCTAAGTTAGAGTTGAACAGTAACTAATTAATATTGAATAGTAAGGCTTCGAAATGTGAAATAGATTATTAGATGAATATAAATGTCAGTTAAAAGTAAGTACTTGTAATGAATATTAGATGAAATCATCAGCAAAATTTAGTTATAATTTATTGATAGTATACTTTTAATTTTGTGCAGACATTGCATTGTCGCTGATGTCATTATATGAATGGAGTTCTTTTAACATATGTATAAGAGGCTTGGCAGTAGGTGCAATACAAATAATAGCGTAGAGATTTTAATTATACATAGGAATGCTACATAGCTTAGCTTCTTTAGATCCGTCGATGATGTAATTTGTTATAGGCGCCTAATGGTAATATTCGTTATAAAGACAATTATGTATGTCATATTAATATTTGACAATATTGATGCATGAATCACTTTATTAAATAAGCAAGTAAATAGTTTATTTAAAATCATAAAACTAAAAGAAATATCACAAGCTTAATGACCATTTTGACCAATTTAATTTCTAATTCACAAAGAATCATGGCAAACGCCCATACATCGAATGTACAGAAAAAAAATAAAAAAAGAGAAGATGAAGCATATAGCAGTATTGATGTTTCCTTACTAGTAACATGTCTGCATAATAGAAATATTTTTAAACCCCCGTTTATGTAAAATATTTCACAATAAAAGTTATATTTCACAATAAAAGCCATTTTCATTTGCCTAAAAAAGTTCACAATGGTTGTCAAACTGACTGTCTATTGTAGATCTGTCACTCAGAACTGTCAATTCAATGAGAAAATGTCACTCAGATTGACAGATTTTTTTTTTTATTTTAGCGGATGGTTGCCTGCTTGTGTGGTGTTGCCATAAATTAATATATTTTAACGTGTCAGTGGCAGGTAGTGTTCGGATATTAACTCAAAAATTATTAATATGCGTTCGGATATCGAATAAAAAATCAGTATTTAAATAAAAAAATATATTTTTTTCCTCATCTTTAAAAAATATTCTGATTAATTCAAGTTGTTGACGAGAGCCGTAGTAATCGTATAAAAAATTTTCACCTTTTCTTTTTTTAAATTTAATTTGTACAAATTTCGCCATGATTCTTTCTTTATTTATTGAGTAGGTACTATATAGCATACAGTTATAAGTATGATTGTCAGTATATAAAATGGTGATTAAGATTCATTGCATGCAAATAATATTAATATTTGACCCTAACATATACTTCGTAAACATCTTTTAGTAATCACTTGCCCTTCAACTCAACCCTAAAGAAGAGAATCCTCCACATGTATTCATGTAAATCCTTCTATATACCCACTATTTATGCTACCCACGACTTAAATGTCAAATGTAGGATTTATTAGCATTAATGGGATACTACACTAACAGCCTTACTAAAACAAATTATTCCCTTTGTTACCTATAGTTGTATAGCGTTCGCTTTTGCTTTGACTGGATTTATGCTGCGAATTTATAGGTACTCGTACTTTATACAATTGGATTAAAATGACTTTGTGTGCTTCCATCAGAAGCTGGTTCATGCATAATATTGTTAGCCAGCGCTCCCACGCTACTATTAGTCCCTTTATGCCCGCCACCAATAGTTGATGCAGGTAACCCTTGACGATATCGCTGCACCCGTTGAGGTTGTGGCAACATCGCCCGTCGTGCTCGCGATATTAGCATTCATGAGCATTAACTGACCGGATAGATCAGAAGCTTTACAGGACACAACGGGATAGTGTTACGCTGATTTTATAATTTTCTTAATAATTAACACACTTACGACCGAATACCTGTAACTAGTGATGTGCCGTTCCCGAGAACGTTCTCCCACCTGAGAATATTGCCGGCAGCGTTCTCGGCAACGTTCTCCTAAATGAGAACGGTTGAGAATCATTTTTATATAATGGAAACAACCAACCTTTCTTAAGTAAAATAGTATCAAATAAAGTCGACAGATAATTGTGTATAAAACAATACACTCTATTTGCAATAAAAATGCTATATTCCCAGTGTTCCCTATATTCCCGAGAATATTCTCGAGAATACTTGCTATATTCTCGAGAATATTCTCGGGAACTTTCTCAGCAATATTGCGTCACAACGAGGTGACGAATAAATCTTGATTTTTATTAGTATACAATTCACCACAGTAATTACAGTTAAATTTAATACGGTCGCTTTCTTCTATATGCGTAAAATGATCGTAAACAGGGCTTCTTATCATCATCATCATCAGGTCTTTTTTAGTCTCCACTACAGGAGCACGACCCTCTCTGTACTACTAGGGCCATACTTGGCCAGAGCAGCCAGAGGGCTTCTTATACTCATTTTTAAAATTCGAAAACAACAGTGTTAATGCCACGTGTTAAGCCTTTAAAACTCATAAGTACATTAATACGCGCGGCCGTGTCTCAAGACCGCGGCGCGCGTTTGCCACGATAAGAGTGAGCAGGACACCAATATCTCACACACACATTTCATGCCTTGTTTATAACTAATCCTAGCGCCCAGATAATAAAGCAAAGAAACACTAAAAAATCACCTATAAAATATAAACTAATTTTATTTTGTTGAGAACGTTGAGAGTATTCCCGGCAGCGTTCTTGTTTCCTGAGAATATTCTCACTGGCAATATTGCCAGCAGCGAGAACGTTCTCAGCGGCACATCACTACCTGTAACGTAGCCTTCAGTTGAACTCTGATTAGTTTCTAATTAGAAAATGCTTTTTAGGCAAATGTCACCTTTAGATATTCTTTCATTAGTAAGGCTGTTTCTTCTAGTATCTCAAATCATACACTCGTGTGTCAGCGTTTTAATTTATTAGTTAAATTCCATTGGATAGAATTTATACTTAAATTAATTTAAGAGAATCACATTTCAAAGATAATAAATGTTTATTATTTTTGAATTAACTTCTTCCAGGTAAAGGCAAGATGTCTAACGTTTTGACCAAATCTGGCCTTCATAAAAACTACATAAGATTCTGTTCTGAAGGCTCTACGTTATATTGTACCTAACACATTTCTAGCTCTAAAAAGCCCCAAAATGATAATGATGATGATGTGTTCCTGTGATCCCTTGTCAGGGACATAGGGCTCGCAGAAGAATTCTCCACTTCTCACGGTCCTGGGCTGTGACTCTTAACTCGCTCCAGTTGAGTCCAGTTGTAGCGACTTCCTTCTCGACTGAACGCCTCCAAGTTTTACGAGGGCAACCTGGTCTTCTCTTGCCCTGGGCATTCCATAGGAGACCTTGTTTGGGCAGGTGGTTATCAGGCCTTCGCAGCACATGTCCTATCCATCGCCATTTCCTTAATAGGATTTCTTGCTGGATGGGCTTTTGGTCAGTTATCTGCCACAGTCTTGCATTGGATATGGTTCGTGGCCAGTATATCCCTAACAGGCGACGTAAACATTTGTTAACGAACACCTGTAGTCGGCTGGTGATGTCGTTCTTGACGAGCCATGTCTCGCATCCGTACAGCAGGACTGACTTAACATTGGAGTTGAAGACTCTGATTTTAGTGCGTCGTGTTATTACGGTCGATGTCCACACCGGCTTCAGTTGCGCATATGCTGCGCGAGCCTTGTTGATGCGTGCTTCGACATCGGCTTCTGCTCCCCCAAACGGATCAACAACACTACCCAGGTAGACAAACTGCTGGACCTGTTCAACTACCTCACCATTTATATATATAGGTGCCACGTCTTCGGTATTAAGGCGCATTTCCTTCGTCTTGGAACAATTAATGCGCAGTCCCTCTTTCGCAGCAGCATTGGCGAGGTCGTTAGCCTTGGTTTGTAGGTGGGCCCGTGATAACGCAAACAAGCAAAGATCGTCAGCGAAGTCTATATCTTCCAAGGTTTTGTCTTGCACCCATGGTAGGCCCCTGTTTCCCTGACTTGTTACTCTGCGCATCACGTCATCCAAGACAATAAGAAATAGCAAAGGCGACAACAAACAACCTTGCTTCACACCGGCAGTAACTGGTATCGGGTCTGTGAGTAGGCCTTTGTGCATCACTCGGCATGAGGAACCCACGTAAAGGCTTTGGATTATTCTGCAGACCTTGTCTGGTATACCTCTTTTCTTCAGCGAGCGCCATATACTTGACCACTTGACCCTGTCGAAAGCCTTCTCGAAGTCTACGAACAAAGTGAAAAGTTCGCTTCGTAGTTCATTGCACTGCTCCAAGATCATACGTAAAACGTTAATTTGGTCGATGCAAGAACGTCCTGCTCTAAATCCACTCTGCTCATCCCTCAGTGTTTCGTCGACAGCTCTCGCCATTCTGTTTAGCAGGATTCTGCTCAGTACCTTCGAGCATACTGGCAATAAATTTATGCCTCTCCAGTTGGAACAGTTTGTCAGATCTCCCTTCTTAGGCAATTTGATGATTATGCCTTCTTTCCAGCTTTCAGGTACTTGCTCTACCTCCCATACAGCAGACATTAATGGGAACAGAATATCTGCTACTGCATCTGCATTGGTTTTTAGAGCTTCCACTGGGATGCCATCATTTCCTGGTGCCTTTCCACATTTCAGAGATGTTATGGCTTGTGAGATTTCGGACCTGTCTGGAGGATCCACTCGGATGTCTAGCTCTTTGTATATCTCAGCATGCTTAATGGGTTCATCCTCCTCATCTGCCAATTCGTGAAACACCTCTGTAAAATGCTCATGCCATCTACGCATTTGTTCTTCTTGCGTGGTAAGCAACTTGCCGGTTTTGTCCCTAACTGGACGATTGGATGGTGGTTTGTTACATAGCTCTCTTCCAGCACGGTACAGCTCTTTGGTGTTACCAGAATTTGCAGCATGTTCCGCTCTTCAAGCTATCACTGCGGCTCTTACGCGTTTATCTTTTCGGGCACTGCGTTTTATGTCACTTTCGCAAAGGAAGTACTCGTAAGCTAAACTTTCTTTAGTGCTTTGATCTTTTGCAACGTTAAGCTTCTGTTTTAGCGATTTCCGATAGAGGATTTTATCCCACGTATCATTTGAAATCCAATCTTTGCGCTTAGTACTTTTGTGACCCAAAAGAGATTCGCAGCATTTCTGAAAGGTGTTCTTGACAAGCTCCCATTCCTCCTCGACTGTCCCTCCTTCAACCTTCAGTGAATGATATTGATTGTGCAGTTCGATGTTGAACGCTTGATTTGTGTCATCGTTCTGCAACTTCGTGACATCGTATCGCCGAGATAATTTGGTTGAATTGTTTTGCACCTTTGCTATCTTCAGGCTGATCTTAGCGACAATAAGGTGGTGGTCGCTGTTCACATCGGCTCCTCTTCGGTTTCGGACGTCCAGCAGAGAGTGTCTCCATTTCCTGCTTATCATAACATGGTCCACCTGGTTTTCAGTGCGTCTGTCAGGGGACACCCATGATACCTTGTGGCAATATATTGAGCCTCCAATTAGTAAATCATACTCACAGCAGAAGTCAATTAACATGTTGCCATTTTCGCTTCGCTTTCCTAACCCATGTCTGCCTACCCATGATTCTATGCCTTGGTTGTTGTTCCCGATCTGAGCATTGAAGTCTCCCATACAAATAACAATATCGCCCTTTGGTATATTTTTCAATGTCGCCGTGAGTTGATTGTAGAACTTTTCTTTTTTATCGAGCTTCGCTAAGTTGGTTGGTGCGTAGCACTGCACTATAGAAATGTTTCTAACTCGAGACTTAAAGCGTGCAGTGATGATTCGGTGAGACACCGGTTCCCAACTGAGGAGACTGCCACGGGCCTTTCTGGTCAACAGGATACCCACCCCATCCTCGTGCTTGTCTGCCTTACCAGAGTATAGAAAGGTGTGGTCCTCAATTGGCTCTTCCCCAAACTCCTTCCATCTGGCCTCGGAAATGCCTAGTATTTCCAGACGATAGTCCTTCATATACTTGAGAACCTGGTATGCTCTGCTCTCTTCTCGCATTGTACGCACATTCCAGCAAACTATCAGTGTCCTTTTATTCGCGCCAAAGGTCAGTTGTTTTTTATCAGTCCGTATGATTCTTCTTTGAGTTTCTGTAATATTTGTGGTTTTAGGTATACAGGTTATTAGCCCATAGTACCCTAGACGGCTAGTAGGGCTGCTACTTTGAAGCACACCGACGCACTTGATTTTTTCTCGAAGTTTCTTCTCCTATCGATCATTTTGGGGGCATTTAACTCCTCAAGGCTGCCGAAAGCCTCTTCTAGCCGTAACTAGGTGTGGGGTTATACCGCCCTTGCTCGGTCGCCAGAGCCTCGTCTGTTATCTAGCAGGAGCCACCACGGAAACCATTCGGTCTCCGCCGCCATCCGGCGCGAGCAGGTGAGGTTGACATTTGGGTCGGATAAAGATGTTGTTTTCCGTTCCCCCTTAACCCCCAAAATGGTATTTAATAATCGGGTGATATAACAAAATAACTCTTTTTATTTATTTTTTTGTGAATATTGAGCTGTTTAAACAGAAGTTCATGATTCCCTAATCTACCATTCCTCTTTCTTCTTTTTCACACCGTATAGCACAATAGTCTCATACTAACAAACTGTTATACAATGATATAATCATTCAACAATATGCTGAATATTCAGTCAAATGTAGTATCGATATTTCACTTGCTTAACTTGTTGGTATTGGGCAAAGATTTCTTTTGCATATCTGATTTACATGTTAATAAATGCCAAGTGTAACAGTAACATTATCTATTGACGTCATTTACTTTTCTCTATTCAATTTACCTATTTTCTCACTGTTCCAAAATATGTAACTAAATAATTTTAACGAAAAATAAGATTATTGTTTTATTTAATTTCATTCATTGAAATTGTATGTGTATACCACTCTCCAATGGATTTAACTAATAAATTAAACATTCACTTTAGGTACTTTGTGTATTATGCCAATTTGACCACGATTTTTCCAGCATGCCAGTGTGAAACATCCACATAGACACGGCACGCAGCGCTCGCAGAGTCTCAACCGCGGACACTCGCTCTCGCGCACAGATGCCACCTGGTGACATCACGGGACCGCGGGTAAATATACTTTATTAAATTTTGGATCTAAGATCTACTTTTTCATGATTTGCTCTCACTTACATCTTGTGCAAAAGCATAGCTAAGGAGTGCTGGTAGGAATAAGGCAGGCGGCCTGTCTTAAAAACTGTGCCATAGCACATAACCATAACATACACTACAACTTAAAATATTATCGGGAACAAGCTTGACTGAGGAGATCAATGTACAGGTTTACAGATTTTTTACAATTTGACACATAGGTACCAATGCATAACAATAAATTATGACATAATCGTAATACCTACTTATACTATTAGTTGGTTTATTGGTTATCTTCCTACGTACCATGGTGGTTTTGGTAGATCCAACGTTTTTTTAGTGAAGTAACTCAAAAGTGTAAACAACACTATAAATAAATTAATTTGTACTATTACTGTAAAAAATGACTATCTGGATATTGAAATTTAAAATGCTGGACATTAAGAAGCATCGACGATAACAAAATTCAGGGTATACACTTGGTATACAGGATAATCATATCTTAATGGTGGCATAAGCTTTTGTGTCGTAAAAGATAAATAGTACTAAAAAATAAATTAAAAACTCATATGTCATGTTGAAAACATGACAATGAAACCTGTCGGTTTATACAAATATGATTATGTATGTAAAATTACTCAAAATAAATATTTCTCAAATAGTTTCAATTAAAATCAACCCTAACAAAAATATACCTTTTATAAATTTTATTTCTACTACAGAGAATATGGTCATTGATCAACAGAAGAAAATTGAAAGAACTACTGAATGGAGAATTTAAAAAAATACACTTCATATGCTTTTTTTTATGTCTTTCCAAATATTTCTTCAGTCTCAAGATACCAATAGAAATGACAAACTCTAGGTTCGTATTCTATTGATAAACAAACGTAAATAAATAAATAAATATATAGGGACAAATCACACAGATTGAGCTAGCCCCAAGGTAAGTTCGAGACTTGTGTTATGGGATACTAAATCAACGATACTATATTTTATAATAAATACATATATAGATAAACATCCAAGACCCAGGCCAATCTGAAAAAGATCATTTTCCATCTTGACCTGGCCGGGGATCGAACCCGGGCACTCCGTGTCGCAGGCTGGCGTGTTGACCGCTGCGCCACGGAGCTGTCAAACTTTTAGGTTATATTATTATTACGTTTATAATCATGCACGATGACATCTCATACCGTCATTCCTGAAGATGACGCTTATATACCGATTATTTATCGATAACGCTGAGCCTTGCCGCATCAATCCGAATGTATTTTTTAAGTTTGTTACCTCATAACGCCATCATTTATGTACCGATATGAAAAAAATATAGTTTATTTGAAAGAATATACATCCGAATTGGTCCCATTTAAATTTCATCAAAATAGGTTTAGTAGTTTCTTTGAAGTCAGTTTTATTTAAAGGAAAGATAGGAAAGACGTAGTAGTATTCTTTTCTTTGTGTCATTATACAAATATATGGCGACAATACTTATTTTCATTCAATGATGATATTTATTATCATGCATGATGATGACACTTAACATCACGAATGGCGATGACACTTACCGTTATTGACGATGTCAATTATCCACATGGACTACCGTGGCACTTATAGGTAATGTGATTTACTAGTCAGCCATTGGATCGATCTACCTACACAAGAAAATTTATAAAGTTTTTGTGTAACGCGGTGGCGCGGTGCGATGATCCATACTTTCATATTAATAGTAAAAGTGAGTTGGTTTGTTACACTTTCAGGCCGTAACTACAGAACCGATCATCATGAAATTTTGCATACAATTTCTCTGGAGTAGAGAGAAGAACATAGGCTACCTTTTATCCCACACAAAAGTACTGTTCTCAATTTTTACTTTTCGTTTAAAGAACTAACTAGGGGCCGGTTCTCTGTAGTAGTAACTTTATATTTTGCATTCAACTTGATTGATAGACAAAAATAAATTTAGTATTTTTTTTACGTAAGGGATCGTAGGAAAATTGATAAACCACATTTATGTTGAGAATTCAATGCAAAACGTCTAGTGATTTTACAGAAATAAACACAATCTTATCCGATTTTCTGTGAAATTAGTTACTATATTTTGATGTTAAACAGTTTCTCGATATTTTAAACGTTTTAAAAATAATAAATGTTGTTTTGTACCAATATGCATCAAAGATTCTGAACTATATGAATATCATGTATCTTTGACTAAAATGTAGCCATCTACGAGAAGGGGAGAAACTAATGGGAGTCACTAAATCGAGATATCAAATAGAAACTTATTTCGAAATAATATCTTTAGTTAAACTTATTTGATAATAAGGTTTATAATAAACTTATTTTTTGGCCATCAACTTGGGGTACATTTCCGAGTTTGAAAGAAAATTCAGGTTTGCCTCCCGTTGCGCTTCAGTACAATGAGAATCAGACGTGTGGGAGTATTCCAACCATCGCCAGTTGATCAGCTACCCTTTTTCATCATCATCATCATCATCATCAGGTCCTTTTTAGTCTCCACTACAGGAGCACGACCGCTACCATTTTGGTTTTAACGAATTATGCTTTCCGCATCTATAAGCAAAAAAATAAGAATAATATTTTTGCGGGTAATGGTAAACCCCTTGTAAAGCCTTGTGGGCAGCTAAAACTTCGATTCGCAAAGTTATGTTATTTTGACGAAATATATCTACATCAGCGAAAACAAAACGAAACTTTCATTCAAACACGTGTGGAAATTACTAGTGAGAGTCATTCATACAAGGGGTGTTGGGTGCAGAGCGAGCTGAAAATGTCGTTTGCCTTGGTTTTGAACATGTACATGGTTTTGGACATATTTGCCTGATCCCGATTGCCCGCTGATTCTCATTACCCGTTCTCTATAATAATCAGAGTAAATTTAGGCAAGAAGCCTTACTAAAATATAATTTAATAATTTTAGCAATTGTTCTCTTAATTAATCGACCAACCCCACTGCTAATTTAGTTTATCGTAGACCAGTAAATAGTTTTAAGGTTCATTCACCCTAATGAAAACACGATACGTTATTTCGCTTGAGTAAATCTAATCCAGACTTACCTTTAATGGCAACCGACTGGTGTCAACTTTCTGTGCCCACACATTCCTATACTTTTTAGGAAATGCATTCTATATGTGCGTTCTCGTTGTAAGTTCTTGATCTCTGATTAATAGCTGTTATCATAAATACATTTCTGTCAAGTATTTCTAAATGCAAAAATTTTGATAATTTCCAAATTAAGGCATACTTTTGTCATGTTTATTCATTAGATCACATTGAATAAACATTTTTGAGAAAAATATACTTATAGTATATTAATCATACATTCAAAAAATACAAATTTTAGGGAGAGTTTATATATACCAATCACAATCAAATAGTACTTTTTAATAGTTTAAGACAATATCATCAAAAAGTCTTATTTTTTTGCCTTAAACAGACTCAACGTGAACATTTATTTTTATATAAACTGAAAAAAGTAATTCTTTTACAATTATAATGTTACGTTTTTGTTATGTTGCATAACACAAACCCTTATTACAAATAAATATTGTATCATATGTTGTTGTGTTGGTTTTTAAAATGTGGAAATTGTTATGATTCCGGTTCTCAACATACGAAACATAATTTAATCGATAAGTAAAATATGATAAAGCTTGAAGAAAAGCTCGATTTTGGAATTGTGTTAAAAATAAGCGAAAATATAATATGTATTGACAAATATATTAAAAGCATTGTTTATA
This sequence comes from Elegia similella, assembly GCA_947532085.1. Lineage (NCBI taxonomy): Eukaryota > Metazoa > Arthropoda > Insecta > Lepidoptera > Pyralidae > Elegia > Elegia similella. Next base: position 17,006,293 of record OX383930.1, read on the forward strand.
TAACACGTACAAATAATACCAATATACAAAAAACCTTGAGTTGTATATTAAAACGAGATTTTGAGATTCTGACACGCCAGAAATCTCATATGTTCAATCTGGTTGTTTATCATATATCAGTGACTGTAGTGCTTAACACAAATTCTTTTCTAAAGACATACTTATGAAGTGTCTTATTTACAGGCAACATAGTGGTGTGCTCTGAGTGCGGCACGCGCACGATGGGCAATAAGCTGTCGTCGTGCTCCTGCGCGCCGATCCTACGCAAGGCGTACCGCTATGAGGATAGCCCGTGGCAGAATTCCCGCCGCAGGGACGGACATCTTTTGAGGTGAGCATGCGCTACTTTCAGACACAACACTCCGATCTTGTGTTTGTGATGGTTCTATGCAAGGTGTACCGCTATGAGGATAACCCGTGGCAGAATTCTGGTCACAGGAACAGACATCTTTTGAGGTGAGCATAGGCTTCTTTCAGCCATAATAATCTGGCCTTGTGTTCGTGATGATTCTTCGCAAGGTGTACCGCTATGAGGATAACCCGTGGCAGAATTCTGGTCACAGGGACGGACATCTTTTGAGGTGAGCATAGGCTTCTTTCAGCCATAATAATCTAGCCTTGTGTTTGTGATGATTTTTCGCAAGCCGTACCGCTATGAGGATAGCCCGTGGCAGAATAGGTTTATTTCCTAAAAATGCCATTTAAAATAATTAGCCAGACTTATAGATTATTAAAAAAATATTAGATACGTATTTTTTCTTTTTTCAGTAAAACAAAAGATGATAAAGCGCATCAAATCAATACTTTACGGGCTATATCTTTATTAATTTCTGTTTGATTGACAAAAGCAAAGATACGTGTCCAATATTTTTCAATAATCAACCAGACGGACTAATTTTTTTGAAAAGTATTTTTTTGAAAACATGCGCATTTTCGCCGCAGGGATGGACATTTTTTGAGGTAAGCATGTGCATCTTTCCGACACAATAATCTGGCAATGTCCTGGTTCTACGCTAGGCGTACTATTGAGGATTGCCCTCGGCAGATCTCCCACCACAACGCTATACATCTAAAGAGATGAGCCTGGACATATTAATGTACATATGAAACCATTAAATCTATCATCCTGCTCCTGTGTGTACCAAACTGCCGACCATCTGGTTGGTGAGTGCCCGAACGTTGCGCTTGACGGTTCGTGGTCGCCATTAGAGAAGCAAGTTGTTATCGTACTCATGCACGCCAAACTTATTTGAGGTAATCATACAAGAAAGACGAATTGATATCAACAATAACAGTAACCGCATTTACATTTAATACTATTTGTCTATGGGCATATGAAGATAAATTCCTTTATGATGTATGAAGTATGCAGAATAATAGCTTTGTTTCTCAGTGACTAGTAACTCGTGCTTTTACTTTTACGTCGACGAGACATACATCCGTCGAGATAAACAAACCAGAATAGATAAAGCAAACAAACGCGTCTCGCAAAGCAATGCACGGTTCTTGCACAAGTGACTATTTGGGTTGCGGTGCTAAAATCATGAAGAAACTAATGGACACTAGCAAATATTGTTGTTGCTCATCACATGTTGCTTTTTAATTACTAGTGCAGAAAATATTTGAGGTTATTGGCTTAAGATAATTACAAAACCCAGAATATGCAATACGTGAACCTAAATAGTACTAGGTGATATTTTCCGACTTCCACCTTATTTTATTACTAGCATTTTCAAGCGGCTTCGCATACGTATATAAATATTTTTCAAAAATAAATGTACTTGACTACAGTACTGATTTGAAAGGCGATAACTTGGTACTTACGAGTAATTAATAAAATTTCCATACCAACTATCAACCCCTATTTGAACTTATTAGGGGTGAATTTTCAAAAAATTCATACAACTGTGTCAAAGTAATGAAATACTCCATACTCGATTTCAAACCTTGTTTGACTACATTAAGGCTTGGACGAATAAAGGTCTTTGAAAACTTTTTTAATTTTTATAAATGATAAAAAAAATGGACTTTCGTATCGATGATTTGAAAAATAATAAAGTTTCCCTTCTAACTTACAAACCTTATTACATTCGTATAAGGAATGATATTCGAGAAAAATATACGAGTTATTATTTATTGTTGTTAAGTTATCATCGTATAAAATTTCATGTTTCTACCTTGAAATCTCACAGACATAATATTTTTTTCTCTATTTAAATGAATTTCCAAATACTTGCTTAGTGCTTACTTATAAAAAGTACCTTTGTGAAAATAAAATTGGTAGTCTGTAAAGTCGGTTTACGGACGATAATTTTACGTGATAATGGTGGAAGAGTGACGCATCTCTAGGCCGTTCGTGCCTCTCTATCGATTGTTCCGCGCTATTGCTTGCACCCGGAACGTGACATATATTCGTGCGTGCAGCTGGCGTTCATCGAATTATAAGATGTTAACGTGTCAAAAATCAGGTTCTTGTAGATCCGGTTATGCGTTGATATGTCAAGCATCAATCAATCAATGTTTCCTTTTTGTATATAAAAGATGTGAAAAGCAACACTCTATATATGTTGTTTAGGCCAAGTGGTAAGCCGTGGACGCTAGTGCTATCTAATCAAATAGTTTCAATTACCACAGAAGTAGAGAATTAACTTAAGAAGATAAAGGGGATGTAAGAAGTACCCGAAACCGTAGGGCATGTATGAGGAGAGTAATAAGTGTAGATGAAGCTAGAGATATTTGACAGGATCGTAGCAAGTGGAGATCCATAGTCTCTAACTTCCCCCATAGGAAACAAGCATGATAATATGTATATAATAAAGCTCAAGGTCACCCAAAGAGCTATGGAGAGGGCTATGCTCGGTGTTTCTCTACGAGACCGCAGAAATGAGGAGATCCGTAGAATAACAAAAGACACCAACATAGCTCAGCAGATTAGCTCTTTGTAGTTGCAGTGGGCGGGGCACATAGCACATAGAACCAATGGCCGATGGGGCAGTAAGGTAGGAATAGCGACCACGTACAGGCAAGCCACCTGGTGGTCGGACGACCTGACCAAGGACGCAGGAAAACGCTGGACGCAGGCCGCTTCCAACAGGTCATTCTTGAAATCTTTGGGGAGGTCTATGTCCAGCTGTGGACTTTGCGGCTGATATGATGATGACGATAATATGTATATATCTAAGTTTACACTATTTAGTCATTAGCACCCAGCTTGCTAGCTTGCATACCACAGTTTAGAATTTTGCAGGTCTAGTAATAAAAAATGTATAGAATCTACCCTCCCATTATGTCATAAAATGCGTGCATGCACGGGTAGGATACTGTTTCCTCATCATTAATATATAGTATCACGCGAGCCACGAAATGTACAAAAATATAAACTCGTTCCACGAGATGATGTCTGCACGCTAGCTGGCAAAATTAACTTCAACTATAATTTATTGGCTGACCTAATTAATGTAGGTAGGCACTTAGGCTCTGCCTATATTTTGTGTTTAGATGGGAGGAAAATTGTGCTTAGCAATTTTATATTTCATACATTTATCAGTAGCTTTCGGATTCTCTCGTTTTTCTAAGCGACCAGTGCCCTACGTCATCGTTAGTAACTCTGACAGTTTAACTGTAAAAATCGACTTAGTTACTAGAGTTTGAAAGCGAAAGAAACTATAAAACCTTGCTATCGCATTTGTAATATTAATTAGTTAGGGTAAGAAAAATGGTAATCTTATACTATAAACAACGCGCTCACCTAATGTGTCCCTATTTTAGTATAGTTTACAATCTTTCCAAAATATTTCGCAATTTTGAAAATGAAATAAAAGAAAAAGTTTAATAGACGAAAGAAAAAATACGTGTCCAATATTTTTTGGTTATCTGTGTGACGGACTGATTTATATTTTTTTAGGAAACTAGCATGTGTGTATTGAGGATGATATCGGTGTGGCATAAAGTGCCAGACTGATATATTTTTCTCTGGTCTGATGATAAAGTCTGAAGGTGGCCGTAGCAAAACTGGTATTAAAAACTTTTTTACTTATATTGTTAGAATATTAGTAAGAAAGGATATTCAACCTAAATTGTCTAATATTAGTCAACATTTCAGACTATGGGCAGAAGTGTTCCACGTATCAGCCAGTGGCGCCGGCACGGTGAAATGGCAACAGGTCTCCGAGGACCTGGTGCCCGTCAACATCGCGTGCATTCAAGATTCACCCGAGTGCGTGTTTCACATCACGGCGTATAACTCGCAGGTCGACAAGATCCTCGACGTCCGACTACTGCAGCCTGGTATGAATTTCCAACCACCCTATTTTACTCGTTTGTCGTGTCTTATAGAGATAAGATTACGGAGCGCTGTGCCTCTATCTACGTAGCTCGTTAAAGCTGAGGAATCCCACCAATAGACAAAACAGCTAGCAAACGTATTTAGCAAACAATAATAGCTGAGGAATCCCACCAATAGGGCAAAACAGCTAGCAAATGTATTAGCAAACAATAATAGCTGAGGAATCCCACCAATAGGCAAAGCAGCTAGCAAACGTATTTAGCAAACAATAATAGCTGAGGAATCCCACCAATAGGGCAAAACAGCTAGCAAATGTATTAGCAAATAATAATAGCTGAGGAATCCCACCAATAGGCAAAGCAGCTAGCAAATGTATTAGCAAACAATAATAGCTGAGGAATCCCACCAATAGGCAAAGCAGCTAGCAAACGTATTTAGCAAACAATAATAGCTGAGGAATCCCACCAATAGGGCAAAACAGCTAGCAAATGTATTAGCAAACAATAATAGCTGAGGAATCCCACCAATAGGGCAAAACAGCTAGCAAATGTATTAGCAAACAATAATAGCTGAGGAATCCCACCAATAGGCAAAGCAGCTAGCAAACGTATTTAGCAAACAATAATAGCTGAGGAATCCCACCAATAGGGCAAAACAGCTAGCAAATGTATTAGCAAATAATAAATAATATAATAAATAAATAATATATACGGACAAATCACACAGATTGAGCTAGCCTCAAAGTAAGTTCAAGACTTGTGTTATGGGATACTAACCCAACGATACTATATTTTATAACAAATACATATATAAATAAACATCCAAGACCCAGGCCAATCTGAAAAAGATCATTTTCCATCTTGACCTGGCTGGGGATCGAACCCGGTCACTCCGTGTCGCAGGCAGGCGTGTTGACCGCTGCGCCACGGAGCTAGTCAGCAAATAATAATAGCTGAGGAATCCCACTAATAGGCAAAGCAGCTAGCAAACGTATCAGCAAACAATAATAGCTGAGGAATCCCACCAATAGGGCAAAGCAGCTACCAAACGTATCAGTAAACAATAATAGCTGAGGAATCCCAACAATAGGGCAAAGCAGCTAGCAAACGTATCAGTAAACAATAATAGCTGAGGAATCCCACCAATAGGGCAAAGCAGCTAGCAAACGTATCAGCAAACAATAATAGCTGAGGAATCCCACCAATAGGGCAAAGCAGCTACCAAACGTATCAGTAAACAATAATAGCTGAGGAATCCCACCAATAGGGCAAAGCAGCTAGCAAACGTATCAGTAAACAATTATAGCTGAGGAATCCCACCAATAGGCCAAAGCAGTTAGCAAACGTATTAGCAAACCATCATTATTTTAATTCAGTTTAGTTTTTAGGTGTTATTGCATTATACTCTGTCAATATAATCACGTCTTTATCCCTTAGGATAAAGAGTATATTATTCTTTTATTTATCATTTCGTAACTTACAAACTACTTCGTATACACGCTATATCATTATCTTATATCATTGAAACTAACGTGAGATACAGACATTATTTACTAAAAACGGGTCACTCACGTCCTATTTCTTAAAATCTTATTTGAGATTTTCGTATCTACGACGAGATAATCTGAATAATACAGATTATTTTCATCCGTAGATAGATTTCTGCACAAAGACCGCTTTGTAACAGCTCGAGTCCGGTCTGGTTTTATGCACATAAGCAATATGAAGGACATTTCTATCGCCACCGTAAATTAGAAATCTTTTATGCACACACGTATTTCTTAAAAGTACCTAAGGATATGATGTCATGTCTTTTGAGCGACATAGTCATAATTATTAACATTAATGATTGTTTGAATTAAAAAAAAATCATCTTCCTTATTGATTAGGTAGAAAAGAAAACAACTCAGAATACACCAGCTGCTTCTCGTCCTGCGTAGACTGCAGAAGCAGGACCAAGGATTGGGCGTTTTCGATTTTCAGCTACATTTTACGCCCGCCAGCTGGCAAAAAGTGACTTCTGTTTTGTGGCGTCAGGCTCTCTTTACCCTGTAAGGGATAAAGACGTGACACATGACCAAGCGAAGCGTCTCCGTTTCAGCTTGGACAAAAATTAGTTCGTATGTACGGCTGTTCTCCTCTACAACCCAGCAGCATTATGAGTAGGGTTAGGGTATAACTTTATAGATTTTATTTATTGATCTAGTTTTTGGAAAGATTTTAAATGGTGGAATTGGCAAAAAGGTATATGGCTTTTTGGACCTTTGTGAATTCGCTGTGAAAAATCTAGCGAGATCACAGAGCCACTTAGTATAAGTACATATATATTTTTTTCATGTCTTTGTATGTATGAAATATATAATGACGTATTAGACAATAAATTTTGTACCTTATGTAATACTACTAAGTATTACTTAAGGTACAACATTTATTGTTGATTTATTTCGAATCCGATATGTTTTCTGAATTCCATTACTATACTATCTAATAAACAAGTATATAGTTTTATTCCATAATGATTAGGTAACATTTAATGTAGCTTTCGAAATAGACACTTTAATCTCAAGAGTAGCTCCACACTTTCAGAAAACATTTTACGAGGGCAATTGGAAAGATAGTCTTACAACCGCTGTAACCTAGTTTTAAATTTATACCAAAAAACGATCGGCGGAAATTCGATATTGTGTCCCTCCACGTTATTAAATTTAAGTACTCGTTATGACAATGTTTCTTTTACTATATTATATACATACGTAGGTACTAAATATGTAGATTTGTCATTGCCTACACACTTGTGAAGTTGAGAAAAGATTTGATTGTTTGCATTGAATAGGCTCCGAAACTACTGGACTGGACTGGAAACGATTTGAAACAATCTTTCACCAATAGAATCCTACATTATCCTTGATGAACATAGGCTACATAAATGCCTATATCTACCCGTACGAAGCTGGGGCGGGCTGTTAATCAATAAATAAAATGGTGCAATACAGCTTTTGAGATACCTACATACAGACAACGGAACAAAATGTTGTAAAACCTCACGCTTAAAACATCTGGACCTTAGGGTAGATTCAGTCCAGATACCAGATTTTATAAATTGCCATTTCCGAAAGAAGGATTCCAAACACGTGATAACGGAGTTTACAGTTTTTGGTATCATCACTCATGCATCTTTCCGTTTATATTATAACAAATATAAGTCAGTTGAATAATTTGTTTATGGAACCTTGCTTACAAAATTTATCAGACTTATGGCTGGTCAAGTGACATCTTTAACCTCAGAAGAATAACTTGTCTTTAACAGACTATCTGAATAAGTTTAAATTCCAACTTTGAACTTGGAATATTCAAATGACAATGCTATGCGATTTCATATAAAAAAATACAAACAGAAATTTGAATGATTGATACCTATGCTAAATTAGAAGGACTAATTTTTCGGAAATTATTATTGTGGCTTTATTGGATAGCATTGAAATGTCTCTACTTCAAGGAAAATTTTGCGTAATTTGAAAGGTTTCTTACATTATCTTTTCTAATTTCAGGGACCCGTATCGGCCAGGCATCGGAATGCTTCGTGTACTGGAAAGACCCTATGACCAACGACACCTGGGGCTTGAACTTCACATCTCCTATTGATGCCAAGCAGTTTAGGGAATGCTGCGTATGTTATTAATGTTTTTTTATATTTAAAAATTCAATGTTAAATTCAATCTTACACAGCAGTAGGACAATAAAGGTAAATAAAGAAAATAAATCTTAAACATAACTCTATACTTCTATAGTAATATTATAAATAGGAAAATTTGATTGTTGGTTCGTTTGCATCGAATAGGCTCTGAAACTACTGGACTGATTTGCAAAATTCTTTCTCCATTAGAATCCTGCATTATCCCTGCTGAACATAGGCTATTTAAATACCTATATCTTCCCGTGCGAAGCCAGGACCGGCTGCTAGTTATAAATATAAAGATTCTAACTTTGACATAAAACTAGTATAATATTCGAATTTTATAAGGTTGACTTATCTTTTAAAAGCATTTTAAAAGTTATCTTTTTAGTTACAACATTTAGAGACCGATCGAAGGTTCGGAAAGGAACCTTTTCGAAAATAACTTCTCTATGAATGTGTAGAATTTAGTGGATTTTGTTATATAATTATATTAGAAATTGTTATGTTATTACAGACCCATTTAAAAAGTTTAGATTTCTAAAGTGAGACACGAAAGGTTTGTTTTTGCTTTTAGTTTAGTTTCGGTCAGTCTCTAAAAATGAGTAAAAAAAATACAATGGAAGAAATTTACGGGTACTAGATTTTCCTATTTAATACCTATGCTTTGAGAAAAAAACCAGCAATAAATCTTTAGATGCATTCTGTAAAATTACGCATCCTCATCCTTACAGCCGTGAAAAGTCCACTAATGAACAAGGCCTCTCCCAAAGATACTTAGTACCATGGGAGGATATTGCCATACTCACCATGCTTGGCAGGCGGGTTGACGAGCGCAGTTTCTTTGGCTTCCGACGTCGACACTTGGCCTATCGAAAGCATTTTTAAGCTGGGGAAGGACAGGAATTTGTTGGATTTGGAATGAAGGTATTGGGATACTACTCACTTGAATAAATGGGGGAAAAGCATAGCAGGTCGAGAGGCCAGGCGCGCGTAAGTTTTTCGTCCATTTATTCATATGGTTATATTATCAATAAGTTATTTATTTACTTATAATAATTAGAGCAAAAAAGGTCACTAATATACCTTTTATGTGGGAAAATCTAGTTATTGTTCTAAAGGGGAAAATTCAAAGTGTTGAAAACGTAATGTTATTGGTTAGATATCTGACCAATAGCTATTTAGGTATAGTCGAGTTTGGCGTGATTTTGACATTTAGTGCATATAAGCTATAAATATATGCAAAAGTTAATTGTAGATTACTTATTTCCTGACACCACGTTGTTATTATGATCATGACGTCAATGCGTGAATTTGCCATTTGCATCTTCAGCTGTGACGCGTCAGAGCTGAGGATGCAACCAGGATCCGCTGATATGGCAGCATTCATGCTGTAGTAGGATAAGTGCCACTGCGCCTCGAACTACGGCAAGTGTATTCATGGTGGCTGAAATGAAAGCTATCAAGATTCTATAATGAAAGTAATCTACGCAATTATACATACCAAGTAATAATGCTTAATCAAAAATGCAAGAATAAATCACTTACTCCCGACTACAGCTATATAATTAGAGACATGTCATATACATTACTTATTTATAACGAATGTCAAACAATTGACAAAAGTATTCTATGATTTTAGTCACCGTCATTCAAATTCTCACGTAAGGCATCTTCAAGCTACAGCCTGAAATTGGAGCCTCCTGGCAACAAGCAGAAGTTCAAAGCCAAAAGGAAACCGCTTTCCACACCAGCCAGCCCCAACCGCTCAAGGTAACATATCTCTTCAAGCTTATAATCTGATACCTTAAAATAATGATATTAAAGTTGATTATTATATTTTATAGTTTGACCTACGGTCGTGAGCCACAGTGCACTTGCATGACACAAGAGCAGTATGCAAGGTTACGAGCGCAAGATCCAAGATACCGTAAGTTTTAAATAGTAGAATTATAATTCGCTTAGAATCTAGATAGGGTCTTGTAAAAGTATGATACTGCTTCGCCAATTCAGCTTCAATTATTTTTGAGCATCGACATTACTATCAAAATTAGGATGGTGCTGTGTAAAATCAATTCTGCGGTAGCTTAAAGACTTAATTTGTAATTAGGTATCATATACAGACTGCAAAAGGAATTGAAAACGAATTGCTTGGCTACTATTGATTTGTGACATTGTGACGTGAATATAGGTAGTTTAGTGAGCGTTTGTAAAAAGCTGTTTCACGTCCAACTGCATCAGGCTCATCGACACTGCCGCGTACCACCACTCGTGCAATCGAGACCGATGCGGCGGCCGCGGGCCCCTCAGCCAGCCGGACGGACAAAGTCGCCGCGGCTACTTCATCCACCTCGCTTTACGACAACGTCGCCAACTCACAACCAGCACACCAGGCGCCGCCTAAGCGTGAGCTCCTTTTCTACATCTATCCTATACTTCCAAGAGCCACATGCAAATCTACCCATATCATTGGATCAAGCTGATAGTGATAGGTTTTATAGAGACTGTTTTTTTAAAGCTTCATTGCAATATAGTTAAATTTAAAGAAGCTAGATTTAGACTTCGATGTTAAATGTCTTGGAGCTGAGAGTACGCGTAAAAACTTTTGGCAACGAGAAAAACATTAATAATCCTGTTGTAAAGCAGCATAAGTCGCAGTCTAAATATTGCTTACCCAAATCAGTAGTTTGAGAAATCATGACAAAAACCCTTGCCTTACTAACTTACTGATATTTATTAATAAATACAATATTTCAATAACTTAAAAAATTCTAGCGGCTGCTCGTCAAACGGAATCGCAGCCTCCATCAAGGCCCCCGAAATCTCAAGAAACATCGACGATGACCACCAACACATCCACGGCACCGAAAACTGTCACCGCTTCAGTCGGTACCCACGGGCCCAACAATGTATGTATTTTTACAAAGTCTTTACAATAATTTCTCCATTGGATTACGAAACTATGATATATAAATTTAACGACTCACAAACAAGTGCGTAGCTGTAGATATTATTCTGTAAGTCTTTAAGTTTAAGCGAAGTTAATAAACAACTCTGTTTTTGAGAACAATTTAAAGCTGAGAATAATCCGTTTTTGATTATAATTTAACAAGATCAAAAAATGTTCATGATAAGGCCCGTTAATACATAAGTATGTTTTTAAAGCGCGAAAGTTTAAAAAATAATAATTTTCTGAATAGTTAGGCGGACACTGTGAATAGCTTAAAATATTATATCACGAATATTTAGGTTATATGTTGAGATTGATGAGATTAAATAGTTTAAACTTTACTTTTATATCTATTTTTTATTTCAATCAGGCGTCCGAAGAGGGTCAACAAGCAAGTGGCCAATCAGGCGCTCAGCACGGCCAAGACCTGAAGTCAGAAGGCGTGCAAGCCGGCGGCACCCTGACCTCCAACAAGTCGTCCGCCACCTCCACCAGGCCCGGCAAAGAGCATCTGCAGCATATGCCGAAGAGCGTTGACTACGGAGATGGAAATGAATCGGTGAGCAATAATCTGTAATTAGTATCTAAAACAGCTTGATCTGGCAGTTCAGAATGGCCATGAGAGTAGAGTAGGTATTATGATCAAGATAGTTGACATGGCGATGGGCACAAAACGGCTTTATCACTCTTAGATTGGTTTCATCAGTTCAGCTCAGCCAAGACCTGGCTGATATAAAGCTTAAAAATTGTTGTCACCTGATCCAAGCAGCCGCAGCCGAAGAGCGTTGTTTGCGTACCTTCACCATGGTTCAAATCGCTGTACCATACATTTATTACTGTCATAACAGTTGGGAGCTATGCTTCAGCTTCTCTAGAACAAGGTTCATCAACAATTTGGAAGACATATCTTGACTTTCATCTACAGCACACACCGAAGAACGTCTGAATTTGTATATAAAGAGAATCTATGTAGTCCTGTATTTGAGAATGGCTTTGTTTGCCCCGTAGAAAATAGATGTGTTAATTCGCAAACATGACCTTCAACTTAAAGAAAATCTGATGCATGCGTCAAAGAGCGTTAACAATAGCGATTTGAAGGAATCGATGAGATGTGTCTTGTTAGTACATTTTTTGTGGGGCATCGGAACCGACTGGGATAGAGTCCTTGCAAAAAAGACTGTTGCAAATAATATCCAATATAAAACAACGGAACAGACAGCTACAAACCTTATTTTAAAAAACACAAATTTTTAATCCTGCCATGCATTTACATTCTGCAAGCATACAAATTCGTCTTGGGCAATGTCCCCCTACTACGGCCTACGGCCCCCGCCCGTTACAGTTCGAAGGATCCTCGTGGCTTGAATGGGCCGGATCATTCGGGGAAGTACGACACTTTCACTCTCAGAAAATCGACGTTTGAGTAGAAGCTTTACCGCTTCTCTGCTTCGTTCGGTGAGTGACAGAGCCGGAGGCCTATCCACCCCCTCCCAATATCCTTCCCCAAATCCTTGTCACACCCTGGTGTTGCAGTTGTCTATGGGCAGCATTCATCACTTACTTCCCATCAGGTGATTCGCTTGCTCGTTTGCCGTTCTATATCATAAAAATTTTGGAAGAAGACAGTGAATGAAGCTCAAATAAAGCAGTATCAAATAAACCACGACTTGGAATAGAATATTATTTATTGCACCAAATAATAGAAATAATAATTACATACAGATCAGAAAAAAAAGGTACAAAGGCGGGCTTATCGCTTTAGCGATCTCTTCCACCTTAGGGTAGATGGGCCGAGTACATGTAGTTGGCGTTGGCGCAGTACCAGGTGAATGAGAAAACAGACAGACCATAATTTTTAATATATAAGCTATAATACAAATACATACAATAAAAAACTTACCGCTTTTACAAGGTTTACATATGTTGAGAAGATGTATTGTGACTTCCAGGGTCGCGAATCAGACCGGCACTCGGCACATCACCACAACGTCATCAACAACAACACTTCGGGCTCGCGGCGCACTAAGTCCAAGAGCACTGAAGACATGAATATGGGTGAGATCTTATTTATTCAAAAGAGAAATTACGAAAATTAGGTTTTCAAGTTTACTGACGAATGACTTAGCACGGAGAGACATGCACTTTTTACGCGACATTTTCTTCTTCTATCAAGTCGTAAAATGGCTATACGTTACACTCCACGACATTTAATGTTTGGATCAGTGCTTTGCTACCGTGATTGCTTTATAAGACCATATATCCACATGCTAAATGTGGCCATAAGGTTTTAGTTGCTTGGTCTATGCATCAAATATTGGTGGCGGGCATAAAGGGACTAACAGTAGTGGGTGGGCGCTGGCCAGCAATAGTTTGCATGAACTTACTAAATTGTAAATTGTCTCAAAGTAAATAAAATGATTGTACAAATAACCTACAAAAATTATATGGATAGATTTCTAAAATTAGTGCTATGCAAATTAACTTGGCCGTTAGTCATGTTCAATATATTTTTATAACTGATTAAAAAATAGAAGGAGGTTATCAGTTCAGTTGTACCTATGTTTTTTTAATGTTTGTTACCTCCGAACTCCATCATTAATGAACCGATTTTGAAAATACTTTTCACTAATGCTGGAGGATGGAGGATTTTGTTTGAAAGGGTATGCTTACAAGTTGGTCTTATTTAAATTTCATCACAATCGGTTCAGTAGTTTGATTGAAGTCGGTTTTTTATATGAAAGATTATTTAATTTTCAGATTCCAACACGCTCAAGCGCATGTTGAAGCCCATGCCTTCCACCGAGAGTCCTGTGACCTCCCCAGAGATGGGCAGACGTAGGTACGGTGGAGCTGGCCCCTGCCCGCCATCCTGCGGCGCTCACGGTCGGCACCCTCAACATATGCACCATGGACACTACTCACACGTCGTCAACAACAACAGCAGGCAGAGCTCGCAACGGTATGCCTTATGATACTACTAGCTTTCGGCAGCGGCTCGGCTCGCGGTAATATCGATCTCTCAGGAACAGTATTTTTCGGGATGAAATCTGTACCTCAGACAACGCATATGCAAATTTTCACCATGAGTGGTTTAGTAGTTAAGGCGTAAAAGCGTATCAAACAAAGAAACTCGCTTTCGCAATAATAATATTAGTTGGGACTAGATTGAAATTTTGGGACTATGCTTAAATTTGTACCCCTATGCGAAGATTGGCTTCCTGATCATTTTGCTTTGGTCTACTTAGACTTACTTAATATATTGCGTATCTACCCAAGTGGGTCCCTGTAAAGACAATCTGTCCAGCAGAACCCATTAGTGGGGCTTATCACCACAGATTATATCGCATCTTATTTAATGTCCTAGGTGACTCATCGTATCTTGGGTGACTTATATTTTGTGTCCAACAGAGGTATAGAAGTAGCTCGTTACCGGGCAATTAAAATTTAACATCAAATTCTGAATCCATCGATACGGAAGAAGAAAAGGCTTACATTTGCGGCTTCGCTCGCGTTGATGTAGATATCTCGGGAACAAAACTTTTGCCGATATGAAAGGTACACTATGTCCTTCTCCATACCTACGCCTGACAATATGTATGCAAAATTTCATAACGTTTTCAGTGGTTAAAGTGTACATACGAGTACATAACAACCATAGTAGCTCCGTGGCGCAGCGGTCAACACGCCAGCCTGCGACACGGAGTGACCGGGTTCGATCCCCGGCCAGGTCAAGATGGAAAATGATCTTTTTCAGATTGGCCTGGGTCTTGGATGTGTATCTATATATGTATTTGTTATAAAATATAGTATCGTTGAGTTAGTATCCCATAACACAAGTCTCGAACTTACTTTGGGGCTAGCTCAATCTGTGTGATTTGTCCGTATATATTTATTTATTTTATTTATTTATAGTTTTTTTTTGGAAAGACTATGTATCTAGCTCCAAGTGAGCTTTCGCTACTTCACTGGGCGTTTGAGGCGAGGGCAGAATGCCCTCAGCCTATATAGACAACATCACCAAAAGGCCCTCAGGAGGGACGGACCTCGGCTTTGGGCGTTGCTTGTGTGCGCAAGGCTTGGAGAGACAGCAAACTCATACTGCCTGATGGGTCGCGTATACGTGCATACAAGCCTGAAGGGCCAATCTGACAAACAAACAGACATAGTTATTTTCGCAATTATCCTTACTAATATTATAAATGCGAAAGTGAGTTTGTTTGTTTGTTACGCTTTCACGCCGTAACTACTTAACTGATCATCATGAAATTTTGCATACAAGTTCTCTGGAGTGCAGAGAAGGACATAGGCTACCTTTTGTCCCGGGAAAAAGTACTATTCCCGAGGGATCAACATTGACGCGGGCGGAGCCGCGGGCGAAAGCTAGTATTATAATAAATATAATATAGTAATGGACGTATGGATTAAGTGCTTTGTACCAATATGCGGCATGGCCACATTTCTACGGAACATGGGTCAGGCGTCGTCCTAATTGAACACGAATACGCGATCATCGCAAGTGTACATGAATTTCGCTCGTCTGAATCCGCTATTAAACATACATACCAGATTAGGTAGACTCAAACATTTTAATTATAAGGGTTCCGTACCTCAAAAGGAAAAACGGAACTAGGATAGGATCACTTTTTTGTCCGTCTGTCTGTCTGTCAAGTCCTTCTAAGTCGATGCAATCAAAAGATACAGCTGTTTATGCCGCAAATTTTCGACATTCGCCAAGGGAGTCAAAACCTACAGCGTATTTCTCGTGAATCTTGTAATTCATAATTAATTTATTCGTCGCTTACATGTTGCTTAAAGTTGACAATAATATGTAAGTGCAGTATATACATGAACCCAGTCAGGGCAACGCGACAGATTATTAAGAGATATAAAATTAAATATAATAATATTAAAATTGGCACGATATGGTTTTGCAAAATTCAATAAGATTAGTCAAATTTGGTACAAAGCAACGTCTAGCACAGATAAAGGAAGAATTACGAAAATCGTAAATTTTTGGTTAGGTACATCATATAATTTTTTTTTAATAATTTTAAACTATGGTACGGAACTCTTCATGCGCGAGTCCGACTAGCAAATAGTTTTTTAAAACTGTTTTTGATTTTAATTTTAGTCAGTCACCCAATTACTTTGGTGCCGTAAACACAACAATTCTGTATCTATGCGTATTTGCCTGTTTTGTGTTGAAATAAAGTTGTTAGTTTATTTTCTAGCAGTTAAAAATATATTTTTAAAAACCCACGGGTAGCAAACGTAATAGCGCATTGCCATCGCACGACGTAAATGCTTGAAAATCTATTCGCGTGAACTTAATTCGTACAGAATGCTTATAGATAATAAATATATCATCCATCACACAGATTGAGCTAGCCCCAAAGTAAGTTCGAGACTTGTGTCATGGGATACTAACTCAACGATACTATATTTTATAACAAATACATATATAGATACACATCCAAGACCCAAACCAATCTGAAAAAGATCATATTCCATCTTGACCTGGGATCGAACCCAGGCACTCTCATGTCGCAGGCTGGCGTGTTGACCGCTGCGCCACGGAGCTCGCAATATGAGTCAAACGCTTTAAAAATCTCTGACAACATCAAAAGAAAATCAAAAATCATGAATTTGCATTAGACTGCTATGCGCGCGACTATCGAGTCGCTTTTTTTTGCGATTGAGACTGGACTCGCAACATAGGCCGTTCAAATTTTCCCCGAAAGTAAAAACTGCCGTCTCCGACTCTCATGCGAAATAAAACGGGGGCTAACGACTCTCGCGATTGTGATATTGTAAGACCCATTATTGTCGCATCACTAATTCGCACGATAATCGCGTATTCACATTGAAACATGACGACGCCGTCGAAAAAACACCTTGTTTTGACATATTTCGGAAAATTTTATAGAAACTAATTTTCCGTAATTATATTTAATTGTTACAGACGTGGAGTAGGTGTAGGTGCAGCACCTAGCGGCTATCCAGGTCGAGGGCTGTACCTGGAGCTGGGCGGAGGAGAACGCGACCTCTCCCCTCCTTCAGACAACGTGATGTTTGACAATCAATGCTACGCAACCACGCCCTCCTCATCCAACGGGAACTCCGACCAGGAGCCATGTCAGCGCCGAGATGGGAGGCAACATCATCACGGGGTAAAAGCAGTTAATTTTAATTTATCTTTACTATATGAAGTATGGTTTGTCATAATAATAAAGCCTTTCAGCACTGGATCGGCAACGCGTAAACAGAATTTCTGGTAAGGTGTGTTAACATCAGTCCGCTTTAAAAAAAAAACATTTTCCCATACGAACCTACCTACTTAGGTTTCCCGAGAAATCAAATTTTTTGACTACCTATGGTTGGTTTGGCACAATTCTGATCATTTCCCCGTATCAATCTTAGTGGCCAGTTGTGACATTCTATTTTCGCGTTATTATATCCCATCCCATCATGGTCAGCAGAGTAAATTGAAGTTGGAAGGTACCTAGAAAGCATACGAGGTGATGATGAAATATTGTCACTTATTCTTCGCTGGGTGAACACCAAAAATCTGCTTTCATCCTTTTCAGCCTATTGGAAATCCACCTCTGCCAAGCTATAAATAAAATATACCTATCTGGTAAATTCTGATATGCTATTAGTATTTTACATATGGTTCAACAGTAAATGTTCACTACTCTCTAAATTGTCTTATCAAAATGGATCCAGTATTACTATAGAGAAAAATGGACAAGGACCATATCAAGGATTATTGAAAAAAAATATAACTGCTTTCATAATTAATATAGTTATTAATCGACTTCCAAAAAGGAGGATTTTCTCAATTCAACAGTTCGGACGTATTATTTATTTTATTTACCTTGGGTAAACATTTATACTAATTTAAACTGGAAAAAGCTTTTACAATGGCAATAAACATTTGTTGTTATGTTGTACCTATTAGCGCAAATGCACACAAATAAATATTTTATTATAGTGTTATTTAAATTGCGTATGTTAAAGCGGAGACACGGGTAAACGCACTTTGTGCATATTAATTAATTAAGGTACAATTTGTGCATATGAATTAATTCAGTTATACGAAACCTTTGCCAGTGATTTAACAGCATTGCCTGTTTGCCAGAAGCCATGCTTATCGCGGCAAGCTTCCCAGTCGAGTGCTACTCCCGCCCCAGGGTCGCCGACCTCGAGGCTGCTCCTCGAGTATGAGATGCATCTACGGAACACCCTGGCCAAAGGCATGGACGCCGAGAGCTACAGCCTGCACACGTTTGAGGCGTTGCTGAGCCAGAGCATGGAGGATTTAGGTAAACATTATTAAGCGTGCGTGCTAAATCTCGATGAATAAATTTGAATTTAAAGAAATAGGATTTTACTTAAAAAACGTAGAGCTTTTTTTAAAATTAAACATTTTTTTTACTTTTATTTTTATACATTTTACTTTTAATATCTATATTAAAAGTTTAATTATCCGAAATAAACTCTAGGTAATAAAATAAAAGTTTGTTCCAGCGTTTATAATACGAACGATTTTTTTAAAATCATTGCATATAAAGTTCGGCTGAAGTCATCCATGCTGGTTAGAGAGAAAAGAATAATGCAGAATATACCAGCTACTTATCTTTCCGTGATTGTAAAGCCAATCGTGGCATTGGGCTAAAATCTGAGGAGTTCTGTCAATAGGCGTTGCGGCTAGCAACCGTCACTATTTTGATCCAAGTTTTCACCTAAATGCTCATCCACCAGGCTAGACATGGCCTTTATCCCCCATAGCATGGCACGCACGACAACTTTTGAAGACTATCGCTATCTAGTTTTTCGTAATATCAAAGAGCGAGATGTGAAGATTTTTTTTATGACTCTGTTAGCTCCAAGTGAGCTTTCGCTACTTTACCGGGCGTTTGAGGTGACGGCAGAGTGCCCTTAGCCTATATAGACAACATCGCCAAAGGGCCCCCAAGAGCGACGGACCTCGGCTTTGGGCGTTGCCTGTGTGCGCAAGGCTTGGAGAGGGAGCAAACTTAATTAAGCAATATGAGCCACGATTACGTGCATGCATAGCCTGAAGGGCCAATCTGAGAATCAATGTCAAAAGCCTTTGGAGAGCAACTCTCATCTTTTACCTTATGGGCTGAAAGATGTGAAGAGTTTATCGCACGATATAAACGGCGTCGCGGGTGCCATGCTACGGCGGCTCTGTCTACCCCGTAAAGGAATAATACGTAATTAGTATGTTATGTTCACCCTAGTAACGTATTTTATTATGTTCCGCAGAATACAACGACAACTTACCGCCATCTAATCAACGAAGTCCATATCCACCACGGCGTCGTAAGTATTCTAAACTAATTTTTTTTCAATATTTTATAATATATTTTGGCTTAATACAGTTTTATACAAGTTTAGACGGCTTGCAGTTTTCAGATAATATTTACTTGCTAACTGATGCCACATTTTTATTTTAGGGTAAATTAATAAGCTGTATAGTCTTTAAATTAATTAAATTTTTGAAATAGTTATTTGACTTACATATACGCACACGCACAAATTTATTTGCTAGGTACCTTTTTGATACATAATACTTGAACCCATTGTTTTGTTTTTTGTTGAGGACCGACCCAAGAATCCATTCTACACTCTTTGAGAAACCTTAAGGAGGCTGCATTAAGGGCCAGAGGTGAAAACATCTGTTATTTATTACTGTTATATATACCATTTAACATTGGATCAAGTTCATTGACTCCTAGAATTGCGTTTCTTGTGCTGTTAACACATCTAGGAGGCAAAACCTCTGTTCATTTTGTGTTTCTTTGTTTCTGTTTCATATTGTTTCAATGTTTGTCTATTTATATGTGAATATGTGTGAGTTCTCAATGTAACAGCATTACATGCGGAGAGGCTCTGTCATTGACACTACCGTCTCCACTAAATGGTACATTATAAAGGGTCGCATAGAACAATTTGTTTGGTGAGTAATTATTTATTTTATCCCCAACACATCAAGGCATGAAATAAATGATCATTATGCAAATTTATTGTTAACTACATTACATTAATTCTGTTAACGTAATTGATAAAACCAATGTACATATAACCTTCTAATTTTTTTTAAATCAATAAAAAAATAAGTAAAGTTTAAACTTGTCGGATAAACTATTAGGCCAGTCAGTTTCGACATCAAACATTGCAAACATGCTTGTAAAGGCGATTATTTAATATGCTGAATAAACTCCTAAGAAAAGTCTACATCTAAATTTGCAACTTTCTTAAACCTGTGCTACTATTACTGGCCCGAAAGTATTGGACTTTTTAAAGCTTTTTCGAAACAAATTCATATTTTTAGTATTGGTACTTTTATGAGATTGACAATGGCCTACAATACATGTACATACGCAACATATACATGTTTAATGTAAACTCTCTATGTTGTATAGTTTTTTAAGTATTACCTAGCTTGTCGAACAATTTTTGTCAAATTTGGGGTAATTTTGCTATCCGGGCCCCGAAACCGCATCGAATAAATTAATCATGCGTCAAAAAAGTTGTAATAAAAAACAATATAGAAGACTATATAAGCTGTTTAATGAGTGGTATAACATCTATCTGCGTTTTTATATATGTAGAAATACAGCCACTCAGTAATAAGTCTTTTTGACCTTAGAGTGAAAAATTATCAATATTTTGTAAGCACGTACAGTTACTGGATAAATTAATAATACTATCAAAAACAATATAAGCCTGCTATTAATAACAATAAAATTTAAAAATATACTGGAATGCTTCGATAAGTATCTTGATGTAAAAATGGGTACTTTCCAATCAACCTAATGATGGAGCTACTATGTGTCATACAATTTGCATGATAAATTTAAACTTCCATGTAGGCTCCCTGTACTTTTAGTGTATACACACTATGCCGAACATGCGCGTCCAAAGTTCTGCGGATGTACGATTCGCCATATTTATGATATGAAACACCATAAGCGCCGAAATAAGGCGGCAGAAATTCGGTTGCACTACACCTCGCCCCAGTTTATCCAGTTTATAAACCGGGAACCGTACTTAGGTCGACGTTGCCGCCAAATCACCGCCAAACTTACGTCCGACCTAGGTTCGACTGTACGCTTTATTGCGAAGCAATTTTGGCGCAATGTGTCGTCTCATCAAATAGCATTGCGACGTAATCAGGCCGAACTTCGGTCGCGTATTTTCGACATAGTGTGATTACACACTTACGTATTCTAATCTAAATAGGCGACTAAAGCTCTATGCTTTAAAACATAATCTACACACGATATTCATTTTCTTTGTGTGCCTTCGCGTAGTTATTAGGCTTTCCAACATTTAGTGTTTCCATCACAAAAAATGTTATCTTTCAACTTTAAGCTTCCTTTTTAAGTTGCTTCATAAGTTGTAAAATATACTTAACCAGCAGATATATAGGTACGTCAATAATTGTAATTATGATTTAAATTAACTGGCATTTAATTACTCTTTAAGCATTAGACTAATAATATTTTCATACCAGGTCCTGCTTCGCAATGTTCTGGAGGTGGCAGCCGATCCTCCACTCTGCCTCTTCCACATCGTCTCGGCGTTGAAAGACAACACAGCGCTAGATCTGATCGAGATGGCTACTACAGGTATATTATCTACAGATTTGCAGCATATAGGCAATTAAATTTTTGCTGCTGCTGCCTCCCATCACCTTCCATCAACCTTTTTGCCTTGACGTGCGGTGGCGCCGGTGAGCGTCACGTGCACCCCTAGGAACGTGCGTAGATTGCCAAGGATAATTTGTCACTGTTTGCAAAAAAGCATCATCATATCTGTAATAGAGAATATTTAACTTAGACCCCTTTAGATACTGCTTCGGTTATGGGTAGCCCTCTTAGACCACTACCTTACATAATATTTTGAATAGCCCGATGGCCTAGTGGACGTGATCATAATTACCGCATAAGCAGGTTAAGCAACCCTGGGCGCAGTCCTAGGTCCAGGATAGGTGACTGCAAGTGTCACAATAACATCTGGAGCTCCTCCGTGCTTCGAAATTCACGTAAAGCCGGCTGTCATCATTGATGGTAGTCGTTAAGCTATGTCAGATGCCTTTAGGCAGCTTGAAAAATCTGACACCAGTTCTGGCCACTTACACACACGAAGAACAGTAAAACATTATCGACCACCACCGCTTACATATTATACATATATGACAACTACTAAAAATACCTTTTTGTTCTAGTGATCGCAATGAACTAATGCGGGAACGAGAAAGAGAACGGGAGCGCGGATATCTGAGTGACCACAATTCTAGGTTTGTCTTCTTTTCTTCATCTATATTTGTTGTTTTAGCTATCGATTTTTTAGCTGAGCAACCTCTTTATAAGTAAGATAGCTTTTGTAACCAAAAGTTTAACGTACCTTTTGAAGCATATCTTAAATTCTGATGTTAGGGCCAACCAATTACTAATGCTTGACCGCCAAAAAAATTTAAGTTATAAAGGTTAAAGTCCAAATTGTACCTTTACCTCTATAACTGAAAATATTTTGGCGGTCAAACACTCTGTATGTGTTATGTTATCAAAAACAGTTAGTGTGGGTTTCTTTTCTTTTTTTTCTTTCATCATCAAAACTAATAATAAAGCTGTAAGGGTCATGGAGTAAGTTACTTTATTTTCAGAGATATCGTGTTTATAAGCCCTATGCATGATACTAAAACGAAATTGATGATTTTTAGATTTTTTTCTGTATGTATGTATATATTTCTCCATAACTCTTAGATGAACTAAAAGAATTCTCTGAAACTTGGTAGATTAACACTTTTCTAGACTTTCTGTGTCTAATTTAGTGTCCGTGAATGAGTTAACATTTAGACGTACAGGACACAGGATAGGCCACATAATTTTTTCTCCGATTGTGATAAGACGTGGCCCCTATACAAACGTACGCGAACGGAGTCGCGGGACTTATTATATCAAAGAAACTACTGTACCTAGAAACTTGAAATTTGGTACAGGGGTTTCTTTTATGATGCAAGTATGCAAAATATAAGAAAGATTTTTAGAAATGCAACACCTAATGGGGTGAAATAGGGGGTGAAGTATGAAAATAGGTATAAAAGTTCTTTATTACAATTAATAAGTATCTGGTAGGTAAAATTGACAAAATTCCCCTCCAAAGGGGTAAAACGGGGGGTAAAATTTGTATGGAAAATCGCATTTCTGGACTAAGAGGTATAAAAATAGGTATATAAGTTCTTGATTACAATTAAAAAGATCTATGTAGGTGACATGGTCAAAAATTCCCCCCTACATGCCCCTGGGGGGGACAAAGTTTGTATGAAAATTTTCTCATTTCTGCTCTTAACAGTATGAAAATTAATAATTGTAATACCTTCGAAAACACGTTTCATGTATCGTCCCATATATATTTAATTTTGTTTCTTCTTTCTTTGTTGTAATAGCTGCAATAATTACAAAAAAATTATAGCAGAAGAAAAGAAGTTATAGCTGTGAAAATTAAAGAAGCATTCCCTATTACGGTTAAACCGTGTGTCACAGGGTGTATCTATTGAGATAATGAAGGGCGACTGACGGACAGCGGAAGCTTAGAAATAGGGACCCTATTTCTAAACTTTCTCTCTGTCTGTCGTTTTAACCCTTTGGTTACGAAACTCTATAAATACACAGTAAATCGTGGGCTGTTCACTTACAATAAATATATTTTACATATTTTAATGATGTCTTAGTATATTCTACATAATTTAAATGACATCCACTTAATACGGTTTTATCGCCTTCATTACATTATTTTCGCACCTAACGTTTAGAAAACTTTACAGTTTTTAAGGTCGCATGTAGACTAATTTAAGAAATACATTTGCTTTTTGTGATATAAGAACTACTGCCTACAATATTTATTGATAACGTTCCGGGTGTACGCACTATTGGCTCACGGTGTCTGAAAGTCTTGCAGTATTGTGATGAGTTTGCGATTTTTAATTTTAATAGCCTTACGGAGCGTTCTTGGAATGTTTCTGTTTTCTTTTGCAAGGACTTGAGGATATTTAAAACGCATATAGTGGTTGGGTTTGTCCAGGGCATGTTTGCAGGGCAAACATTAAAAACATTAACCCATGGAAGCTTAGAAGCAAGGGTCTAGTTTTGTTGGAACACAGCTTAACAAATTTATTGTACTCTTTGTTTTTAAATAACTGTGATCATTTTGCCATTGACTTTTAATCCATAGTAATATAGTGAGTTGTTTATTTGTTGAGCTTTCACGCCGTAATTACTGAATCGACTATCATGAAATTTTGCATACCCGTTGTCTGGGAGAAGGACATAGGGTATATTTTATCCCGGGGAAAAGTACTGTTACCGAGGGATCGATATTGCCGCGGAGCCGCGGGTGAAAGCTAGTTAAATATAACTCTTTTATTAATTTTTACTAGTCGTACTTCTCATAGACGAAAATGAAAGGCAGATGTATAATTTTAGGATGTTGCAACATATTTTTTACTTAGGGCAACATAATTTGAATCCCTCGCGTACTTAGGAGTTTAATTAACAAATCATTTGAAAATATCTTTGATACTTTCGAATCCACAAATCAACAATTTAGCAATAAACGTTATTTTTGAGCGTGCGCTACAAAAACTATTGATGATATAATAGTAGATTATGTATGTCGTAACGGAGTACATAACACAATATTTCTAAGGGGGAATGTGATATGGTGGAGATTTTAGACGTCCAGGACTAAAGCGCGGTAGCTAAATTGGTAGAGCGTGGGTTGTACATAGACCATAGGAGTGTGTAATTTAGGTGCGAAAGACGAAGGTGCGAAGTGCTGAGGGTGCGAGCGAACTCAGGCGCGAAGAGCTAAGGCACGAATGAAACGAGGTGCGAAGAGCTGATGCGTGAATGAACTTAGGTGCGAAGAGCTAAGGCGCGAATGAATTGAGGTGCGAAGAGATGAAGCGCGAATGAACACAGGCGCGAAGAGGTGAGATGCGAATAAACTGAGGTGCGAAGAACTGAGGTCATAGGTTGACGCAAGTCTTAATGGGGGGGATTAAAATGCGGCAACTCAAGTAGCAGAGCGTAGGTCGTACATATATGATCGCTGATTCGAATCCTGCCCGCGTAGAATTTTTTCACCAAATCTTATTTCTTAACTTAATAAAAGTACTCCTAAGAATTCCGAACATCTAAATTTGCAGCTTTCCAAAATTTTTACTCCTCGGGATAAGTGTAAAAGAATGGGACTTTTTTCGTTATTAGAGTTCAGTAGTATACAAGAAACCCTTTTAGTTTCACCATGTCCATCTGTCTATCTGTCTGACCACCTTTTAGCTCAGAAACTTTTAGTACTAGAAAGCTGTAATTTGGTATGGCTATATATATTAATCAGGTCAACATAGTGGTGAAATTTAATATCTGGAAAGAGAGATATAGAACAGCGTCTGTCATCCCGCTGTCAGAGCATCTTCCTTCGACGTCGACCAGGAGGTCATGATCTACCTTGGGGGACACGTAAGTCCTTGAACAGACTCCAGACTCAAATCGGCCAAAGCAAGGAGAACATGAATAGGTGGGGTTACAGCTCTGTATATTTCTTGTCCGTGTGATGCTACTCCTGAGACCATGGCACACCTGTTGGCTTGCCCTGCGTGTCCTACCACCTGCACACGCGGAGACCTATACAATGCCACTGATAACGCTGTATCAATGGCAGAGTTCTGGTCAACACAAATATAATTCACCCGAGTCGACACGATACAAAGAAGAATGTAAATTAACAGTCTTACAGGGAAATCTTCCTCTCCTCATGCGGGGTAGGGACAGCATGTAAGTTTTTCACACTTGGCTCTATCTTGAGTCATCTCCTTCGTTGTCTTCTTATTCCTCATACCCTCTTTCAACAGTTCATCCTTCTTTTCTTTGGCATTTCTCTATTATGTATCCCAGTAACTATCGTATCCAACAGACAGAAGAGTCATTTTACTAGGAAGGCTTAGTAATATTACTCTTCTTTCCGCATACATTGGCCATTACACTCTAATCTACTGCTTTTCAGCCATACCGTTTATGGAGTTACTTTCGTGCTCCATCTAACATACTTATTTCTTATCCTGTTCCTTCTAGTCACTACACTCATCACTCATATTTGTAGAAAATAATTACATATACCTAGTTTGAACTAAATCAATCTTATTAATTAACGAGAAGCAAATAATTTTTAATCTTCGTTTATACAAAGTTGACACTTTGACGTTTTCTCAGTTTTCGTTGTCAATTTATCTAGGCGTCCAATGGTTACTAAATCTATTCCGCGTTCAATCAAAACGCATATAGTGATTGGGTTTGTCCAGGACATGTTCACAGACTGCAGACTTGGTTGAGCGTCTATTCTTCACACACACAAAACAATAACACAAAAACAAATGTCAACTACCTGCGACCATGAAAACTGTATAGTTGTCGACTCGTTAGGTGTAAAAATAATGTAATAAATGCATACAAATGTATTAAGTGAATTTATTTATATGTGTAACAATCACGAAAACATTAGAAACCATTATGAACATTCAATTCACCTTTTTTTTAGAAATTAAATTTCAAATTTTATCACAGCTCTTTTTTCTTGCTCTTTCAACTGGTGTGCAAAATCTTGACGAAAATTCGCCATATGATAGTTTTCGCTATCATTTGCACTCACATATAATTGTAATGGTACTTGAATCTTATTGTTATTTAAGGTCAATGTCATTGTTCCACTTTCAAAGTTCAAAATACATTTATATTTTGTTAAAAAGTCTTGTCCTATAATCCCATCTATATTTAAAGGTAATGTATTAAATACATGAAACTTATTGGTGAAATACGTGTTGTGTTTACTATACAATCGTAAGTTTACGTACCCTTGTGACGTCATTTTACCTCCTACTCCGTTGATGTGTGTAACCTTCGGTATGACGAACTCGTTCATAGATGATGCAACGTCACTCTTGATGACACTTAGCGACGCACCTGAATCGACCAACCACATATATTGTTTTCCGTTTACGGTAAATTTCACAGAGTTCATATTGCCATACGTCATGACGTAATTAGTATTCACGAAAAAATTCGGGGTTGAAGTAATCTGCTGGATCTTCTTTTTCGCCTTCATTCTCCTGTATCATATGTATATGCTGTTTTTGTCCACGTGATGGATAGCTTGAAGATCGTTGATTCGATCGAAAGCTTGGTTTTCCTCTTGAGTTATTCCCACGAGGCCATATATTTGTCCTTGCGTTATTAGCTTGCCCATAGTTCCTAGGCTCTCCTCTGAAGGGTTTTATGACATTTGAACCTCGGCCGTGTATGTTGCTATTGCGTGTGTAATAATCGCGTGCGTAAGCTCCACGTGCGTATCTTTGCGCGTAGAAAACTTGTTCTGATGTTGACGTTTTTGGAGTCATAGTAGTATTTTCGTCCTTCGCACCTTGTATTGCTTCCCTTAACGAAGTGTATCCACGCGACGATATTATGGTACTCAACTTATCATTTCGTAGACCATCTGCGAACTTGCTGATTGCTTGTTTTTCATTTAAGGGTTTGAGAACTTTATATGTTTCCTGATTCCCGTTTGCTTGCGATAGCGTAAGGTTAACAAAGAGGTCCTCTAGTTCTTGACCAAATTGCTCAATTGGCCTACTTCCTTGTCTTGTATTTTGCAATTGTTTTTGTAATGCTACATCGGACTTTTTAATCAGTAGTAATTTCTTCATTTCTTCTACCATTTGTTTAATACCAGTGTATTCTTGAGACAATCTTAATTTACTACTGTGATCTAATCTCGTTTTTAGTACGAAATTAATCAAGTGGGTTACATCAGTTTCCTTAATCATTGTTGCATATAATTCGATCGAGTCAATGAGCTTTTCCGTAGTTTTTTCGGAACCATCTAAAGCTGGTAACAGTGAGACGGCTGTTTTAAGGTCAATGTAATCAAGAGTGACGTTGCATCATCTATGAACGAGTTCGTCATACCGAAGGTTACACACATCAACGGAGTAGGAGGTAAAATGACGTCACAAGGGTACGTAAACTTACGATTGTATAGTAAACACAACACGTATTTTACCAGTAAGTTTCATGTATTTAATACATTACCTTTAAATATAGATGGGATTATAGGACAAGACTTTTTAACAAAATATAAATGTATTTTAAACTTTGAAAGTGGAACAATGACATTGACCTTAAATAACAATAAGATTCAAGTACCATTACAATTATATGTGAGTGCAAATGATAGCGATAACAATCATACGGCATGTATCAAGTTACTGCCGCGCTGTGAATCATTCATAGGGCTGTCAACTCCTTTATCAGGAGATTGTGTTATTTATTCAAATGAAATTGGCGAAGGAATTTTTGTAGCAAATACAATTACTAAAAGTATTAATGGAAAAATTATAGTAAGAATATTAAATGCACGGAATGAAGAGGTAATTTTAAAATGTTTCGCGCCTGAAATTAAAAGTTTTGTCAGAATTTAATTGTTTCTCGTTTGATAAATGTTCTAATAATGCGGAAAGAGTCAAATTATTATTTTCATTATTAAAATTACAAAACTTAAATAAAGAAGAGGGAAATTCCATTTCTAATATATGTGCAAAATTTGCAGATATCTTTCACTTAACGGGTGATTTACTAAATACAACTAATATTTATGAACAAGCTATACACTTAAAAGAAAACGCGTCACCGGTCTACAGTAAGCCTTATCGGTTACCACAGTCTCAAAAACAAGAAATAAATAAACAAATAAAACAAATGTTGGACGATGATATCATTGAAGAATCCACATCGGAGTGGTCAAGTCCTATACTACTGGTACCCAAAAAGGAAGACGCAGACGGGAATAAGAAATGGAGACTAGTAATAGATTATAGAAAGGTAAATGAACAAATAAAAGATGATAAATTCCCGCTTCCTAATATTACTGAAATACTAGACTCTCTATCAGGTGCTATGTACTTTAGTACCTTAGATTTGAATCAATCGTACTACCAAATTAAACTCGATGCTAAGAGCCGAAAATATACTGCATTCATAGCGGACAAACATTATCAAATGAAACGATTGCCAATGGGGTTAAAAACTAGCCCTAATTCATTTAGTAGAGCAATGACAGACAGAGCAATGAATGAGCAATGCAGACGCATTGTCTCGAATAGAAATTAAGAGTGAGAAATTAAAAACTATGAGTCAGCACATTATGTCGGTGATGACAAGAGCTCAAAATAAACGACTAAAAGAGCAAGAAAAACCATCTAGCTCAAGAGAAGAAACCTCAAAACATGATTGGACTGGCCATCCAAAAATAAAAAAAATAATTGAGATAAATCTCTTGTTCTGGGCATAGGAAGGGATGTCCCAAGGGCGCATCTATGCAAGCTCTATATATGATCCGACTGGGTTCCTCCTCCCAAAACGTAGTATAAAAATGTTGCACGCCGTAATGCGCGCAAAAGCCCTCCACAATAAGTCGCAAAAGGATAGCGACAGCCTGTGGATCCATTGGATTAAAAAAGAATAAGAAATAATAATAAACAAAAAAAGGCGTTACTTTTCCAAAGACTGGAGACGTAATGGTAAAGGAATTAATAAGCTATCCCTAATTTGGAAATGCATCTTCATATTACTTATTGCAACAAGTTGAAATAGGAAGATCTGTGACGTATAAATCTTGTAATACGTACTCAGCATTCATCTGACTACTATGTATAATGTATTTGTAACATCCTAATATTATAGTCATGAATAGATAAGAAATTGTATAAAGATTTGTTTTTTTTTTCTCTATAATAGTTATAAGTAATAATTAAAGGCATTGTAATCCAATACACTTGCTATTTTTAGAGATATTTTATCATTACGTATTAAAATTATGATAGAAATAAGATATAACTTATGTATGCTTATTATTGTATTATGTACCTTAAGAAAATTATAAATACTAAAGTTGCTTTGTGATTCCTTAATATTGTATTTAAAAAAAAAAGGAAGGAAGGTGTACTTTGTAAACTTAAGATAAATAGGCAAAACATTCATAAATTTTGTCTACAAAAAAAAAGGGGGAAGGTGTAGTGTGTGACGACACGCAACTATCACAGCTACGATCACTTCGATCCTCCTACATAGTGCATGACGTAGCACGTGACGTCACGCGTCACTGGCTCGTCAGGATGATCGCAATAAACCCTTTGTTCGATGTTATCTTGTAAAATATGTACTAGATTAAGTAAAGGTCATGTGACGTATCTATTTACGTAAACACATAGTATATAAGCATCTGTAGAAACCACAATAAATCAGTTCAAGTTGGGAGACCAGTACTCCAACAAATAAGTGTTTTCATTACGACACCCCCCGCCGCGTCCTACTATCATAGTACATTGTCGTCAACTAGACAAAATTACCTACTTATGTAGAGAGATTATTCTTGCATGAATAAGACAGTGTGAAATGGGAACTTATGACGAAGATAACGATGAATTTGTTGATAACCCATTTTTCTGTCTTTTTTTTTTGGAGCCCATATGGACGGGAAAATTTTGTGCTGTAACTTAGATTACTTTCGTTCGGTATGTTATTTTGATAAATTTGAGACTCTACAAACCAACAAACCACCCTGCGGCAATAGAGGAATTTCCAGAAAAACCCAGCAGCTCTTGTTGATAATATACTGCGTATTTTTGACAAAATTTTGCATACATGTAGACCAATGCTGCTGACTAAGCTAAGGATATTATTTAACCGATATTTTGCTTCAACAATACCTTTACGTATCACTTAATAGAATAATAAAATATTTATACATTTTTGATTCACAATTTCTTGCTGAGACATCTTGTATATGTCACATGCTTACTGACATTTTCCTCATAGCAAATTCTATTCAATTTCCCATTTCCATCTTTACGATATTGGGAAATGACCTTTCCTTAAATTATTAAGGGTCGTGATCTTAAAAGCCGGACAGATTCAAATAAATGCCTTATTTTTAGGGACGTTATCAAACATCTACGGAACACACTATTTATTTAGGTATTTGTATTCCAGCAATATATTGAAGTAAAAGAAACTTACATGCTGTTCTGACACCACATGATAGTGGAAAAAGGCAAACAAAACGAAGATGCATTCGCAATTGCCCACGGATTCGCTTGCTCTAAAGATTTCTCAGGAATTATTGAAGTGAAAACTGCTTTAGCGGCGTTGTGTACTTTTTGGGATGGTTAAAAAATGTTAAACTCGCGTCAGGACACGTGACCTGAGACCGACGGCGCGACGTAGGAGAGGAAGTAATATCCCCTCTCTTTCTACCGCGCCGAGTTTTTACTTCTGCTGGCACTCCCGGAGTACAACCCGTTGTTTTTTTTCTTGATGATATACCTACCTTACGTTCTTTCAGTATCGTTGACCGCTATAGTAATTTTCAACGCGATATTATTAATATTATTTATTATTATATACCAACTTACAACCCCATTTCCCCCTTTAGGGAATGATATCTAAAAACTTTAGTTATGTTAATAGAAGAAGGGATAGCCGTACTAACTACATTGCTTTAAAACTAGTTATTTTGCGCCTCGAATAAATATTTAATTTAGCTTCATAAAGAGCCCGCCATATGCCAGACGGCGTGGCGATACAAACGCGGATGGTCTAAACGCGTTGGCTACTTTGAATATTTTCGTTTTTTAGGAATATTCAAGGGTTATTCGAAAAAGAAAAACATATGATGGCTGCCTTATCTGTAATGCAATAATAATCAAAAGTTTCAAGGTTATTTTTAATGTATTTGGTGAATAATGCTATATACCAAGTAAATTAGACGTGATTTGGAGGCAACTTTGCAATTTTTTTCTATCGAGAAAATTTAACGCAATCGTGTTTTTGAGTCATATAGTTACCAGAGTTAGTCCTGAACTTTGCTGCATTTTTATTTCAACTCGAGTATTTAATTATTATTGATATAACAGTCAATCATGCAAAGCAGTGTGAGGTAGTACGGGCCCCGTAAGGGGTCAAATATGGCAGTTATAATTGGCAGTCACTGTTTTACCTCTTATGGTCATTTTTGGCTCTAAAATTATAACAATGTCCCTGTTAACTTTCAACCACTATTTGGGCTTTTAAACGGTGATGTATAGAAAACCTTCACTAAAGTTAATTTAAGTATTTTTACAAGATGATTAATATAGAATAGTTACAAGCAGGAGTAAACAAGTTATCTCTCTCGTAATTACTTAAATCAAGTTTTCTCGAATACCTTTATGTCAATTTATTAATTTTACTTTTAGACACTCAAGTTGCCTAGGTCATAATTCCCTAAAATTGATTCGTGCCCGAAACCCTTATCATTGTCACGCGAAAAAAAACCCTTAAAATAAACTCCCTGAGTTTTCGTTCCTCCGCACCGGCCACACATACTCAAAACAAACCTCTAATTCCTTATTATGTTTACACACGTATATATTGCTATTGTTTTATTGTACTAATACTTACTTTCTTCGGCGCTAAAACCCCTGTTGTGGGTCTTGGCCTCCACAACGATTTGACTCCATTTCGATTTGTCTCTGGCCTGTTTTCTACATACTGTGTACTTACCCATCTTCCTAAGATCTTCAACTCCATCTCTCCAACGCTTCCTGGGCCTTTCTCGGGGTTTTTTTTGCTGTAGCATCTAATTTGTCATTTGTTTAGCTCCTCTGCAGTCATCCATCCTTTCTAGGTGTCCTGCCCATCTTAACCATTGCGACTTGCAGTACCGCACAATCGTTTCTTGATGAATAAAGTCTTCAAGTTCATGATTCATTTGCTGACGGCACGATTTTACTAGTTAACACCCATAAACGATCTTAGGAAGATTTACTCAGATACGAGTATTGTTTATTTTTTTAAACATGGCATATTTAATAAAACTATATAAAAGAGAATGCTCTAACAAGATAACGTCTGTTACAGTTGGTATCATTTAATATCTTGTTAGTTAATATAAACTAGTAATAACATCGATTTCAAGTTAAGAACATGAAAAACGGTTGTAAATAAATTGCCAAAGTACACTGTAGCAAACACCCTGACGCCCTGGTTTTAAAGACCCTCGTAATTTTGGATAATGTGGCAAGTTTACCCATAATAATAAACTTCATTTATGTAAAGTGTTAAGGGGGTTTTATTTGCCCACCCAGCAAAAAAGTATTCGTAGCAATTTAGTTTTCCATGTAAAATTTGATCAAAATTAATCGTGACTAGCTTTCGCCCGCGGCTCCGCTCGCCTTAATGTCGATCCCTCGGGAACAGTACTTTTTCTTGGGACAAAATATACTCTATGTCCTTCTCAGTACCCCAGACAACGGATGATCATTATGATTGGTTCAGTATTAGTATGGATTTTCAAACTCTAGCAACAAGGATCGTGGTCTTGGAATTAATTATTTATTTATCAATCTTATGTTTATGTTTGTTGCAGAGATCGAGTTCGAGATCGTGACCAGGGTTACTTGAGTGATCATCAATCAAGGTAAGTTAGATTGAGTTTTATTCTTGTTACTAAAAAATAGGTTATTCTGTTGTATTCACACTATACGAATACTGCAAATTTAATGCTTTAACTACCCTATTTGTACCCTATTTGCCAATCCCACTAAGATTGACCCAAATCCGATAGATGATAATCGAAACACATGTGTCACCGGTTTATAAATGTATTAAATATTTCGAACAATGAAGAGTTTTGAAGCTTACCATAGGCACTAGGCTCTCACAAAGTAAATTAAATGTTATGTTCTCCTTTTGCTGTAAAACTCTTACAATGTAAAATAATAAATACCTTTATAATAAATGCCTATATTCGTTTTCATGTCTGTAACAGTAAATCTAAGTAGCGTTTATTTTTATCCAAGTGATTTAAGCCCTGCTTAACTAAATTATCTATTTGAGCAAAATTTGATACGTTCTGACATCCAGGATTGTGGAAGATTAGATCAACCTTAATGATAATGTTAAGAGATTTATATTATTGACGAGATCAGCAGTTATATATTACGGTTGTGAAGAAATAAAAAGCGATATTTATGGGATTGGAAGATCACGGATATCATCCTTAACAGCTTGATCGGTGGTTGCAGGTATGGCTTCGAGTATGTGTACCCAGCCACCCGAGCTGCTACTTGCTTTTCCCTCATTTATCAGATAAAGAAGTGTCCCAATACCTTCCTTCCATACCCAAATACTTTCCTTCTTAACTTAAAAAAGCTTCCGATGGGCAGCAGCGTCGGAAGCACGAGAAGCTAAAGAAACTGCGCTTGCCAACCCGCCTGCCAAGTGTGGTGAGGCAATAATCCATGGAACGTAAAAATCCTTGGGAAAGGCTTTTGTCCAGCAGTGGACGTGGACGGCTGAAATAATGATAATTTATTGGATATATATTTGAATGGATTTAAACTTTAAACATAACACAAAGGTGAGCTGTTTGTAAACTACAAAGATTAAAAAGTTTAATTCAGAATTTTTGTTACCTGTTTACCTGTACCTACTTAGATAAACCTATGCAAGAATTTTTACATTTTGTGAATAATTATTATACATTAAAAATTAACGCTTCCTGAAAGTCACTAATAGAAATGCAAATTTAATACGAGTAAACATACATGTCAAATATGTTGAGTATGTTATTTCATTGTATTGTTCTCTAAAATAAATTTATTAATATTTATTATTTCACTGTGGTCCGTTCTTATATTATCACATGGTTTCATAAAGGTTATTGTAACTTAAAATGCCTACATATGTCAGGTCTTATAAAGTTGTTTATTGAAAAAATCCTAAAATTGTAAATTAAAGTTACCATACATTTCAAAATACTCACTACGTAGATATGAAAATTTTGTTTCTTATTTTATGCCAATCAAAGCATAGAGATAACTTTACTGACATAATATCAAATAAAATCTGTAGCTGTTGCCTTGTCATGTATGTTCTTCATTCTCTCCAAAAATATTGAATACATCTGGTAATAATAGATACAATTTTAATGTAGACATCTGCATATTATTTTGACTCTCCTCGCTATTTTCTTAAAGAATTACAACTTTTCTTTTATAATTGACAGTAAAATTTTGCTGTCACAGACTCATGAAAATTACAATCAATCATAATGATAATACTGCCAAATAAAATTGAAATCCTCGCGGTCAAACTCGCGGAAAATAGTATTCGATTGAAGTGTAAAACATCGATAAACCAGAATTTTTTGAGGTCACGTTCTGAATGGGGGCCCATTTGAAAATTAAAGAAAAACGGAGATTTTATTTAAAATGTTGTATTTGGAAGCCCTCAGTGGACGTTCAATATATTGTATAAACCACAGTTTAAAGTAATATTTAAGCTTTTCTTAGCATTTTTCAAAAACGGACAATTTATGCGAATGCTCTGTAAAGCTAGACGGCTTCACCTAAAAGTGAATTTTATTTTACAAAACAATTTAATGATTCAACAAGACTTTATAATACAAAATCTATACTTTCCATACTAATATTATAAATACGAAGGTAACTCTGTCTGTCCCTTTGACACCTTTCCACGCTTCAACCATTGAACCAATTTCGATGAAATTGGTATAGAGGTAGTTTGAAGCCCGGGGAAGTACATAGGGGTACCCTATGTACTTCCCCGGGCCTCATTCCGGGAAATTCTACTGTACCTGAGGAATTGAAATTGACGCGGGCGGAGCCGCGAGCAAAAGCTTGTTGTGAATAACATCTCCGTTTCTCTTCAAATTATTTATTTTAAATAGGGACAGCACTGGAAAAATTCAGGTATGGCCTTAATGACGAAATCAATAAATGAATGTAAAAACAAAATGGAAAATTGATAGCCAGCTCGTTTTCCAATCACGCTGAAATTACGGCCAGTGCTCAGCGAATACGAAATAAGTGCTCTTAATGCTAACAGGCACGTAAATCATAACAATTACATCGTGCTATATGCATTGTATCGCACTCTAGCTATTGGGAAGAAAAAATGTAGTTTTGGTATTATTAATTCCCATAAATCGTACTTTTCTTTTTGTAACGATAGCATGTCAGTCGGACGCTGTCCCAATTATTCGTATTATTCGTGCTATGGGAGACGTATATTCAGACGGAAAGCCAAACGATACTTTAAGGGTTCTTTACCTTTTGAAGTATGGAACCCTATAACTTGATATATTTTCTAAAAATTTAAAAATGCTGAATACGTGTGGGTGCTGTAAGAATAGAAAGAAAACATTTTGTTTCACAGGATCAGTTTTGAGATGGGAGTAGTGGGAAGATTTTTCAAATAAACAAAATAAAGTGGTGATGTCAAAGAAACAATGACACCAATTTTTTAGAAAATCAAGAGTATAATGGTATCGGACTTATTTACACTACTTAATTGACCATTTTGGGGTAGATAAAATGGGTCCGTGGGGTCCATCAGCCCATTGTCTCTTTGTCTTTCTGTCGTAGAGACTGATAGAGGCATCCCGTGACCAAAAGGCTGACAAATACCTGGCACGAAGAATAAGCATTGTCATCCAACGTGGCAATGCTGACAGTCTATTGGGCACTTTGCCGCGAAGTGACGGTTTGCAGAGAATAAATAATTTGTAAATATTTATATTTCTAAGTAGTTTTTTTAGCATGTCGTTTCCCACTGCTGGGCAAAGGCCTCCTCTTTCTGTTTCCATTCTTCCCGATCTGGGTCTACTTGCTGCCAACCAGTTAAATAGCCTTAAAGTAGGTTTAATTATTAATTTATTGTTGTACTTTTAATAAACCTTTTGAAGGTAAAATGTACTGGGAAAAATAACTATGATCATCAACGTACTGTACCTACATTTATGGAAATAAATACTTTAAACTTTGAAAGGATCACTAATTACTCTCAACTATATGGTTATGACTAATAAACTTATGCAAAGTTTAAAAAGTGTACTTATACAAACATATGTTAAAAGGAGTTGTATCTGACATTCCATGAGATATTGTACACAATCGGTATCCAATTCCCTACTATAGGATAACGAAAGATACAATTTGGTGTAAAAGATATCACGGACTGTAATGGCAAATAAATTCTCTTGAGTAGGTTGATACACCTCGGGAAAACCGTTAAGGAAAACAATTTCGTTTGATGGTATTAAGCAGGATTCATATGTATAGGTGTATAGGTATGGCTTCGGATTACGGTAGTGTGATACGTGCTGATTTTGACATTGACTAATTTAATGCAGTTAACTAACATTAAATAAAAACATTTAACCGAATTGATTACATCCTTCTTTTTTGAAGTCGGTTAAAAACTGAATGAATGACGTTCAAGTGCTTTCAAAACTGCCTTCAGCATAGCATAAATAGATAGAGATTATGTATAGTGGTTATCATCATCATCATCATAGTCAGCCTATTATAGCCTATTTTTGGACAATCCTTTCCCAGTTCCTTCCATTTTTTGTTCTATTTGTGTCTTCTCCATAACTTGCCAGCCACCTTTGAGATGTCATCCTCCCAGCGCGTCCTGCGGTTTTCCCGGGGTTCTATGCCTCATTATTGGACGCCAAGTAGAAATTTGCTGACTCCATCTGTTATCTGTGCATCTCATAAGGTATCAATCACTTATGCCTGGCAAAACTCTCTCCAACGTCTACTAATCCAGATCATCTCCTGATCTCTACGTATCGTATGCGCTCTCGCGCGAGCAACACTCGCAGTACTCTTCATAGCACTCTTCATAGCCACCTTCAGAGGGATTTGAAAATATGTTTCATAGAACCGAAACTTGTCAATAGTGGTTATACATAATGTTATAATATTTTAAATTATTATTATTCATAGTATGTTTTTGATATACTTTTAAATTGATCTGGATGGTTTTACTTTAATACGTATGATACAATATTTTTGCAAGTTACTTTTCCGTTTTAAATAGGCTTGTTTCCTGGGCCAAAATAAGAATATTAAAATTAGTCCATCAGTTAGGTAATAAGAAAATATTGAACAAGTTTTTTCTTTTGTCAATTTTACAAAAAAATATGAAGATAACGCGCTTCAAAATTCATGAGTTGGGGCTTGTGATATCAGAGTGTGCTAAAAATGTAGCAAATTGAGACGTCTCACATATCTTTATTGTAGGCTTGAATCACCTGATTGTCTGATAATAAAGATGATTTCGTGCTTCGGAAGGCACGTTAAGCCCGTGGTCCCGGCTGCCATCTGGTAGTCGTTAAAGGAACCACGTCAGAGGCCGAGAGTCGGTTCCGAAGAACTTTGACACCAGGGTGTACATGGTCGATTGACCGTGACACTTACTCGAAATGATGATGATGATCATTTATTGTTTAATTGGCAAAAGAAAAATACGTGTCCAATATTTTCTGGTTATCTAAATATAGGGCTAATAATTTTTTAAAGAAACTAGCCCATTCCATACGGATCTTTTCCGAACAAATTCTTTCACGAACATAGTTTTAACTTTTCAATAGCATTTTACCTCTGACCATGGAAGTATTTGAATGTAGTTACACAAACACAGTTTCTAGCCCGTAGCTATACTTCAAAGTTGTTAGTTCATTTTCCTCTTCAAACATTAACATTGTTATTTTGCGTCTGAAATAGACGATGGGCGATTGTTGCGAGGACCGTAGGCGGGTGCGGCCGCGTAACCTACAACACCCCATACAAACAAGCGCGTACACGATTACATCATTTTAGGATCGATTTACCTCCCGTTTGTTATTATTTAGTTGTTTAAGCATCACGTTATTTAAAAATTAGCAACACTTTTTATAATCTAAAAAGAGACATTTCCATTTATTTCCTTAAAAAAATTAATCTCATGTAATTTTGCATCATTCAATCCTTACTTAATATTATAAATGCGAAAGTGAGTTTGTTTGTTTGTTTGTTACGCTTTCATGCCGTAACTACTGACCCGATCACCATGAAATGTTGCATACAAGTTCTCTGGAGTGCGGAGAAGGACATAGGCTACCTTTTATCCCGGGAAAAAGTACTATTCCCGAGGGATCGACATTGATGCGGGCGGACCCGCGGGCGAAAGCTAGTTATTAATAAATAAATAAAAAATGTTTTTGAAACTAACGTGAGTTAAAGACACCATGTATAAAAACAGGTCACTCTACGTGCTATTTTGTCGGTATTGCCGACTATAGTTTCGGACTCGTCAGGAGCCCATTTTCAAGGCGAGTGCGGGACGCACAGAGGCAATGGCAACAAAATAGGACTATATACTTATATAGCCTAGCTCCAAGTGAGCTTTCGCTACTTCACTGGGCGTTTGAGGCGAGGGCAGAGTGCCGAGTGACCCATTTTTATACCCACATAATAATTGTTTGGTGGTTCAAATCCTACTTGTGAAATACATTTTAAATTTAACATCATAAATCATGCATTTATAATTCGTGATTAATTTGAAAGTTACTTAACATATAATTTTGATATACATTCTAATAATAACATAAATTATATAATAATGTATTAGTATTATATGGGTTGCTATATATGGTGAACTTTAGATCGTTTTGGACCCTGTAAGGGGTGACTTAGACCATCAATATGAACAACTTTTTCTATGGGACCAATGCTGGGAACTCAAAAAAAATTTCGTCATTTCTATTCAAAAAAGTCCCGCCGCTCGGCCAGTTTGTATGGGAATGTCGAATTTTTTTTTTTTGATTTCCCAGCATTGTTCCCATTGAGGTTCAAAATCACGCGGTATAAGAAACGTGGTATTTTTCGCATTGAATGTTGTACGATGGTACTCTATTCCTTAGTATGCGTGAATCCAAGTCGCACTTAGCCGGTTTAATCAAATTTAAATGTGAAATAAGAACTGGTTTAAGGTTATAAGATGATACAGTTCATGTAGACAAAGGCATTAAATATGATCGAAATTTAAACTTTGTACCACGCGTGTAATAAAAATCAGTTTCGGGACCTTTATTCAATATTGGCGTCAACTAGTGAGCAGAAAAACAGTAGCCCTCAACCCATTACATGATTTGTATAACTTCAATCTGAGCAATAAACATCATCCTTGGTTTATTTTACTGCCATACTATCTAACGCAATTAATATACATATCTAATGAATGATAATGAATTGGAACGTACAAATATTTACTCCCTACTCCATTAGCGATAGCTTTTAGCTTTGTACAAGATGCCAATGGTGCCTCCGCAAGGTAATATATTTTCGTTAGTAGGCATTCGGGCAGATATCGATCGCATCCCGGTTATTTTCGTAGACTTTTCGTATTGAATGCCCGTGGGGATACCACTCCCGATGCAAAATTAGACGATATAGTACACAGCCATTTTATGAATACAAAAATGTGTGATACTCGCTGAGGATATTTTTGGTCTACCTACTCCTTGCTATATTATGTATACTGAAAATGTTATGTTCTTATAGCGCTTTTGCGCTAGTTCGATCCGAATCTGTGAAAATACGGTCCGGCTTGCTTGTAGAACTACTTGTATGATAGTTTACGCACTAGACCCGATTTCCGTCACGTTCCCGATTTTACTCCGTAATCCATCTATCATCAAGAGAGACCGGAATAACCATAGTATTTTTGTATGGACACTCGCACATTGCATCCGAACCGAGTCTGAAATGCAAATGAACAGAGAATTAATCCAATTAGTAATCTACAAAAATGCTTTTTAAATGTCGTAATTTACTTTTTCAGTTCTATGGACCGAATGGAGCCATTATCATAATAATTTATTAAGTAATCATAATAATTTATTTGCAAAAATACAGTAAATAAAGGTCTTCTAACAGCTCTTTTAATGCTGTCGGCCCATCTGGGTGGGGTAAACTGTAAACTAGTACTTATTCTGTGGTGGTGGTTTTAATCTCGCACGTATACCGTCTACCATTTACCCTTCGCCGTAGTCGGGTGATAATAAATAAAACAAAAAGAGGTTTATGATTTTGGCCGGTATATATGTGCGTATGTTCGTTTTTAAACTCTTATCTCCTAAACTGCCCAGCATATCTTGACATATGACATTATTAGATTCATCTTGACCGTCCGCTGGTTATAGGCTATGTAATGTCACACCAAAATAATAAAAAAAAACTTTTATAAAATATACTGCGTTTGGAATCAAATGAACAGTATTAAATGTATGGTACAAACATTTATTATTTTTATAGGAAATATTAATAGGTACCATTCATCCGTGAAAATCAAATTATCTTGAGTTTCTACAATTAGTGCCTCGGGGAACGCATTATATGCCCTAAAAAATTGAAAAGTCTTTCTAGCATTGCACATAAAGTCTTATTGATGCAGAGTTAATTAACTATACATCCATGCGACCAGACCAGTCAGTCCATAGTATACGTAGTAGACGCCGCTAGCATCTCATATCTCAAAAGCATTAATTCTTATCTTATATTCAATAACTTTTACTTCTAACTTAGGATGTACACGTAGATAAAATAAATCAAAAACGATAAAATAAATTAAATCTTTACAATATAATTGAATTTAAGTACGAAATGGATTTAAAGCTTGTGCCGTTAATCTGACGCGGAACGGTAGTATCCCGACGGGATTGCCGGGACGTCCATTTCAAATTAGTTTATCCTCCAATGATTCTAAAGCCCCTTGCTTGTGACGTGAGCAGGTATCCGTCACTCGGAGCTGGGAATCTACTTATATGCCTTTTGTGACTTCTCTCGAGGTAACTAATACCAGAGTATAATAATAATAAGATACGTTTTGTATTTATCCTTACTATTATAAATCTTGTAAGTTTGTATACAACGTGATTTTGAACCCCCTAGCTTTATTGAAATCTGGGAATCAGAATCCCTAATGGAATACAGAATAGGCTAGTTTCCAAAAAAAATATAATTAGTCCGTAAGTTAGATATTCAAAAAATATTGGACACGTATTTTTTCTTTTGTAGATTAACCAAAAAATGATAAAGATATAGCCCTTTGAAGTTCCGTGTGACGGTTTGCTACAATTTTTAGCAAACTTTGACGTCACGAGCCCCCACTCCTGAACTTTGACGCGCTTTATCTTTATTATTTATTGTTTATTTGACAAAAGAAAAAATACGTGTCCAATATTTTTTGATTATCTAACTGACGGACTAATTGTTATGTTATTATTACGACCCAGGAAACTAGCCTATTGTAAGAAATAAGGTAAAAAAACGAAAAAATAAATTTAACCTTTCATAGAAATTCGTCCAGCTGATCGGCGACTTTGTATGGGAAACCTAATTTTCTTTTTCGTTTTTTACCTTTTTTTCTTGCAATTCTGT
Organism: Elegia similella; assembly: GCA_947532085.1. NCBI lineage: Eukaryota > Metazoa > Arthropoda > Insecta > Lepidoptera > Pyralidae > Elegia > Elegia similella. The sequence goes on from OX383930.1 coordinate 17,048,620, forward strand.
GTTCCATTAGGGATTCTGATTCCCAGATTTCGATATTGCTAGGAGGTTCAAAATCACGTTGTATTATTGTTGACAATTACGCTGACCTCTTAATAAATTAAGAAATAAAATATGGTGAAATTTTTTTTTATGCGGGCTGGACTTGAGAATTTCGGCGCCGAGATTGAATTGTGCGGTAGCTCAGATGGCAGAGCATAAGTCGTACATAGACCTAGGTCGCCGGTTCAAGTCCCGCCCGCATTGAATTTATTTCACCATATTTTATTTCTTAATTTATTAAGAGTATATCAAAATAGCATTGTGAATGCAAAATAAAACACTTATAAAAAAAAAATTACGCTGAACTTAACACCACGAAATTTTGCATTATTATCAGAGTACTGATAAAGAAATAGGATACTAAGTAAGCAATCGTAGCCGCGGATGAATAACAGTTTTTACCTAATATACCTAATTACTCAGTGACATTTCCCGAAAGATAATATATTCAAAAAGAAGAACATGTGCCTGAATGATAGGTACTTAGAAAGTCTATTCGACTATTGGTACTTATAAAACAACGTTTCGGGTACATCCCTATTGTTACAGAAAATTGGATTGATAAATAAGTAAAAGTGTAGATTATTTGCACACATACATATTATCATGTTCTATTTTGCTGGAGAAAGTTAGAGATTTCTTCCTATAAAGATGCGAGAGTAAAAAAGTATGCAAATCGTTATCTCTCGCCTCTTCGCGGGAGTTAAACGATTTTCACGCATTTTATATTTCATGACATAGGTATACTTTTTTTAAATTAAGAAATAAAATATGGTGCAAAAATTACATGCGGGCGGGGATTTACATCATATTTTATTTATTAATTTAATAAGAGCACATCAAAATAGCATTGTGAATGCAATATAAAACACTTACAAAAAATCATACATTGGTGGAGTAAGTCATAATTGTTGTAAGTAGTAGAAGGTAGTTATTGGTACTTGATGGTACTTATTTGTACTCGTAACTGATGGAACTTTATTAGCACTTGATAGTACTTAATGGTACCTAAGTAGTAGTAATTAAGACTGGTCCATAAATCGGAAATAAAGTATTTTCCTCTTAGTTCTAGTATAAAGCACTAAGTATCACTCGGATAGAAAGTTCGATTCCCAACTCATGTGGTTTGTGACCCTCCCATTTGGGTCAGGTCACTCACTTTCTCCCTTTGATTAACAATGTACCATTAATATTGCAAATTGAAGATTTTCAGATGTAGATATATAGGTAACAAACGGTCAGGGATAAGAACGAAATCTATTCGTAAGAATCTATTCTATGTTACAGGAGAAAGCCAAATCACAGTGCGCAATAAGGTTTCTCTAATCTCATGTCTGATATTTATGATGAATGAAATAAAATACTCTGTATACTGGTACATACGAGGGGACTAATTAGATATTACTATGATGGATTTCATGTTATGAATTGGGATAAATTTTATCCGGATAAAATATTTACGTTCAATAACTATATATATAATAAAGCAATTAATTTGATAATACTGAGAAGTATCACACTGAATCAATTGTAAACTGAAAACATTGAAATACGTGTATTAAATATGTACACACGTAGCATGATCCTCATGGATCGTCACATCTTTAGTTCCCTGATCTGAGGCATTTATTTGATTACAAGCGTGATCTTAAGTACCATACGACCACATATTTTCATAGTATCATATACCACATATTTTTATATACATAAATGTCAGTTTTAATACAAAGAATCGCCTTGTCTTATTTAAAAAATTCTCTAGTTACATTTTTACCTTATACTTACTCATATATAAAATAAACATATGTATAAGCTTAATTAATCAACGAATTTCAATTTACCAATTGAATTTTTTTTGAAGTAAAAACTTCTTTAGCGGCGTTGTCCATTTTTGGGATGGGTAAAAAAGGTTGAACTGGCGTCAAGTCACGTGACCTGATCGAGAATTCGTAAGACGGACGCGTGATCTGAGACCGCGCGGAGTTTTAACTTCTGCCGGCACTTACGGACCTTTTTTTAAAATAAACTTTTCATCCAACAGTTTCGTGAGCGCGTCACGATGTGCTTCATGCATCGGCGAATCAGCTCGGGCAGCGTGGTACCGCCACTCTGATGGCTGGCGAGGCGCTCCTCCACCTGGGCCCCGGCGCTCGCCTTGGGACTCCCTGCCTAGCCTCCGACATGAAGGCAGCCTTAACGACTCCGGATACAGGAGTAACCGAGCTGACAGTTTTGAACAACGGTAAATAAAATAATGATGATCTTTCAGATAAATAAATCGACTTTAATACTACTAAATTGATTTTGATGAAACTTAAATAGGTAGAACCATTTGGAAGTATTTGTAATAATTTTTTTTTCCTAAAGTCTGTTTATAAATGATGGATTTATAACATACATATAAAAAACAGATCAATTTAGAATGTCTTTCTTTTTTGAAGTCACTTGAAAAGCATTTATGTAGATTCCAAAAATTTGAGGACGCTTTACAGAGAATGGGACACGTGTGACAATTTCTTAAAGCATATTTTTTTTTGCACCACAATATTACCCAAACTTTAGGGGAAAACATGTCATAAAAGAAAATAAGTATAAACAATCTTGTAAATAATGGAAGTATATATCAATTTTGTTTTGAGCATCTGTATACCAGACTTTAGTCTTTAACAACCGACTCAGTCTCAAAAATACAATATGCTTTTATAACCAACCGAATCTAAAATGACAACTCCAATACGTATTTATACTTCTTACACAAGATCAAAGTTCTTTATTCTTTGATATCGAGTATTACTTAGATAAATTCACTTCAATGATAGATTTACTTTTTCTGCATATTTGTCAGAGAAAAATATCTGCCTTTACGTCTTTTTAGAAAGAAAACAGTAACAAGGCTAATGCATTGATACTCGTTAGGCGGCATTTATGATCGAGCGCTCGATTGGGAGCTCAATTTGCGATAAAATATTCTTTCTGTTCCATAATACCGCGATGTTTTATTGGGATCGCTTTTTGAACCTTTGAGAGCGTTCTTTGTAGTCAGTTTATACGTATCGTAATTTTATCAAACCTTTTCCACACTACTGGTTTATCATTTCGGATTATAGTATCTAAGCAATAAATAAAAATAGATTAGACCATTTTTTTTTTAAATCTATGGATTAGATATACAATTTTAGTTCTGTGGCGACAATATCAACTAAAGTAGGTACTGAAAGTTAAAGATAATTAACATCGGTACCGTTATATTATTATTTATTTATTTCGAGCCATTATGTGTCCCACTGCTGGGCAAAGGCCTCCCTCCACTTCTTCCATTCAGTCTTATATATCTATCATAGGAAATAACGCAGGACCGTTATATTATAATTGATTTTATTTTATACTATTTGAGATGTTAACGATTAAAATAGATGCATATTTTAAAAGCCTTTGTCGTTATAAAAAGATATATTAGTGAAATAGTGTGCAGTATATTATACAGTTAATTAAATCATAGAATGAATTGCTAGATTGTGTCGGTCTTGGATACTATTGTTGTATCATCTTTTTACGATACTATCGCTGACATGGCTTTGAAACCAGATTCAATTGAACATGTCATTACTACAATGAATTATAAAAATCTCTGTTTTATGATTTGTTTCAGTGGGGTGTTTGATCGACAAGACAGCGTGCGGTCGGAGTACACAAGCGATCGCGAGTCTACCAGATATGGCATCGTGCAGCAAGCTTCCATTGATAGCACGGACTCCAGAATCTGCTACTTAACATCGAGTGAGGTACGTAATTAGCTTTAGTGTTCACAAATATGGAGACTTTATTAATCCTTTGACCGCGAACGTCCGATAAATCCGCCAAACATTTTCATAATGTATGGCGGATTTATCCGAGGTTCGCGTTCAAAGGGTTAATAAGGGATAATTATTTTGATTCCGTTTTCCACCTTTACCAGCACGCTAAACATGGCCTTTCGGTCTTATGACTTTAGGCTCTGTCTACCCCGTGAGGGGTAAAAACGTGATAATATGTATGTAAATATGGAGGCGGCGGAGCTAATCACTTGATTATTTCTGCCAAAAAAGTCGTGTGTATTTGACAACAACAGGCAGGACCCTAAGAGGGAAACAGTCATCACATAAGAATAATATTTCACACATGCCAATACATTTTTTGATATGTTTTGAAGAGAATATTCAGCAAGTGACCATCTAATATGGTTTTCTCAGCAGCCGAGATAGTCCAGTGAGTAACAACATTAAGGTATTACCCGCCTAAACAGCTTTTTTAAAAACTCTAAATTTTACTCACAGATGATGTTTTCTGCGTATAATTCATGCTTCATTAATTATGCTTCATGATTTGGAAACATATATACTTCGTCATTGATTGTATTTTTAAATGATTTTGCTAGGTCTTTACTCGGTCGAACGTAAAATTTATATTAAAACTAAACAGGTGTCAGTATAGATATAAAAAAGTCAAGTGCGAGTCGCACACAATAAGGGTTCTAACAATATTTAACTACAAAAAACACACAGTGATGTATAGCTTAGGACTCATGCAACCTCTTTCATGCGGATTCCCTTTTGAGGGAGGCTGCGTTACTACCAGAGATGTGCGAGGATGCGTATACATAGAAAACAAGCGAGAGATGTGTGGGAGGGATGTGTTGCGTGCGAGGGCTGTGTTGCGATGGATATGTTGCGAGGGATGTGTTGCGAGAGCCGTGTTGCGAGGAATGTATGATAGGCCTAGCGGGCGAGAAAGTGCGTGCAGACATGCATTCTGATTCCATCATTAGAATTTTGCCAAGATGCTAGACTTTGCAGAATCTCCTATATTGGCTACTGTCCAGAAAAAAATTATATATTCAAAGTATCAAGATGAATTCTAAATACATATACCGATTTGGTTGAGTGGGGATGAGGTATCGTTATTATCCTTACATCATCACTAGTGGCAAGGGCTATAATTTTATAGGCAGCGCGATCGTTCTTTTTTAATCTTACATTGAAAAACTTGTTCGTATTAATTAAGAAACGAAGAGCCTGACCACCTCTCTGCGTATCTCTGCGGCAAGATACGTGTGAGTTTCGGAGAATCATAAATGAAGTCGGTGTCCATGATGTCAATATCCAATGATTACGATGAAATTTGGTGTATGGAGGATTTTGTTTCGGGGGCTAAAAAAATATCTGGAGAGGTGTCATGCCTAGGGGACAATCGCCCAGGTATTTATGAGTACATTGGTATATAAAGTAACAAGAAAAAGTTAAATGACTAAAACTCCACTACTGCTGGTAATGGATATTTACCCCTTTATTTAAATAAACGCTTATACGCGTGTCGTTCTTTTAATGTTAAACATTGGACTGACGAATAAGAGCGAAACATATTTTTACTAAAATTGGTTTATTATTTGTTGATTTTTATGAAAAATGTGTTTTAACTTTTCCTTGTAACTTTATGTTTGTGAAATTAACCTTGACATAGTCTTGAAGAGTCGACTCAGCCCGTCGATATGAACAAAAATTTCCATTCCCTTACAATTCTTTTACCATCAAAAATTTTAAAATAAATTTACCGATACCGATCTCATAGGAAAAGTTGATCATATTAAGTCTAAGCCACTCTTTAAGGATATGTCTATCCTGGTATTACTATAATTATTATTTAAAAACATATTTTATACGATATGTCATTAATTATGTGTAGTTTCGGAGATATAAGGGGGAAACAAACGAAACTGCATATGGTGGCCAAATTTATAACCTACTTTTTAACTTCGCTTTATTCAAATAATAAGAAAAGTACTAATATAAGCAACTGGGTACTTTTTTTTTTAATAGTAATTTATTTATTATTCATCATTCGATCTCTATCTCATTAAAAATCAATATCATTAAAAATAGATACATTGCGCTTACAAACTAAAAATATCGTCGAGCGTGTCCCCTCCAGACATAGTGCCCAGCAGGCTAGCAGCGTTTCCTCTCTGGATTATAAGGCTAATTCTTTGAGCCAGGAAGCTACCAGCTCTGCGGTCACCAGTTGTCTGGATGAGACGCGCCGATAAGTCACCTATAAAAGTTTTGGCTTCGGGACCCCAAGGACCTAAAGTCTCGAAGCTCAATGGTGAGAACATGTAGCTTTCGGATAAATCATTGTATTTGCGACGTTTCGAAGACTCGGCACTCGCTGCCGCCGCACCAGCCCTTTCCGAAGTGGCACTGATATGAGACGGTGCCAACGTATCCACGCAGGTCGCATCCCACACCAGACATTTTCCCTGTTGCCAGGGGATGAGCGTCAACCCGTCGGGTCTCCTGCCATCAGAACGAACGATGCCGTGTGGCTCCAACCTTGCTCGGTACTTATCTCAAACATACTTGAAAAGTGAAATATTTTTTTCATGACTGCAACGGCCGGCAAAAGAGGCATTCGCGATCGAAAGTGAAAATGTGGTTGGAGGTGAAGCTGAGGCATCACATTACTTGAGTCCGTTAAATTCCTATTGCGGCCAAGGCTTGTTTAGTTCTTTTCTCAAACGTGCTTTTAAATTCGGACATTATTTCGACGTCAATGTTTAAGATAAAGCGACATTGCTATTCTTGCCAAATACACTTATGATACAAAGTATGTTTGGTTTGGAATTCGAGGGAATTCCATACCTGTCGTGATTTTTAACAGCCAACAATATTACGTTACGTTATGTAACTTTTTAAAGTTTTTATTTAAAACTTGGCTTGCAAATTAAATTTAAAAAAATTACATTTTGGCATATATTGTTTGACTTTCTTTCGTCAATTTCTTATTCCCGGCCGATCCAGTAATCTATGGCCAGGAGTAATAAGACTAGACATCAGCCCCCGTAGCATGGCTCACTGTCTCCGTTGATAAAAAGACAAAATATCGCGTTTTGCGTCTTTTAACCCAGCGAGCATGGCACACGCGTTAAATAATGTCAAATTTCATTCATAAATACGTTACAAGTCGCGGGGTGCGCGTCTTGCGAGCATGGGTTTGACAGCTCGCGATAGACAAATGCAGGCAAAATCGAGGTTGGTACCTTGAAATCGAATAAATTATGTTTCATAGAATAGCCTAGATAAAATATGTTTCATACGTTTTATTTTGCGTAGTTACAAGCTGTCAGACACCTATAATGAGTATAATATTTTAATGTACAGTACAAAAACGAATGATTTTTACGAAAATAAAAGCCCGATACTAGTACGCCATCTTGCGTGGTACACGATTTACATTCCGATATTTCCATATTGAATAAAAATAAACCCAAATATATTTAGTTTTTAAGTAAATATCACTAGGTATTTTATAAATTATGTCTAATACGTTCGTTTTCTTTAATCATACGAGGTTTTAATTTTTTATTTGTAGTTTCGTGTTTGAAATATGAATAATGTTTCTAGACTGCATGCGTGCTACGAATCGTATGAGATAAATACTACGTTTTCATTGGTGGGCTTCGATAAATTTTAAGTAGGCTGCTTTTTTATCTATCTTTGGCGTGAGCTGTAGATAGTAGCCATGCTACGGGGGCAGATCAAAGTAATAAGAAATAGCTAGTAGACTGCAATGAAGCAGAGATCAAGTTGGATAAAGTTTATCTGTTCAATTGCGAAAGTAGGGAGCGCTTCTTGTTGAGTTTACTCCCTGGCGACCTATAACAGCATCATAGTGAACTAACTTCTAAGTTTTTATTTCTCAATACTGTATAACTGAAATATAAGTTTGCAGTTTCTGTTTAAAGTAAGTTGCAGTTATATCGCGTGTAAATTAAACACCAACATTCCTTGAAAGGGGTGTCTCAGACCGTCAAAGTGAACAACTTTTCCTACGAGATCAATTCTACAAGCTATACATACTTGTAGCGTACTGCATCTTGCTTGCATGCTGCACGCTTGCTTGCTTGCATACTATTTGCTTGCATGCTGTGTGCTTGGTTGTATGCTGCTTGATGCTTTCGCATGCTGCTTGCAAGTTGTTTACTTGCTTGCAAACTGCTTTTGCATACATGGTCGCCGGTTTTTAGTGCAAACGAACCACAAGTTAAATTGAATTCAATTATTATAAACAATGTGTGGGATAACTAAAATAAACTGCCAAGATAAACTGTCATGGTGGGGCCGTAGCGTGATTTACTTATCGGGCTGGTGGTTGTCCGCCTCGTTGAGTCGTCTATGATCAAGCCAGTGGATTCGTAGGAATTGTCGCCAGGGGCTCCGTAGAATCAACGAAATGAACTACACAATCACTTCGTTGATTAACAAGACTTAGAAAAAGCGCGGGAAAATTCATTATACTGGCTACATACGTCACGCGTCAAATCCATCAAAAAAAAGGAAATAAATCTTATCTTACAACCCTTACAACCATAGAGATAATATAATCTTACAACATTGTTCTGAGCTTACAACCGAAACCTGAGACCGAAACAATCGTCGCGAGTGTTGCGCATTTTCTAAGAAATGACAGTGACACTTGTCGATGTCGAAGAACTTCATGGTTCACCTTGAGAATTTATATAATTCTGCTATATATTTTGCCAATATTCAGTTTTTATGTAGGTATATTAAGTATGTCTCAAATCTGGGATATATCCTTAGCGCAACCGGGGACATCGACAGCGACATCAAAGCTCGTATAACGGCGGCGTGGGCAAAGTGGCGTGAGGTGACTGGTGTCATTTGTGACCCAAACATGCCGGTTAGATTGAAGGGACAGGTCTATAAATCCATCATCAGACCTGTCTTTTCATATGGAAGTGAAGCGTGGCCTGTACTTGGGCGGCACAAGAGGGAGCTGCGTGTCACGGAGATGAAAATGCTGCGCTGGATGTGTGGAGTTTCGCGGCAAGACCGCGTGAGAAACTCCCGCATTGGCGGCAGTCTCCATGTCCGAGACATAGCGGACAAGCTTCTAGAGAGCCGCCTACGCTGATACGGCCACGTTTTGTAAAAACCGGAAAATTATGTAAGAAAGAAATGTCTGGCTATGCCATCTCCGCCGGGCCCCGGCAGAAGGGGGAAACCCAAGAAGTGCTGGCTGGATGTCGTTGGGGACGATATGCGAGCCAATGGTCTCACAATTAAGGATGCCGCAGACCGTGCGAAGTGGAGAAGAAAGAGCCGGAAAGCGGACCCCGGGCTCCAAAGCACACCAGCTGCGGATGCAACCGGGAATACGCTCGGATGAGAGAGAGAGATTAAGTATGTCTCAAAAATGGCGGTAGATTCGAATTAAGCCAAAATTGCAGTCTTTGCTTTTAGATATTTTTTTATTTAATCATAAAGCATTTAAGACAGCCTCAGTAGCGCAGTGGTTAACATGGCCTAAGGGGCAACGGGTCCAATTCCCGGCGCATGCGAATACTTGAACTTCATTTTTCACAGGCATTTGTTCGCGGTTTATGAGCTACCTAAGTAGGGTTGGCGTCAGGCAGGCGCCCGGCCATGAAAACTTTCCAAATCATGTTGCAGCATGAATGCTGTCATAATAGCGGATTCCGGGCTCTGGCGCGTCACAGCTGAGATGGCAAACCGAGAAAACCCTCAGATGAGAGAATGTACATAAGATATGGTTGTTTATGCTTTTAATTAAAATGTTTTTTTATAAATCATTACAATGCTCGGTATATTATTAAAATTATAAATATATGATAAACATATACATCGGCCACAGGTAGGTAATTTATGCTTTTACTCATCTGGTAAATTTTCTCCATGGCTTTACTACGAGTAGCACAAACGCACTGTTTTGACATATTTTCCCATGACCATTTCGCATAAATGTGGCTGAAATGCTTAGAGTTTTTAAAGACTTTGTTATCGAGCATGAGTTACCGTATTATAGGTCTGGATGAACTATACTAGATTCTCAAAAAAGAAATGTATAGAATCTACGACAAAAACAATAAAAGTACCAACAAAATTTTGCCATATTAATGCAAAATCATCATGGGAAATTTGGAGGAAGAATGAGTAGATGCCATCGATTCTGTACAGATCATTTTTCGAATGCATAATTCCATAATAAACCTATCCTATTTAATTTATTATTAAAAAAATAACAACGTAAAGACTTAAAATTGTGAATTATACTAAATTAAACCATCAACACGCTAAACGTTGCATTTCGGTCTTATGATCTTAGGCTGCGTCTACCCCGTCATGGATAAAGACGTGATAATATGTATGTTCAAACCTTGCGTAAATTTTGAGACCCAATATAACTAGTGGTTCTGCGAGAACAGTAGACCTCGCGACGCGAGCCCTTACAACCAACATCCACATTTGCCCTCCAGTGCTCGAAAATATATCGGTCACTGATATGCTAATTGACTAAAGGATGATTTCCTTCAGTTACTATTTCCCGGAAACGGAAATTTAAACCTACATTCCTCTTACCAGAAGACCCGACCAGACCCTTTTTTAAGAGGAAACACTAAGCTCGAGAGAATTGAAAAATAGGTATTTATAATATCTATTGCTGTCGCGCGGCGTGCCCAATCAAACCCCGCAAAGTGCGATAGACATAATCCTTACTAATATTATAAATGCGAAAGTGAGTTTGTTTATTTGTTTGTTTGTTACGCTTTCACGCCGTAACTACTGAACCGATCATCATGAAATTTTGCGTACACGTTCTCTGGAGTACGGAGAAGGACATAGGCTACCTTTTATCCCGGGAAAAAGTACTATTCCCGAGGGATCGACATTAACGCGGGCGGAGCCGCGGGCCAAAGCTAGTCTACTCATAAAACCCTTTTATTTGATACCGCACATGGTATGTTTATATAAATCATTTTTCTCTGTATCGCTGACGTCACAGTTACTACGCACCATTTTCATACTTGTCATACCATAGATTTGTATTTACGACATCATACTGAATGCACTATACAAAAAAATATACAGAAAATCGATTTCAGACAACTTTTGGGCAAATTGCCGACTATAAACACGTTCAAGTTTATCGTATAAAAAAGCTGTTCAGACAAAAAAGTTGCGTCTTAAGAGCCCGCCATATGCCAGGCGGCGTGGCGGTACAAACGCGGATGGTCTAAACGCGTTGGCTACTTTGGATATTTTCGTTTTTTAGGAATATTAAAGGGTTATTCGAAAAAGAAAAACATATGATGGCTGCCTTATCTGTAATGCAATAATAATCAAAAGTTTCAAGGTTAATTTTAATGTATTTGGTGAATAATGCTATATACCGAGTAAATTAGACGTGATTTGGAGGCAACTTTGCAATTTTTTTCTTGTATACAAAATTTATATAATCCCATGAGACCCAAGACAATATTTTGGTATAAACTGATTATTTATTAACAACAACCCCTTATATAGTATTATACATGTAGGTCACTAAGTCTGATCACTGATTATCTGATAAATGTCTACGCACTCCACTAGCTTGACCTAACGTTAAGAAGTTCAGAAGGTCCATGTCAATTAAAGACAAGTTCCAGGACGATGAGTATATTTCTATGTCCACAGTTACACACAGTCACAATCACAGTTATACAGAATTACGAAAGTTTCTATAACAAATATGTATGAGGAGGTACACAAGTTATGCGAGAGACGAGCGAGTAGCGACTGGAGGCCAAAAGCACACCAACCCGCTACGATACGAAACGCTGACATAACAATGTGTCCCTACATACATATTGTAAAAAGACACGTTATGCCGTAGCATAACGTGAAAAATTTCAATATTTATATTGTTAATTTAGTACATCACGTCCTAACGTGCTGTACTAAATTAACAATATAAATATTGGTGATTATTACGTTGTATTTCCTTATCATCACGCCCGATTCTTAGGGACTACTACACATACATACAAACATAAATGATTATATATATACATTCATCAATAAATATATAGATTCATAACGCCTAAAATCATGACCCTCCTTTTGGCTTCGCTATAGTCGTGTAATATAAAAATAGTCGAGCGCGTTTACATAAGTATTTGCAGCTGACGTTGAAAGCATTGATCTAGTCTAGATCTAATTGAGATCGGATCTGATCGAGATATGCGCTGAATAATCCCTGAGCCAGCAATCCGAATCCATCCTCTTTGCAACTTGAGGTAAATTGCTTTGCAGCATCTGCGCTTACTTCAATTATCTTTACTGTGCACTACGTATCTTGTATCGTGAATGTGAAGTGTACATTAATTTGGGAAGTACTTTTTATTAAATTAAAAATATATATTTTGATATACCAATACATACAGTGTGTAACTTAACCAACGACGTTCCCGCAAAGGGGTGACTCAGCCCGTTAAAATGGACAACTTTTCCTATGGGACCAATGCAGGGAATTAAAAAAAAACATGACATTTCCATACAAAAGTGTTCGGCAAGTATATGAAAATGTCAAAAAAAAATGAGGTCCCAGCATTGGTCCCATAGGAAAAGTTGTTCATTTACACGGGCTGAGTCACCCTTTCTCGGGAACGAAGAGATCATCTTATGCCTTTGATCGACATGTAAATACAATCAACGCGATACTTATTTCAAATATTATGTTTTTATTACTTCAGAGGCTTACATGAGCCAACTAGGGCGACCATAAAAATCTTAAATCATATAAAAACCCTTAACTTTGTTATTTTCGCTATTAAATTGCCTTTAGTATTTTTGGTTTGCTTTTCATTATTTTGTATCGATTCTCCTTATTTATCAAAAACACAATAGTGAAAAGTAATACTACAAATACTACAAGTAATGTACTAGCGAAGTAAAGTTTTAGGTTTTTTAATTTGATCTGATTAAGAGTGAAGGTAATAAAATGATGGGTGGCATTTAAATAATGGGTTATGATGGCGCTAGTTGTCTCATTGAAAGCTCATTAAATAAAGTATTTAAATGAAATAGTTTCTTTATAATACTTACACTGTAACTATTCAACCAATCACAATCATAATTTGTTCTTTTTTCGTTACCGGATTTGATTTTGATATATTTGATTGAGATTGATTAGTTTTAGCAGAACGAAATTAAATGTTTCAATTAATTTTGACTTAAAAAAATGCAAAATGCGGTGTTGAAACTGTTTTACGACATAATTATGTTGTACATATATAACCAGTTCATTTTATACCATCTTAAATTATTGTTAGGGTGATCAAGAAAATTAAAAGGTATTTATGGAAAACCCAGCACCAGCCGCGTAAGCTATTTGAATATGAAATCATTAGTTGATATCTACTAGTGGTTTTTGGTATCGAGAAAGTGACACCAACCATTTTTATACACTCGTTATGAAATACAGACTTTTCATAATATTTGCACTTATGCACAAGTGTCATATTTAATGCTCATAAGTCACGACCCTAACTTTCACTCCTGGCAATTATAATGATCATACTATGTTTTTTAAATCGGTTTTTTGGTCTCCCTGGCAAAAGCAAGAAAAAAAAGTAAACAATGAAAAAAAAGTTGGTTACGCACACAAATTCACCGGTCAGCTGGTATTTTATTCTTTGATAGTATTTTTTATCGGTATCTCGGTTCCTTTTATTACTTATATCTCAATATACAATACATTATATCGTATTGTATAATTAATACAATACATTATATCTCCCAAAAAAGAAATAAAATCTTCCCACTGAGTAATCTCTACGTAAAAAGGTGTAATAGTTACAGCATTAATACTATGTTGTATTATATTGGTTAAAATTGGCAATCGCAACGAGTAAGCGTTGAAACGAGTTAAAAAATTAAAGAAACATAAATTTTATTTGTAAGTGAATATATTGTATTTTTAAATCACATTTGTAACTCAAATAATAGAATAACTTTCAAAATATAACAAATCAGGGAATAAAACTAAAGTTTATTCATTTACCCATGTAACATTTATTAGTGGAACGAAGTTCGCCAGGGCTGTTATAATAATACAAATCCAGGCCCTATAAATTACAGTACTGATTTCGAGGTATAAAATCACAGGAGAGAAAAGAGCCTTTCGACATTTGTACGCAAATGTAAGAATTTGTAAAGTTTTTTGAATGGATTTGCCCATAACAATATAATTTGTCCCCTTTTTGTTGTTATGAAATGTTTGAAAGTTTTCAAGAAACAATTTGACAATAGGGACGAAGTCATATCTAAAGAAAAGGCGCAATTTCAAACTTTGTTACCTCTTGGTAAATGTTTTCGTAAATATGATAAATCAATAGCACCCGGGCTTGCAAGCTACGCGAATTTCAGCTTCCCGCTGCTCTTTTCATACATTGCATAAAAGATTGAAGTTATGCTAACTTTACTGAATGTGTATTAAAATGTGGCTGCTCCGTTCTATACGCCTATTCATATTATTCAGACATAATATACGATCCAATATGAGTGTGCACGTATGGAAGCAAGGTAATATGCAGGACAAGTAAAGTGCCCTACCTATTGTTGGTCCGGAGAGCCGGGTACTCGGGCTCGATCGGCCTCGATCGGCGGAGACTGCGCATAGCGGCGCGCGTCGCTGCGCCCCGACCTCTTCCAATCGTATCCTGAACGTAGCTTTAAAAATATTATTTTGAGGTTAACTTCTACATACAATACAATAAATAGAGATCAGTCGTGAGCTTCCATAGCAAAATACGTCAAAATATAGACGTGTCGAATGTCGCGAAAGAGAACTTTGAATCGAAAACTGAGACGTTTTGTTTGTGTAAATACAAAGCTTTTACTGTCAAGTGCACGGACAAAGAAGATTTACGTCGTCCTCCGCTACGTTTCGCTCTATAATTGAAACTTAATCTCCATGGTTGTTACAGGAAAGACTGTTCTAGTTAAATTTGTGAATTTCCGCATTTTATAAACATATCTTCTGTGTTAAAGTGAAGTCAATTCTGAGGCCTATTGTACGAGTGAATTGTTGACATTGTCTCCCGTCATTATCAAGTTCATGTTTCCATATTAATAGTAACAAAGAGTAACGTAATTAGAAAAAATATATTCTATTAGAGTTCCTGCTTGTATATCGCTTAATTCACCTGTGATATTGCGTCTTGTTAATTAAATGTTAACCTTTGTGTGTTACTTCTGAAGCTGCCAATGTTTACTATTATTAAATTTATTGTGACTCATAGAGTGTTCAATGTTATATCTTAATAAGTAGTTATAATTATTGAATAGATATTGATAATAATAATAATATTAAAGAAAATATATTAAGACTTTATACGCACAGCGATATACTACTGTTGGTAACATTTATATTGAACCCTATTGAACCAAATTAAATTTGCAAAGCAACTGAAGCTGTTATGAAGGCTATTTACTAACTGCATGGGGACCATCAAATCAAAGAATGCTGCGTTTATGGAGGTATTTATTTTACTTATTATACTTATTACGTAGTGGCTGATTCCCTTTTCGATAGCGGCTTGCTTTGTAATTATAGCGCAGAATATAATATCTTATTAGCTGTCTATAATGTTGAAATAATGTTACTTTTAATAAAACACTGCCATTTAATTTCAAACTGAAATATATTTCGCAAAATATAAAATTTTGATTGACAGAAAAGAAGAAAGATGTCTCTAAAATAAAACATTAATAATAATTATGATTATCACCCCTTTTCCTGGTTTCCAATCACCTCGACTGCCACCATTGCCCAATGGTGATTAAAGAGCTTATTATGGCGTTAATGATTATTTAGTTGATAAAAATGCTTGGAGCTGAGACCTCGTGTGAAATGCAGGACTTCTCTAAGCGGTTTTATTTTAATTTTATTTAATATTGTTTTCTTTTTGGTTGCTGCTATTTTATATTATATAATTATCTAAAATCAACCCTCAATTGTAGAACATGTTTATGTTTGCGCTCAACGAATGTCGACAATTATCTTTTGTGTTTTGTGCTTTCGAGTTCGAGTAAGTCATGGTCACTGAAAAGTTCAAACTGGTGGCGGCGTTGTGTGTCAGGTCATTGAGTTCCCTCTAATATGGTTGAGCTCAGCGAAGACTGATCCATGTGTCAACTCATGAATGGGTGCTGCTGGGAGGACATGTCTGCTCGGCCTATTTGAGACTTCTATATTTTATGTTCGCTCGATCCCTAGCATAACATGTTCCACAAAATTATCTAAATGGAAATTGTATATAACATGAAATCAGAAGAAAACGAAAATATAAAATATCATACAAAGCCCTTCAAGTAAGTAGTCGACAAATATAGGTTCCGAAACGCTAGTAGTTTGTAGTATATATTATACAATAATTAATCATTAAAATATAATTTTTTTAAATGTGAATAGACGTGAAAAAGTGCCTGAAATGGCCTATTTTCTGAATATATCGTTGAATCTTTGGTGACAATGACATGTCCGACGAATCAAACATTACGTGTCAGATCGACTGTCATATCAAGTAAAAAAGACCAAATGTCGCTAATTTATAACAGTCATACAAAAACAGCGAAATTGTGTCCGAAAGTCCGAAATGTGATTTATATCCGAATTTTCTTACCCAGCTGTTCCTTCTTTTTCGATCATCGTCGGTAATCTTGACATACATTGTTATTGTACTAAGGCGACTTAGTAACAAACTAAACCCTGTAACAGATGCGACGTCCGATTCAATGTGCGATCTCAAAGCATACACAGGGCAGATAAAATTCAAAATCAGCTCTAATTAGGACTATTTTAAGGCATTATTAAAATATGTAACAACGGGTTACTCACGTATGAAGTCAGCTAGTGGCCGACATGTTTCGACCTCATCCGGAGGTCTTCCTCAGGGTGAATGTATACTTTAGTAACACAGCGTATACAATAATGACAGCCTCCGTGGTCCAGTGGTTAAGGCGTTTGCCTGTTGACCCGGGGGTCGTGGGTTTGATTCCCACCGGAAGCATACTTTGTTTAGATATTTCTAGTTTGGTTAGGACATTGCAGGCTTGAATGACCTGATTGTCTGATAAAAAAGATGATTCCGTGCTTCGGAATGCACGTTAAGCCGGTGGTCCCGGCTGCCATCTGGTAGTCGTTAAAGGAACCACGTCAGAGGCCGAGAGGCAGTTCCGAAGAACTCTGACACCAGGTGTGCATGGTCGATGGACCGTGACACCTACTCGAAATGAATGAAATGTATACTTTAATAATGTCTATATCTCACGTTACTTTTATTCAAAAAAATATTTAAGGCTCTAATTGAAACAAAAAAAGATTTACTAAAAGGGAAAACTTGCAAGAGGGAAGAGCTCTCCACAGTTCACGCGCTTGCTTATAGCACAGCTTATAGAGTGTGTTATACCCACGTTGAGTTATGCTTCTATTTCTCTCTTTATTCTGAAGCTCAGTCGCACAATTCGGAAACCCTCGTTCGACAAGGTCTGCCGTGCGCATTACTTCAAGGACGTGTCCACGAACATATTTACCAGAACGAGTATTTTATCTGCGCTCAAGGGTGGCAACGCAAACATAGATTGGTTATTTTTAGACAGGATACGTGGTCTTAGCTCTCAACAATTCCCGTACAAAATCGTATAGCATTTTACTGAAAACTGTGTGTATTATATTTTGGAGAAGCTTTCAAAAGTCACTTATCTTATCAATAATAAAAATGTGACAATTTTAATGATAAATTTAAGGATGTATTTACACTTTCATGTAATTACTACTGAATGGGTTCTGATAAAATTTCATGATGTTCTTATTAATATCTCGATAAAGCTAATAGTATATACACGGGCGAAATCTCGTGTAAATTCAAATAAAATAAAAAGATAGTATTATTTTTAGAAAAAAAAATGTTAGAGTAAGGTGATTTTATTCGATTCCATCAAAAAAACAAAAGTATTATACAAAATTACTTAAATCTTAAGAGTCAGCAACGCACCAGCACCTCCTCTGGTGTTGCAGATGTTCATGAGCGACGGTGACCACTTTCCATTAGGTAGCTCGTCTGCTCGTTTAACGTCAAACATAAAAAAAGAAAAGACTTGTACCATAGAATACTTATATAATCTCACTTGTGAGCGTTCCCAATCTACGGTAAATTGTACTTGAAGGACTTTTGGATTTATATAATAGAAGTGATTCAAAGTTGGTTATTAATGTTCAAACGAGAATTTTATTTGATAATAATTATGTCATAATTATTTTATATTGAGCCATAATATACCGGGTTATTCCGAAATCTCTGGCAATATTACCCGCAAGAAAATAATGGATCTGCCATACACATTTACCGATTAACTGGTCAAATTTCTATGGGAAGTCTATTATTTTTTCCTTTTTTCTGTATGATGACGTATGTATGTATATTCTATCAGGGATTCTGATTCTGTCATTGAAATTTAGAACAATGAGTTCAGAATAACCTATTAATAAAAAAAATAAAAGTTACAAGATATAGCTATGATAAAATATAATCATGAAAAACTAGTACATTCGAGTACATATAAATGGCAAATCGTACGCATGTAGCATGGCTACGAGATTTTTAAACGGGCTACGAAAATGCTACACCTTGCTACGACCTTGTAACTTTTAGAACACACTTAACTTAACAATCACTAACAATTAGGTAAAATAAGTTTTTCCTAGTATGAGTAGCTTTCTTTTTTGGAATTAATGAACAACATCTACACTTTGGTTTTTACGAATATTTTGTAATCATGACAATAGTATCTAAATGTAATATTTTTTTATGGACCAATGGTGTATGGTAGATTTTTTTTCATAGTGCTCGGATTTTATCAGCGAATCTGTAAATATAAATTTTCACGAAATACACTGCAAACGCTTAAAGCGTTATCAATTAATGAGTTCTGAGATGTGTCTTGAACTATAAGTAGGTCACTTGGAGCGCAAGATTTTCATTAATTCCCGATCGATTTTGCCTTTATATTCTTAATCGAGTTATCCAAAAGTTCATTGAAGTCGAGAAGTTGTGTCGTGAACCACCGATGTTCAAAGGCAGTAGTTTAATGGGAACTTGCACACATTTATTGTCGTTGTTCTATGGTAAGACCTCCCAAAAGTAGGTAAATCAGTAAAAAGATAGGTACTCTCTTAATCCTAAATCTCCTTAACCTATAAAGATTACAAAGTCACATTTTTGTATCGGCCTAAACGTTCCTTTGAAAACACCACAGATTTTTGACGTCACATATTTAGCATTTTGTACGCGTGATGGGAGAACTTTTGTTGGGCGGCTATGTTAAATATTGCGTTTAGGAATTCTCATACAATTCGGTTTCAACAAAAGTTGCTTTAAATTTTGAAGGCTATGGAATAGTTATATGATTTTTTTAAAATTAAATGTATCGTATTTTTAGCTGTTTACTTTTGAAAATGATTTTATATCCAATTTTAAACAAACTTAATGTATCGATATCAAATTAAAAGTACCTATTTTTAATAGTATTTTTTATATTCATATTCATTTATTTTGTCAGCATAATACCTACATACATAATCAGAAACATTATTCTCATACAAGTAAAATCTTCTCTTTACCCAAGTGTCTCATTCTTATCGAACTTTTAGTATACCACGTCTCAGTGTCTCGTATACTAATTGACTAATGGATTAAACTCTTCTAATTAAATGATCTTGCATGTTAATTTCTTACTTACCAGTTATTAGATTTGGAATAAGGGCACATATTACATTTATTAAAAAAATAGCAGATATAAATTAAATATAAACATTTACAATACATCCAATGGAATATCAGAATGTTATTTATAGAGACTATTGCCCTCCAATAAAAGGGGGAGTTCAATTCCGACTTAGCGGGTTTATGGTATCATTCTTTATTGTTTTTGGTATCATTCTTTATTGCTCTTTTTTTCAGCTCTTTTTAATAGATAAATAACATATAACATTTTTATTTCAAATAACAATCGGATTTTAAGAAAACTATTAAATAACGTAACTACGTTATTTAATAGTTTTAAGTAAAATATATGTACCAAGAAAAATTTAACTACTACGTCTTTTAATATATGAATAATATTAAACAAGCTTGTGATGAAATCAAAAAACAACAGACAAATATTGGTCTTATTTTACTTAGAACGAAGATGAACTCATGCATAAAAATATACATAAAAAGTCTTTTATAGGAAAAATATCCGGTGTTTTTCGCACATGGCTAAATAAATGGCTGGAAAAATGGCTTAACATGATGTATTTCCGGGGGGTGCCCGACTAAACACCTTTTTTTTCTGCATTTATAGTCGTCATTCTTCTTCGTCAGATTTTGTTTTTATTATTAAACATTCTTCAAATGTTGCCTTCTCATTACGGTTACAAAAATCGCTTTACGGACGATAATTTTACGTGATAACGGTGGAAGAGAGATAGATGCATCACAATCGGAACGCTCCCGATAGATGCGTCACAAGCCGAACGCTTAGGCCAATCATGCCTCTCTTTCGCTTGTTCCGCGATCTCGCTTGCACGCGGAAAACTTTTTCGTGCGTGCAGGTCATCGATTTATAAGACGTTTTCATGTCAAAAATACAAAACTATGACAGACGGATGTGGCTTAGTAATAGGTCCCGTTAATACTATTTTCTTTTAAAAACAAACATTTTGTTAAATATTTTTCGGATACAAAATTGTTTATTTATGATCCATAAACAACGCCAACGATTTTTGAATATAAACACAAAAATATGTTGCTGACAAAATAGAAATAACAACCTTTTTTTGTTTTAATAACTGTAAGAAACAGGAAAAAGTACTGTATTCTTATGATTCCGTACCTACTCTGTATGAAACGGTACACTTATAGGATCATTTGGTTGTCCGTCTATGTCTGTCTATCATGACACTTTTTCTCAGGAACGCGTAGAGGTATTAAGCTGAAATTCATATCAAATACTCTGGTCTACTGTCCCTTGGAGCTGTGAAAAATCAAACTGTGAAAATTCTAAGCCAACGCAATCAAAAGATACAGCTGTTTATGCCTCAAATTTTTGTGTTTTTTCGACATTCGCAAGGGAATAAAAACCTACAGCGTACTCCTGAACTGATAATCTTGAAATTTAGTACGGAGCAACGTCGTATAGCACAAATAAAGGAAAATTGCGAAAAGCATTAATTTTGAGTTAGGTACATTATATAATAAAAATATTTTTAATCACTTTAAACTTATTATACATATAGCGCGAGTCCGACTCGCACTAGGCCGGTTTTTTTTCAAACACAGCATTCTTCATTGATGATGTGCTAACACTGCCAACAGTTTATTTTATACATAATTAATATATCGCATATTGGGCTACTCTTAGAGATTGTGCAAAGACTACTTACCCCTGTAAATTTTCATTATAGTAATACCTCATGAAAAATATGAGTGGGCCGTAACAAGATTGTTAATTACCTCCAGAGTGTCATAATAAATTACTTTGCTTGATTGTGATAAAGGTAGATACTTATAAACAGGTGAATAGTCAAAAAGGTATTGTTATTTTTGTTTTTGGCCCTGTCTTAATTTATTAGGTCAATTCATTATGTACTAAATACAATATGTAAAGAAAACCCTGTCCCATCTTTGAAGGAGTGATTTAGCCTGTCGATCGGTTCAACTTTTCCTATAGACCAATGCTGAACTGGCTACACCAACACAAGATTTTTTTTAAATATTCCTATAGAAATTGACCGGGCGGTTGGACATTTTTGTTTGCAAATATCATTTTTTTTTTAGTTTCCAGCTTTGGTCCCATAGGAAAGGTTATTCATATCGACGGGCTAAATTAACTCTTCAAGATTCAGACAGGGTTTTCTTTACATATTATATAATTTAAGGGATATTTTTATCCGGTTGCTGACAAAATAAATCATGACAGCGTTTATCTAAGCAGTGTTTTTCGATTTTTAGTCATCAAAAATATTATATATCCCTATATATAATGTTGGAAACTTAGCTTACTATGCAATAATTAAAGATATCTGTCACCTTGGTTTTGGATGTTTGTAAAATATAAGTATGTATCTATTATAAAATATAGTACTCGTATCGTTGAGTTAGTATCCTACGACACAACTTCATAACTTACTGTGGAGCTAGCTCAATTTGTTAAATATGTCCCTATATATTTATTTTTTATTTGCTTAGATGGCTTTGAGAGTGTCAAAGTACTTTGACAGCCTTGCCAAAAATTTGAGTTTTCACATTCAATTATTAAACAAACAATTTATTATAATATAGCGTTACACTGCTTAGTAAAAAGTCATATCGGAATTTATTCCTGCAATCTCTACGTCTATATAATCGATGCTCTAAGCCACTGAAGTGAGATGAACTTTAAAGACTGACTTGTTATTTTTAAATTAAACTTATTATTAACTATCTTTATTCGCGAATTTTTACGCGAAAAATTCGGGTTTCATCGCTTATACGTAGCTACTTTGTAAAAATTAATAAAATTTAATTTCTGCCTGTGAAATATTGTTGCAATCGTATCCCCGACCTATTTGTTCACCGGCCCTGTCGCGCCTCTATGAAATGTAAATATTTCGGCTCTTATTTGTTCCGCGTCCTCTCTATTTCACCCTAATGGAATCCTAAAGGCCTAATGTTTATTCTTGGTGGTCGCGAAACGCGACTGTGATGACACGGCCACTGTAAATTGTGTCAGGGTCGGTTTTCTATTGATCCCGTTTCTTTTGACGCAACAGCGAACCCATCCCATGTGTTTACCGGTGTATACAGCCTGATGTGTAATTAATACTGACGGCCCGTAATAAATCATAACAAAAGCCTTTACAACGAAATTATGATTGACTGCGCAGAAAATGAGTGGCGTTTCTATAAAGGGTTCTTATATTACTATGCTTTTCAACAAATATGTATAGCGATATTAATAGTTTTAAGATTAATAGTTCGTTTTCACAAACTATTTATTCATAAAATTAGGAGTTTTTGACTGATCCAGGGGCTTGGTAAATGTTTTACGATCATGTTTTAATTTAATTCGTTTACGGAAAATTGTAAACGAACTAAATTAAAACATGATCGTAAATAACATGTACCAACTCTTTGTAAAATATATGTACCAAGAAAAATTTAACTACTACGTCTTTTAATATATGAATAATATTAAACAAGCTTGTGATGAAATCAAAAAACAACAGACAAATATTGGTCTTATTTTACTTAGAACGAAGATGAACTCATGCATAAAAATATACATAAAAAGTCTTTTAAAGGAAAAATATCCAATGTTTTTCGCACATGGCTAAATAAATGGCTGGAAAAATGGCTCAACATGATGTATTTCCGCAGGAAACACGTTGTAGGGGAAGACAGGTTATATATTGTTTTTAATGTATTACGCTATTTGCGAGGGGAACTTTTGAGTCTTGATTGATATGCTGTTCTTCATTCAGCTAAATATACCATTATATCGTATTAATAACAAGCTTAAATGTTGTACCCGTTAATATTAGTCCATTGTTTGTAGTGTATAGCACGTGAGATAATAATACCGTCAAGAAAATGAATTTGCACGAACTACCTTAATATTGTCCCCTTCTCAAGCCCTTTTCGTCAGCCTTGTTTAAGATGTTCGTCGGTGCATTAATGTGGACCTGTATAGCGCATTGCAGATAACACTTCCCTGTGTTATATTACCCGTAGGTGTAATAATAACCCTGCTCACAATCACGTCTATATCACTTACGGGGTAGACAGAGCCTAAGATTATAAGACCAAAAGGCCACATTTAGCGTGGTAGTGGGCGTAAAGATCGTAAAGGTAAACTTTTTGTTGTGGTAGAGCCACGCTACCGGCAAAATTCATTTTTGCTAGTAGCATGAATGGGCTGGCTGGGGAAGTACCACACTGTCACAGTAAATCGACGTTTGAGTAGGAGCTTCTATGCTTCGTTCGGTGAGTGAGAGAGCCGGAGGCCCATCCTTCCCCTATGTCCTTTCCCCAACTCTTTGCAAGGCCGGCAACGCTCCTGTTACACTCTGGTGTTGCAGTTGTCCATGGGCAGCGCTGGTCGCTTACCATCAGGTGACTCGCTTGCTCGTTTGCCGTCCTATAACATAAAAAAAAACTTAAGTTGCCGGAAAGGTAAATATTATAAATTCTAACAAAATATCGCTCGCGTTATTGTCGATCCCTCTGGATTTGTACTTTTTCCAGCAAGGCAGATAGCCTATACAATTTTCCGTACTTTAGACAAGGAATATGTAAATTTTCACAATGACCAGTCAAGTTCATAAGGCGTGAAAGCGTCACAAACATCTAAACAAACATTCATAATAACAAACAAACAACACTTTTGCGTTTATAAAATTATTGCTAATACTGTGCACTTCAATTAAGAATTTAAGTATTGTAAATCATATAGTAAAGGACTCTGAATGCATTCTTTGTTTATGATATAAAAATGCTAACATCTTGTATTTTATTGTTACAGGTGAGTAGTTTATACTAATCGAAATATCATCTATGGAGCACAGGTAAGTCATAAAATAAAATGGTACTCTTTTATTTAATGGAATAATCTGAAGATATTCACAAGAACGACTTCAAAGAATCCTTTGGAGAATTCCGCCGCATACTGATACTCTTACAAATATCAGAATGCTATGAAGTAACCTTTTTAAGTTAGTTTCTATTCTTATAGCTAAACAAGTGGGCTTAAACTGATGCCCGTAAAATACAACAGAGCAGCCCAGGATTTTATCCATGACTCAGGCAAGCACGTGGGTATTATCAATATTCTTATAATTAGACTTATGTTGTCACGATATAAGGTTAATGATACACTCATATAAAAACTACTAGTATTATTACTACGTAAACAACACTAGTCGTGTGGTATCCGGCAGAGTAGAATAGGACCACTCCAAGTCTTCACGTGGATGACGTAGAAGGGGACTTAGGAAATACAAGCTAAACAAAGCTTATAAACATCATTGAGACCTCTCCAACCCGTCTGGCCAGCGTGGAGAGTGTAGGCCAAGTCCTCTGACTGCTCTGGCCAAGTATGGCTCTAGTAGTACAGAGAGGGTCGTGTTCCTGTAGTGGAGACTAAAAAAGACCTGATGAAGATGATGATGAAACAACACTAACACTTTGAGAAAGCTTAAAACTGCATGATAAAGTGCACTGTTAAAAAAGTAAGTACCTAATTTAAAGGTATTTTATTAATAATCTAAGTACTTAAATTTTTATGAATTTTTTTATTAACACACAAAACAGATAACAACACATACAAGAATATACAAAAAAATACACAAGATTGTGAATCTAGTTGCCATCCAAAACATGTGTGGCTAAAAGAAAATCACTTAAGAAGTATCGGACGTCATATAAGCATAGGTAGACAAAAGTAAAACAAAATAAATATAGATCAATTTTGAAATATAACATCTTCTTAAATCACCAAAATAGTAACTATACATATTATGCAGTAATATTGCTTACCTACTTTCTCAAAGTAAAAGTAATATTTGTATGTTCCTTTTATAAAAGGAGAGATAGCTTTACTTTGCCCGAACCATTAACGTATTTCAGGAAAACGAAACATTTCTTTTTTGAACCCGTTCCAGGGATAAATACTCGTACGCCAAGGATTTGTTCTAAATAGCCGACTGTTTACGTTGCTGTAATTTATTTAATGTTTCAGTCTTATTGCACCATTTAACGAACAAATGAATAGTTTTGAGACAAATATATTTCATCAACATAAATTTGTTGATCTACACTTCTTCAACAATATTATTAGGAGCAAAGATTTGATTGTTTGTGTACATGAATAGTTTACCGAAACTACTGGACCGATTTGAATATCTATTATTTTAAATCCGCTTCAATTCAGTTATAATAACACATTTATATTCTATCTTCGTTTCATTTTTATCTTCTTATAAAATTATCCAATTTCCTATTAAAATGAACAAAAGGGTTATTTTAAATGAAAGCTTGAAGAAAACAAAGTAATGTCTTGAAGTGAATGATACTTTTAGATTTGACCTTATCCATGTCGAGTTTTGTATAAAGGTCTACACGCATTTACGCTGCGCGGCGCGTCGCGACGCGGTTTGTAACTGCAGCGACCCGTGCTAAACGCATTTACCCAACCGAATGAAAATAAAATAGGCACTTCAACTGCAGTGTCTTCAGTCATCAGTCCCATTGTATACGTTTTCGTAATCATTTTTTTTTCAAATGATTCTATATACCATTGATCTGCCACCTAATAAAGTATGAGTTCTGCTATTCTGGTGTCCATTTAGTTAATATTTTCCCTAATTCAGTTATAATAACACATTTATATTCTATCTTCGTTTCATTTTTATCTTCTTATAAAATTATCCAATTTCCTATTAAAATGAACAAAAGGATTATTTTAAATGAAAGCTTGAAGAAAACAAAGTAATGTCTTGAAGTGAATGATACTTTTAGATTTGACCTTATCCATGTCGAGTTTTGTATAAAGGTCTACACGCATTTACGCTGCGCGGCGCGTCGCGACGCGGTTTGTAACTGCAGCGACCCGTGCTAAACGCATTTACCCAACCGAATGAAAATAAAATAGGCACTTCAACTGCAGTGTCTTCAGTCATCAGTCCCATTGTATACGTTTTCGTAATCATTTTTTTTCCAAATGATTCTATACACCATTGATCTGCCACCTAATAAAGTATGAGTTCTGCTATTCTGGTGTCCATTTAGTTAATATTTTCCCTAAATTCATCATGGGAAACGCCTTTTCAACGGCAAACCTCATAATTTGCTTTCCCCAATGCGAAAAACACCTTAAGGGGTAATACTGCTGCCGATAGCTTCCCCTTTAACCCCGTCTCCCCTACAAAAGTTGATCACGCGACAGGCCGCATCGCGTCGTGCTGCATCGCGTCGCGTAGTTGCCTGCCGCATCGCTCAAATGCGTCTTGCTCCATACAAACTCATATAAACTATATTTGTCGCGTCGCGTCGCGCCGCGCCGCGTAATGGCGTGTAGACCCTTGAAGTCTGAGTTTAATAACGGTGGTATCTAGACATCATCATCATCAGGTCTTTTTAGTCTCCACTGCGGGAGCATGACCCTCTCTGTTCTACCGGAGCCATACTTGGCCAGAGCAGACAGAGAATTTGGCCTACACTCTCCTCCCTGGCCAGACGGGTTGGTATCTAAGTACTAATAACGTATGTGTGATTTGCAGTACGTACATTGTTGCCGACTAGGTACTTTATTTTATTATCATGCATACATTATTATTTTTACTTCAAAAAGAAATTACGCCTATGTTTAAATGATTAAATAAAAACCGGCGGTTTTCTTAATGAATAATGCTTGTATCAGCAACGGCTTCATATTTAAACCGTTTCTGGAGGAGATACTAGGTCTGTAGGGCCCGTTGGCGCATAAACTTTATAAGATATTGAGCCATAAGCTAGTTGAGGTATCGGGTGGGCTGACAATTTCTTTGGACTGAGAATAAGCATTGCCATCCAACGTGGCAATGCTGCCAGCCTACTGGGGTACCCTTCCGTTTGTCAACGACCAGCGTGACATTGTTTTTAGATTCAGTTTTAGCCTTTGACTGTTGTTTTTTATTTTACTTTTAAAAACTGAAGTGGCAAAATGTTAACGGTTACCTGCCTGACACCAAGCTTTCTGAGGTATGCACGAGATATTTTTATATGAGGTAGAGTGATATTTCTCTTGTTTTTTTGATATACCTTTATTTTTTATTTGTTTGTTCATTTCTTCATTGCATTTCAGCAATAAGTTATATATTTTGATATCTACTTAATAAACAAAAAATAAACAGATTTATAAGTTTATTGTACGAAATGATAAATTACATCATATTCTTTCTCATGACTGGTGAAGTTTACTAATGCTTGTAGGTAAAACGGGATAAGCATGATGTAATGGACGTCTCACTCAACTCGATCTGCTCGACGACAGAGCGACACACTGCCTGCCACGTAAATGCAATGAAAATGTCCTGTTCTACGAAACAGTAATGGATTTCGATGCTTATGCTAAAGCCACACAGGCCACTCTACTTTGTCCATGCAATACATCGGAGAGGGTGAGGCAAACGGGGAGTTGTCGAAGCCTCACGCCTGCGCTCCTGTATCAGCGCCATATTATTCTCGTATAACGCATTCTCGGTTCGTTTGCTCTGTCAATTAGTCCTAACATATCGAAGATACGCCATAACACGAAATACTTGGCAATCACACACATCATTTAATGCCTCACCTACCTATCTAAGAGGTACCCATACTAATAATTGAAAATAAAAGCAATGATGTGACATTTTAAAATTAATTAACTCTGTACAGGTGTGTATGTTCTCATTGATCTTCTAAACAGTGGTACTAGGTTAAGATTGTTGCGGCAAAGACCATCTGGAAAAGGCTTCCTTTTTTGGCGTTAAATAATCAAACTCAGAAAACACTTAAGTTCGTTAGAATCACGCATGTAAAGACGTGAAATATTTAATAACTAGTGGTTCTGCGAGAACAGTAGACCTCGCGAGCCCTTACAACCAACATCCACATTTGCCCTCCAGTGCTCTAAAATATATCTGTTACTGATATGCTAATTGACTAAAGGATGATTTCCTTCAGTTACTATTTCCCAATCCCCGCTGCTCTTAATTAGGTACCAGAGTAAACGGAAATTTAAACCTACATTCCCCTTACCAGAAGACCCGACCAGACCAGGGGTTGGAATACCGGTAAAAATCCATTACCGGTACCTCTATGAAACGACAGTACCGGTAATTGGTTTGGTACCGGTACATTTGGTAACGGTAAAAATCAAGTACCGGTACCTCTATAATACAACGGTACCGGTAATTGGATTGGTACCGGTACCTCAATAAAACGACGGTACCGGTAATTGAAAGAAGTACCTGTACCAAATACCGGTAAACAGTACCGGTACTTAGTACCGGTACTCGTATTGGGAATTATCATTTCGTTAATGTGTGTCGTTGCCGTGTTGTGCATGTGCGGCGTGAGGCGGGGGCCCACAATAAGGCGGCACTTTTACAGTCGAGCGAGTCCCATGCGGTAGACGGCAACAATGCGTAGGTACCGGTAAAATTAACGCAATTTTAATACCGTTAAAATTTGACATAATAGAGGTACCGGTACTTACCGGTACTTATAATGTGAATTTGGTACCGGTAACAAGTAGCGGTAAAATTACCGTTAACTGTTAACAATATTATTACCGTTAAATACTAGATTACCGGTACCTCATATTACCGTTAAAATTTTAACAGAATAGTAATACCGGTACTTACCGGTACTTATAATGGGAATTTGGTACCGGTAACAAGCCCTGGACCAGACCCTTTTTTAAGAGGAAACACTAAGCTCGAGAGAATTAAAAATAGATATTTATAATATCTATTGCTGTCGCGCCGCGTGCCCAAACAAACCCCGCAGAGTGCGATAGAGATAACTGCAGCTCGGCCGGAAAATACTTATAAAAATTACACAAAATTAACGCTTCGTAGTCCTCTGATTTCTTCTCCAAAACTTAACCGATTTAATATCTTCTTACATTAAAAATTTAAAATAAGCTATGGCTGTGTTTCTGCGTTTCTTTTTCTTATATAATTGTCCAAATTTGTTTTCTTGATGTTTGAACACAACGGAAATTCGTACCAATTTTTCATGTTCTTGAAGGTTCATATCTCTTTAAATAATTCAAATATAAAAAAAAATTAACATACGGATTTTTTTAAGTAAAAAATCATTACACTATTGGTGCTATCCGGCAAGGAATCAGGGGACTACTCTTGTATGGAAACACGGCCCTTGACCACCATGTTTAGTATGATTTTGTACACATTAACTAAGTTGGAGTGATCCTGTTCAATATCGGAAATTTCGGAATAGCGAACTTGGCATGGATGAAAAGTTTAAGTACCCGGTTTCATAGTTGTTATGTTACC
This sequence comes from Elegia similella, assembly GCA_947532085.1. NCBI lineage: Eukaryota > Metazoa > Arthropoda > Insecta > Lepidoptera > Pyralidae > Elegia > Elegia similella. The sequence goes on from OX383930.1 coordinate 17,078,617, forward strand.
AATTGGGCAAAATTTTAATATCAAAATTTTAATAGGACGCTAATTTTCAACTATTATGGCAGACAAACACGCGAACTTTACGTTAAGAAGTGGCCGGCACCTATAAGCCCCGGGTTCAAGTCACAGGATAGCATGTGAATCTTTTTTATTTATTTTTAATTCTTATTTCAGGATTCTAAGTTTATTCAGTGTTTTCAATTATAAAAGTAATACGCAGTATCATGCTTTAAGCCAAAAAATATTTTTCCTATTTTGATTTTTGTTCCTTAGGGAAAGTTGTTCAATTTCACTCCCTCTCCCACTTCACGTACTTCAACTTCTTTCATAAATATACAGAAAATTTATCTCAGACAACTTTTGGGAAAATTGCCGACTGTAAACACGTTCAAAATTATCGTATAATAAAGTTGTTCAGATAAAAAAGTTGCGTCTTAATGAGAATAACAAAAAAGTCTAATGATATTTTTGATTTTTTTTCCAAAAAGCTGTGCTATGAGTTTTTTTAACTTTCGGACCAACATATATCTGCCATTTTTTAAAATTTCGAAAAACTGGCACGACAAAAAAATTCTATATAATTACCGAACCTGCTCACAAAATTTCATGAGAATCGGTTGTGAATTGCGACCTGTAGGCGAGAACAGACAGACAGACAGACGGACAAAATAATTTAGGGCCAGTGGAAACTGAGACGCTTCGCTCGCTTCGCTCGCTCGGTCAATAATAATAAATGTATTTATTGCGCACATCACATGGTTACATCTAATACTATTAGTAATTTTACCACATTCTCATAAATAAATTTACTACACACTATATAACTTGAATATACCTAAGTAATTATAATAATTAAGGCTTCTCTAAATTGGTATAACTGAAATGTTTTATGTTGACACATAGTCTTGGCTTAATAACCATTCCTTATTAGACTTTTTACACTTATGGCTCGAAAGAGGATATTAATGACCTTTTTACTTACCTTTTTTTCAGAAAAAAAGTACCAGTTGCAATATATACAGTTGACGAATAGACAGAACATTGCTTATTCACCACTCAGAGACAATTATGCATATTTTTATAAGGTTAAGCCAAGATCAATGTATCAGATGAACATAAAATACTAGTTAACCCAGTTAACATTTAATCACGTCAGCTTAAAAGCACAGTCGTACCTTTGATCCGAATCTTGAACGAGAAGGTTAGCGCTTCGGTGTAATTAAATTGATGACGATGCTCAGCCAACGATGATTCATTAACTTTGCCTTTTAGGGACATTGAAAACACCTACATTTATTCGCTGTGAACGCGAGTAATTAATTTTATCAACCAGAAAGTATGACACTGGGGATACATAACAGAAAGCAGTTGCAGCATTTTGTTGGTGTTAGTGTTTAAGTTTTCTATAAGAATAAAATAGTTCGAACAGAAATATCACATAGATTATACTACCTATTCATCTTCGTTAGAAGAGATGAAGCATTGGCAAATAATTTATCGATACAACAAAAATATTCACTAACGACAAGTATTTATAATTCGTTAATTGATAATTACATGCTCTTATAACGCATGTACCTTGTCAATTATATTCACAAAAAAGGCAAAATAAGAAAGGTATAAAGCATTAAGTAATTCTCCCTCGTGAAGATCTAATATATGTTTATTAATTACTGTTACTTGGGTTATATGATCAGTTTTATTATCTATACAGCGTGTAAATGTACCCTCGATGTGCCCTTAAAGGGGTGACTCAGCCCATCAATATTTAATATGAACAACTTTTCCTATGGGACTAAAGCTGGGAACTCAAAAAAAATTTCAGCATTTCCATACAAAAGAGCTCTGCTGCTCGTTCAGTTTGTATGGGAATGTCGTTTTGAGTTTACAGCATTGTTCTCATAGGAAAATTTGTCCTTATTGTTGGGCTAAGTCACCCCGTTAAAAAAACGTTGAGGATCAATTTACACGCTGTATTCTCTACTATATTATCATGATGATAATTAACGTTGATGTTTGATATAGAAATTTAATTATTTACCAAATTATCGCCTTCAAAATCAGTATTATAGTCAAGTAGGTACTTTTGTGCCATATAATATAAAGTGTTTCTAATAAAAAGTGTTTCTAAAGGATCTTCAAAAACTCAAGCGAAACCGCGGGCAAATACTAGTAAATAATAAACATTATAATTCAATCTCTTTTGATGAAATAGGACTTTGATCTGAATCTCTTGCGAGACTTACCTTCTCATAATTAAATTGATGACGAGGCTCGGCAACGAGTTATGATCATTATGATTCATTAACTTTGCCTTTTAGCGACATCCAAAACACCTACACTTATTCATTATGAGCGCGTGTAATTAATTGTATTTACCGGAAAGTATCGACTTTGACGGTACCTGATCAAACGGAATTCGTTTTAAGGGTACTTATTATTTGCTGGTGGGTCATTTCTTTTTAATACTTCATGACTAATAAATAAAATAAAATTATAGGGCCATATCACACAAATGGAGCTAGCTCCAAAGTAAGTTGTGAACATGTTTCGTAGGATACTTACTCAATAATACTATATTTTATCATCATCATCATCATTATCATCAGGTCTTCTTAGTCTCCATTGCAGGAGTCAATGGTTTTTCAGTATATCAAAATAGCATTGTGAATGCAAAATATAACGCTTATAAAAATATTGCATAGCTTCCTACATATTAGTTGATTTTCAAATTCATTGTGAAATAAGTTGAATCAAATACCTTAATTGTAAAAGTCGGGTAGTTGTGTTAGGTGACGTAAGCCTTAATACGTATAAGAGGAATGGGATGTGGTGGAGAATTTCGGCGCCAAGATTGAATCATGCGGTAGCTCAGATAGCAGAGAGTAGGTCGTACATAGACCTAGGTCGCTGGTTCAAGTCCCGACCGCATGAAGTTTTTTCACCATATGTTATTTCTTAATTTATTAAGAGTACATGAGGCAGATGTACGACTATATAGTGTTGTTATAACTATTACTGATGGAGCGCCCAGGGCAGTCTTTATATATTTTTGGTCGGACTTTATTTGATAAAAACTCGTTTACCCGAATGCATGAGGGTTAGGTATTTCGGACAAGTTTATGTATATTTGTGTGGGTGTGCTTTTCTTACCTACTAACAGATTTTTTATTGTATTTAATCATTTCATATGTATAACTTCTTATTACTAATATATAACAAAATTTCCAAACACATATAAACTATTTCTAAATTTCCGGTTGGAGCCGCAAATTTCCGCTCATGTTTAGCCCATGTACCCTGAAAACCCTTACCGTTATTTTCTCATGAAGTGGAGTACAACGTTCTATTCATTTAAGGATTTCATGCGGTTTCACGGTGATTTTATATTAGAAAATAATATGAAATTTATAAGAAAAAGTGAACTATATACCTTTCTTTCAAGTTTTTGCTGGTTTCAACCTGAGATTTTTTAGTCACCAACGTCTTGTCTGTGACATATTCACTTATTCTAAAAATGTTGCAATAAATAAATCGTCCAATATTATTATTCATTAAATTATTAGGGTCGCTATTTTTATTAAAATCGTGGCTGACCGTACTTGTACTCTCGTGATTCTTTTATTCATCCGATGTGAATATTTCACCCACTTTCCCGGAAAATATGTAGTAGTGGCCCTTGATATAGTATTGCAAAATAAGTTATTTAGGCTCAACATAGCGGTTATATTACATTTAATGTAATTCATCCTCTTAACATTAATGATAGATGCAAAAGTTTGAATATTTATGAGTTTTCGTGTTTGTAACTCAATCACACAAACACTACTGGACGAAGTGGATAAAACTTACAAGAGAGGCAGATATCATCGCGAAAAATAACTTTTCATCTGACCTTTTCAAAAAGCCAAAAAAGGTTGCATGCACGTGTACAGGGTCTAAAATACGCTTTTATTTCTAGGGTCTAAAAAATCTTCTAATTGGCTGCTATCGATGTAAAACTATTTAATCAAATTATGATATCAGTGACATTGAGATAATTAATCATTGAAAATTTTAATTCACAAAATAATAAAGCGTTTGACGTAATATATTCTTTATACCTATATATGTCTAGATTTATAGCACATCAGTAATTTAATTTGTTATTATTATGGGAATACACATATGCATACTATCATATATTGTTCTAGTAAAAGAGAACTAAGAGATAAATATCTAATTGAAAGAAAATATAAAACTTTATGGTAACTTTCTTAGTCTAAGATATTTTTAGCATATTTCCAGAAAATTCTAGAAATTTCTATCTGAAAGTTAATTTTTATGAAACTTTTTCTTAGTTTCAAATACCTTTCTCCTGATATTCAAGAGCTCTTGGAATGGAAACAAAAACAGAATTATCACTATCCATCTTCTAGTTGCTGACGAAAATACATATATCTCGTACATGTATATTCTTTAATACAGTTTTACTCAAAAAAGTACACGTGTAAATTAAAAAATCTTTAAAGCTTTAAAAATATAGGTATATAATTCACAAACATTTGAAGGTTAATTACTTAATACAAAAACAAACAAAATAATTTTATTGCTAACAAATTCAATTAATCACCTCCCTTTTGGAGCCAATTTCAGTAAACATAATCTTTCATATAAAAAAACTGACTTTAACAAACTACACAGCCGATTTTGATGCAACTTAAATGGGACCAATTTAAAAAATATCCTTTCAAACAAAAAATATTTTTTTTAAATCAGGTGACATGACAGAGGTCTGAGGTACAACATACAACTCAATTGATAACCTCGTCCTTTTTGAAGTCCTTTTTTTTGATGAAAAATACTATTTTGATGCCTCTATAGATTCCATCTGAATAAATAAATAATATATACAAGTAACAAGGTAATTAGATAGCGAACATGAAAAACAAGGACAAGCATTCATAACCTCCTCCTTTTTTAGGCCGTTAAAGAGGAAGTGGACAATGGCCTGTGCAGTTATAGGACAATTTAATTAAGAAATGTATTTTAGTTAGCATGTTAGTGTCCCGACCTTGGATAAAGTGGGATGATGAGTGGGATGAGGGGTGAGACGAGGAGTAGGAGAAGAGAGTATGAATATGATATTTGTATGAACCTAGATATTTGTCTAGTAAATACCAATGTAAAACACAAAAATAAAAAACTTTAGTTTAAAAATAATAAAACCACTAACTATTCCACGAACATTCACGATAACTACCTAATTAGGACGACTTTGGCATAGGCACGTTTGAGGAGGAAACTGAAATTTCAACGGGCGATTTTCAGGCATATTTCGAATAAAGTGGCGCAATCAGCACAGCACTAAAGGCCGGATTTGAGTCTAATGAAAATAGGTTAGAAGGTTACGCCACGAAGTACCAAACCGTCTGCTTTCCTGCCTCCGCTTCGTGGTAAATATTTTATAAAACGGAAGCGCTGTCAAAGCGTTTCCAACTCTATTAGAGGACCGACCACTCCGTTCAATATAAATTTACAAGTAAACACCGACTTTGAAACAGACAATTTCTAGTTACCCCTTAAACATTCAATTTTAAACAAATTATATTTAGGGATCCGTTATTAAGCCTAAGACCGTCAAAGTTAAAGTAGCAAAAACATTTTGCGAAAAGTCCGTCCGCCCATCTATCACTGAGGTATAAATATTGAACTGTAATTGGTAGAAGCACGGAATTTTCGCAAAATGTTTTTGCCACTTTAACAACAAACAATAAAAATAGAAACAAGACCAATGTTTTCTTTTCTCAGCATGTTTTTTGCAGTTAAATATTGTTTGGGTTTTGAACCCGTCGCGAATCCAAGTGAATTTTTATCTCAAACAAAATCTCTATTTTATGACCGAAAATATAACTACTCACTAACTTTGCTACTAAGAAGAAAGTAGAAGCCATGATTAAGATATGTGTCATAAAGAAAGTTTCCGCAGAACATGAATAAATACTTAAAGTTGTGAATAAGGAAGCAAACTCCAAGCTCTCACATGGTAAATGTATCTATAGTGAACGGTGTCTTGAGACTCCCCCAGACACATTTGTCGCTCCATCGCACAAACCACTATATGATATCAAAACATAAAAAATCGTTTAAGCTCACCCTCCTAACTATATATTGATGTATTTTCCTAGATAGCAAAGATTAAAATGATGGATGATTATCTCTACCGCCCATAAAATCTTAACAAAATATAGTAGGTACATATTGGTGCTGGTGATAGAAAAACGGAAAAGTTACATCAATCAATAATATCCGTGTCAGACCCTGATAATCTAGCGTGACGTAAATAAGCGCAGCAGTTCAATGACCCCGGCTGGAATTATAAACGAATAAGTCGCATGTTTTATGACGTTTTACTTCTCGCCGGGACACGAAGACGGCAGGAATATTTTCCGCGTGGGAAAACGCGGCAGCGAAGCGTGACAGTCGCGCGATAACGTTCTGCCATGTTGTACTCTAATTAGATTAAGCTGGTACTGCACAAAACTCTGCACGTAACTCCCAACACCCACCCTCTTACCCGCTACTTACAATTTATTTATTCATCGCAGAACCGCCATTTTTTTATGAATGGTAAAGATTGATGATGAAGTCCGAAAACTTTGCGTTACCTCTGTCAAAACTTGTAACGAGGATAATTTGATTTAAATTTGATTTTATGATCTTATTTTAAACCTTTTGATTGTCCGTTCGGTTTAAAAGTTGTGACTTTTAAAATAACCAGGAAATTTGTTTTGTTGTTTAGGCAACAAAAACGCAATAAGCATATATAAATTTTTAAATTATATTTATAGGTTAAATTAAAATTATAATAAATAGAATTATAAGTATAGTAGAGGTCGTTTTTGGTATGTTGTCTACTATATCTTTTCAGTAAATCAAGTTGTGTGTAACTTTATTTTTACAAGTTTAAAACTAAATTGATGTGATCAAATCTTTCGTTAATTTTAAAGCAATAAATTAGAAGGCCGGTTTGATGTAGTAGTAGGCGGGTAGAGCGGGCACAAGGGCGCCGCCCGCCCGCAGGCGCGCTCCGAAAGCGCCCGAGGACTTACGATCGTTTCACTCCGAATCGTAACGAAGTTCGACGATCACAACCACCCTCCGTCGACGCGTGCCGGATCCAGTCGCAGCGAGGCCGCCAGGGCGTTGGAGCGGTTCAGTGTGTGCCTAGTGCTTGGTTATGTAACTCAAAAAACTTATTTATTTATTCACTTAAACAAATCAACTCGCGCCTCTGTCGATATCGAACAGACTTGTACATCGAAGCTGAAATGAAATAAATTAAAGCTGTTTGTATTATGTGCAGAAGTGATGTGTACGCCTTTCCTCGCGGCGATACTACGTCAGAAAAGGTTTAACGTTTCGTTTAAAAAAATTCAATTGGAATACTTCGCAATGTCTGCTGTCAAAACTTACTTAGAATAGTGGTTTTTGATTGATTACTGTAGTTATATTGTGTTATTAAGACAAATATGATCTGTTTTAACAGGTTATTATTGTAATTTTACTAAACATTAAAGACTTACCAGGCGGTGAGCGTTGAACAATAAGTGTTATAAGTTGTTAACGGCGGGGCAAGCTCACCGTTGTTGTTCCAATTAAAAGAACAAATAGAATGAAACAAATGGGGATTTGGCGCAATGCAGGACGCTGGATGAAAACGTCCACGCAGTTGCGGTGACTCATTCCGAATCCATAATTGCTTAGTCGACCCAATATTCAATTCAATTTCAAACGGCGAATTAACTCGTATCTGATCTGTCAACATTACTAATTGGAAAGAGGCATATGTATATATGAAGTAGGATATAATAATTTTTGTACACTACATTTTGCGTGTTTATTAGTAACACACTTCTTTATTGAATTTCTCAGAAATATCTAATATCTTCGATTGAACGCGGGCTATATGAAATAGTAATAACATATTCCTAGTAATCTTCTATTTCCATTCTTACTCGCACATATTTGTCCGCGCATTCAAGTGCAATGGAAATCCAAGCGAATATAGACGCCTTTGATATGCATCCTCATATTTAAAATAGCTGATTCCTCTATTTTCAGGCGCAAAATAATATTTTATTCCAATGTACTTAAGAACTTGTTTAATATTTGTTATGATGTTTTTTAACCTTTAGGAAAATAGACCAGCACCTAACGAATTAACGATTCAATTGTTATAGGTGGGATAATTTCTAAAAGTAAATGTTGTAGACTAAACATGCAATATACATTAGGTAGAATATTAATATAGAAGTCCGTTACAGTAAATGTACCAAATAACAATTTGAAAAAGTATTATGATACAAATGTATATCTTAAAAGCTTACTCAAATAAAGTTATTCTCTCTTGTGATAGTTTCTCTGTAAATTATGAATGTGTATCCTTGACCTGCCAGCCAAAAGAATTTTTGATATTCAATTCTGGGAAAAGGGAAAAAATTCGTATACTCACAATTCGGAATATGAATGCCTATGAAAAAGGTCCTTTCAAATAACCGAGACATATTCTCGAGCTAAATTGTTATCAATCTCAGATTTTGATACCCTCGTGTAATATGTATTATTAAATTTGAGAACGTTGAAGTTATTATTGTATTGTTCTTATTTCGTGAAAATACCGATGACACTAAGTTTATATTGAATTCAGATTTTCGAATGGCACAACCAGCGAAATAATAACTTACCCCAACCATAGCATTTAACACTACGTCACAGAACTCATTACAATAGAGTTAAATAATAAACCACAATATCCAAATAATAGATGTCACATAACAAGTATAAGTTAAAATTTATACGAGTATATAAACTTCACACAATAAGTATAACATTCGCTCCACTTCGAAGAAGTCTGTCGTATCCGTATGTTTTAGAACTCAAGAAAAACTTAACATAGTACTTATTTTAACGCAGTTTTAAATTTGACAAATCGATCGTTACTATCGGTCGTTGTAAGTACATTTAGGCAAAAACTTTCTTACATTCGGATGAAATGTTATTTTTATGCCAAAATTAGGACAGACACAAGTTACTGCTCTTTTTTTAAGTCATTATTGACAAAAAGAAAAAGTATTTTGCAGACAGACTAATAATCTTTAACCTACGAGCAGCATCGATTTCCTTTCCTACGCAATGAAGCAGCGTGATTCCAAAAGTCTACATTGAGATAATAATATCAACCGTCACATTATGCAATTTGGCATGCACCTCTTTAAATTTCAAATCAATTTTTATTCAGTAGAGCGTAGACAAATGCTTTGCATCTCCGAAATTCTTAGCCTGCACGATTGTTCTGATCCATTCTAACTCGATTTCCAAATTTTTCGCAAATCAAGAATGCCTTCTATAGCACTCCAATCTCTTTCAAGTGTCGCGACCAAATAGCGTTATTTTCAGATATCAACCTTATTGTTTTGAGTAATTCTCATAAAGTGCAGAAGACATTCAGACTACTACGATGATCCAAATACGATGGCGCTTTGGTGCGGTACCTCACGCCCTACTTCACTTGGAAAAGTTCGCGCCGGCTATTAGCATAATTAAAACGCGGCACTACTACTAAAAGACACTATGTCCATATGTCATATATTTCTGACATATGCTAGTCAAGTTATCTATTCTATTTTTGTTATGTCCTACTTTCACGGGGTTATACACCTACCGATGTTATGTCCTATCACCGGAAAATTAAAAACAGTTGATTTACAAAAATTCTTGCCAGTTTGGAAATTTCATTAATACCGAATAAAACATAAGATGCTGAGACTTTACATTATTTAGGTGTCTAACTGTGATCAATAATACATTAATTTTTGTTATGTGAGAGAAAAGTTTATTTTATTTGTCATCACATTTGGTTTTATTGTACACCTAAATATTGCATTTGCAAAATACTATTACGACATGAAAATAAACAAGTAATTACAACGAACAGCAACAAAAGCAAATAGGTTACATCGTTATCCTAAACAAAATAAATTAATGTAAGAATGTAGACAATTGTAAAGGAAAGAATATAAATCTGCTTGACAATTATTTTTACTGGCTGACAGCTTGTTAACGTCTCCTCGGGGAGCGAACCACTTCAAACGCAGACCGTTTACATCAGATTTTCAATACAAGTACCAAACAAGTACTTATTGCCATGTTTTCCTTCGTTTTCTCGTTTACTTATATCGAGTATATTATTGTTTCAACGTCGGTAATGTAACACGGCAGTTGTATTATTGATTTTAACTTTGTGAATGTAAAGATTATTTATTTTTTCATTCATATGCTGATATGTTTTATTTCGCTCACGTAATTTCAGATTTACATAAACACACTTGCCTAATCCAGTTGTATGTTCAACGTGCCACCGCCTGGTTCATTTAAATACCTAATCGATCGTGACCTGTAATTCAATGAAACGTTCAAATATAAATCCATTTATAAATAACATCAGTCCATAGATAACATAATCTAGAAACATGTTCATTATTCGTGTTCTTCATTGTATTGTCTTAATAACACAGCGACTCATAGCTCCAAAGAAATTACTTAAAAAATACAAGAAAAGGAAATATTCATCGAAATAAACGGACAATGAATTCTAAGAACTTTGCATAACATCCACTTCTAAGTATTTATACATCATTCCATTTGTTCTTTGTTGAAAGATCGAGTTGAATTTACAAAGAAATAAGTGCTTACAAAATGACTTTACACCGAAGAATATGCGTAAAATTATAAATGTGACACAATAACGGTGCTGCTAGGCTTATCAAAGCAGGAGCGGAAGTCCAAGAAGAGAGGCAGGTGCGTGATGAGGTGACGCTCGAGCGCCGGCCGCTGACGCCGCTCCTCGCCAATGATGGTGGAGACGCACCGCGCGCCGCCGCCCCGATGTGCGCGCGCGCTCGAGCCCCGCACCAAGCCTACCTCCGCTTCTGCGCCCCCCTCGCTCGCCGGCAGCGGCACGGTTATGCACTTGCGTCGTCGGCGACACAAGACTGTTCACTTCGGCGAGAACCTTCTGATGCAGGTCTGCGCCGACCGCGCACACTTGGCAGCATTAGGAGCCAGAGTCCCCGATGTATCTTTCTGCCACAAAGCTCATACAGGAGTTCGTAAAGGAGATGCAAGATTTTGTTGCGTAGCGCACCATTGCTGCCTCGCAGCTGGTGCTCTGGTAGCTTTAACGTCAAACGGACGTCCGAAGCCAAGGAAAGAGCGCAGTGGTGATTCGCATTCGAGTGGTGGAGAAACTGCAGACAAAGGAGATAGCGGAGGTGGTTCGATAGCGAAGGAATCTAAGCGCAAGACTAAACACCATCATCACCACCATCACCATCATCACAAAATTCATAATTGTCCATACCATGACGTTGCACCACCGCCCGAAGACGAGCCTGAAGAAAAGGCGATAGTCCCCAAAAAAACAGTTTCGCCTTATCTTTACATACCTAGTAAATTAGAACCGAATGTGCAACAACTGTTCAGTTTCATAGAAAGCGTGCTGAGTGCGTGGGCTGCCGAGGAGGGGCTGACGAGCACGGGCGAGTACTCGGAACCCGACGAGCGTATAGTGCGCCGGCGCAAGCTGAATAAATACAAAAAGCGTACTGATGTACTTAATATACGACGAATAGTTTACGAAGTATCGATTTTACATGGTACCAAGTTACTAGGCAATGTAAGATATCGCCATTACCATTGGAAAGGAACGGCACAGACTTGTAATGAAGCTTTTCTTAGGAAGGTGAGTGCTGAGTTATTATTAAGTCATTGGATGCATTAAAACTACAAATACTCATCAATACATATATCAATACATATAATAAAACAGTAAAAATATTTTGTCTGTACATTTAGAATTTTTGACTGAAATGGATAGAGGGACACTTAAAAAGAATAATAGAAAGCAAAAAAAAATTATTTGAATTTCTTGTCTGTCTGTCTGTCTGTCTGTCTGTCTGTCTGTATGTATGATCAAGATTATCTCCGAAAATACTGAACCGATTTACTTCAAACTTTCACCAATTGCTTTGTTTTAACTCAGCAAAACATCTAAAGTTTGTTTCATCAAAATCAGTTCATTAAAAAAAAAGTTATCGTCATTTGAATGAACTCAAAGCATTAGTTTGCCTGCAAATATACACGGTGAATTTTTATCGTTTTGGACCCTTAAAGGGGTGACTCAGACCATCAAAATGAACAACTTTTCCTACGGGAACAATGCTGGGAACTCAAAAAAAAATTCGACATTCCCATACAAACTGGCCGGGCGGCGGGACTCTTTTTTATGGAAATGGCGAATATTTTTTTGAGTTCCTAGCATTGGTCCCATAGAAAAAGTTGTTCATTTTGATGGTCTGAGTCACCCCTTTAAGGGTCCAAACTGTTCCTGAGGGATGGACACTAACGGCGGCGGCCGGCGTAGCCGCGGGCAAACGGCAAACCAACCGAAACTGCTGCGCCTAGAAACTTGAAATTTGGTACAGGGGTTCTTTTAATGATGTGAGTGTGCGCTAAGAAAGGATTTATAAAAAATTTAACTTCTGAAGGTGTAAAATTTATATTGAATTATACATATAATAAAAACAGTAAAAATATTTTGTCTGTACATTTAGAATTTTTGACTGAAATGGATAGAGGGACACTTTAAAAGAATAATAGAAAGCAAAAAAAAATTATTTGAATTTCTTGTCTGTCTGTCTGTCTGTCTGTATGTATGATCACGATCCGAAAATACTGAACCGATTTACTTCAAACTTTCACCAATTGCTTTGTTTTAACTCAGCAAAACATCTAAAGTTTGTTTCATCAAAATCGGTTCATTAAAAAAAAAGTTATCGTCATTTGAATGAACTCAAAGCATTAGTTTGCCTGCAAATATACACGGTGAATTTTTTATCGTTTTGGACCCTTAAAGGGGTGACTCAGACCATCAAAATGAACAACTTTTCCTACGGGAACAATGCTGGGAACTCAAAAAAATTTGACATTTCCATACAAACTGGCCGGGCGGCGGGACTCTTTTTTATGGAAATGACGAATATTTTTTTGAGTTCCTAGCATTGGTCCCATAAAAAAAGTTGTTCATATTGATGACCTGAGTCACCCCTTTAAGGGTCCAAACTGTTCCTGAGGGATGTACACAAACGGCGGCGGCCGGCGTAGCCGCGGGCAAACGGCAAACCAACCGAAACTGCTGCGCCTAGAAACTTGAAATTTGGTACAGGGGTTCTTTTAATGATGTGAGTGTGCGCTAAGAAAGGATTTATAAAAAATTTAACTTCTGAAGGTGTAAAATTTATATTGAATTATACATATAATAAAAACAGTAAAAATATTTTGTCTGTACATTTAGAATTTTTGACTGAAATGGATAGAGGGACACTTTAAAAGAATAATAGAAAGCAAAAAAAAATTATTTGAATTTCTTGTCTGTCTGTCTGTCTGTCTGTATGTATGATCACGATCCGAAAATACTGAACCGATTTACTTCAAACTTTCACCAATTGCTTTGTTTTAACTCAGCAAAACATCTAAAGTTTGTTTCATCAAAATCGGTTCATTAAAAAAAAAGTTATCGTCATTTGAATGAACTCAAAGCATTAGTTTGCCTGCAAATATACACGGTGAATTTTTTATCGTTTTGGACCCTTAAAGGGGTGACTCAGACCATCAAAATGAACAACTTTTCCTACGGGAACAATGCTGGGAACTCAAAAAAATTTGACATTTCCATACAAACTGGCCGGGCGGCGGGACTCTTTTTTATGGAAATGACGAATATTTTTTTGAGTTCCTAGCATTGGTCCCATAAAAAAAGTTGTTCATATTGATGACCTGAGTCACCCCTTTAAGGGTCCAAACTGTTCCTGAGGGATGTACACTAACGGCGGCGGCCGGCGTAGCCGCGGGCAAACGGCAAACCAACCGAAACTGCTGCGCCTAGAAACTTGAAATTTGGTACAGGGGTTCTTTTAATGATGTGAGTGTGCGCTAAGAAAGGATTTATAAGAAATTTAACTTCTGAAGGGGTAAAATTTATATGGAATTTTCTCATTTTTGGACTTAGAAGTATGAAAGTAGGTATATAAGCTCTCGATTAAAATTAAAAAAGATGTGTGTGGGTTGATGAAATTTGCAAAATTCCCCCCTTAAGGGTAAAATGGGGGTGGGTGGGTGGTATAAACTTTGTATCGAAATTTTCTCATTTCTGGACTTAGACGTATGAATTCTAGGTTACTATTAAAAATATCTGTGTAGGTGAAATGGACGATATTTTCCCCTGAAGGGGTAAAATAGCGGGGTAGAGATTGTATAGGAATTTACTTATTTCTAGACTTAGAAGTGTGAAAATAGGTAAATAAATTCACGATTACAATTGAAAAAGATATGTGTAGGTCAACTGGAAAAAAATCCCCCAGAAGGGGGGTAAAGTTTGTTTGGAAATTGGAAATTTTCTCATTTCTGGACTATGAAGTATGAAAATAAATAGGTATGTTCTCGATTACAATTAAAAAAGATATATGTGGGTGAAATGGACAAAATTCGCCCCTAAAGGGGTAAAATGGGAAGGTAAAGGTTTTATGGAAATTTTCTCATTCCTGGACTTAGAAGTTTAAATAATATCCATACTTCCATACTACTACTAATATTATAAATGCGAAAGTAACTCTGTCTGTCGTTTTTTTACGCTTCAACCATTGAACTGATTTGGATGAAATTTGGTATGGAGGTGTGAGGCCCGAGGAAGGACATAGGGTATGTTTGATTCCGGGAAATTCTACTGTTCCCGAGGGATCGACACTAACGCGGGCGGAGCCGCGGGTAACAGCTAGTTGTTACATAAGTTATTTTACTCTTATTAAATTAAGAAATAAAATATGGTGAATATTTTACAATTTTGATATAAGAGTATATCAAAATAGCATTGTGAATGCAAAGTATAATACATATAAATATTGCATTGCTTCCTGCATATTAGTTGAATTCGAATTTATTGTAAAATGAGTTGAATCAAAAACCTCACTTGTAAAAGTCGGGTAGTTGTGTTAGGTGACGTAAGCCTTAATACGTATAAGGGGAATGGGGTATGATGGAGAATGTCGGCGCCAAGGTTAGAACAGGCGGTGGCTCACTTGGAAGAGCGTAAGTCGTACATAGACTTAAGGTCGCAGGTTCAAATTCAGCCCGCTTGAAATTTTTCACTTTATTTTATTTCTTAATTTAATAATAACGGTACATCAAAATTGTGTTCAAAGTATAACACTTATAAATAAGTTATTTTATTAGTTAATTTTTAAAGAAAATTATAATATTAGAGTTACATAAGTTGAAATTAATAAATATGAGATTGTATTATGATAAAAGGAAAATATCTTGTTTGGTTTTGAAAATTTGTACAGTACTCGTAATTGCTTGAGGTTTACCAAAAAATATTTAAAATTTTTGATATGATTTTCCGGTCCGTTGTATGTTTATATGGTCAGTCATATTGTGGTAATACTAACATAATTACTAATAATATTTATTACAGTTACTCGTATAATGAATTTATCATATGATATTTTTCTTAGGAGATACAAGCTTTTAAAAATTAAAAGGTATCACATACAAGTTAGGTACATATATTTTCATAGTATGATCTTCTACAAAATCTATCATACAAAAAGAAATTTATCTTGTAGCTTACATACTCATGTATCCTCAGTGACTTATATTATATTTATTAGAATATCTGACTACAAAACCATACGAAATATTTCCCAACATCTTCCGTTCTCGTGTTAATTTTCCTGTGCTTATAATTATTATTTCTCTAAAAAGTAGTGTATGGACGAATATCAAGATTCCTTCTAAAATTATCTGAGGACTTATGTTCTTCATGACCCAAATCTTAAGGTTAATTGTTTTTTTTTCACGAGATATTTTTAAATTGTTTTTAATACATTTAGTCGTGGTGTCTTTATATATAAACCTTAGTGTGTAGCAGCTATAATCAACATCCATCTAAACTAGATAGAGTAAACACTCACCATTGTATCATTAACAATAACCTCTTACAATAAAAGCAACCCAAGATAAAAAGTCCGCAGAAGATAGCTAACATTTTGACCTTATTTTAGTTTCCTCTCTGAGGAAACTGCAATTTCCTTTTTTGCTAATGAGCGCCTTTATCTTCCCTTTCTATTTTGGCGCAATTGGCACACAAATATTTGTTTTTCACTCTTCTTTCAAGTACCTTAAGGTTTGAAACGTGCTACACGCGTACAGTATCTCTTTACATGTGATTCAATCAGAAACACACGTAATCTAGATTCATGAGCCTTGGAATGGGTTCGAGTAAGAGGTTTAAATTTTCTTCAAACTCGTATTTTCGTAAGTCACAAAGTCTTACGCAAAAGTAAAAGAAATAATATACAAAAAAATGCTACCGTCAAAGCGATATAAGACTTTGAACGACTTCGGAGTATTCGCGTGTACTTTGTTATGTAAGTATACCTAATTAAAAGAAATTTAAAAATATTTCTTACAATCTCTTTTCACCCGCTCACAATAGCATTGACTAAACTTTAGCTATGAAGGAAAACCATGTAATATTTAGAAACAAAATGTATACTTTTATCCTTGCCTTAAATATTATTTTAAGGTATCAACCATTTTACCATTATCTATTTTGTTTTATATTAAAATATATTTTGCATCAATATCCAAACTACACAAAGAAAATAGTTGCCACACATATCATCAAATGAAATTTCAGTATACATTATTTTTATTATTAGGGCACTGTACCCAAAGGGTGCCAACGGTACCCTATTAGTATGCCTCCGCTGTCCATCCATCCGTCTGTCACAGGGTAGTATCGTTTGAAACATAATAGATAGAGACTTGATTTTTTACAGATTATGTAATCATATCTATTGCCGCTGTAGTAACAAATAAAAAGCTATATTTAAAGGACTTTGACATAGAAATATGATGATGAGTTACATGCTTTTTGTTACCGAGACGTCAAACAAACCACAAATATTTAAGAACAGTAGAGCTACACATTATACAATAAGTTATGTGTAGCATCACGATAATAGTATCTTCACTGACCATGGCTTAAGACCTGAGCCATATCCGAGTTCCTGATTATATAATCAGGAACTCGGATATGGCTCAGGCTAAAATTATGGAATGCCCTACACTAACGGTAGATATTCGGAAGGACTCGTTTGAAGAGTGAAAGCTCATTTTCTACAAGGCCTGTCAGATTGTTCATAATATGTATGTAGTTTATGTTTAGTATATTATATGAATATTTACTAGCGTGTATTTTTTTATGTACTTTATCATTCTTGATTGTGTTTTTTATTAATGTTGTTATAAAGTTTTTGTTTATTATTTTAATATCAAAGTTTTGCACTACCCCAACATTCTCGACATCACCTAGTTGGTTGACTGGTAGAAAAAGCCTTCGGCTTTAAGTCCGCCTTAACACTGTATCGTGTATGAAGCTAAATAAATAAAATAAAAAATATTTATATAGATACATACAAATAATTTCTCGTTTAATAGTATAGGATTTATCCGTTCTTTTCGTTATGGTGTCTATAGATCATGAAGTCACCAGGTTCTCGTTAATTAATGAAGACGAATAGGTAAGATATTACAAGTGACTTATACAAGGAAAGTTTCGTTAGAGCTGCGATGATTTGCAAAACTGAAATCTTCCATGGCGAACAGTTTTCGTACCTACTCTTACTAGTGTAGCGACGGGTGTATTAAGCACGCCAGCGTTAAACGATCCCAAAGTAAAAGTTTGTTGCTGAAACTACTACATTCACAGTTAACTAAGCGCTGTAGAAATGTGCGAGTGTTATAATATCTGTAACCATGTTTTGCTGGAACGAGCTCTAAAGTGCCAAAAGCGATTAATATTAAATGCAATTTAATTTAAAGCAGGAGTTAACGACTCACCGCTCTGAAACTTCAGCTATGAGTAAATATCGCGTTGACATGTTTAGTATGAAATTCTTTTGTTCATTACAATTTCAGTACATATTGCGACTATAGACAGCGTAAAATTATAGTTCATATTTAAGTATTGCTGTGAGTTTCGTATATGTTTGATTATATTTTATATTTACATGGACAATAGTTATTACTTTTATGAATTACTTGCGGCCCGCCCGTCTTCACACGGGAAGATATATGTATTTAAATAGCCTATGTTTATTAGGCCTAATGTAGGATTTAAATAGCGACAGATGTTTTTAAATCGGTCCAGTAGTTTCAAAGGCTATTCAATACATCAAACAAACAATCAATTCTTGTTTGTATTTAAATATAATTTTAACAAAAATAAAAGGCTTTTTCTAAATATTCGAGAACAGTCTTCCGGTGTAGGCAAATTTAATTATTTAGTTTTATAAAGATTTTGTGATGTGCTGGTTTCCTTTTTTGCTCGTGAAAGGCGGAAGCGAGGGCGGGCGCAGCGGCGTCAAGTGCCATCGAGCCGAGAGCACGGTACCGCGGTCCGCATGCGCCTCAAAGCAATTCTTTCCTTCTTGCATTGTGTTGTGATCAAAAGCGCAAGAGACATCGTACCCTAAAATATTCATATACGTTTTCTGTCATAATACCTGTAGCCTATATGGGAATAATATGCAAATAATGTTATGCTATTGAAAAAATTCCAATGAAAATGAAATAAAAAATTGAACGGTTTCGTATCAATTTATTGATAAAATGCATAAAGATACAAGTTATTATGTTAGGGATCTGAAAAGTGGTGGTTACTGGAATTTGTAATTATCTTTGCTTTTACATAATAGTCTATTGGCTACCAATATATATTAAAAAAATTAATTAAATAAGAATTTACTATCATATAATTTCTTGCACTGAAAAGTTCTCAATCGAATATAATATTATTCATTTCACTATAAATGTAGGAAAAATAAAAGGATTGAAACACATTTTTCATTTAAAAGAAATACATTTCTGCTAAAGTAATGAAAGTCTCGTTTCGCGCTCGTTCCAGTGCTTTGCGACAGTACGCAGTTAGGTATGTAAAGCAGCTCGGAGAATACCGAGGTAACAATTTTCTGAGGTGCAGACGCCGGAACTGTAGTGGCGGAAAACTGCGTTACACACTGCTGGAGTACCAAGTATAACTAAGCAAAAGTTACGAGTGTAATAATTATGTTTTGCTAGCAGGTAGGTAGATATACTGCGAACGTTCATTTTGCTTTATTAAAACCATACGAGCATCTTACACGCGAGCCGGCAGTCCCACGTTTTATTAAATCACATCATTTTCCATAGGCCGTGTATAAAAAGAGAAAAATATTAAGATTCTTTGCGACAATTTAAACCGTCATTTGTGAACGATGTAGCGTTCGTCTTTCGTCATTTATTCACAAGGATCACACGATTACATACGATTTTTATTTAATGATAACATTTTTCTCAAGTGTTCGAAAGAAAAAAATAAAATGAATGGGCAAATATCTCCCGAAAGAAACGGTATGGCCATAATTGAACGATAAAAATTAGATTAATATGAATTTATTCAATTTCTGCATTGCACTGTTCAAAGCTCTCGTTGGGTGTTAAGACGATAAGCTCCAGCACCTTTTTAAGTAATGACATATTTTTGTGTGCTGTTTTGTATCAGGGATACATCTTAAGATGCACGAACTCTACATTTCGTAAACCATTACAATCATATACAGCCTGTAAATTGACCCTCGACGTTTCTTTATCGGGGTGACTCAGACCATCAATCTGAACAACTTTTGCTACAGGAACTCAAAAAAAATTCGACATGCCCTTATAAACTGGCCCGGAAGGCAGAACTCTTTTGTATGGAAATGCCGAAATTTTTGAGTTCCCATCATTAGCCCCATATGAAAAGTTATTCATATTGATGGTCTGAGATACCTCTTTAAGGGAACGTCGAGGGTACATTTACACGTATATTATATTCACTACAACAAATTTGTAGGCAAAAAATAGAAATAGTATTTTTTCATCTGTGATAATATTAGTGTAAATTAGTTAAAAACAAAACTAAAAAATACCTATATAGAGACACAGACCTTGCTTTTTATTATCATCATCATGATGATGATGCTTTTTATAATTGGAGAAATTAATGTTGCACGTTAGCCGCTATAGATCTTAACGCGATATATTGAACGCAACAGAAACTACTAGAGTTTTGATTGAGGTGCAACTATTATAACTGCACTGAAATTGCCAGGCAAAGTGCTAGTGAAGTACGTAAGGCATCCGAGAGTTCAAATCTACTAGGTAGTTGAGACGCCGATTATGAAACTTATACGCTGCTACGTCTACGCGAATCACTTCAAAGTTTTACTGTCAGACACTTTATAAATTAGGTGTAATTGTATTGAAAATAGAGAGGTTGTCGTAATTATTTTATATGCAACAGCTCTAACTCTCAAAATCGAAAAAGGTACTCGTATATGTACTACATATTAAAATGGTATTTGGTCCCTTTCTTTCTTAACATTCAATAGATCACTAGTCAGGCTTATTAAAGACTAGCTTTCGTCCGCGGCTTCGCCCACGTCAATGTCGATCCCTCGTGAATAGTACTTTTTCCCAGGATATAAGGTAGCCTTTGTCCTACTCCGTACTCCAGAGAACTTGTATGCAAAATTTCATGAATATCGGTTCAGTAGTTACGGCGTGAAAGCGTAACAAACAAACTCACTTTCGCATTTATAATATTAGTAAGGATTATTTTTAGACCTCGCTAATGATTACTAGCCTGCACACAGCAACATACATCTGTTCAGTTCTTCTTCACACAACTTCAGACACAATATTGTTATAAGGAGTCATCATATTTGGCATAAGGAGTTATCGAAATACTACTGAAATTATACCAATCAGTTAAAATGTATCAATAATTTTTAACTAACTGGTATAATTCCAGTAGTTTTTTAATAACTAGTTATGCCAACCTTCATAGTGATCACTCTAGCCTAATCTAGACTATCTAGTCTAATATTATAATCTGGACTTCTAGAATAATATTATAAAGAGGAAAGATTTGTGTGTTTGTTTGTAATGAATAAACTCAAAAACTGTTTTCTAATGTTTTCGCGACTATTACACATTTAAGTTAAAACACTTAATACGGATTTATCATGTTTATTACATTATTTTTACACATAACGTTTCGAAAACTTTGCAGATATCATAGTCAAAGTTGACTATGCTGACAGTTGCCTACTGTGTTATAAGAATTATGCAAAATTATCGCCTACAATATTTGTGATAACGTTCCGAATGTACGCAGTATTTACGCTACCAACTACTGGACTGATTTAAAAAAATCTACCAATAGATAGCGAGTAACAGATTATATTTTATAAAAAAGGGATCTATACGAAATTTGCATCATGGAACGCAAGGTATCAAAAATTTGCCTTACAACGATTATAGGGCGAGCGCTACAAAAACGATTGATGTCTCTATCATCCAAGCATGTCGGGCATGACATCCTCAAATGAGATGCTTTGGATTTGGGGATGAGGGTCGACCCGGGGGACCAGGATAGACTCTGTCTAGTGTAGTCATAAAATCAACAAGTATTTCTTAAAGAAAATTAAAATGCTACATCCCTGCTAAAAAAATATGCCTAAGGATGAGGAAAGGACTCTAAAGATACCTCACAAAAAGGTGGCATTAATAAACTCACATACGTATTCACGTATGAGAATATTTTTACCAACACGTACACGTACATTTGGGAGAAGATAAATGTGACCCCCTATAATTTAAAATCAATTGTTAGAGGGGTCAGTTTTATCTGCCCCCGAGAGTATTTTAACTCTGAAAACATAACTCCTTTTTTGTTGGTCGTGTAAAAAAATACGAGTGCAAAAGCCAGTGTAGCTCTCAATAATTAAACCATATTAAAGAATAGGCGTATAAAAATAGTATTCATTACTTTGACTACACCCTGTAATAATAATTAATATAAAATCATTATTTTTTCTAACAGATATCGGATGACGATCGCATGTCGTTGACGACAGCCGTGTCTGACGAAGAAGATCCGGGAGAAAGCGCAATGAACTCCCCGTACAAAGGCAAGCAGACCGGCGCCGCGGCAGCCTCCTTCAACTGCACAGGGGCCGTAAGAAAAGCCGGGTGAGTTCATGTACCTTTTATTGCCGGCGGAATCACCAAGCCTGTTCATTCATCCGCCTGTCCGTCCTTTCGTCTGTCACAATATTTTGAACGGTAATAGATTGATTCTAAATTTTTTCACATAATGTGCATTATTCTTCATCTATTGCAGCTATAACAACAAATAATAGAATCGAAATAAAATTAAAGGTCTGATGTATTTAAGAAGGCTGTTTCATTGCTGTTCATTTAAACACAAACTAAGAAATCGTGCAAGAAAAAGTTTGGTTACAACCTCAGGTTACAACTCTTTCTTGCATGCGAGCCTAACAAGACAGGTCGTATGGAAGAGGTTTCATGTTAACTTACATCATGGTTCCCAAACAAGAAATATGTTTTTTGTAATTAATTATTCCGTACGGAACCTTTATTGTGTGCAATCCAACTCGCAGTTAGCCGATTTTGTTTAATTTATTTCGGCAAATAAATATACAGGCAGACTTATCGCAAGTGATCTACACTTAATCGAAGGCTATATAAGCTTGCAAAAGTGCTCCGCATAGGTTGCCATCCTTGAAGATATTTCACACCCTTTTTTAACTGACTTCAAAAAAAGGAGGAGATTTTCGTTGAAGTTGCATTTTTTCTACTGTTTTTACCTCATTACTCCGTTATTTCTAAAACTAATTGAAGACTATGCTTTCCAATGAATCCTATTTAATTTCATAAAAATCGGTTCTGTATTTTAGTTGAGGACGGTTTTTTTTATGTATGAAAGATTATCAAGGAACCCTGTTTCATTCACTCTTTCAGAAGATAGTTTGATTTCAGATATATTGGTTACTAGCTGTTGCCCGCGGCTCCGCCCGCGTTAATGTCGTTCCCTTGGGAACAGTAGAAATGATAAATATTCCATACAAACCCCTGCCCCTTTGCTTTTTCCCCGTAAGGGGGAATTTAATACATTTCACCTGCATAGATCTTTAGCCCTTAAGGAGGGGATTTTGCCCATTTCACCTACACAGATATTTTTTTATTGTAATAGAGAACTTCTAATTGTCATATTTCTAAGTAAATAAAAAAAATCCATACAAACTTTACCCCACCTATTCTACCCCTTCAAGGGGAAATTTCGACCATTTTAACTACACAGATCTTTTTAATTTCAATGTAAACATATATACTTATTTTTATACTTCTATGTCCAGAAATGAGAAAATTTCCATACAACCGCTTTATCCCTTAAGGGGGAATTTTGTACATTTCACCTACACTGATCTTTTTTAATTGTAACCTAGAACGTATATACTTATTTTCATACCTCTAAGTCTAGAAATGGAAAAATTCCATACAAACTTTACCCCCTATTTACCCCTTCAAGGGAGAATGTCGTCTGGTTCACCTAAACAGATCTTTTTTTAATTTTAATTGAGAACTTGCGTACCTACTTTCAAACTTCTAAGTCCAGAAATGAGAAAATTCCATAAAACTTTATCCTCTTTGATTTTCTAAAAATCCTTTCTTAGTGCTCATTTACATCATAAAAAGAATCCCTGTGCCAAATTTCAAGTTTCTGCGCACAGTAGTTTCGGCTGTGCGTTGATATATAAGTCAGCTTTGCCTTTGGCCCGCAGCTCCGCCCGCATAAGTGTCGATTTCTCAGGAAAAGTAAAATTAATAGTTGAACCCGGAATACATTAGTTCATGACTTTCAATGAAACACCTTAATATTGAATTTCAATTGAATAACTTCAAAAATGGAAAGTTTTATACTAACTTTGCATCCCCGTTATATCCCCTTAAGGGATGATTTTTGAGAAAAATATTTTACTCGTGTTTCATGCCTTTTAGTAAAGAACCTTCATGCTGAATTTCATTCGACTAACTTCAAAAATGGCAAAGTTTCATGTTTACTTTGCACCCCTATTTTACCCCCTTAAGGGATGACTTTATAGTAAAATATTTTACTCGTGTTTCATACCTTTCAGTAAAGAACCTTCATGCTGAATTTCATTCGAATAACTTCAAAAACAACAAAGTTTTATACTAACTTTGCAACCCGTTTTTCCCCCTAAGGAGATGAATTTCCAAAAATCCTTTCTTAGTGCTCCCCTACGTTATAAAAGGAACCCCTGTGCAAAATTTCAAGTTTCTAAGCCTTATAGTTTAGGCCCTGCGTTGATATGTCAGTCAGTCAGTCAGTCAGCTTCTCCTTTTTTTTAGTATGGATTACTATGGATAGTATGGATAGGTATAATGCTGTCGTATAATGATGATGAATTGACTTTGGATTTTAATTTTCTTATGTCACTTATTATTTTATTTTATTTTTGCTATATGTTTGCAGGCAAACTCATGCCTTGAGTTCATTCAAATAACGATAACTTTTTTTTAATGATCCGATTTTGATGAAACAAACTTTAAATGTTAAACTGAGTTAAAACAAAGCAATTGGTGAAAGTTTGAAGTAAATCGGTTCAGTATGTTCGGAGATAATCGTGATCATACATACAGACAGACAGACAGACAGACAGACAGACAGACAGACAGACAAGAAATTCCAAAAATTTTATTTTGCTTTCTATTATTCTTTTTAAGTGTCCCTCTATCCATTTCAGTCAAAAATTCGAAATGTACAGACAAAATAATTTTACTGTTTTATTATATGTATAGATTAATTTTTATCAGTCTGTAAGAACAGGAATTAATTTAAGGAATAAAACCTACTTCTAAAATGTTTTTGTTTAAAGTTTCTGTACATAAAACCTGTAGGGTAATAACAAGTAGGTAATTGGTCTACGATTAAATTAAATGCACCAAAAACCGATGGTCAACAATCACCAAGCCAATCTCAGTCTCCCCTCTTTCTTCTTGAACTAATTACTTAACTACTTCATTAGCACTAATTCCGAGCAAGCTAGGTGTCTGCAGTTTTATGAGAGTGGATGAAGTATTCCAAGCTTCATTTAATTGGATTGTAGATTTAGATTTGTTAAACAGGTGCTCGCATAGTCACAGCGCTCATGTTTATTGTACTTTCTGTTTTCACAATGGATGGATTTACTTTTTGATTTCAGGAATGTTTAACAGAATTGTTCGCATTGTTAAATTTCCAGTAAATAAATGATAATTAGAGCATGAAATCTGCTTTTACAGAGAATAATTATTACATGATAAGTATTTATTATTTGTTTCTTACAATTAATGCTTCCGGTCAAACTAAATATATAATTACTTTATTATCACTACAAAAATTTCTGCAAAGAAGAGGCAGCGCTAGGATATTAAATAGGCGTATGAAACATGTTCGAAAAACAGAAACCATTTAATTATTTTAAAATGAATTCATTTCTTGAAAACATTATTTCACTGTCTCCATATAATAGATTAAAAGAAAATACTTGAAAGATGTATCCTTATTCGCTCGACAGTAATCAATATGCCCCAACACAAAGGCTTAATACTCGGGACATTACTCCTGCGCTCTCAAACAAAGTTCTATTGATCATCCACTCGGTACACGTATCGTTGCACATTGACGCTCGTATAAAGACAAACAAAACTCTAATAGAATGTTCATCGTTCCGAAGATGTAAAACAAGAACTAAACGAAAGAAAGGCCTCGTCTGACAAGTTTCTGTTAGAAAAGCCTACGGCGTCCTTTATGTACCCTGAGGCTACAATTTCTCTTCCATGAATCCCAAATGACCGGAGGGAAATCTTAGCCATGACCCATTCAACGTCGTTGTAAAAACGTGCGGTGTCTAAGTGTAAGAAGACTTGAGATCTCGCTTGATAAGATTCTTCTTGTATACTTTCTTTTATGTATCTACTCGTATTTAGTAAATATAAAGGTAAATGAACATTCTCGTTTAATCAACTTCAATGAACACGTAAAATTTGTAACTAAAATTACACCCATAAATTTTGTCCTGTTCAGAAACGATAATTAATTTTCTAAAGCATTAAGCTTTTTAATCGAGTCAGCACGCCGGTAAACTGTAAGTTCAGCTCTTAACTTTTATTCAATCACGTCTAATTTGCTGGAATTTTATTCGGGACTGTATTTATAGACGGCAATAATTCTTGTGTATAGTGATTAATGAATTTCCCTCTCGCCTCGTTCCGTGCAACGCAAACACAGAATTCTTGTGAATAATAGCCAACTATATAAATCACACAATTATCCTGTCTGTATCACTGCGGCATGTGAATTAAAGTCTGTAATTAATAATATTAAATCATACTGTAGCAAATATTACCCTTTTTAAAATTAAAAATTAAATGAGTAGTATACTTAAATAGGGAAGAGCAATTTAATTTCGATTTATTTTCTTCCACCAATTCCACGGTAATAGGATTAGGAGCACTACTTTAAAAAGCCTTCCAAATAAAATGATTATGTTTTATTTACGTAGCAAGCTGAATTTCTTTATTCACGAACTAACGAAACCAAATTTATACGAACTGCGGAGGAAAGTCTTTGTGTTACTAGTCCGTCCATTTCGTTTTTGGTTTACGTTTTCTTATGCTAAAGAAGCAAATCGGGGCGACAAAAATATTTTTATCGTTTATTTTTTTAAATGCTTTTAGTTCTGTGACTGAAATAAACGTTAAATAATATTGTACAAGAACGTGCAAACATAGAAGAACGAAACATTCACATGCTATGCATTTATTTTTATTATTTTTCATTTAATATTACATACCTTCTTCCAGCCTTCTTTCAACAAAAGCATTATTTGAACGAAACAATAGGAGTCGAGGCGAGTAAAAATCTATTGTTTCGTTTGAAAATGAGTGCGAAAAGTGATTCCAATTCCGACTAGGGACTGAAATCCAAATACCTTTCATATGTTATTAAAACGTACATCTTTTACACAATTATGTTAAAATCATTAATACATACGTACATAATAGGTAACACGTCTTTTTCCCTTCCGGCAGACAAAGCCCGTCTTTAAGACCAAAAAGCCACGTTTAGCATGTTGATGGGCGTTACGTGAAAAACGGAATCAAAATAGTGATGTGTTGCTAGCCGCTTCGCCTACTAACATGATTCTTGCGATTTTCGCCCATTTCTCGATCACTTTTACGATCTGCGCGGGAAGAGAAGCGCTGCTTCATTCTACGTTTTTTATTTTCTCCCAGACCAGCATGGTAGATAAAATTATTAATGTAAACTGAATTTGTAATTTAACTCGCAAGTTGTCTGTACCTTCATCATTATCAGCATTCCAGCCGTTAGAAGTCCACAACTGGACAAAGGCCTCTCCCAAGGATTTTTCGTTCCATAGGGGGATATTTCCATACTCACCACGCTTGGCAGGTGGGATGTCCAGTTCAGTGTTTTTAGCTTTTTGTGCTTCCGACGCTGGCCCATCGAAAACATTTTTAAACTGGGGAAGGATAATGCAAATTTGTTGGATCTGGGAAGGGGATAAGGGTATTGGGATACTACTTACTCGGATGAAATGGAAAAGCAAGTAGTAGCTCGAGAGGCCGGGTGCGCGTACCGGAAGCCATACTCACCTATCACCAGAGAGTGCTATCACCAGACAGGCAGTTGAGAATGAAACCCCTGACCGTCTGTACTTTCATGTGATCGTTACTTTCTTCTTTTTTAAGACCTCCGCAGCTCTTGTCGATCGTGTAGTATTATTATATTGCGAGTATTTTATCCCCTTGAAAAATAATTCGCGCAAAAAGATTCGAGCAAACGTTAAGTTTTCCCGTTATGTAGGCAGGCAATAGGGGTCAAATCCATACTCTTGTATTTTTCTGTCTGTTAAAGTCAGCTTTTATCAAAAGATCGAATAACATGATTGGATTATTGATAGAAAGAGCGCGAAGAGTCTCCGTTTCAGCTTGTGTAAGAATTTTTACGTATGAGCTGTGACCGTTTGTCTGTCAGACCCACTGCTCGGCTTGCCTCTTGCAGGTCGCATCCTCAACTTTCGATTCTTATAAATTTTGTAAGCAGCTTGGATAGGATAATCACAGATTTTTTTGGCGTTTATTGTTCTTTTGCTAAAGTTTAAACTTCTTTAGCGGCTTTATGCACTTTTTGGGATGGGTAAAAAATATTCAACCCGCGTCAGGACACGTGACCTGATCGAAAATTCGTTAGACGGACACGTGACCTGAAACCGCCGGCGCGGCGTAGGATTTGAAGTAATATCTCCCTCTCTTCCTACCGCGCGGAGTTAATTTCACTTCTGCCGGCACTCTCGGAGTGCAACACGTTCTTTTTTTTTCTGTAAATGCTCGATATTGGCATAAATTACGTAAGCTTCTTTAAGGTCTATAGCCCTTAGAATCATTATAAGTATGCTGTGGTAAGACCATTAATCATTCATATCTCTATGGGTAAGACTCGGCGTTATAGATAAGGTTCATTGGGTCCATGCTAGCGACCAAATTCGCACGATCCACACTACAGCTCACCACAGAACAAATTATTCTTATATGTCTGTACATGAACTTTGAAATTGTCAAGAATATGACATACGTTTATTGACAGTAAATTTTCAAAAATTGCAAATAAAATATAACTTAAAATTATAGTTGGACAGAAAATACTATTTGAGGAATCGGTCAAGTATATACAACTAAAAACAAACTGACTTAATACGAGAGGTGAAATCCTAAATCAGCGAGAAAGCATAATGTTTGCAAAATTAATATGTCGCAGAGCGAGTCGTCAGTCTCCAGTTCAACCGTGTTCAGAGTGAAGTCAGATATCAAGGTGCTGAAAGACAAGGGGCTTAAACAAATCTTCACCCCTGTGAATGTTATTATTTGGGCAATGGAAATTCTCGGCAAGAGATCTAAAGGGGTATCGCTGCCAAAAATTCGATCGCTAATAAAAAAACACTTCATTTTGCCGTGCAGGAAAATTGATATTGATAAAAAAATCGACATGACTGTTATGTTTGCAGTATATTTCGGATTGCTGGAACAAGTAAACGATTTGTTCTTCCTGCGGAACACGAAGCTCTCGATAGCGACCTGAAACCAGGAAGTGTGATCACGTGAATAACAAGTTTGAATTACGATGTTTTGAATATATTGATATTGTGTGTCGTGAATTAAACTTTGTAAATTGTCTTAGGATTTTTAAAGTGCACTTATAGAAATAA
This sequence comes from Elegia similella, assembly GCA_947532085.1. Lineage (NCBI taxonomy): Eukaryota > Metazoa > Arthropoda > Insecta > Lepidoptera > Pyralidae > Elegia > Elegia similella. The sequence goes on from OX383930.1 coordinate 17,107,953, forward strand.
AACGTGGATGTTTAATATACGGATATATTTTATTTTTAATTTAAATTAATATGTCACACTTATCCTTTGTCATTAACATGGTTAAATAATTCTACTGGCAAGGTGTTTAAATACTTTATATCGAATTGGTGCGAAATATCATGAGATTCACGTTCGCGGTGAAAAAATAGAATAAAATTGTTTTTATAAAAATTATAAGGTACTCAAATAATAATAATCCTTGCAAAATTATTTATCATCTGGCTTTAACCATAGAGATAAGATAATATGTCTATGGCTTTAACATACTGTCATATACTAACGTACTTTTATGCTAAAATAAATATTATACTTATCTTTTTGAATAAAATGTACGGAGAATAGTTATAGATAATCTTCGATAATCTTTCAGATGGAAAACTATTTCAATTTTAATCAAGTTTTAAAGGTACCTATTCGGTTACTTATATATTTTTATCGAATCGGTTCGCTAATGACGGAGGCATGTGGAACAAATAAAAAAAAGACGTAGGAATTTGTCAAACTCCTTTTTAGGGTTCGACATTGCTTTGAGGGTTCGACCAAGTCACGACGGAATCCACTCATGTGTCTGTCCTTCTGTCACAGCCGATTTGTTCCAAATCTACACAGACTTGGAAATTTGGCTCTCTTATGGATTTGAGGGTCATATTATGTATTTTTTTAAGTTTGTGGGAACAATTGGGGCCACAATCAGAAAATTAAAAAAATGCATACTTGACCATGTTACATATCAAGCGAAAGGGAAGCAAGGATCTTAAATTATTAAACATAATCTTTCATATAATAAAAAACTGACTTCAATTAAACTATTGAACCGATTGTGATGAAATTTAAATGGGACCAAATTGAAAGCAAACGCTCTCAAACAAAAAATATTTTTTTAATCGGATCATAAATAATGAAGTTCTGAGAGGTAACAAAAATTGAAAATCTCCCCTTTTTAGAATAGACGAGAAATTGTCATCACTCCTACCTTATGAAAAAATATCATAGGTTTTTACTTATAACAGGAAAACCTAAACAAAATGTATAATTTCTGTCACTCTCATGATCATCATTCAATCAGTTTAATTATGGTAGGTTCAGAATTAAATGGGGTCTCAATCAAAAAATAACATTTATAGTACAGAACCCTTTCCAAGCGAGTTTGACTCGCATTTGACTTGTTTTTTCGAAGTTGGATGAAAATATTACTGAAATAATGAAAACTTTAAAATTTGTCTTAGATTTCTAAGTGTGAAGAAATGGCTGCTACGAAAGAAGCACCAAATCGAGTTGGCCCGTAAACGCGGCTGGAAGGGCTACTGGGTCTGCCTGAAAGGCACCACGCTCCTCTTCTACCCTTGTGATTCTCGCGAAGGCCGCTCGGTGGAAGCGGCTCCGAAACACCTCATCATAGTGGATGGCGCTATCATGCAGCCCATCCCAGAACACCCCAAACGGGACTACATATTTTGTCTCAGCACTGCTTTTGGAGATGCTTACTTATTCCAAGCTCCGTGTCAGGTACGTTATTATCTTTAATCCAGATTTTTTACTTTTTTTCTTTTTGTGTCCTATTGGCATAGTATTGGCATTCATTTCTGGTAAATAAAAAATACTTTTTTTATGTTCTCAATGGCAAATAAATGATTGAAGTTAATTGTAAGAGCCCCAGACTACAAACAAGGATTTGATTACATATCCTTGTATATTAAAAGAAATTTTTTAGGTATCTCTCTCTGTCTTATCTGTCTGTAATGTACGCTTTTATTTTTATTAAAGCTACATTTAACAAATTTTGTGTTGGATTTTAAATGCAAATTTCAGTGTTTTACTACGAGTTGACAGCGAACGTGTTGAAAACTTCAGTATTGTTTTATCTTAGGTGGAACTAGAAAATTGGGTGAACAGCATACATAGCGCGTGTGCCGCAGCGTTCGCCCGCCACCGCGGGAAAACAGGAACACTGCATTTGCTGCAGGAGGAGATTTATCGCCTCGAAAAAGCTATTGAATCGGTGAGTACTTACATTGTTGCGGTGTCGCGATCCTCGCCAAGTATCTGTTTTCTTTTCACGCCAAGACATCGTATTTGCATAATTTATTTTTCAGTTCCATCTCCTTCCAACTAAAAAGATTAATTAAATGATAAGCGGATAAACTTTTATATTAAACAAAAACTTCTCGTTGGTACTGAGCATTAATGTAATATGAATAATTTTGTGGTAGCGGATTTATCTTTGCTTACCAAGTAAATCCTGAGTAAATCTGGTACTGGTACAACGGTGCCTATGGAAATAGAAATACGCTGAAATGCGGAGCTCGCTCGCTGAAATATTATGCCCCGCTCGACCTAACTGCGCATCGCATCGGCTTGAACTAACAGAAGCATTGTTTGACTGGCACGAATCTCTAACTACCTTCGTAAACCGATCTCTTGCTAATGTTGAACTTTACCCCACAGCTACAGAGATCACTTTCAAGCGGCCTCCAGTTTCTCATTGCATGCTATTAACCTTTAAGTGTACAATGTTGCGAACTGAAAAACTGTTCTCTCTTCACGTATATTTATTGCCTTTCGCAGCTTCGATGTGGGCATGTTAAGGCTGAAACTATGTTTTATACTGCTATTTTTAAATGCACGCCATGAATGCATTCATTTTAATAAAATTTGCAAGTACAGCGCAAAATAGGGCTTAGCTTCATGAAAATGCTAACAAAAAATTTGCATAATACGTTTACAAGAAGGGATTACAACATATTTCACATCGCCTTTCTTTTTTCTGTTGAAAATGTCATGTATCATACTCATTATAAAACTCATACAGTAGAGAGCATGCAATTTTTTTTCAGTTGTGCTATAGAACGGCCTACTAAAAAAGGGGCACAGCGTAAAAAAAGTACCTTAATAGCGTAACAATTAATATAGATATAAAAGTTGCAAAGTCAAATTTTTGGGCAAGTCCATTACAGCGCCTTGATAAAACCCAGACAGATGTGACATCATACATGTCGCTTTTGTTTTGGTGATGTGAGGAGTATAGTCGGAAGTTATGTTAAATTTAAATACTTTGTTAATGGGAATAGTATATTAATATTTCTAAATTGGATTTACCAACTAACAATTAAAAGTGTGCTTAATAACCTGTTAGGTAGGAGCTTACGTATATATGCAGACGGTGTTGTTAGTGTCTCGTGCTAAATTAATGCTGTTGTGTTACGCCTCTCTTTATCTAAACATTGATATTTATTTTCTTTTTCTACATCAATAATAATATAAATAGGTGTATTGCGTGTCTTGTGATAAGAGGTATTTACTATAAAATAATTAATAACATTAGTTACTACGATTCTAAGGATAAATCACTTCAATTCCTGACCCGCAGTGATTGACCGCAGCACGCATCGCCTTTGTGTCTGCCGCTCTCATGCCCGCCTCCTCATGTTTACTGCATATGAACGAACATACGAGTACCGACCTAGCTCTTGTATGTCATTAACTTTACTCGTTGTAGTATAGAACAGTCGCAAATAGGTTGAATATTTGGGGCAACGGTATTCTGTCGCACTAATTTCTAAGCAACCGCAATACACATTTGGCTGGCAATATAAGCCTTTGAGTCCGTCACTCTTATATTAGACTTTCTCTTTATATTTATTGATTATGATCTTACATATAAACCTTACAATTCTGCGTATTAACTATATTTGTTGTATTATAGTCAGAACTAGGATGAATGGTTGTGGATGAGCATTCCTTGTATAAATTACTCCAATTTCTGACCTGCAGCGAGTGACCGCAGCACGCATTGAATCCTTTGTGTCTGCCGCTCTCATGCTCAGCTCCTCATGTTTACTGCATATGAACGTTCGTTCATATGCATTACGAGTACCGTCTCAGCTCTTGTATGTCATTTACTTGTTGTAGTATAGAACAGTTAGTCACCAAATAGGTTGAATATTTGGGGCAACCGTGTTTTTTGTAAGTCTTTGTATGAATCGCACTAGTTTCTACGCCATTTTTTTAATCTATGCTGTCACTCTACACCATGAAGCTATAGAACACTCTTTATATAGATTAATTATACGACACCATTTTTTAAATATATGGACCTTAACCTTAACATTCTGCTTATTAACTATAATTGTTGTATTGTAGTATAGATTAGTTGGAACTAGGTTGAATGGTTGCGGCGTGAGCGTTCCTTGTGTAAATAACTCCAATTTCTGACCCGCAGCGAGTGACCTCAACATGCATCAAAGCTTTTGTGTCTGCCGCTCTCGTACTCACCTATCTCTTTATATTTATTGCATATGAGCATACAAGTGTCATTGCAGTTCTGGTACTCATTCATTTTTGCTTATTGTGGTGTAAGAACAAGGTTGAATGATTGCGGTAACAGCGTTCGATGATTACCCGCAGCGAGTGTGTCCGCAACCTCAAAGCTTTTGAGTTTACCGCGCTAAAACTAGTTTGCCTCTTAATATTTGTGGCATCCCGTCTGGCCAGCGAGGAGAGTGTAGGCCAAATCCTCTGTCTGCTCTGGCCAAGTATGGCTACAGCAGTACAGAGAGGGTCATGCTCCTGCAGTGGAGACTAGGAGACTAAAAAGACCTGATGATGATGATGATGATTTGTGGCATATGAACATACAAGTATCAGCTTAAAGGCTATGTTTATCGTCCATACTAGTGACAATTAAGTTAATGCCTTAAGGCATTAAGTCCATCTATTTGTACGTATTTTGTGCAATAAAATTTAAATTAATAAAATAAATAAGGAACAGTCGGAACTAGGAGGAATAGTTGCGGCGTGGGCATTTCTTCCTATTTCTGACCCGCAACACGTGACCGCAGCACGCATCAAAGCCTTTGTGCCTGCCATTCTAGTACTTGCCTATCTCTTCATATATCTTATAAACATTCGATTCGCATTCCAATTGTGGTACCCATTTACTTAACTATTTGTTGTGTTAGAACTTGAACTAGGCCAAATGGTTACGATAAAAACATTTTATGAAATAATCGTGCCAATTTGGAATGCAGTTGCAGCGTGCGACTGCATTCCTAAAGCCTTTGTGTCTGCCACTCTCTTAATCAACTACCTCTTCATATATGTATGTTGCATATGAACATACAAGTGGAAGCTTAAAATTCTGTGTATTGCAAAATCTTGTGGTTAAATTGGAATTAGTTGACACCAGGTTAAATAGGTAATTATAGCGAGAGTATTCCTTGTGTACCTAATTTACTTTAATTTCTGACCTGCAGCAAGCAATCACAGCACGTGTCAGAGCCTTTGTATTTGCCGCTCTCATACTCGCCTAACTCTTCATATTTGCTTCACTGAAATATACCGAGTTTTAGCTGCAATTCAAGTTGAATTGAAGGTATAACTCGGTATATTCTAGTCATAGTAATTAACTGCACTTGTAGTATTAGCACAGTAAGATGGTTGCAGTGACATCGTTCCTTGTGTAAATCGCGCCAATTTCCGACCTGCAGCGATCGACCGCAACACGCATCATAGCCTTTGTATCTGCCACTCTCGTAATCACGTCTATCTCTTCATATTTGCTTCACTAGAATATACGAGTGATGGCTGCAATTCAACTTATTAACTACTTGTAGTATTAGCACAGTAGGATGGTTGTGGTGACATCGTTCGTTGTGTAAATCGTGCCAATTACCGACCTGCAGAGAGCGGCCGCTGCACGCATTACTTCGTTTGCATTTGACGTAGTCGGCTATTTTCACATATTTATGACAAAAAGAACATACGAGTGCAGGTTTTCAAGTATCAGTATAGACATATACATGGTCAGCACAAGGTCAGCAGAATAAATATGTGGCAAATTTTAACGGAATACATCGAAACTGGTTGTTTTTTAGTCTTCTACGAACAATTGATCAACCTCCTGATATCGTATGTGCAGCCAAAATGTGCTGGATGGAGCCCCAAGGGTCCACATTATAACTAAACAATAAACCGTTTTTTGTTTAGTTTATGGCTCCGTGTAAATATTTGCTTTCCTAAAGTAGTCCGCTCGGAAAAAGTTTAAGAACCGCTGTTCTGGTAGGTACATTACTTATAAGATAATAAGAAAATTTACATTACGATTATTAAAAAATACGTGCATTTGAAATTCTTAATGTACATTTTTTGCAGTACAGTTGAACTACAGGCATGAATGCATAAATAAACTTTATCAGTAGGTACATGAGTATTATATTCTTGGGCGCGTCGGTAAACACTAAATGAATGAAATCAATGAAAAGATCGTACTAAATCCCGTTTATTTGTACAATTATGAGAATTCAATCAAGGAACATTTCAAATATGAACGACCATTAACGATGTTTCGCAATTTCAGTGATATAGACACTGTTCAGAAAGAGTATAGGCGTGACGTTAAATGGAAGCAACACTGACTATCACATAGCAACCGGATTTACATAGACAGTTGTCCGATATAATATTGATTTATTTTAAATGTGGTGTCTTTTATTTGTGTTTACAACCATGTTGAAAAACCTGCAGTACTACGAGAGACACAACAGCGCCCTAAATCCTAATCCTTTTAGCTTTTTGAACAGTCTAGTGCTGACTGAGATCTTGGAAAATGTACTTATCTTTCAATAATATAAAATACAATCATGGAATTTCTAGAATAACGCTTTTTTGCTGCGAAACAGCAAAAAAGAATTTGAATTCCGTTAGAAAAACTTAATTCAATGGAATAGTACAATTTAAATATAATAAGACATTCAAATTTAACGAGTTTGAACTTTTATTAGCTTTATTATAATAAATCACTAAGCCCTTTATGATAACTCTGAACTGGATTAGAGCAGCTATACTGAATTATTACTTGTAATCAAAACAGAGTCCAGTCACCGTAATGCCGCTTATTAAGATGCCAGTTTCCGATGAGAAATATTCAAAATAGGAACTGTAATTAAGGGTAGGACACGTGCTTGTGGGAAACAATCTATTTTATCTCCACGATAGTACAAAATATAATGAGTACAGAAGGATATCCGCTTATTTTATAAAAAACATCTCATCACTGGTGTAAGGCTTATTTTTAAACTTTACCACTAAAGAAAAACCACTCTTTTTAAAGATAACCACCAAGTACCCTTGGTCATGTTTCCCATGGTGATCATATTTCCACAAGAATTTGAATTTTAACAGGTTATTATGCCCATTCAAATACCATCCGGAAACTGATCATCAATATGTAATTTTACGTGCAATGGGGTGTGCGTCGCAACGATAATTTCCTCACCATTTAAAATACGAGTAGATATTAGAATGCAGAACACGCAGGCATGGTGCATACATGCAGTATATGTACAGAATAATAGAGATATTTTTATATTTACCATTAGCTGACATGAACGAAGCTTCAGTGTGATTCCCTTTGTCTATGTATTTCCCCCTTTTGTAGCAAAAGTGAGGTGTCTACTATTAGTTTTACTTTGTGGTGATAGTTATCGCAGCCAGGTGGGAGCACGCGCTTATTAATATTCATAGCACACGTCATCCTGGCACCGGCGGAGTTTCAGGACCGTCCGCACTATTCTAAAGTAGCATATGCATAATACAGAGATAATAATGGTTGTAATATATTGACTACCTGTTACATTTATACTAATAAAAGTTACGCGAGATGACATAATTTAATGCTAAAACAACAGTATTGCTCCCTTATTTTTAGAATGTATCGCAGAAAAATTCACCAATAGGCACCGACGAAAAATATGTGAGCCAAACGGATGTTTCAGCCTTGGTTTACAAGGTACATATTTGTAAAAGCTAGCATACTTTCAATTAGTGAAAAATAAATTACTTTTTTGAAGAGAAAACTGCTTTAGCGGCATTGTGCACTTTTTGGGATGGGTAAAAAATGTTAAACTCGCGTCAGGACACGTGACCTAATCGAAAATTCGTATGATAGACACGTGACATGAGACCGCCGGCGCAGCGTAGGAGAGAAATTAATATGCCTCTCTTTCTACCGTGCGGCGAAAATGTATGCTTCTGCTGTAACGTTAATGTTCAAGTTTTCACTTATGCCGGCACTCCCGGAGTGCAAGCCGTTTTATTTAATGACGGGGATCAAGTAAAAATAATCTTTAAATATCTACAAAATCTGAAAGCAACATATTGTGCCTTAGGATCACAAGCTGAAACACATGGCGGACTTGCAACAGTCCGTAGTATCGGACCCAGAGACACGCGCGCAGCTTGCAGTTCAGATGCTCCAATGGGAAGAGAATCTAGAACGTCTTCACTGCGAACAGTTTCGCCTCCGCTGCTACATGGCAAGCCTGCAGTCTGGCGAACTACCTAATCCCAAGGTAACACATTACCAACAACTTTTCCCTGCATGCAATAAATTGAAAACTGCAACCCTATTTCAGCTTTATATCCGATGTAGCGAAATTTCCGCTTCATACATGAACGTGTGAGTTGAACTATAGTTTGGTATAGTAAAAGGAAAATGTTGAACAATATTCAACTACGCTTCATGTTGGCAATCTCTTTTATTATGACCTCACATGCTAACTTTTTAAGTTAGTATCCGCAAGTCGCTTTGAAACGACGATGTTTTCTAGAAACTTTATATCCAGTTTTCGATATCAGAACGTCTCGTACAATAGCGAGGACATAATTTATCATTCGATAATAAGACGGTGAAGGGGCGTTGAATTGTCAAATGATTTTATGGAGTTGACGGCGAAAGGAAATTTGTAGGCACCGCTATCAAATTGACAGTTCCGCTGACCGGGAGCGAGGGAGAGAATCTGTTACTCCACACGACCCGTGTCACGCCGTGTCGTAAATGACTTCCAACATAAATAATAAATTAGTACACAGCTTTGTGAAATATGCTCTTGATTAGCGTTTGTAACGCATTCAGAAAAGTTTAACGAAACATGAAGTATGGTTGTTAAAACGCGTAATTATAGTATTTTTTTTATGTTATCAAACTCATTTCTATGGAACATTGTCATTTATAAAAAACTTCCCATCTGTACAAAAAATCTGTACACACTTATTCAAATGTAGCTCATTAAACTGAAAAATTAAACTCATTAACGGACATTGAAGCAGACCAATGAAAATAATATTAGAATTTACGTCTAAAGGTGACGTAACGGGAATGAAAATGTTAAAGAGCCTATTTGCAGTATTATGCATAGATACAGAAAAAAAAAAACTTTGTCAGTCACTGTAGCCGAAAACGGCCAGGGATTATTATTATTATAAGATACATACATGTATAAATTTATACATCACGTCTTTTTTTTTTTGCAGGGTAGACAAAGCCTAGGTATGTGAGATCTAAAAGCCACGTTTATCATGTCGGTGGGCGTGTAGGTGGAAAACGCAATCAAAATATTAATGTGTTACTAGCCGCATTGCTTACTAACATTTCGCCTATTCCCTCAATCGGCTTTTACGATCTGTATGGAAGAAGCAGCTGGTACATTCTACGTTTTACCTTTTCTCCCAGACCAGCATAGTCTTTACTCTATACTAATATTATAAAGCTGAAGAGTTTGTTTGTTTCATTGTTTGTTTGAACGCGCTTATCTCAGGAACTACTAGTTTAAATTGGAAAATTCTTTTTGTGTTGGATAGTCCATTGAAGAAGGCTTTAGGTTATGAAACATCACGCTGCAACGAATAGGAGCGAAGCATTAATAAAATATGTTTTAAAAACGGGGAAAAAATATTCATCTATAAAAATTAATCATAATAACCGAAATTGCCGCTGACGAAGTCGCGGGCAACAGCTAGTACCTAGATAAATAAGTAAAATGATTTCAAACAGTCGCTGCTGACGCACGTATCTCGCGGCACCAAGAGCACGCTGAACAAGCTGGGCGTGTTCACCGTGTCGTCTTTCCACGCGTTTATCTGCGCCCGTTCGCCCTCGCTGCTCAACAACCTGCTCGCCGGCAGGGGAGCCACCAAACGCAGAGCGCCCAACCTATCACGCTCCAACTCAGGATCCAGTCGCCGCTCTATGCAGGTAAGTTTTTACATCAAACAACTTGTGTTACCTTCATTCTGAACTGCTCAAGTTATGCTATTTATACGTTAAATTAATTTCAGAAAACCAATATAAATAATTAAACGTATAAATAGCATCCTTCCTAACAAATTTCAACTCGGATCTATTTCCTTTATATACTATTCCGTTTGTAAGATCATTATAATATTAATACACTTTCGTCATCACTGTTCAATTTTCAAAATATAAGTAGGTATTTCGTATTTTACATGTATCACCATCAAATTACTTCGACAGCAAACGAAAACATTCTTCCTCTCGTGTAAAATAACGGCATCCAGATTATTTTCCACAAAACTGACGTTCGAGCACACATGCAAAATATCCACCGCTGAATATTCGCATTACCTTACGCTTCGTATTACCCTATTTCCGTAACCTCATTTAGCTCGGGACATAACCGTTACCTCTTGAAATTGTCACTCGGCTGAGAGCACATATTTTTTCGAGTTTGTGTCACACGCGTCAATCATGTTCGGATTGTTACGATATCGCTCTGCTCGATTGAGGGAGCCCCGGCTCGAACCCGGATCACGTAATGGTTACACAGCAAAGCTAATAATTTATGTTAGCTTCCAGTTACAAACGGAACAAATATCTTCATATGCGGAATATAGTCGAAGCCAACATAACGGTGTGATGTGAATTATTTTCGTATTGTTTGTGCCAAAATAGTTTCTTATTACGACATGTAAGAAATATGACGTTGTTGGTTTTCTTTGTTTTTTTCCTATTTTTTACGGACATATTCTTTATGATAGATGACATAAATTAGTGCTATTGTTAGGCATTAGGGTCGAATACTGAACTAACACGCGACACTAACTTCGTCGTAGCACTCATCAGATAGGTAACTCTGTCTCTTTCTTGACAGCTATTTAACAGTTCTTTCGTGACAACAATAATGACTGTCACGAAAGAAAACTATTAAGCTACGCAGGTTATTGCTTGCCTTGTAAACACATCGTGTCTTTGTTTCTTCAATTAGCAACAACTTTATTCGTCCAAGGCAAAAACCCTACGTAATTCTCAGTAGAGTACAATAAAGAGTTTACTATATAGTGTTAATTGTGATTAAAGAGACCTACTTTTTCATATAGCCTAATTCGATTGAATAATAGATGTATGTAGTCATTTGCACTGTGTAAGGGTACAACCTACAGTCTTCGGATCCATTTTTTTCCAATAATGCGAGGCGTGAAGCAGGTCCAATTATTTACGAGAGCACTTAAAAGTCTTCAAATCTCGAGTCCTGTAAATCTAGAGGTATTGTAGACACGAAAAGAGACTAATCAATCTCCTATCACAGAAAAAAATGTACTTTTTTTATATCTTTCGCATCTTAGCTCGAATACATGCTCCATAATCTGAGCACGGCAAACCTTCAAATTGGACTTAAAATGAATCAGATCAAAACCAAACTGATAACCAAAGGCGCAAAACATAAGCTACTGACTTCTCTCAAATAATCAATCGAATGGTAGTGGTATATTGGTACGACATCCAATACGTCGACGAATACATATAGGTACTACTTCGTGGAAGTAGGCTCTTTCATCGACCGACATGATAAAGAAATTAACCGCAGGATTGAAAATGTCTAGAAAAATTCTGGTTGATAAAACAACTACCAATATGCCTCAAAAAAACCGGCCAGGGTGCTTTGAAAGGCACGTTAAGCCGGTGGTCTCGATTGTCATGGTTGATGGCAGTTGTTTAGCCATATTAGGTGCCTCTAGGAAGCTTGAATTACATTATATAGATTAAGTAGCCACTTAGTTTTGAACTTATGTCCTGAGATATTAACTCAACGATACAATAACATAATGCAATTGAGATATTTCTTTATGTATAATTTTCTTTCAGTAAATATTTCTGTTCTTATAAATAGTACCAAAGATTTCTTATAAATAATACGTGTTACAAGGTAAGTGCAAGGAAAAAATAACAAAAAAGTGACTGCTACAAAAACATAAACACAGTTTTGTAAGCTTTAAAATATATCGAAGAAAAGGAGATACTACTTTTATTTATTCAATAAAGCCGAGTAACTTGGGTTGAATAAGTCAGCATCCGATACCAATATCAATGGTGAAGTTTGTTTTTTTAGATTTGGTCGGTCTTTGTGGCATTTGATTTAAATAAATTGGAATGTTTACGAAACAGAAAATGAATGAAAAGCAATTCACTACGATTATGTTAAAATATACATCAAAATAAAATCTCAGATGCGCGGCGCTGTTAAAGGAGACGCGAAGTGATTCGATGTAATTGATTCATGGTTCAGCGATTATGTATAAAATAAAAGCGGTAGACACGAGTATTCTATTAAATAAGATCTTTATGTTGAAATTCCTCAAAGGAATAGCGTATATCATCCATTATAATATGTGCCAAAGTATACATTCATTCACACAAAATACATACGTACACTCTAAAACCAGAACTCAACGAGGGGTATATTAGGTATTGGTAAATAAAATGACAAAACGATCATGAATTATCCTAATCTATTCTCGACGACGCTAGTAAGCAACGTATTAAAAAATATAATACGAAATAATATAAATAATACTACAAATATTCATAAATGTATAACACATAAAGTGAATTATCATGATACTGACAGGTTACCAAACTCTTTTGAATTAACCCCGCATAAACCAACCATACTTCCATCCCATAGTCCTTGGTGGGCTTATATTTCATATCATCTACAGGTATTTCCGCGACAGGTTTTAGGCAGTAGAATCTATCATAACCCGTAACCCGAAAGGAGACAGAAAAATAATAAATACAAACATGCCGGTTATAGTTAGCTGATTGTTATCTGTTGATGTTTAAGGCAGGTGTACTTTCCTTTGCAATATCCCAGTGCAAGTATTCCCCACAATTCAATACATAACCCACTAATTTCTCTTTTAAACCAACATAAAAATGACGTCTCCCAAGAGACTGAACTGTTATAGCCCTGTTGGATCTATATCTCCTAGCAAGCCTTTCATAGGACCGGTATAACAGCCGTGACTTAAAAGGAAAAACAAAAAATATACCAATCGCACAATTTTCATCACTGTAAAGCCGTAGATTATTTTGGATGTACAAATATTTTCAATTAAAATAAATCCAGTGTCCAATTCAGGGAATTCATGATTGATTGGCATCATGAAATGATTCCGCACTAAAGTGCATATAGTATATACAAAGATTGAAGTGTATAGGTATCAATCGATAGACCCACGCAGCCGCGCTATAAATAACTTGAATGATGTTATTGGTTCCTACCAATAACATTATTCAAGTTATTTATAGCGGAAATATTATATATATAATTGGAAATGTAATAACGTTTGAAAAATTGGTACACTATTAAAATGACTTACGGTTATTTCTGAAAAAAAATCCATGCTATGGCATAAGTTTTGGCTAAGATTTACGGCCTCCTACTGACAAATTGATGGCAATCAACCCTCCTTGGGTATGCATCCGTTGCACGTGAGATGTTATTGCTTTCACCCTTTAGTTGCTTCGTACGACATCCGTAGGCAGAGACGGAAAATTCTAAGGCAGGGAACCACCCGCGGTTGTATATAAATATGGAATTAATATTGAATGCGTGTAATGTAAAAACAAAATATTAAGTTTAGGAGATAACATAATTTCCCTCACGCAATATTAGGTTGTATCTTATCGACGATACCAACTATAAATATATGAGTTAGTTTTTATGAGTAAACTATAAAAATAAATACGCGCGATGACATCTCTAACAAAATGTGTCCCAAATGCCCAAAAGTTTTACTTGCAATCAAATTTTATCCCTTACATCTACGAATCAAGGGACGAACAAAAAGATCCTAGTGTCTTCCCTGTAGATTCTATACTAGAAATTAACCTAAGTATGAAAGGAACTCACTCAATTTTCATCCTCTTAAGCCTGCGGAGAAGACTGATCGTGTAAAGTACAAATGAATAAATTACATTTTTTGGAATATATGTCTGATTGGACGGCAGCATATCTACAGTTTTTCGTATCATTTGAACACATGTTTTTAGTAAGATGCTATACCCTTCTTATCTATATTATCCCGTCTAAATAACTAATGATGTAGCGACTGTGTACTATGAGGGTGCTACAAACTATCTACGAGTTGCTACGAAGCGACTGTGTACTTACTATGAGGGTGCTATGAACTATCTACGAGTTGCTACAAAATGACTGTGTACTTCCTATAAAGGTGCTACGAGATATCTACGACTTGCTATGAAGCGACTGTGTACTTACTATAAAGGTGCTACAAACTATCTAATAGTTGCTACTTACTATAAGGTGCTACGAACTATCTACGAGTTGCTACGAAGTGCTGTGATTATTCATCCATGTCGTCACTTGCCACTTGTTAACGAAATTAATTATTGTTATGTAACTTACAAATGAGTAAACATAACGGGGAAAATACAGTTTTCAATGCGTGTAGTAAACGTCTCAACTCTAACAGTAAACTTTAGGTACATTAGTTGATCGCACTATGTTTTCTTTGTGATAATAATACCGAAGAAAAATGACTAGTGGGATGTAGTATGTAACTATACCCAGCGGGTCCCTTCTTCCTAGAGAAATATGTTTAGTATAGATCGTTAGTACCCTTGTCGAATGTGTCTAAACATGTATTGAAATCATTTGTACCCCACAGATTTTTGAGTAAATTTGAATTTACCAAAACCTCCATCCAGGGCCCTCCGTAAATACTTATAAAATCTTATTTCTGCCTGCATGAAACCTTAGTAACCTTAGCCCTCTTTTTATTTTAATAATTATTTTTCAACTATCTGCTATAGTTTTTATAAAAATCAAGATAAGTTGAACAATGATCTAGCGGGGCCCTCTCTGGATTCGCATCGTACAGTCGTGTTGCATTTTTTACTGTTAGTACCTTTCAAAATAATTACTTAAAAGTAATTATTAAAATAAAAAGAGGGCTTAGGGTACTAAGGTTTAATGCAGTTAGAAGTAAGATTTTATAAGTATTTACGGAGGGCCCCGCTGGATGGAGGTTTTGGAAAATTCAAATTTACACAAAAATCTGTGGGGTACAAATGATTTCAATACATGTTTAGACACTTTCAACATGGGTTCTAACGATCTATATTAAACATATGTCTCTAGGAAGAAGGGCCCCGCTGGCTATAGTTACATGGATCTTGTTGATAGTTTTTCATATCAATGATTGAGGGTACAAACGTTGCAATGCATTCACATCCGCCGAAATTATTAAGAAAATTGCCGATATTTATATGTGAATTTCTTTTGTTATAAAATTATGAACGTCAATCAGATGTCACGTGACGATGGTGAAGCAGCAGTCCGGGTTTCTCTACCCGAAGGCACTACCGCTACAGTGGGCGTCCGCGAAGGCATGTCGGTAGAAGAGTTCCTCGCCGCTGCCTGCGCGCGCCGCTCTCTGAACGCCCTCGAACACTTCGTCAGGGTGAAGAAACGCCGAGACATGGAAGATCACAATTACTTCGTCCCACATCGCAGTGATCTGATCGAGACCTATGTACGTATCTTTACTCATTTTCTACTTCCTGTTTTACAGTGAAAAAATAATCATAAGGAAATATGTGCCACTAAAATACTTACAAAACATTTATTTTAAACTAGTTTTTCCCGCGACTCCTCTCGCGTGAATCGATTCCTTGGGAATAGTACTTTTTACCGGGATGTAATGTATTCTATGTCCTTCCTCTGGTGAGACCAACTACCACCATACAACATTTTATCTAAATCAGCTCAGTGGTTGAAGCGTGAAGAAGTAACAGACAAAAAGACAGAGTTACATTCGCATTAATAATATTAAAGTATGTATAAATAGTACGGATTTTTATTTCAATTCTTTCTAATAGTTATCTTCTACTTTTCTTCCATAAAACAATGGGGGTTATTTCAATATGCAGCGGCAGCACTGAGGCATTCGGTCCAGTAAGCTGTTATTGGGCAACAATGTGTCAGTTGCTTGTCAAACATCAATGACAGCGGCTTATCGGACCCTACGATTCAATGCTGCCATCTGGTGGGAAGCTTTTCGGAAAACCCTCATTGCCTTAAAATCTTAACTATCCTATTATATAGAGAAAAAAGATAATCAAATAGACTGATTTCAACGGCATTGTCATTGCTCTAAAAACAAGGCGAGTAATTAACTTAATTACACTCCGTTAGACGATGTAGCCCCAGCGGAGCGATTTATTTAAGAAAAAACTTACACAATTTACATTTTCATGAGAGAGGACAGAAGGCGACCTAAGTCGTGTTTGACTATAGCTTTTATAAAAATTAGATTTCGCTTATACATGTAATATTATTTAGGGGAAAAGTATTTTCGTATTGTTTATGGGAACTTTTTCCATTCAAACAAAAGAACTGTAACTTAAATATCTAAATTCAAAGACAAAAAATGCTTGAATGGCCTTTGTTTTGGTTTTATTGGGATTGTTTATAACCTAACATCGACATCAGTCTTATTCGCGGTATATTTTGTTATTATCCCTCATTAATTATAAACTTTTAAAAATGTGTAGAATATCTTCGTTAATCTGATTAGTAAATCTAATAAACATCAGCATCCAGGTTTACTAAAAAAATGAGGGCGTGTTCCCATTAGTAAAACAGAGTTATTGTTAATTATATAACATATTTTAACTATTTCATATTCTCTTTGAAAAGTCGCCTTTCTAATATTAAGACCAGCATAAACGAAAAATTTTTACTACAACTTAACACAAAAAATACGAAAAATCTTTCTCCTAAAACTAATATGTTTTTAATTAAATAAACTTAAGTTTATGAAAACGTAGCAAAATTATAATTTATGAATGTTTTGCTATCCAATTTATGTAAGTTTATTAGGGTTTGACTCAGGATTATCTCATCTCTATGGGTTTGACAGTGTGCCGCAGTACTGATTATGTCCGACATACTGCACGGGACTGTCAAAAAATAATGACATCGGTCATGGCAGGTCATGATTACTGAACAAAAATTGCAATAAACAAATAAATAAAGTTGTTAACTCTTCAAACTGCTTTAAGTAATTAGAATTGTTTAATATTTGCAACGTCCTACAAACCTGCTTGAAACCCTTTTCTCCGCTTGTTTTTAAAATTTCTTCCAAATGCAATCTACGGAGGGTCTTGCCAATTCCCGTTGTTTCATTCTAAACCCTCCTAATTATTTTTTACCCTTTAGGTTTTGCTCTGATTTAGGTCTGACAGGATTAGGAGTGTTGTTCCCTTCTAAATCATACTAAAAACCTCGGCAGTTAGGGTCCTTGATGTTACAAACGTGCTTTCCATACATGTAATTATTTTTACCAAGATGTTTTGTTTATTAATTTTTAACTTGGAGCATATTTCAACGATAATTGCAAATTTACAAGAAAGGTCTCGATGTACGACTGGTTTATTATGATATTTACTTAATCTACCTTATCATAATATAAGCAAAACGACAAAAATATAAAGTCATAGAACATTCATTTGAGGACATCGTAAAGTTACGAAAATGAGCACAACGCGAGCTGAATCTTCTACTCGTAACCGTGGGCACACGTTACGACTTACCCACAAGCCGGAGCGTAATCCCTATCATCAATTTTCACCCATCCTTGCGCCATGTGGACAAACTGTCACTTTATCTCCTCGGAATAATCATGACTATATATCTTACATTTCCCTACCCCTGTCATCGAGTCCCGACGTTATAAAGCTACGTCCAATATATAATACGATCGATGACATGAAAACGAATATTTGCGTGCGAATTACATAATATATCTCGTTTTATTTGCACAAATATCTCGTGGAAACTTGATTTATAGTGTGTTCGCGCTGGTCATATTCAGTTACGTTCATTCGAGCTTTTTATTCTGCCCTTAACAATGGAGGAAAACAAACAGTGCTTTTGTCCTCTGGATTTACCTGTTCTTTTGATAGATACGGTTTTTCTTTAGGTCGCTTCCCGACAAATCATAGCTTCTTTGTAGAAGCTTGTTCTTCTAGAGGCAAAACCTAAATAATACAACTTAATAGTATAAATTGTATGACCCACTGTTATTATGAAATAAAAACAAATTGATCAAGTGCGCGTTGGGCCACGCGCATTATAGGGTTCCGTATTTACAAGTCATTTTATAAGTTGGTCTACTAATAACTCTTTAATTTTTATAGCCTACTTATCTATAATTCCTTTTAACTTGTAGTTTAAACATCTCCTGATCCCCTTCACGTATCCATAAATTACCATTTAGATTTAGATGGTGGGGGTGACACTTTACTCCAACAATAAGCACTTTAAGGCTTACTACCGCAAACGGATCCCTGAATCGAAAAATGGTGTTCAAACACCGACAATATTTTCAAAAGACCTATTCAACAAAACCCTACAGCGAGGTATTACTACCCTAGACGACAAAAAATATCTTGTACATGTAGGAGGTATCCTAAAAACTTTGTCGGCTTGATTAATATAACATTATACCCATACCAAATTCAGCTTGCTAATACTAATAGTTTCTAAGCTAAACCGCGGACGAACAGAGACAGGCGAACATGGCGAAACTTGTTTGCAGAACTCCAAAAACTAAAAGCTATTATAATAACTTAGTTTTAAGGTTGGCCGCTTATAATCATAAATGCGATGTTTACTCACTGTAAAACAGGAAGTCGGTAATTTGATTACAAACTTTTGGGAACATAATCACGTTCATGTCTTCATACATAGTTACACACCCACGAAGTCGTCGAAGTCTGCGCGAAAATTCTTTACCAAGTGGAATTACAACGGACCACTCTCGAGCAAATGTGGGGATTCAGCGTGGAAGCTGAGCTGATAGAGAACGCCGAGCGGCAGGATGAGCTGTGCTGCTACGTCAGCCGCGTCGAGGACAAGAGCGTTGCTATGCAAAACGGTAATTTATTATTTAAATCATAAAGTCTATTTTAACATATCTCTTAATAGAGTGTACACTTGACATGCTATCTATTATCTATATAATATATTTTACTTTCTTTGAAATAATATTTATTATTATTATTGATAATTAAAAATATTTTTACACTCATTTTTGTTTTATCAATTAAACAATAAATATGAAGATTCTTTAATTAACATCGCGTCAAATTAAAATCGCGTCAAAGTACATGAATTCGAACTCGTGACGTCACAGTTTGCTAAAAAGTGCAGCAAACTGTTTTGAATATCTAACTGACAGACTAATTATATTTTTTTTTAGGAAAGGTAGCCTGTCGCATACAAAACTTATATATATATCTATCGTTTGTTGTCCGTGGCACCGCGCACTTTACCTAGATTTATTTGGATATCTTGGTGCGCAGGTGCTGTTTTTTGTCGGCTACTATCCAATAATTGTTGTAGCTTAAAATCTTATAATATAAACTCCCACATAAATAGATAATAAATAATATCAAACGCATGTTTGCCAATATCACACCTATCAATATTGTACAAACATTGCACTGTGTGTATTCCGCATTTCGACGTAATTTCTAACCGAGTAGGTATATGGCAGTGTTCAAAGAGTAACTCTAGCTGGCACGCAGCGAAGTACATTTCCAAATGAGTGATTACCTAGCTCGGTTAACTTTGACAAATGAATTGCCAAATCGACTGACTGCACTTGCAAACAGAATTACAATCGGGGAACTAGCCTTTTATCTGAATCAACGCTCTTTGAGAAACTTACCTTTTCTCAACAAATAAGACTCTCGTTTTAACATTATAAGTACATAAATATTTCGTCTTACCCCTATAAATATTTACAATTTAAAGTCATCAAAGTTTCATTCGTGATGCAATATTTAACATATTGCAAATATTGTAACATCATGAGTTTATGCCTGCTGCTCTTTTTGTTGTCTTGGCAGATCGTTAGGACATCTACTAATGTTAATTAATACAAAATGTATCAATTTAATCTAAAATTAACATTCAGTCTTTAAACAAATATTAAAATATTGAAAGTTTAAAAACGCACATTTTTTTTATCATTCTCAACATAATCAATCCTTACGTAAACATTGTGGCTGTATCCATTGTTCTTTTTTTATTAAGCTTCATTAAAAAAAGGCAGAAAGAATACAGTTTCGATTTCTTTTCTGTGCCAGGAATAATCAAAGGCGACGAGATAATGGTGATCAACGGAGCGATCGTATCTGACCTAGATATGATGTACTTGGAAAGCGTGCTGCAAGAGGAGCTCTCGCTCGTCATGATGATGAGGTAACCTTTACTACAAATACCTAACTACTCTGATTAAGTTTATTTTTCATAACATTTTTGTCCAATTTGATTACATGAACTAAATATGAAATATTAATAATTTCTTTCGAACAATTTGAGGATCTTACCATAGGTAAAATTTACGTTGAAATATCCTTTTCGCATTTTAATATTAGCCATTATTCATCCTTCCCTGAAATCTAAAGTAATTGTAATGGTTTCATGAGAATTGAAAATTCAATTCTAAGAATTTGTAAAGGCGGATAATTTTGTTCGACTTGCGTACCATTTATTTTATTTCCATGTTAATGAGAATTCGTCGATCGTCAACCAAGTTAACTGCTGTTCATTAATCAAACGACCCGCCGAGGCGCATTCGTTACCATTGAATTAGAATAAATCGCGGTAACAGATGCAAAATTGTTTCGACAAAAAAGGTTTATTCTTGGCTGATGGGTGGCACAGGAAACCGAGCGCCTGGTACCTAATAAAGCGGAAGTTAAATCGCGCGTCGTGCTGGGGCCGGGGGCGGCAGGTCTGTTCACCGGCATTTCCCGCCCTCATACACCTGACCTTTCGCGACCGCGACAAGTTTACCGAAGCGCTCGCTGCGACCTACATACTCCCTCGCCCTGCAGCCCTCTGCCGGCCTCCGACTGACGTCGTATCAGTGTTGCCAACAACTTTCAATGGACGATGAAATTCTTGTGCCAATATATAATTTTAACCCTAAAATATGTGCCTATATACATATTGTTAATATTTTTGTTTATTACTAATAATAAAATAATCCAGGCAGTATCAGTCTCTTCTAATGTATACATATACATGGACAAAATAATTTGTGTAGATATGTATATGTTTGTATATATTTATTATACTTATATATATTAATATTTATGAAATATTTATAGTTAAACTGTTTATGTATATATGACTTCCATCCTTACTAAATTTGTACTTTATTATATCTTTTCTTTCACAATTTACCTACTTTTTTATCTGTTTTTCTTCTCAAAGTTGACTGGGAAAGAATGCTTATAGCATTAAGTCCACCTACTGTAGCTCCATAGGCTCAAAAAGTTTTTAAATAAATAAATAAAATTACATCATATGCAAATTTACATATCAATATTTAATCGTAAACTAAATGTACCTTTAGTTTAAACAATACTCTACTACTCGCTTTTGTACTACTACTAGCTTATAACTTTAAGCACCTAATGTAGATTTCAATGCTCATATAAATAGAATGTTTTTAGCCAGCCTGGAGAATGGGTGACAATTAAGGAATAATTGCAATAGGCGAGGTGGCTAGCTACCCATCACTATTTAGATTCCGTTTTCCACCTGAACGCCCACCAACACGCTAAACGTGGCCTTTGGATCTTTTAAATTTTATTTATGTATTTGTTATAATACGAGTATATGTTTTATTACCCACATTGACTTTTGAAAATTATACTATATTTCATAGCACAGGGATTCTCAACAGCCGCCGATTTGATATTCTAACTCAAATTTTGTTAATCCAAGTCAGTTCTTTGACAGATCAGCTCGAAATATTGTAAACAGTAAGCAAATTTCAACTTCAAACAATAGAAAACATTCATATATTTTTCTTTCGATTGCTGTGGAAAGTCCTCATAAACATAAGCATAACAGCAAAAAATTTAATATATTTTTAGTCCAAAACTTTTTAAAATATAAAAGTAACATAGTTACATTTTTGGGGCGAGTCCATTACAGCGCTTTAATAAGACTAGTCAGATACATGTATTTGTATGGGTTATATAACAATTTGGTTCGGCATCTATGTGCAATAGTTATTGCATTATTGGGAATAGCCTCATAATAAAAGTTGCTATAAATTCAATATAAAGTAATTTTATTTTTATTTAATGTATTCATACTTTGACTTGTCCAACCAACTTTCAGCAAACTTAAAACTATCAATATCAAATTAAAAGTTTGCTTAACACTATTTAAAGGTAGATAGTAGCTTACGTTATCTATACATATAATAAAACAGTAAAAATATTTTGTCCGTACATTTAGAATTTTTGACTGAAATGGATAGAGGGACACTTAAAAGGAATAATAGAAAGCAAAAAAAATTTTTTGGAATTTTTTGTCTGTCTGTCTGTATGTATGATCACGATTATCTCCGAAAATACTGAACCGATTTACTTCAAACTTTCACCAATTGCTTTGTTTTAACTCAGCAAAACATTTGAAGTTTGTTTCATCAAAATCGGTTCATTAAAAAAAAAATTATCGTCATTTGAATGAACGCAAGGCATGAGTTTGCCTACAAATATATAGCAAAAATAAATTGAAATAATAAATGACATAAGAAAATTAAAATACAAAGTCAATTCATCATCATTATACGACAGCATTATACCTATCCATAGTAATCCATACTAATAAAAAAGGAGAAGCCGACTGACTGACTGACATATCAACGCAGGGCCTAAACTATAAGGGTTAGAAACTTGAAATTTTGCACAGAGGTTTCTTTTATAACGTAGGGGAACACCAAGAAAGGATTTTTGGAAATTTATCTCCTTAGGGGGAAAAACGGGTTGCAAAGTTTGTCGTTTTTGAAGTTATTCGAATGAAATTCAGCATGAAGGTTCTTTACTAAAAGGTATGAAACACGAATATAATATTTTACTCAAAAATCATCCCTTAAGGGGGTAAAATAGGGGTGCAAAGTAAGCATGAAACTTTGAAATTTTTGAAGTTAGTCGAATTAAATTCAGCATGAAGATTATTTACTGAAAGGCATGAAACACGAGTAAAATACTTTTCTCATCATCCCTTAAGGGGGTATAACGGGGATGCAAAGTTAGTATGAAACTTTCCGTTTTAGAAGTTATTCAATTTAAATTCAATATTAAGGTGTTTCATTGAAAGTCATGAACGAATGTATTCCGGGTAATTCTACTGTTCCTGAGAAATCGACACTTACGCGGGCGGAGCTGCGGGCCAAAGGCAAACCTGACTTGTATATCATCGCACAGCCGAAACTACTGTGCCCAGAAACTTGAAATTTGGCACAGGGATTCTTTTTATAACGTAGGGGAACACCAAGAAAGGATTTTTGGAAATTTATCTCCTAAGGGGGTAAAACGGGTTGCAAAGTTAGTATTAAACTTTGTCGTTTTTGAAGTTATTCGAATGAAATTCAGCATGAAGGTTCTTTACTAAAAGGTATGAAACACGAATAAAATATTTTACTCAAAAATCATCCCTTAAGGGGGTAAAATAGGGGTGCAAAGTAAGCATGAAACTTTGTCATTTTTGAAGTTAGTCGAATTAAATTCAGGATTTATGGTGTAAATGAGCATTAAGAAAGGATTTTTAGAAAATTAAGGGGGGTGGAGTTTATATAGAATTTTCTAATTTCTGGACTTAGAAGTTTGAAAGTAGGTACACAAGTTCTCAATTAAAATTAAAAAAGATCTGTTTAGGTAAACCAGACAACATTCTCCCTTGAGTGGGGAAAATGGGGGGTAAAGTTTGTATGGAATTTTTCCATTTCTAGACTTAGAATATAAAAATAGGTATGTAATCCCCTCCTTATGGGGCAACATTAGGGGATAAAGTTTGTATGGACATTTTCTCATTTCTGGATGTTCTGGATTACAATTAATAAGATGTATGTAGGTAAAACCGACGAAATCGTTGCCTGAAGGGATAAAATAGGGGATTAAAGTTAGTATGGATTTTTTTTCATTTCTAGACTTAGAAGTATGCAAATAGGTATTTATGCAGGTGAAATGTATAAAATTCCCCCCTTAAGTGGTAAAAGCAGAGGGGGGGTTGTATGTAATTTTTCTCATTTCTGGACTTAGACGTATGAAAATAAGTACATATGTTTCAATTACAATAAAAAAGATCTGTGTAGTTAAAATGAACGAAATTTCCCCTTGAAGGAGCAAAATAGGTAGGGTAAAGTTTGTATGGATTTTTTTTATTTTTAGACTTATAAATATGACAATAAGTATATAAGTTCTCCATTACAATAAAAAAATATCTGTGTAGGTGAAATGGGCAAAATCCCCTCCATAAGGGCTAAAGATCTATGCAGGTGAAATGTATTAAATTCCCCCTTAAGAGGAAAAAGCAGAGGGGGAGGTGTTTGAATGGAATTTTTATCATTTCTACTGTTCCCAAGGGAACGACATTAACGCGGGCGGAGCCGCGGGCAACAGCTAGTCACAAATACTTTTCAAAACCTACATCATTAGTGTAGAACTAGGAAAAATATGTTCGGTGTAACTTTTTGCTTGACGGTAATCTCTCGGCTATTTTGCATTTTTGCTTACAATTATTGCTCTGGGTACCGCACGTTTTTGACCCCGAGCACAATGATTATTGCCGGCAGGCGGCAGGTGACATAGTTTGCTAGGGGTTGGCAACACTGGCATGCCGCGTCCATTGTAAGCGTCGCAATTGAGCCTCTCGACGTTACCGCGCCGCGTGAATTAATGTTCGCCAACAAATGTCATCTCAAAACAAGCGCTCGCGACACGATATTATTATTGTTGTGAGTTGTTTCATCTCTTCGTTCACATGATAAAGCCGTTCCGGTTTAGGCAGTAGCTTTTATTGTCTCGTTGAATGCGGTAAAGTTTGCGGGAATAATTAAGGTGTTGCGGTGCTAATATCTCAGAGTCTAATAATTTTATCGCAGCATCTTTATAACAAAGCCGTTGCCGCACTCACAAAGCAGGTTCATAAATTCACAAACTCTTTTGCCCCATGCCTCGGAGCTACATTGCTACAGCCGCTGTTTTTCCAATTTTCCCTCTTATTCGCCGTCACGTCTGCGCCGAAAAGCCAAACAAAACATAAGCTCATTTGAGCCAAGGCCCGAGAGTTAATCCAAATGCCCATTTTAAATAGAACCTATTGTGTTGTACATTATAATCTTCGTATTATATAATAATTCAATTGTCTTTTTTTAATAGCTATCATTAAATAATAGTCCTTTTGCTGGTGAAGTATTTTAGGATATTTATCTGTCCATTATGTCTCGTCTGTTTTTAAGTACAGCGCGTGAAAAATAATGGATTTAATGGGACTTTAAACTCGAATCTGTGTTCCGAAATTGCGATTCGTTTTTATTTTATGTACGTACGAACACGAGTCCTGCAAACAGATAGCTTTTAATTATAAAGCAGTGACGCGACACTTGCCATCCCAATTGATCCATGCACGAAACTGCGAGCCGCGTGTAATGGAGATAATGTAAATTAAACTATACCCTGATTACACCATTTAATGTTTATCGTGTACATATTAATATTATTTGATTTTATGTAACATGCAATTATCATTTTTGCTATCATTTAATTCACACAGTATTTCCAAATAGTCCTATCTGATTATGCTAATGGCAATACTCAGCAATTCAAATTATCTTCATTTGTATTTCTAATTAAGTAATGTTTGAACTAAAATGGATGACGGTATTTATCAGTTAACGTGTTATTTATATGTGAGACACTATCTGGGGTGGCAGAAAACAATTGTGATTGCAGAAAATTAATGGTTTAAAGAAAGCCTTATTTTTAAAACATGAATTAACCTCTTAGAAGCAGATTCAGTCCGTGGTACTAAAAAATGATTCATTATTCACAGGATTTTTTTTTATTTCAACCAGCTGAAGATTCCTTCTATTTAAGTAAAATTTTAAAATGTGTTTAAACAATATCATTGTGTAGGTCATCCCGGACGGAACCCCCCGAACTGACGGGAATGATGCGGGCCGCCACTGACGACATCATCGATTCGCTGGTGTGCCCGCCGCCGCCCAGTGAGCCGCCCGTCATCTCGGATGATATGATCTCTGGCCTCATCGTGCCCGCGCCAGCCTGGAGTGAGTATTCCATCTATTGCAGTCCAGTACTGACGACATCATTGACTAGGCAACTCTCGAAACAGACGGTCCCTACGAGTTTCACTAAAGACGTCGCCTTCTTGATGTGTGCCGGTAGCTGTTCTTTGAGCCGCCTATTACACGAATGACATCTCACCATACCAATATGCACAAAGCTTTTCGTGCTAAACTTAACACGTTCGCCGTTAGTCTAGGGTGTGAACAAGCAGCAGTGGTCTTTCCAATACGCTAATAGTTTTTCGATGTAGCAAATACAATACAATTCCGTCATTTCCGTATTCGTTTGACCTGGCAATGTGCTATTTTTTTGTTGTCGTATACAGGTACATAGTTGTATACAGGATTATTGATTAGTCAATCTACATCCGTTGAGAGGTAATAGTTTTGATCAAAACAAACTTTTTCACCTCATTACCTCATCCAAAAGATGATGGATCAGATTAACTAGTAAAGAATGATATTAGGGTGACTTTTTCTTTAAAAAATATATAATAAATGTTAGTCACCTAACTAATAATCCTGGATATTATATTTAATTATGTAAAGACTAGCTTAATCCTACGACTTCGTCCAGGTAATTTATAACGTATATGCTGCGTATTTTAATGTAAAAGTTATATCATTGTCAAATTTTATCAATTCCATCCCGTTATATATAAGTCCCCTACTATTTTATTTTGTGCCGGTCTGTAGCAATTCGATATTGAGTTTAAAATCTCCCACGATTTTGAAACTTCCATGCAGGTGTTGGAGCCTCGACGCACGCGTGCCGTTTAATAGTTTCAAAGTACTTAGCATACACATAGAGAAACTTTCTTATACTAAAAGTTAGAGATAGAACTGAGCTAATATCACTTACGTAATATTAAGCGCACAAAGCCGAATCTCTACCGCTTCTATTAATTTTGTAGAATTTAATTCCGTACCCTAGTAAATACGCTTAGGTATACCCATAAAATATCGGGCACTAATAACCACGGAACAATAACTGCTACCCTTCTCACGAACGACAATGTAAAGTGAACCTTCCAATATCGTCGACATAACTTAATTGACGCATGAAGAGAATTGTTCGGTACGACACGAACCCGAATCGATAATACAGCGCTTTTTAGAATTGTTTTGGCGCCATAACCCCCAGAACGCGTTCGTAACATTTGATTGATACAAAGTCATATACTTTTATGGATCAAATCATGACAACGACCGACATCGCGTGACTGTATCGAGTTAAGCTCGATTCAACGCCAGTCGATTTCAGGAACCTACAATTTATGAACACCTATCGTGTCCGTTTCTTTGAAATTATTATATTTAAGATTCAAACTTGTTTTCTTCATGTCATATTAGTGATCAATCAATAAAAAGGTCTCTGATAGTTAGTCTGTTATCTTCGTTAAAATGGAATGGCGCCATAGACAATAATGGCGCAGACAAAAGGAAGTTTATACCCAGCTTTGGGTCATCAAAAGCTAATGACGTTGGTTAAAAATATATAAGTCTGGCAGTCGGTAGAGAAAACAAACCAATACCTACGATACGATTACGCCGGGTATTTCACCTCTATTAATAACTGTTATAATTGATATAGGGTCATTAGCTGTGAAATTGGGGTTTCCTATAGAGAATTTTGAGTAAATTAAATTTTTCATACTCACGTTTTTAGTATCATTTCAAATTTGATAAATTCAACTAAAGTGAAATTTTGCATGTATTTACGGACAACTTTAAATACCAAACATGTGTTTAACTGAAAATCATAGTACCTAGTTAGGAACAAAATGACAAGCGGCAAAAAACGCAAATTTCGTAAAGGCCCATTAATTTAGGTACATGTTGATAATCTCTGCCTTTTGCGTCAGACGGATCGTTTGACCAATCAATCCCACCTTTTTTGTATGACTACATTAAAACGTATTGTATGTAACACACTTTATACTTGATGTAAAACCGATGTGCGGTATGTACGTAATGAAATGACGTCGCAAAATAACGGTCTTGGCTCATCCTATTTTGCGGTGTGTTCACTTCTCATCGCTCCCGACCCGACAAGTCGCTCGTTATTTCTACATCATCATGACACTTAAGTTTTTGAACAACTTAAACTTGAGTATGAATTTGTTATACTGGTAACGTAAATACGAACATTATTTACGTCAGGTATATTTTTCTTTCAGATTGTTAATAAGAAGTCAAGATGAAACTTTGTGAAAGGTATTATAAACTTAACAAGAGCAATTTAGCGAGTCCTATCAAAAAAAATTATCCAAATGGTTGCATTATACAATAAAATTACTTTTTATTGTGCTATAAGTTAAAATCTGAACAGGTGGTAAATGTGCCCCCATTACCCTTTTCGGCGGAATTGACGTCATCATTCATTTTCATTTCGCGCCTGGCGCTTAACAAGCAACTCTTCAACCTTCCGGCCATGTTAGGTATATTTCTGGCATCGTTTCCAAACCGATCCCATTTACATTGACATGGATTCGTGGCTGTCAGCCAGTAATATTTTGTGCATGGGAGATTAAAAAACATCGTCTGCTCTGCGGATTATTGATCTTTCGGGTATATTCGTAAAATTTATCGTCTTCACGCTCGTCGTCATTACATCCAGCTTTTATTATCAGCGCACGACGTCTCAAGTCGTGACATTTTCGCAATTAGATGTGATATCACTAAAGCTCAATACTCTAACATACTTGAGCTCGCTTATTAAACACTTGCCGCGTACATATACCTACACTTGCTTTCGTCAACACGTGCAATAATTGGAGAAGGATGCTATTATGTAAGCTTTAGGCTTGTATTGCGCAAACAACATTCAGTAATAAAACAACTTTTCAACCGCTCTTGAAATTATAAGAAATCTTAAAACACAAAGAACTTTCGAGACTGTTCGCTAATTTTAACCTCGAATTGGGGAGTTAGAAGTACCTACCTAATTTGTGTGGCCGTATTATAAATTTTATTCAAAGTCACACCGAATTTTCCTCGACAAATAAATAATTTCTGACTAATTTCCTTACGCTCCCTTTTTACTGCCTTCTTTTCGTTATTTGTGTAGGTAAGGCATTATTCGTTATTTGTGTAGGTAAGGCATTATGGAACGCATTAGAAGATTTTAAAATTAGCTTTCAGCGGGGATTTGCTCAGCGTAGTTCAGGAAAACTTCACAATCGCGCAATACAAGAGGCAATTATGCTGACATATTGAGTCATCATGCAGTTTGTTCTGTATTGTTTGTTTCATGACATCCTATAGGGTATATCGGAATGCGGCATGACGCGGCGCGGAGCGGGGCGGCCGTCCTCCGAACAATGGCACCCTCTCGCCCGCAAACACGTTATTTATTATGACATTTTCACCTAACGAGACGGCTGTTTTTCTGTTCTAATGACGCGTTCTATATGTGAACCAAAAAGATTTCATTTTGTTCATTTTATACCTTTGTCAAATAACAATGGTTCTTTACCTTTTTTGATAAAGTCTGCTGTATTACGTATGATTCATATGCTCACTAATGATTAATATCAATATCAACATATACATAGTAGCTACAGGATGCTTTGAAAATGTTCGCTTATAGATGAGACAAGAACTAGCTAGATGGATTTTTCGCCCCAAAAATGTTATTACAAATTTGAGTAGGTAGGTACCCACCTACCTACTCAAATTTTCGTGAACAATATAAAATTGTTCAAGAAAATTCTGAAGGTGGTTCCATTTCTCCCAGATCTTGAATATCAAAAAGTTCTATGGGTACGTACGAGTATAAATGTTGGCATCCTAGACTGCCAATATGTCTCCTGGGAAATATTTTGTAACGCGGGTCTTGAGTGGTAGAACTGAATTGGTGATCGAAGCTAAGAATGTATTTTTTCCAACAAAGGCAACAGGCAGGCAGCTGGCCGTCGAAACTTTGCCCAATCTCTGACGCACAACAGCTGAGGATGCATCTGGAAAAACGCTCAGATGATGATATTGTTTTCGAAACCATTCATTTGATTTAACATGACTTAGAACTATAACTATTATAATTGCAAAATATTTAGGTATGGTTAGTGAGCTTCACAGATATATCTCAATAAGCTCAAAGTATCGCTTTAACTTTTTGTGACCTACAGCAAAACGCAGTCGGTTAGGTGTTGTGCTAATTTCAAAACAGTTATACCCTTCGTTCAAATAAAGGCCGTGACCCAACCCGGGGCTGTTTGCTTGAGCCCGGTGTTGACTAACCGCGACCAAAAACTCATTGTGAGACTTCTTGTCGTAGAGCTTCCACATGAAACTTCCTCATGGAAATTTTAATTTCCTTCGAATAATATTGAAAATGTTGCGTCGCTTTTAATACGGTCTAAATTATAATTTTCAAAGCATCGAATGTAAGGGGATCATTGTATATGAAACCTTCATACGAGTCCTATAGATATCCTTGCTAATATTATAAATGAGAAAGTCAGTTTGTTTGTTTGTTCGCTTTCACGTTGTAACTACTGAACCGAACATCATGAAATTTCACATACACGTTATCTGGGGTATGGAGAAGGTCATAGGGTACATTTTATCTCGGGAAAATTACTGTTCCCGAGGGATCGACATTAACGCGGGCGGAGCCGCGGGCAATAGCTAGTTTAACATAAACGGCAAAAGTTTCACCAAATTATTTTAGTTATTTCCTTTTTACTTTTTCAAGTAGATACATCTGTTAACATTTCTAGTTAAGGTTGGTTTTTAACATTATTATATTTTCATAATTACAAAACTGTTGTTGCTTACACATTTTCACGCTGTACACGTATATTCAGGATAATGAAAAGTGTTTTTTTTTACTAAATGTTGGATTAGGCATTTGTCTTCCATCTCACCTGATGGTAAGTGACGATGAAGACGAGGATGTTACATGCCTATCCAAGAGATACCCATTTATTCTACTTTTGAATGTCCCCTTTTGTAATTTTCTTTTTATTAAGAGCAATAATTATGTTAGTATATGCCATAATCTGTTTTGTGTTTCAGTAAATGAATAAATAAGTACCATCCACCAACGAGTAGGTACTATGCTCGTATCATATCATTATAACACACAAGCTGTGTGTTTTTCTGATTCCTTACTACTTATCTAAAAACTGTTTGATAAGTAAAAAGGTTATAGGGAACCCTCTTCAATGAATGAGCGCCTTGTAGACGTAACACACCATTATTCTTTTCTTGCCATTTATATGACACTAGCTATTTCCCGCTTCTTTGTCTGCGTAACTTAGCAAATAGTGTGTTTTTCTGATTCCTTACTATCTATTTATGTACTATATGATTAGTAACAAGGTTATAGGGAACCCTCTTCAATGAATGAGCTCTTTTTTAGACGTAATAGACCATTATTCTTTTATTGACATTTATATGACGCTAGTTATTTCCCGCTACTTTGTTTGCGTAACTTATAGCAAGTGGTGTATTTATCTGATTCCATACTACGTATTTAAGCACTATTTGATAACAACCTCCGTGGTCCAGTGGTTAAGGCATTTGCCTGTTGACCCGGGGGTCGTGGGTTCGATTCCTACCGGAAGCATAATTTGTTTAGTTGTTTCCAGTTTGGTTAGGACATTGCAGGCTTGAATCACCTGATTGTTTGATAATAAAGATGATTCCGTGCTTCGGAAGGCACGTTAAGCCGGTGGTCCTGGCTGCCATCTGGTAGTCGTTAAAGGAACCACGTCAGAGGCCGAGAGGCGGTTCCGAAGAACTCTGACACCAGGGTGTGCATGGTCGATTGACCGTGACACCTACTCGAAATGATGATGATAAGTACTATTTGATAAGTAAAACGGTTATAGGGAACCCTTTTCAATGAATAAGCTCTTTTTTAGCTGTAACACACCATTACTCTTTTCTTGACATTTATATGACGCTAGCTGTTTCCCGCTACTTAGTCTACGTAACTTATAGCCTATGTTACCAGCTGATAATGCAGCTTTCTATTGGTGAAATTAATTTTATGAATGGTTTAATGGTTTTTATGTTTATAAATACACACAACAATTGGGTTATTTCAAAAAATAAAATAACTCGACTAGTTTATTGACAGTTTACGTCCGCCGTATAATTTTTTTGCTAACGTCACACCTATGACTCTCCAGGGAAGAATACGTATCTAATGATACGCTCCTCAAAATCAGTCAACCCGTTTAGGCTACAGGAGATGACAATGGAACAGACATACTTACATACATACGCGCGAAAAACATTACCCTCCTTCTGGGTAGATAAGTGTAAGATGTTTCTACATGCGTTTTCAAACGCAAAACACTTTACTGACCTAAGACTTTCCTACCGCAAAATGCTTACTTGCTTTAATTTTCTTATTATTTATTACCTATATTGTATAAGATTTGTTCTTCACTAATCAATATATTATTCTAAGTCGTGTAATCTAACTAAGAGTCAGATATTTATGTTTCAGTGTAGTAGTAATAATAAGCTCACGTACGTAACGTAATAAGAAAACAATTTTCAAGAGGGTTTCAGAGTTTCAAAATGAAACTATAATTCAGTTTTTGTTACTCATAATGCAGACTGAAAATAATATTACTTCGTAATCATGTAACATTCAACAGGAAATTACACGAATCTGCGACATTGTTACGTACAAAGCGAGTCTGCAGTTGTGTCTGAAACGATGATCCGTTTGTGTCGTCACCACGCCCACATTCACCGCATAGTTTGCTAGCTGCGATTGTTTGTGGGTGTGGTTGCCCAATGCCCACGTCAGAAGCCCCGCTGAGACCGGACAAGCCTATCTATATGACAAAATCTTTGTTTTGGGTCTACATTTAGAAATGAAACGTTCCAATGTCGTTTCTTTTATCTTTTGTCTCAATGGGATCGGCCGACTAAGCAGTTTTTATTCTAAAAAATACTCCGCGAACTTCTTTGTGTAATGTTTTTGCCCGATTCTGTGTTGTTCTACATTTTATCCGGCAGACGACGAGTATCCGGATTAATTACATTTCGAAATATAAACAAAAAGCTGAAAATAAAATACAAACAAGAATATCTTCCGAGATTTATATTATTATTACATCCTTTGTTTCGCTAAATAAGAATAACATTTCTCATGGACAGTGGGACGGATGGATATTTTGATTATTTTTCCCTTTTATAAAACCTCCTTTCAACAATAATTGTCAAGGAATGTTATGTATTCAGTCTAATTGTATTCACATATCCGGGTACCTACTGGAAACCTTTTCTTGCTTTTTAAGCTGTGGTATAAAAAAGCTCTGTCCCATCGCGTCCAATCGGATCCCAATAGTCCAATCGGATCCCTTTGGGTCCTTTCCTTTCCGATTCCTAAAGTAGATTTATTGTTACATGCCGGAATGAAAGCCACAAGGTGTTCAAAGGTAACGGCAAACCAACAAAATTAAAGCAGCCGGGAAACGTAGGCAAAATTACTGTATTTTGCTCTCGGACAGATCATATCTGTCTGTGTGCGATCCTACTTGAATCACCATTTAATTGCTGAGTGGCTTTGAAATAGTTAGGGAAATATGACCAAGAAGTCACATCCCATTGCAATGCTTCAGCATACAGCGCGAACAAGCATAAGTCATTTTTAGTTTCTGAAGTGGTAGAGCCACCCCGCACATAGTCGAGACTTGGCCCCATGCGACATATTTACATTCCCAAAAATTTAAGATTGAGAGATTTAAGTATTATTTATGGGGCCGGAAGAGGCTGTGATAGATTTCGACAAGCACTTGACAAACATCCCCCAGACCAATGATCCACATGTTTTCAAAGATGGTTTGACCAAATGAAATAGTGGTTAAAATGTAACGAAGAATACTTCGAAAAGCAGTTAATAAATTACTGTACATGAAAATTAATGATTTTTATGAGCTACGCAAACGCACATACAATGTTTCCCACGCACACGAACCGTATTTTTAATGCGTGTTTTCTCTTATAGAGGTAAATTTGTAGTTTGTAAGTATTTATCTAAAGACCTGATGATGATGATGATGATGATGAAGTATTTATCATTTAAATAATTCCGTAAAGCTTTATTTTTTTATTAAAAAGTTCGTTTTTGACACAATGTCAATTTCTGGTATATTTGTATATTCGTATATTTACCTAATAGCGACTTAGGTTAATATTGAGATGTTCCAATGTTCGTAATATTATGTGTTAAGTACCTATTTGAGTGATTAAAATAATGCGTTCATAAACTAGGTAATAATGATGCATAAGAGCATGTCTTGTCACTTGGGAATCATCTAACAGGGTTATCGTAAAAGTAGTGATTTTATGATTTAACAGTTTGTATTATAATTACACAGACTTTTGTTTGTGATAAAAAGTCGTTTAATTATAATGGTTTTGGTCTTGAGGAACAAACCTAATAAATACATTTATAAGAACATCACACAGATTTAGTACCTAACTCAGCGATACAATATCTTTTAATAGATACTTATATATAGATTAAAATCCAGCCACGCCAATCTGAAAAAGATCGTTTCCCATCATGACGTGGCCGGGGATTGCATCCGGGACTCTGCGATTCAAAGACAATTTCAATACCACTAAGCCACAGAGGTCACCAACACTTACAAAAGACGAGAAAAGTAATATAGACTATGAAAATACATCACTAGCGAAATTATAAGTATTACTTAATTAAAGATTAAAAGACCTGCCAAATTAATTATTGTACTTAGAATAATTAAAAACGAAAAATATTATTTATTTTTCGTTTTTTATAATGAAATTGTAAACATAGCTTTTGAAATAACATATCAAAAATATAATACAGTAGTATTTAAAATAAAACTAACTGTCCCGGCGAACTTCGTTTCCCTATTCATATTATTTGTATTTTTTTTACTAAATGTTGGATTAGGCATTTGTCTCACATCTCACCTGATTGTAAGTGACGATGAAGACGAGGATGTTACATGCCTATCCAAGAGATACCCATTTATTCTACTTTTGAATGACCCGGGTCTGTACTTATCTGGGAATATAGACGCAGGCAGTTTATTCCACACCTTAGCAACTCGAACCAAAAAGGAACTGTAAAAGAGTTTAGTTCGACTCTTTTAGATTGTAAATATTTCTTATATTTTAATAGTTACTCTGCAGTTCGATAAAACTAATAAACCGGTTTATTACAAAACTTGGTTCTTGGTTTCTACATTTTCATACATAAAACCCAAGTTTGTTTTATATGTATTAAGATGTACGCTCAACGCTTCCGTGAACGAATCGCCATGATTCGATTTTTAGATCTCATACTCCTACTTCTGCCTAGTACTAGTTCACGAGTGTAATGTGTGTCACAGGTAAAGAATTGTACAGCCCGGACAACGACGCGCACGGCGGCGATGGCGTCACCAGTGGCCCGCCTAAAGTCAGCTCCAGAACAAACTCCTTCGAGATCGAGAACCTACTCAAGGTACCATCCAAAGAATACAACTTACTTTCCCACTCTCATATACACAGCTGTGACTTAATTTCAGATTCAATTATCCATTTCCCCGAGACCGTTCCCCGTTTTATTTCGTTACGATACCCGCATGGTAATGTCTCTCTCGAAAATAATAATCGTCTCTGGAGAATCAAATGGGGTACGAGTACGATTTAAAGCCGTTCCTCTATTATATACCTGTCCCGTAGATCGTATCCAATCTTCTTTGAAAGTACCTTTAAAGACAGAAGCGTTTATCAAAACCCTTTTGGTTAACCGCACTTTGTCTCCCCAATTCCACTGTTTTAATAACTTCAAAGGCAAGCGGAATTTGATGAATAATTAAGATATTAAATAAAAATTATTTTAACAGTCATTTCAGGCTTTATAACAACTTTTTACATTAAAAAATAATATTTACATAAATAATATTCCATATAATAATCTTTTATATAAAAAATAACTTAAAACAAACTAACGAACCGATTTTGATAAAATTTTAATGGAACCAATGCATATCCCTTCATAAATCAAATCGGTTTATAAATGACGGAGTTATGAGGTAACAAACATAAAAATCGAATTAACAACCTTCTTTTTCTGAAGTCGGATAAAGAAAAAAACGTAATTATTACCCACTTGAGTCGAGTATATTTTTGAATTAAAAAATAACCACTTAAAATTAAGAGAAGTTTGATTATTAAAAAAAGGGTAAAACAAAAATACTTTTAACAAAAAAGCCAGAAACAAGCCTGTGTCTGTGGCATGTTTGTCGTGAATGTGGCATGAGGGTTACACGAGAAATGTAAAACTACAACGGGTGCTGGGTATTAAATAGAAACGTGGACTTCAGAGCGCGGAGCAAGTGACCGGGTGGTGTCGGTCCCCCGCTGACACACGCCGCGGCAGCCCCACGGGCAGCGTAGCCAGTGCTGCCGCCGGCACCCCCTCGCGACACATGTCTGACGCTGACAAACTGAAGAAGGTTCTGCTAGAGCTGGTGGATACCGAACGGGCTTATGTCAAGGTGAGTTTTTTTTTTATATTATAGGACGGCAAACGACCAAGCGAGTCACCTGATGGTAAGCGATCAGCGCTGCTTATGGACAACTGCAACACCAGGGTGTAACTGGAGCGTTGCCGGCCTTTCAAGGAGTGACTTGAGATACCACTTCTGTTTATTACTAAATATATGTATTACTGTACGAAATAGCTGGTATATCGCCCCTATAAACTCTCTTTAACTGTATTATTTGTTAGTGTATATTACAAGCTTTCACCAGCGGCTCCACCCGCGTCAATGTCTACCCCTCGGGAACAGTACTTTTTCCCGGGATAACATGTACACATTGTCCTTCTCCATACCCCAGACAATGGGTATACAAAATTTCATGTTAACCGGTTCAGTAGATAGGACGTGAAGGTGTAACAAACACACTTTTGAATTTATAGTATTAGTTAGGAATGCGGCAGTAAGTATAAATCTGTAATAATTTTAAGTGTTACGGTTCAAATTTAACAGTCCTGTGATATAGGGACAGACGGACAGGTGAGGCTTAGTAATGAGGTCCCGTTGGCACCCTTTGGGTACGGAACCCTTTGGTTAAAAATTATAATAATTTTTAGGGATGATTTGTATTTTAATCAACGAAAACCTATTTATTCACTGCTTCAATTTCTGATTCTCATAGTCGTTAATTTAATACTAAGTAGGTATACCTACCTAATCCCTACATGAGTAAATTTTCAATAGCCATCTTAACACAAATATATAAAATAATCACCCCAAAAGCATAATCAGATAATGATCTGTCGACAATGATCGTTGTAGTTTTTCGTCTGTGTTAGTGAAGTGACCAACAGTGGTGTCAGATTTCTTTAAGCTGCCTGAAGACATCTGACACCCACGTCAGTGGTGACCGCGCCCGGGGTTGCTTGACGTACGTAAGCGCTAATAATGCTTAGAACGACTGGGCCATCGGGTTCCTAATTGGATCATTAGTCATTTGAAAGAAGTCTTATCGCAATCATTTCAAACGATGTAACTATAGATACTCGTATTTATTCAAAACTATATAGGTTCCTTTAAACGCTTATTTCATATTTCACTTCTCAACAATTGTTGATGTCAAAAATTTACTTATGGCTAAGATTAATGCCACTTCCAAATAGACCGGCGGCCGGTGGCAGGACTTCCTACCTCATAAGATACCTGAATGAGACTAGTATGTAGTGAAAGTAGGTGCTTTGGAGGTGGGGGCCAGGTAGGGTTGCCACTCCCTAACCTGGAAGAACCATAAAAAAAAAGTTGTCTAAAACGTCAATTTTGGCCAAAAATTATCTCATCAGATACTCGAACGGGAGTTTGACGTAGTG
Organism: Elegia similella; assembly: GCA_947532085.1. Taxonomy (NCBI): domain Eukaryota; kingdom Metazoa; phylum Arthropoda; class Insecta; order Lepidoptera; family Pyralidae; genus Elegia; species Elegia similella. The sequence continues at coordinate 17,146,114 of OX383930.1, forward strand.
AAAGATATCCTTATGGAGAGGTGAACCAGCTAAGGTTGCCTGCGGCAACCCTGGAATGAGCGATTTTTCATGGTATTTTATCTCATAAGATACCTCAATGAAACTAGTGCCCGATGTTAGTTCTGAGGGTCGGCACTGCGAATAAAATAGGTTGCCTGCGGCAACCCTGGAAGAACCCCTGTTCAGGCACGTTTTAGACGTGGAATTTGAAAATTAAAGTAAAAAAAAAAAATTTGGAACCATATCCAAAAGCACTGCAGGATTACGATCGTAATATTATTTTTAACCGACTTTAAAAAAAATAGATTTCAATCCAATGTTCAATATATTCTCTAAAACCTTTAATTGCATTGTAACTAATATTAACTGATGTTTCATATTACATTTGATTTAGTGTAAATTCCATCAAAATCTGTTCAGTAGTTTTCGAGATATAGGCTAATACGTATAACTGTGCCATTTTTTTAAATCTCATTAGTACATGAATGAAACTAGTGCCCTATGTTAGTTCTGAGCGTCCGAACTGCGAATAAAATAGGTTGCCTGCGGCAACTCTGGAAGAACCCATGTTCAGGCACATTTAAGACGTGGAATTTGAAAACTAAAGTAATAAAAAAAATCTCGGGACCATATCCAAAAGCACTGCAGGATTACGATCGTAATATTATTTTTAACCGACTTCAAAAAAAAATAGGTTTTTAATCCAATGTTCAATAATTTCTCTAAAACTTTTAATTGCATTGTAACTAATATTAATTGATGTTTCATATTATATTTGATTTAGTGTAAGTTCCATCAAAATCTGTTCAGTAGTTCACGAGATATAGGCTAATACGTATAACTGTGCCTTTTTTTTTTAATCTCATATAGTACATGAATGAAACTAGTGCCCGATGTTAGCACTTACGATCTTGTATATGAATAAAATAGGTTGCCAATCCGTAACCTGGAACAATCCAAGTTCGGGGATGAACTTGGATTGTTCCGGGTTACGGATTTATAAGGTAAATGTACCAGTCATTGATATTGCCCTAGAAGTTGATAAATTTTACTTTAACTCATTATAATAAGAATTCCTCCACAGGTATCAATGAAACGTTTATTAATTAAACTAGTAGCAACATCTCTTAATCCAACCTAGAATTACTTTCTTTGTGATTGGCTGTCAAACATTAACATTTTCATTTTATTTACAATAGTGTCATCACGCGTTGGCCCTCAATGTTTATGTTGACAAATTTGATAAGGACCTTACTTGTTTCGAACTGTGTTACTCAAAATTGAAGCTCATAAAGTGGTAAGTAATTATTTTATTCTATTTGGGATTGTATGTATTATATATATGTTTTCTTTTTATAACAGTTTTATAATAATTAAATGAAATACAAGGGTATCAAATACTAGGACAAAAATCATCTGATTTCTAGTACTTGATACAACTATCATCTACTAGGTAAATTCTCATTTGCTCGATTCGATCGATTTTTTATACTATTACAATAAGCTTAAGTTTGAACTTTCTCAGTTTCAAATATAGCTTTTTCTAAGTGACTTCTAACTAGTCGTTGATAGGGGGTATCAATTACTGGAACATAAAATATCAAATACTAGGACAGAAGAAAAATTGTCTTTTTTTTGTGCTGGTTCTTATTTAATTAAGAAAATATTGTTACCACACCATTTAAAATTCTTTATTTTGGGCGAAAGAAACGAAAAACAAGGAGAAGAAGAGGAAACCTGAGAAAATCCCACAAAAGTCACATCAAATAAGTGGCAAGAGTACCATAAAAATAAAGAGAGAAATAAGCTTGCACAACTTGAACAAAACAGAAAAAAGCATGTTTTTGTTAGCTTCTTAGCTAACAAAAACAAAAAAGATAAACGCCGCGCATAGAAACTGAAAGAAAAAAGAATTTACTTATGAAAAAATATGGATTGATTCAAGTAGCGAATCTGAATGTGCAACAATGCAGCGGACGGAAGCCTTCTGGTGGTAGGACAGACAGATGATCTCAATAGCGATGATTCTAATAATTTTAATATTTTTCTGACTATTTAGAAATTTAGAAATTTCAAGATGTTTAGCTGTACTTATTATTTTTTAGATCTGTATGTATGTCTGTCCGTCTGTCACCAGGCTGTATCTCATGAACCGTGATAGTTAATTTTCACAGATGATGTATTTCTGTTGCCGTATATTTATAGTGTTTATACAAATACTTAAAAAAATGAATAAAATAAATATTTAAGGGGGCTCCTATACAACAAACTTAATTTTTGCTTGTTTTTGCTCGATATTGATAACGGCAACAGGTAGACGCTTAAAATATATACAGAATATATATATATATATAAATATTCCCTTTGAAAATAAATAATAAAATAATAATAAAATAAATATTAAAGGGGGGCTCCCATACAACAGACATGATTTTTTTGCCCTTCGTGCGCGAGTCTGACTCGCACTTGGCCGGTTGATGTTGATTTTACGTAATTTTAAGAAGTTTTGTTACATTATTATCTCCAATTGCAATTTTTTTTAGTTTATTGTATTTTTTTGGCAAGTGCTAACTTATCAAGTACTAGTTCACTGGCTTGAAAAAGTCATAGTCAATTACTGGGACAATTGAAAATTTGCCCATCAATTACTGGTACAATTTTAGTCCTCTCGAAAGAAATCTACCTATATTAAAATAAACAACACTGATTTTCTTTACTTAAGTTCAATGTAAGAGAAATGAAAGACTGATTAATATTTTTTACTTACTTTAAAAATTGTAACTGAAATAAATACATTGTTATAAAAGAAAAAGTGTATTTTTCCCACTATAGTATCAACTACTGGTACATTTACCTTACGTGGAATTTGAAAATTAATCATTTAAAAAAGAAGTTGGAACCATATTTAAAAGCAAGGCGAGATTACGATTGCGATGGTTCTTAACTGACTTCAAAAAAGTGAGGTTTTCTTTTCCATAACCTATTGGTTATGTTAATTATTTATATATAAACACTAAATATTTTTTCCGGTTCGCCTTGTTTCGACTCGTCTACCTTAGTTGGTTGTCTGCAAATGCTCTCAATGTATTTTCATGTGTCAACTTCATACCCAGTCCCAATCTTCTTCTTTTCGAATCAAAATTGTTATGTTTGCCTTCTTTTATACAGTTTTTAGCCGTGTGGTTTCCAATAGCCGTGTAGTTTCCGGCAGAGTAGAATAGGACCACTCCAAATCTTCCCATTGATGTCGTAAGAGGCGACTTAGGCAATACAAGATAAAAAACAAAACTCATAAACATCAATGAGACCACTCCAACCCGTCTGGCCAGCGAGGAGAGTGTAGGCCAAATCCTCTGTCTGCTCTGGCCCAAGTATGGCTCCAGTAGTACAGAGAGAGTCATGCTCCTGCAGTGGAGACTAAAAAGACCTGTTGATGATGATGATGATACAGTTTTTGACCAGTAGGTAGCCACAGCGACGCCTTTGTCGCTTGCTTTATTAAGGTCTTCGATTGAGCAGGTAGAGGTACAGTTGGGTACTATATGAGATAAAAAATGGCACAGTTATACGTATTAGCCTATATCTCGAGAACTAATGAACCGATTTTGATGAATCTTACACTAAATCAAATGTAATGTGAATTCAATTCAATTCATTTATTTCATAACAAAAAACAATTGTGTTGAAATGTTTTTCTAGATTACAGACATATTTATTATAATTATTATGAACATATGTGGGTAATTAAATATAATTTATCCAATACAAAATAAAACATCAATTAAAATTAGTTGCAATGCAATTAAAAGTTTTAGAGAATAAATTGAACATTGGATTGAAAACCATTTTTTTTTTAATTCGGTTAAAATAACATTACGATCGTAATCCTACAGTGCTTTTAGATATGGTTCCGAGATTTTTTTTATTACTTTCATTTTCAAATTTTTCGTCTTAAATGTGCCTGAACATGGGTTCTTCCAGAGTTGCCGCAGGCAACCTATTTTATTCGCAGTTCGGACCCTCAGAACTAACATCGGGCACTAGTTTCATTAATGTACTATATGAGATTTAAAAAAATTGCACAGTTATACGTATTAGCCTATATCTCGAAAACTACTGAACCGATTTTGATGGAATCAAATGTAATATGAAACATCAGTTAATATTAGTTACAATGCAATTAAAAGTTTTAGAGAATATATTGAACATTGGATTGAAAACCTATTTTTTTTGAAGTCGGTTAAAAATAATATTACGATCGTAATCCTGCAGTGCTTTTGGATATGGTTCCGAGTTTTTTTTAGAACATTAATTTTCAAATTCCACGTCTAAAACGTGCCTGAACATAGGTTCTTCCAGGGTTGCCGCAGGCAACCTATTTTATTCGCAGTGCCGACCCTCAGAACTAACATCGGGCACTAGTTCCATTGAGGTATCTTATGAGATAAAATACCATGAAAAATCGCCCATTTCAGGGTGGCTGAAATTGGACTTCTTCCAGGGTTGCCACAGGCAACCTTAGCTGGTTCACCTCTCCATAAGAATATCTTTCACTACGTCAAACTCCCGTTCGAGTATCTGATGAGATAATTTTTGGCCAAAATTGACGTTTTCGACAACTTTTGTTTTATGGTTCTTCCAGGTTAGGGAGTGGCAACCCTACCTGGCCCCCACCTCCAAAGCACCTACTTTCACTACATACTAGTCTCATTCGGGTATCTTATGAGGTAGGAAGTCCTGCCACCGGCCCCCGGTCTAAAAGTGGAGTGCAGAAGAAGCGGCAACAAACTGCATAGCGCATTTTCTCCAAAAGACGTCAACTCTATTTTTGAAAACCCTAGAATTTGTGAAAAATGTATACTCAGACCACATACATAATGTGGTCTGAGTATACATTTTTCACAAATTTGTTTTCTATATTACTTTTGAGTTTACTTATATTTTTGGAATAATTTTTCAATTATTTAATGGTATTTCTATTTTTTTTAACTAAAGATAGATATTAATATAGCTATCATTTATTATCTATCGCTATGTTAAGTCAATTCATCCATCATCCCGATAAATGGGTGTTGGTAGTGCTCGGGTCTTTTTACTTTTTCATAGAGGCTAAATAGAACAAGTTGAACTTCATGTAACCTCATTTTAATCTGTGAAATCCTTTTAAGGCGCTGTGCATCAGAAGAATACCGTAAAACGTGTATTTTTTCGTCGCGCAGTTAGCTTTATTTTTCAAAGAATACTAGCATGAAAAAAATATGAAGTACAGTACAAAGATCAAAATAAATGGTTACATCAAAATATGTTCAAAAAATATTTTTAAACTTAGCTAAATAAAATAGCAAAAAAGCTATATCCAGAAAAAGTTTCGTCGCGAATGACTTGATATTTTCAGCGACAACTACCAACTTTTTTATATCTATAAAAAGTATAACTGGATGAGCCAGATGGATACCTAAAAACAATACAATATTTGGTTATAATTATTGAATTATTAAATTAAAAGTGAAAATTAACACGAAAATGGCAGACACGGGTTTGAACTGAGACTGACGACAAGTATGATACGAGTAAAAAATATATCGCGCGATGTCCGCTACAAACGGTTAAGGGATACAGCGCCTTAAACCGCGTTTGTTTTTAGTAAAGTACGTGGACTGAGAACTAAATACTCACGTTCACACAAAATGACGTAACAAAACTTTGCCAAAAGGTTTTATGACTTATACGCGTACACTGTAAAGTCCTAACTCGTATTATACTGATGATTTGTGCAAAGTACATGTACGTGCATACATACATTCATACATACATAGTATCACGTCTTTTTCCCTTGCGGGGTAGACAGAGCCTAGGTCTTTAAGCCTTTATGGCCACATTTTGCATGCTAGAGGGCGTGTAGATGGAAAACGGAATCATAATAGTGATGGGTTGTTAGCCGCATCGCCTATTGACATGATTCCGCAGATCTGCGCGTGAAGAGAAGCAGCTGGCACATTCTACGTTTTTTCTTTTCTCCCAGACCAGCATGGAAGAGTACGTGCAGCATTTACATAATACATTACATATGTTTGTATACGCATTCTAATTGACATATTCTATGTTTCTTAAGCAAAACCATTGTCATTATCAGAATCCCTAATAGAATATACCACAAGATAAAAAACGTAAAAATTAAAAATTTAGGCATCATACGAATTCATCCATTAGCTGGTTAAATTCCTGTGGGAAGCCTGAATTTATTTTATCATAAATTATATTTTTGTCTTGAGTCTATTAGGGATTCTGATTACGTCATTAAAATATTGCCAGAGGGTTCAAAATCATCCTGTATAGGGTACGTAAATTTTAACTTCAAGTCGCTTCACTTCAACTTTATATTAACGACTTCAAATGAAAATAAAACTATTAAGACACGAGTACGTAGTCAACATAACTACAGCTACGTACAGCTTGTTAGTTAAAAGCAGTCGAATGATCTCGCATGAAAATTATCCGCAGTTGAAATACGGGTGTGTTTTGATAGACTTCTAGTTTCAAATAAATATTCATCAAGCTGGGAAGTTCTGATGGATTTATAAAATGTACTTAAAACTTGGTAAAACTCAAGTAAAACCGGTCGCACCTGCGATGTGGCTGCTGTCCTCTCTGGTACATTTAGAATATTCATAATCAATTATTTAATGAATTCTCGCCCGTGAGTCGTTCGGACTCAAGTTAACTGAACCCATTTAACCGTGCTCAATTACTTACAGAATCTGAATAACTTGCTTGAAAATTACCTGGAGCCTTTGAAAAAGGAAACTTTTTTATCAAACGCCGAGATAAATGCGCTTTTCGGAAACATTCAAGAAATAGTGACGTTCCAAAGGCAGTTTCTTCAGAACTTAGAGGAAGCGCTTGAGGCTGAACCCAACTTCCATCACTTTGAATTTTCAAACCAGTTTAAGGTGAGAGATATTACGTGTGCTTAAGAAGTAAAATTATGTTTAGAAACGCGTGCCTCCAGGATCTTAGGATATATAACGTAATTTTTAATTTTCAGAATGTGCTCTTCGCTGTTGGAAACGCTTTTCTGTACTACGTCAATCACTTTAAATTATATAGCTCATTTTGTGCTAGCCACAGCAAGGCACAAAAAGTATTACATCCTAGTAAGTGCTTTCTCATTTTAGATATTTATCGACATTACTTACTACTTATAAATGATTTATTAACTATAAAACGTATCTTGTAGATGAAGGCAATCAAGCATTACAAGAGTTTTTGGCTTCAAGAAACCCGAAACAGCAACATTCGTCAACTTTGGAGTCGTATCTAATTAAACCAATACAGCGGATATTAAAATATCCGTTATTGCTACAACAGCTCAGGAACTTGACTGACGTGAACTCTGAAGAGCATCTCCATTTAGTAGGTAAGTCGTAATAGGGTAAATAATGACAATCAAATAATGTATGTACATATTATGTTTTATTTTAAGTTAAGGAACGTCTGTAGCATTAATTATTGGTTATTCTTCAAATTAATTTCGTTACATAAGTATAGAAATAATCACATAATGGTAAATAAGTAGAATAACTAAAATTGCAACACTTCAAACAATAATTTAAAGATCGTTTCAAAGTTAACTATCTAATGTAATGTGCAGAAGTAGCAACTAATTAATATTTGAAATTTCAGAGGCTCTCAAAGGAATGGAGAAAGTTGCTGAACACATCAATGAGATGCAACGAATACACGAAGAATATGGTGCTATATTTGATCACTTGTTTAGACAACACCAAAAGTCTTGCAAGCAACCTATAGATCTAAGTCCTGGTATGAAAAAATAGATAATTAACATATTTTTTTATAAGTAATCATTACACTACTTCTTTGTTATTAACTTGCTTTTTGCTTTCAGGTGATTTGTTATACTACGGCGGTGTCGAATGGTTAAATATTTCAGACTTTCTAGGAAAAATAAAGAAAGGACTAGAATTGCACGCTATGTGCTTTGTATTTAAATCAGCGGTTGTCTTCCTTTGCAAAGAAAGACTGAGACAGAAGAAGAAGTTAATGGTGAGCCGTTGTGTTTTAACTGCGTATAATAAAGCAAAGTTTAACTAAACAAACTCTTACAAGCTTTATTACAAACAAGATTTTGGTTAATGAACAGACCTTTGCCCCGGAACTTGAGAAAACTCTCAAAAAGTAATTCTGAACAAAAAATGTAACTTGCTTGTAATTTTTCATGAGGAAAAGTTAGATCCATCCGAAACAAAGTTGAGAGTAACATTATAGTGACGCTAATCAATTTTTAATAAAGTTTTATTAACTTGTAATATAAATGGATTTACTGTCGTATTTTGGTAAGGAACGTTAAGTTTCAACGTAGCTTCGGGACATATCATCATCCTTAGATGAGAATACTTAAAATAGTCAGCATTTCCTCCTGATGTAATATCTAATTATGTAATTTGTCAATTATGTTATGAGTCTAGTATGTGTGATGAGTATATGTATTATATTTATGAATTATGGTCTCAAACACTAATTATCAGTATTTTTGCAGGGTGTTTCATCGAAGAATAACTCTAACGAAGTAGAAATTATCAGGTACCAAGTCCTGATCCCAGTGACCGAGGTCCAAGTGCGCGCCTCCTCGGCCAAAGACATGGATAGTCACTTCCTATGGGAACTAATACATCTCAGGAGCCAGTTGCAAAGGCGTTCCGAGAAAGTTTATGTGTTATCAAACAGGTGAAAATATGTAGCTTATTTTTTAATATAGTAGTAACTAATATTAGTTTAAATTATTTGTTTAGTTAATATTCCTAGTAATCTGGGAAATATTTTAATAGGTGATTGATGGAAAATCGTATGTCTGTTATCCTTCTTGAGATATTTGTTGCCTTCGATCAAGTATAAAAAACTAGATAGACAATCTACGATAAGTAGACATTAGGGTGCATATTTTCCGTGTAAATTTGAATGTTAAATTCTGAAAACTTACAACGATCTGCTTTCGAAATTTGACTTAAAGGCATGCAAGCAATGTTGTTGGTTTTGCATTGATGTATGTTTATAACATAACAATATCTACTTACATAAATATTTGTCGATGCTTAAATTATAATTTTTGAATGTGTTTCTAGTTTTTGTTTTAATATTTGATCGAAGATTGTTGCCAATGATAAATTCCTATTGCCACAGCACGGCAGACTTCCGGAACGCGTTCCTCAAGACCATCCGGCAGATCATCCGTGAATCGGTACGCAATATGTCGCTGCCGACAATGCGGCCTGCGCCTGCGCCGCCACGCGCACCTCACGCGCCGCATACGCTTGATCGAGATCGCGAACGTCCCAAGCATCAGGTAAAGGATTCTGTGATACCTTACAGTCGCTTTTATTATTCCTCATATTCTGGCAAAAAATTTTTTTTATAAATATATTTAATACACCTGAAAACAAATGACACCTGTAAAATCAACAATTTTTCACCATAGTATCTTTGATGACTGAAGAAATGTGTAGTTCTTACAAGATCTATACAATGACAACGAAGTTGGAGGACACGATTAATTACGGATTAAAATATCAGTCTAATAGATCATTAAAAAACTATTTGTTATTTTTGGGACATATGTTAATTATGTGAATTGTTTGATTAAAGGTACAAGTAATGCAGGGATCTCAAACCCTTGGCAAAACGAAAAAGCCCAAAATATCAGGGCAACGGCTATCAGCTGGAAATATTGAGGTATGTATAAATTTATTTATTACCACCACATTTATCAACACCAGAGTCGGTGTTTGTAAAATATCAGATCTGGTATCAGATCTTAACAGTATTCTTATTGGTAGACATCGTCAGTTTGTTTCTAATACATGGCTTTATCAAAATGTCAATCATATTTTGTTCAAACTCACTTATAATACGGACTGACAACATTTCATCACTTGTACAGCTTTAAGTAATATGTAATTGAGAATAAGGTAAACGTTTTGTTCGTTTTAGGTCGGAGACTTGTCTCGAGAAAACTCACAGGACGCAGAGGAACCACCTCAAGAGCCTCCTGAAGAGGAACCCTTCCGACATCGAAGCAAGACTTTAGGTGATGCTACTGGTGAGAATCTTTAACCAAGATACCCGTTCTTCTTAGCCTTGGTGTTATTACTAAAAAAAATTGCTTGCTGATTCATAACTTTTTGATGCTAATCTTCATTAACAACTTTAAATTTAGATTGATGTGTAGGGATATTGTTTCAAAATAAATTTAAGCTTTTTGTACTAACTATGAGAAAATCTAATAATTATTGAAAGCATGAACTAACCAAGTAGCTAATCTAACCCTCGATGACCTCAGCGGAGAGTACAACGCGCCGCGCGCCGCCGCCGCCGCCGCCTGACGACAAGTCGGACGCTGAGCCTGGCTCCAAATCTGAGGGCGAGGACGAGCAGCCACCGCCGCCCGCTAAGAGAGGGTTAGGCAGAACTCCCAACCACCTCACACTAAGGTACAACATATGTATGGGTTACTATCACAGTCGACACCATTCCTACACCGACGGTCATTGGCAGACTCCACATGCTTATACTTCATAACTCATTCAAAATTTAACTTTGTAGGTTCGCTCGCTCTACTCATACATATGTCTATACTGAATCTCGACGAGATAGTTTTCATGTATTGATTTTACCTTTCTCTCGGATTAACAGCACAACGTCGACTCTGAGTGCCGGCAGCACCGGTAGTCAGGCACGACTCATACAGTCATCGCATCAACCTACACAATATCAACCGACTATGGTCAAGGAATTAGGTAAGCAGGAGTCACATTCCCTTAAATCATCGCCCGAGAGAAAAAGTTCCCATACGTCTGAGAAGAAGATAAAAGTAATACGGTCCTGTAGCGGTAGTAGCATTAATAGAGACAAGTCGCCCAACAGAGCCAAGTCACCCAATAGAGCCAAGTCACCCAATAGAGCCAAGTCACCCAATAGGGCCAAGTCACCCAATAGAGCTAAGTCACCCAATAGAGCCGTCGAGAACAACATCCCTTCTCCAGATCGCGATCGCGTCACCAAGGTGATTGTCTGTAAATCTCCTAATAAATCGAGTCTAAAACAAACCAAAACCCTGCATCGATCTCCAAGGGGTAGTTTTGACCATTCAAAGTCTCCACGAGGATCTATCGACAAATCACGTTCGCCGCAGCAGAGCTTTGATGGATCACGCTCACCTCGTGGAAGCATTATGAAATCACGAGAAAATAGTATGGATAGATCAAAATCACCCAAACCTTTTCCAAAAAAAGGGATTATGCGAACACCACAAGCCAGTTTTGACAAATCTCCTTGCAAATCGCCCAACGTAAGCCGACGATCATCTAAATCTAGTGGTGAAAAGCTGGCAAGACTCGGTACCAACTCCCTGGACCGGATGACTCATTATTCCCAACTAGCCAAAGCTGAAGACAAAGCAATGAAAATGGGCATCGTAGTCTCCAAATCGACTGAATCGATCGCCAAAGCAATAGAACATCCGACATGCGTTCAATGCTATCTGTCAGGAAAAAAACAAAGTAAATCCTCCTAGCATAGGGGAAAGGGCAAGTCCCCCAAATCTCGTCGAAAATCATTGGCTTCGCAAGCCATACTAACATCTTCAGATCGCAGCAGCATCGAGACTTTGGACGACTTGCCCCACGAACGCGGTCCTTGCGCCGGCGCTCGCCACTATGGAAATTACGAATTCGATCAGATACACGTTTAATTATCATCAAAACGTTAACTCTACAAGGCCTTAGTTTTAATTATTCTACAATAAGTTTCGTTAAATATGTATATTACTAAGTATATTTTTATAATTTATCTTTAGATCTACAAAGAAGTCTTATTTAATTTTATAACCACCACAAATTTTCGAGTTTAAACCACAACGTTTTATCTACTAATGTGTAATTTATATATTAACTTGCCCTAAAAAGGAATTGATTAGTGAGTGAGTATAAGGCAGAAGAAAATATTCTTATTGTTTTACATTACAATTACTATTATTACTTATTGGTATAAGCACCAACATATTGTAGTTTAATGGCTTTAAAGTTTATTATAATAATGCCTTATGTACTTCTTATATTAATTTATTAAGTACATTACTTTTCTAACTTAATTTGAAACCACTGATGATGATAAAGACTTTGCCATCATATACCTAATTACTGACATTAATAGGTAAACGAGTACGTCAACGTTTTTGAATCTTTAGACAGTTTTCATATCGAAGACTGGTGAACTCTGGTGAAGTAAAAAATATTACACGAATAGGCTATTACAGAATAGTTTAATTCCATAAATCTCATTGGTGTAGACTAATAATATAGAATATTTAGGTAGATGGGCATAATAATGTCATTATACTGTAATATGTTCAACTTAATCAACTCTTAAAGTTAATCCAAGTGCTAAGTGTTAAATAATAATGGCTGTGGAATCGTACTGATGATTAATCCTTAATCCCTTTGGTCATATTGTCTGTCTCGTTACTTTCATGTCTACTGTTAACCTATGTGTAATCCCGATAGACTAATGTATTATTAGATGGCCATGGATTTGTACCATTAAGTCTTCCATTTCAAAATACCTATTAATTAACGATACTATTTCATTCCGTTCCTTGCCTTTCCTTCTGTACCTGCTCAATATAGTATAAGTTTGTCGGTTCACTAAGCGCAATTATTTTAACCTTGAATGTGTAATGGAGTCTATTATAGTATACATGTATTCTATTATAGTAACGACATGTCTGGAGATATAATCTGAACTTTATTTTTATGCGAGTCGAAAATATAATCCTATTACTGATGTGTTATCAGAACCTAGGTATATCAAATTCAAAGCGCCATATATACGTGATGATAGAATGATCTGGCTGAGAAACAAATATGATGATGATAGGTAGCTCAGATCACTTACATACGTACTACCTACCGGTCAGGCAATGCTTCTGCCTGGCGGTGACCCAGGTTTCCATGTGCCACTAGCGCGGCGAATTTAGAATAAATCTACTGTAACAAGCGCCATCATTGTTACCTACACTCGTATAACAAGTTCAGATTACACTGAGACATGTTGAAGCTTAGCACTGCAGGAGTACGCTTGTGAACATCGCTCACTTTATATTGCGACCATTTTGATCAATGATTTATGCCAGCATCAATTATCTGACAACACGTTGAGCCGGCTGTGATCTGTTAATATTCCTAATTAAATTGACGACTTACAAGCGAAAATTTATCACGGAGTTTACTCCGATTGTAAACTAAACGGACTGCAGGGCTAATCACAAAACGTAGGTAAATGTAAACCAAAAATTAAATAAAAAAAATACTAAAAATATATTCATAAACAATATGTAATAGATTTAATGAACTATAACGTTTAATCATAATAGGCTTAACATGATACAATATAATAATGAATAGACATACTATCGGCAAACAAAAATGTATACCTATTTAAATATGATGTAGACAAAAATAATCTCACTTCCTTGTCCACGTAGCGCTTCAATTAGGTATGCACCGACTCTATCGTCTTAGTTGATGCACTTAAGGAAGAAATAAATCGTAAAAGTTATATCTATTGATAGCAAGACATTCTGGACTGGCATGTTGTTCGACTGGTGCACTATAGCTCCTAGAATAATCACAGTTTATAGTCTATTATGAAATGATCGTAATTAGGTAAGTGAAGTATCGTCGCGACATTTTAGCAGCTTCGCTACGACTTGAATGTTCGATGACAATGTTGACCGTCGTACCCGTGCTACCTCCGCCGCCACCCCACCTCAAAATTATCAACCGTCAATCCCCGAGCGGGCGCCCGGCTCGTACGCTTTCTACCAGGGAGTAGAACCTACGACAACATTCATCAAACATTCAACTCTTTGCTCGCGAAACCGCGATATCCTGGCGATCGGTCCAACCCATTCAAAATTATGTTGAAAGCGCATAACGAAATGTGATTTAAAGAGTTCGGTGTTTGGTGTGTTGTAGGGTCGCCCGTGTGGAAACCGCGCGACATGTTGAGCGAGGCGAGCGCGGCGGCGCCGGCGGCGGCGGCGGCCACCACGCTGCCTCGCTCGCAACGCCAGGCGCCGCGCGCCCTACACCTCTCCGCCAGCCGCAAGTCGCTGGCGCCCGACCATCGCCACTAGCTGACCTCGCACCGCGCACGCCGCGCCGTGCGATGGAACCCCGACGCTACCACTTGATACTGCACGTCACGCAACGATTATTACAGCCCAGGCAGGTCGTTTGAATTACTTCCATTTACAGAAAATTATGACCTTCCTTTGTCTATAATATAGGCACTCTTGTACCCACCCTCTACGACTATGCTTGTGTTGTAAGTAATCAACGAGCTCTGTGCAATTATCTAATTAGTGGCTAAGCCCCATGTCCGTTCCCCGGACCCCACCCGACTACCCGACTGTTTCCCGCAGTCGTCGCTCTTATATCGGCTCTTTCGAGATACATCGGCGCGCGACTTGCTCAGAATAACGATTGATAAATGTCTGTGAGTAATTCCCTTCACAGTGTCCTTATTATAAACACAACCAACATTCCTAAGCTGTGTGACTGATACCACCATGCCGGCTCTCATTGTACATCAGACTTTCTGATCCATGGATGATGTTAGTTGTGATTGACAAACATTGAGGTTTGTGAGCCCGTATGGAGGAAATAGGCAATAAGCATTTATAAAAATACTGTCATCAATTTCACAGACTAAGCTGTTTTTTGTTAAACTTCCATGCTCAACCAACCATTATGTTCTTAAGCTCAAAACTTTAACAATTCAATAGAGCTCAAGAAACGTTATTTTAATTATTTTATACTATCTCCTAACATACAAGACTGTATGCGGTACTGTGTAAGCTGAAGAAATGGAAATCTTTGTAACTTTCAAATACACATACCTACCAAAATATGTGACATTTGTGAAGTTTTGATGCCCAGAAATGTTTAAAACTTGCCCCTTGGAATACGTTACAACATAGATTTTGTTTTGGTATATTCTTATAAGGGGGCTATCAATTTGTGATTTTATCACAATAATTTAAACAATATATGTATAATATGAAAAGCATTCCCAGTTTTAGGAAAACAATGTGCCACATTTTTCATACGAATTAGTTTTGATTCTGTCTTAAGTTGTAAAAAGTAATGATATTCCTCTGGCTGTTATAGTAATAAAAAAGTTTAGTATACCACCTGTTCTAGAGGTATACGTACCCCTTTGCATGTATGAGTATTCTATAATAAAATAAAAGACAATATCAATAGAATCGGGTGAATGCAATTTGAGATTGCAATATTTTTTCGGCGCTTTTCTGCTTGTATATCTATTCTAAAAATAATTTTAACAACGAGTCAAAAGGATTAAATGCTGTCTTTAAATATTTCTTGTATGCATTGCAATACAATCATACGGTCTATGACAAAATTATATTTTACTTGACATGATAAGGTACCTCTGGGTAAGCTAAAAAAATGACAATAGATATATCTATCCTGAAAGCTTTAGTATAGATGTACAGATATAATATTGATCCGAAAAGAAATTGCTTCTCTCAAAGTGAAACTCAACTTCATATTTAGTTAACTGGATTCATTTTATCGGAGACGATGGCAAGTAACTGGTAACTATACCGTAGATTAAATGACTAAGCCACGATAACATTTTATCTAGGTGATTACTGAAATAAATGTATGCATTTCCTACCGGTTTTATGAGTTTATAACCCCATATGATTGTAATTTATTTCGCGAATCTATTGCTCCCTACCTTGACCTCTGTGCCAAATTTGCCCTCTACAACTGTGCTTTTTATGACTCATCGTGAACATATATACTGTTTAATATATCGTGAAAGTAGCTAGTTATAAATTTTCTGTGTTTTATTTTGTCACATTGGCAAATGCAACATACACTTACCCTATAGTTCGAGATGCACTCACCCTATGAAAAAAACACTAGGTAGTTTTGATAATAATTTCTCTTCGTGATCAAATTCGAAAGTTCTATCATAGGCTAGGCGAATGATATAACATTGTAACCTGCACTTTTCTTTTGTTTAATTTTCAGACAAAATAGCGGTACGGTTACTTTGTTGATGTAGTATATTGTAATTGTAAATGTGTTGTTCGAGACCACGGAAAATTGTAAAATGGACTGCGACATTGTTGTGCTATGGCAAAGACAATATCATTATTATATTGTCTTTGGCCCAGGATTCCTTGAACGCTGAGTATTTTCATTCTTTATATTTCTAATATAACTATTCTTACTTATATTCGGTGCTTTGATTATTAATAACAATTTTGTTCGTGTAAGCCTCGTTAATCTAAAAACGTTTTTAAAAATCTTTTTCGATTTAGTTTTTTTAATTACTTATTGATTTAAAAAAATCTAAACTTCTATGACGAGTATTATAAATTTTCTCTGGAGAACTGTAAAACCATATATAATAATAAAAATACTTTCTATAGAGATTCTATCGGCTCAATTAATATGGCAGATAAAATTTGATACCAAGTGACTAATATGCAATATTTTAGAGAGCCCTTTCTCAGATTTAGTAACTTATAAAATTACGTGTATAAGCTGTCAAATATATAAATTGAAGGTGTCTTTTAATTTAATTTTGCGTAGGCAAAAACATAGTAATCCGCGATAAATAAATCGGCGTAAGCTATACAAATTGATTGCAAGATTGCAAATTAACTACAACAGTCAAATCTTGATTTGTTTCCTTTACGAATAATCTAATGTATATAATTCTGTGATTCTCTCTCGCATAAGTTTCTTACACCTTAGCTAATAATACATACATATTATTGTCGCTATATAGAGATATAAACTTATGTTTGACTTTATGAATTGTTGAGTTCAAGTTACAAATTTTCGCATGGTCTCCTTGCGATACTTTATATATACTTATTACATTTATCTCAAATATTATATTGACTATATAGTATGACACTATGTAGATTATATATTCATTATTTATTATTGTGACCACACGTATATTTTGAATTTTACGTATTGTTTTAAAGATTGTTTTGAAATAAAACCTGTTTATTAATATACATATGTTAAAATATTCGAATTTAATAATTACGAACTTATACAATCAATTTATAGATATTATTATACTAAGAAAATATAATTAATAAAATGAATAAACAAATATGAGTGAAAAATGAAAATGAAGGATGAGCTCATTAATTGCGATTGTATTTCATACTTCAATGACATTTGAAAAGTAATGTAGGGAAATGAATGAATATTTAGAAAGACTTATTGAAGTAAAATACGAAGGTAACTAATGTTATAATAAGTATTGAACTTTTATAATTTCAATTACAATGTGTTGCGTTATTTTATTTTATTATCTTTTAGTGAATTATGTAAACCAAAGTCCTGTAAATGATAACGCAATACTATTGACAAACTTCTAAGACATTGAAACTTATATTCATTTGTAAACTAATTAAGTTTAGAAGTGAGTTCATGAAGTCAATAGATATATACCTACATATTTATTTAATTGAAGTAAGTGCCAACATTGTAGTATAATAACCTCGATTAAGGTGTTTTAAGCGAACATCACAAATAATTGATCTCAAATTACCAAATTGCCTAAATTTAAAGTGCCTTCACAATGTTTTAAACGTCAAGTGCACAGACTCCGTAATGAATAACACAAGATTGGTGGCGCTAGCAGTTTGTCAATAGTATCTTTAAAAGTACTAATCTAGTCTCTTTAGTGGCTTCCATCACAATTAGTCTAATTTACAAATCTTTAATGTATTCTGGTTATTTTTCAAGTATCTATTATAAGTTTTGTGACACATATGGAGGTTAATTTTTATTGCTTATGAATAAACATAAAATAAACTTGTGGGTGTTTTCATTCTATATCATCAAAACGAGTAAACTTATTTAATTTATATCTAAAATACCTTAATACAGTTGCTGAGAGTGAGTGAGAGAGTAATATTGCTTGAAGACCTAAAGGCAGAAACACAGGTAAGACACATTGTCAGAATATTCTAACAATGTGTCCTGTCTGCCATTCAGATTATATAGCTACTATATGACAGTTTTTAGAGTCTCAACCTTAGAATAATTACTTAACTCACTTAATTCATTCCATTCCAAGCCGGTCTGGGAGAAAAGAAAAAACGTATCTAATTCTCAATCTAAACGTAAATCATTCAGATTATATAGCTACTATATGACAGTTTTTAGAGACTCAACCTTAGAATAATTACTTAACTCACTTAATTCATTCCATTCCAAGCCGGTCTGGGAGAAAAGAAAAAACGTATCTAATTCTCGTCCCGCAGAGATCATTAAACCAGATTGAGGTATTGGCGATAATCTGACAAATGATGTTAGGAGGCGATACGGCAAGCCACCCTGCTTTCATTCCGTTCCACATAACCTATATTAGTGGGTACCAACATACTTAATGTGGCTTTTAGGTCTCAAAGACCTGGGCTCTGTCTACCCTGCAAAGGAAAGACTTGATAGGATGTATGTATATACCTCCCTTAACTCGTTCCTTTTCTCCTTCCGTTGTAAAATGTCAGCCATTAAGTATGTTTTTATTTTTGGTGCGTACACTGGTACACGTACCTATTAATATGAGGATGTGGGGAAGAAGGCAGCCAAGCTTACTCGTATGTGTGCGGGACATGTCCTGCCATCTTACCATATATAAAGGAAGTTACACACAGAATTGGTAATATTCTGAAAATAAACCTACTTTTAATCCTCAAGTCCTTGCAAAAGAAAACAGATACATTCCGAGAATGCTTCGTGAGGCTATTAAACACATCCTAATTTCAATAGAGAGGATGGTTGGCAGTTACCACCAGCGGTATCCTGTCATTAATTTAATAAAATCTCAAGCTCATCGCAAGACTGAAGACCTTCAGACACCGTGACCCAATACTGCGTACATCCGGAACGTTATCAATAAGTATTGTAGGTATGATTCATAGAGATAATATAATCCGTATGATTCATAGAGATAATATAATCCTGACGGATAGAGATCCAAACGGATGCTGTCAAACGAGACCGATTTTGAAATGCAGCTGTGGGTGTGATTTTGCATATGTATTCAGTAGTGTTTGGCTAAAATGTACCTGGTGTATGTCAATGTATCGATAGTCAAATCATTATACCTTCCCATTGAGAAAAGAAGCAAAATTATACAGTTTTACAGGGATATATACATTTTCCGAAGAGAAACTTTACAAAGAGTAAAAGGCAATGAACTACTATAAATAATTTATTTACATTGAATCACAGCAAATAAAACACAGATACCTTTTTCATTTCTTTATTGACACATAAATAATAGTTTAAATATTTTTCATACAAAAAACCGACTTCAATCAAACTACAGAACTTATTTTGATAAAATTTAAATGGAAAAAACTTGAAAGCATACCGTTTTATATAAAAAAAGATTTATGCGGTTATGAGGACACAAACAGTCATGCGATTAAAAAAGGCATACGGCCGAATTCGTAGTTGTATGTATTCGTAGTATTCGTCCTTTTTTGAAGTCGGGTTACAAATCAGCCCATTTTTGAATGGTCAGCTAATAATATATAATAATAATAATAGATAAACAGATAATAATTTAACCAGACAATCAATAGATTTAGCAATGTATTTTAACTAGTATTGCTCCTATAGAGAAAATTTGTCATGTGCACAGACTAAATGACCCCACCGAGGATATATAATACGTACATTTTCACTATGCATATCAAAATATTTTACGAAAAATAAACCATAAGTATACAAACATATTTCACACCTGATATACAGGCTCAGGCTACTCTAAACATAATTTGTTTAGTTAGTCGTACCTGAATAAACTCTATGATGTTTATTAAAGATTCGCTGTATGATTTTTTTATGTCCATGTGAATAGTTTCACCCGCGAGTCTGCAAGAATAAGAAACATGCATAACAAATAGATTCTAAAAAAATACGGTGACGTAAGCATCTAGCTGAAAATACTTTTGAGCACACTTTTGTTAGATATCGTTACGTTAAGTGGGCGGACGGCCTATGGAATAGAAAAGTTCTCGAATGGCAACCATTTACCAGCAAGCGCAGCGTTGGACACCCACAGACCAGGTGGTCTGACGACCTGAGTTGACCTTTCCAATTATAGTACTGGAAATCCTTGGAGAAGGCCTATGTCCAGCAAAGGACTTTTTGTGGCTGAGGTGATGATGATGATGATGACGTTTATTTTGGAATAACTTCAATGGGCAAGTTAAAAATTAAAAGAAACAATACAACCATGACACTTGTTATTCATAGCAATTTACAACAATGCATTATTTAACTAATTGGTCATCGTACTCAAAGTATGCTAATGATGCTCTACTAGCTCTGCTCTTATTAAAAACTGTAATGCAATAAATAAAACACAAACAATAATGTTAGTTTGGGCTATGGCTATGGAGCGTACCATAAAATGTATAGATACATCCGTACTATTTAAATTTTTATTCCCTCGCGAGGTAGACAGGTCTAACCCAAAAGCCACGTTCAGCACGGAATCAAAATATTGATGGGTTGCTAGCTGCATCTCCTACTAATATAATTTATCAGATTTTTGCCCATTTCCTAGATCGGCTTTTACAAGATTTTTTTGGAAGAGAAGCAGTCGGTTCATTCTACGTGTTATTCTTTTCTGTCTGAACAGTATGGAAGAGTGAAATAGCATACCATACATATAAGTACGTGAAAGCTACAATAAACCTGCTCCGGACGCAGTCGGGTAAAATATCAAGTAACAATATTTCAGTGAGTGCAATCAAAACTATTGTCGATGTCGATAAAATATGAATAACTTCAAGCACTAGTGTAAACGTGTGCGAACTTTCTTTACATAATATTTTCGCTAATTCTCGTTTATGATTAAATGTTTTCATTTTCCTATCAACTATGAAGCATACTTAACAATACTATCCTAGTAGAAATCAAAACTGTTCGAGTTTTTTACCGAAATTATACCGGTGACAAAAATGTATACTTACTGATGAAATGTATATTTGCTAGGATTATTCCTACGGGTTGTAGTGCACTCGACAACCGCACAAGACACCATGTTGGTATTTACCTAATTTTATTGTGTAAGTTAAAAGATTATTTATATTTTAGGTAAAATAATTTCCTTTTCAAATTCAGCGGGCCTTGTTGTGCCCAGGTAATGTCAAATGTCATTAAAAATGGGCCTGCTGTCAGCAGTCTTATCTCTCTTTCTAAAGCACAGTGAAGCCGTATAATGACGTACTACTCATTTTCATTTTGAAAGTCTAAGGTATGTCTATGGTATGATTCTTATAACACAATAAACAATTGTTTTACCTGCGACCATGAAAACTGCATAGTTTTCTTCAAACTTCAAACTTTAGGTGTAATTTAATTTAAACAATAAATAAATAATAAAAAAAGCAAACTTTTCCCAATGAAATGTAAATATATTTTTTTACAATTTTTATGTCTTGGTGGCGTATATTTCATTACCAAAGCCACTTAAATTGTGACACCGAATCCCAATAATTATAAAAACATTTCCCAAAAAAAATAATAAAAATATGCAATGCAATACGTACCAAAAAGTTATCTGACACTGGTTACTTCTGACAAGAGTAATGAAAGGCAGACTGACAAGCTGTGCCACCCGAACTCAAAATTATTGGAACAAAAGTGTTTATTTACGTTTTGGAGGAAAAATACTGCACATAGTCATACTACTGTTCTTTGCAAGTGCTATTGCATGGCTAAGGGAATAGACAACAAATTTGGGAAAAAAGAATAAATCAAAGTGATACCTCCCGAAATAATACACGATGTGTTCAAAACGTAATTTTTTGGGTATTCAAATAGCTGAAATTAAATCATATGTCGATGGTATAAAGCTGTTACTACGTAAGTAATAAAAGAATCAACTATTTTTACATAAAAACTTAAAACATATCATGGCGAATGTATATCTCTCTGTTTAAAATATATCTATAGTATCTATGTAAAGGAACTTAAGGACTAGCCGCCTCGCACTGAAACGGATTATTCTTATTATTTTAAACAAGCTTTTGGCTATTACTGGAATATAACTATTGAGCCAATTGTATGGCTATATTACACCAAAAAACATATTTAAAAAAGACTACTATCAACTTAGACGCTTGAAAAACGCTGCTTAGATTGGATATTTAGACCAC
This sequence comes from Elegia similella, assembly GCA_947532085.1. NCBI lineage: Eukaryota > Metazoa > Arthropoda > Insecta > Lepidoptera > Pyralidae > Elegia > Elegia similella. The sequence goes on from OX383930.1 coordinate 17,168,438, forward strand.
AAAAGATATTTTTTTAAACAAAAAAAAATATAATTTGATGGAATCCATTACAAAAAGAAGAGAATATAACAAAAATTAAAGTAAAAAATAATTTACAGGCGATCTGAGGTCGGGAAGTGAAAGGGGGTGAACTTTAAGGGTAAAAACGGTTTATCTCGATTTTCGGCAAAGCTACAAGTCCTGTGGAAAAAAGTTATATGGCAATGATGTACGTAATAAAAAATTCTACTCCTTTTATATTTACACTTTTTTCACATAATCTCTAAATGTATGTAAAAAAATTCTAATAAGCAAGATTTTGGTTTTTAATTTTATCTTTTACAAAAATGATTCCTTATTCACGAAATATGAATCTGACATTCATCGAGTAATAAAGTGTACATTTTAATAAAAAGCTCAAGGATTTACATAACGATAAGAAAAACAAATCTAATTTAATTTTTTTTCGTAAAACGCAGGATGGGAAGAAAGATGGAAGTCCTTAGAACGGTCAAGGAAAAAAAGGAAGCTGCAGTACTTCGGACACGTTATAAGGAGGAAAGATACCGCATTCTTCAACTTGTAACACTAATGTACCTAAAGACCTATGTCTATTCGTGAGATTTAAACTTTATACACACACAAATTTAATGAATGACTTAAGCCTTTGGCTTTTTCTACCAGTCAATGAACTGGGTGACGTTAAAAAACAAAAGATAGTGAAAATACATAAAGTAGAACCAAGCTGTAGCTGATGAACGGTAAAGGGATAAAATTTAGTTTTTTCTTAGGTGTTCTTTTTTCACAGGTCTGACTTTTATGGTCAGTGAGATATGGACCTGTGCTAAGGTCGAAAATGTAATATGTATTAAATATCTCAGTTATATCATCAATTTTAAGTTATAATGGATAATTGAATAAAAATATTTATAATATTTCTTTTAAAATATTTTTGGTCTGACCAAAAAAATAATGAAGTGGATGCCCTTTTGCATCGCAATACTATGGGGCTATGATCATATCTTATAATCTAGTTATCTTTATGTTAGACAGAACCTGGATTACCATCTTTTTGGAGGGAAAATAGTAGGAAAACATTTAAACACACTGCAACGAAGTACTTACTGGAAATCCCATAAATACAACATACACATCCCTCATTTGTTTGCTGTTCCCTATAGGGCGTCACATGTGAATGTACTTTGTGGAATATAACTTTATGTAAAACTGTAATTAGCAAATAAAATCTGAATCTGCTCACCAAATTTTATAATTTTTATAATAAGTATAAGCCACCAAGTATCTAACTCTTTATTAAAATCCTTTTATTCGTTTCTCCATTTTATATTCATGACAAATGACAAAATATTTTTCTAAAAGCTAACGTTGCAGGAATTTACTTATTCGTAGGCAGGAATAGATAAAAGAAAGCAAATAATTTTAAATATATTTGTTAAATTTATATCTGTCTTTGAATTTTATTTCAAATAAACACTTAATTACCAATGAATAACATTTAAAAGTAATAACTATTATAAGTATAAACTTGAACTATAAACTAAAATTAAACAAAATAAAATATCAATGTAACAATAACTTAAAAACTAATTATAAATAAAAAACAAAATTATAAATAAAATAGCCCTGGCAGCTCATTACCCCGTCGTAGCGTGCCCAGAAGGCTGGCAGCATTGCCACGTTGTATGGCAATGCTATTCTTTTGACCAAAATACAGGCCAGCCCCCTGGTCAGGAGATACCTCAACTAATTACTGGGCAATGGCGTTGAATAATTTGTGGGGTGGATGTCCCCACGGCCCAAGAGTATCAACCCCAAACGTTTCAAATATTGAGGCGCCGTTTGAGGTTTTCCGCCGCAGCTGCCACTGTACCGGCCTTGGAACCTGTGACCGGGAGGTAAGACGGCGCCAGAGTGTCGACACAAGTGGCGTCCCACACAAGAGGCCGCCTCAACCTCCAAGGCACAAGAGTCATTCCGTCCGGTCTCTTGCCATCTTCTCTCTAGCCAATCCGATTGGTTCTAAAACGGATGGTATGTTGATGGTAGCAAGAGCCCGGTAGATTAAATTGTTGAGGGCGACGCCCTAAGCGGCCAGCACTTTTGCGGCAAGAGAGACCGTGGTGGCCCATGTCACCAACGCCATCGCCGCAGGGGCAACGATGTGGCACCGTACAAATTGCGCCTAGTTTTAATACCGCTGCCAGGCCTTTCGTCGTTAGTAATAAATAAGGTCCCAAGGTTGGCAGAAGGAAGGGTTTGTACCCAAAGCCCGGACTCCCATTCCGCAGCAGCTAGGAGACGCATACCTATAAAGCACGTTTTCATGTATTAGCACGAACGTTTGATAAGCTTTTCTACGATGCATATCTGCATATTGTCACGTTACCACAGTACATAGCCAGACAAGAAGCATACTAATAGTGTTGCCAGGTGTCCCGATTTGCGCGGGACGTCCCGATTTTCGAAGGTCTGGGAACGCGTCCCAATTTGCACCAGATCGGGATCAATCAGAAATAAAAAAAGTTTTTTCATAAAAAAATGTATATTTAGGCAAGTAATTTTTGCGCATTACATCACTTGTCAAATTCAAAATTGCGCACATCAGCGTCATATCACATCACTAGCGCATCGCATGAACGAGAGAGCGTAATGCCCTAGTACTTTAAAACGCAATAAATTAAACCCAGACTTAAAAACTTCTTGGTTTTTGTTTATGGTGCCGATCTGCAACCCTAAATCCCGATTTTTTAACCTCATGTACCGATTTAAATCAAATCGGACCTGGCAGCACTAATACTAACATCAGTTCCTCAGATATTATACAGAGGGCCAGAGATGTGTAAATTTCAATGAAAGAAGCACAATATTCAGTACAATGTGTTTATTAAATCGTACATCGACGTTCATAAATCAAACAATTCAGTGTCTTCGGATTCAAAACCTTAAAATTTGCTAATAAAACAGTTGATCTAGATTGATTGATATGAGTGAAACATTCAAAATATAATTAATTATTTACAAGGTTAATAATAATTAATTATAGCTAGATAGGTACATAATATTTTTTCAATTCAATATTTCTGACATTATCAATATTTCACTGTCTCAACAAATTTACATAAAACTTATGCACCTAATTTTGTTGGCCTAATTTTTAACAAATTTAAAATAATTTAAGTATACTCAATGTCGTTGGAATGTATTTTAGCTGATAATATTATGACAGACGTGTGAAAAGTAGTTTCTCTCCTAAACACATTCTAAGATTGAAAAACAATTCGGGCTTAATGACTTACACGTAGACTTTTTATGTTATTGTTAGTAAATAATTATGAATTATTCTGAATAAATTATTTTGTACCTACTAAATACACAATTTTTTCAAAGACAAGTGACTATTTTACTGTTACATGTAGTAAGGTAGACAGTGATAATTTTAATGTTAGAATAATCAGTAAAGTATCACAAGGAATAGACACACAATCTAACTCTGATGGTAGACAAAATGTGGAGAGTCAATCGGGAAGCTCTATCGTGGAACACCTAGATATATATCTTTAATTACGGTCTTTATACCTCTCTACAGTAAAATTATGTCCCTAGTACTTAAAACAAATAACAATAGGACTATCTAGGGAGATGTATATCGTATATACATAATGTGGCACAGACTACTTTTACCTTAATACCATAATGACCAAATATCCCTCGGCTAGGTAAGAGTTACGACTCCCATTAGTTAAAAATTGTCCATCCCATATTCGGTCATTTTTACGTGGTGATTATATCTGTTTTAGCCTCTAATACATTCTATCATGACTGATTAGTATTACGATGCTGTTAGTTATAATTTACCTAGTATTCCCATGTATGTATTGTATCTATGTATGTAGATAAAAGTATAGTTTTGCGAGTTATTTTTTCATAATTGGAAGTAACTAAGAGCTAAAAATAAAATAATATTAATTTATGATTCGATTCGACGTTTTGACTAGACACTCTCTGGAACATTTAAATATTCAGTAATGATCTAGGCAAAAACACATACACCATACAAATGTTCGCGTAATTTTATAATGACTTTTCGTGAGGCAATGTAGTGCACTTCATGACTAATATAAGAATTATTATGTATAAGTATATAAGTTTTTAATTTTACAATATAAAGATAATTATTAAATAACTTTCATTAAGTTTACAATATCTACTTATTAATGAAATATCGGTTCAAAAGAAGTTTCATTACGCTATTATATTATGGTGTTTCATCAAATTATGCTATAATAAAATTCATCCATCCTAATTTCATATCATATTTATTACGTAAGGCACTCCATTAATTTTGCTGTATTTTGTCGAAAGAGGTCGAACACACACACGCGGGACTCCTCTACAAAAATGAAGACCTTTGGAAGTTACTGGTTTCACGCACCGCACATTACAAACATATGTCATCATGTATTTTAAGCTCAAAACAACATTAACTCTTTACTCCACGAAAAAAATGGTCAATAATGAGGCTAACATTGTCTTGTTTAATTGCATCAGATTGATATTATAATTCTCAATTATTTGATAACTTTTTATGGAAAATAAAAAAAAAGGATTTGGCTACAGACCTTTTTATAAAAGACATGAATCATTTTTAAATTGTGTTATCAATGGTATTAGAATAGGTACATCATTTTCAAAAAGGCCATAAAATTAATTATCACAGACAACCAATCAAAACGTACAATTAAAATGTTTACTTACAACGTATTTATTATATCAGAATATTTGTACACGCAACAACCAACTTAACATTGTCATCTAACACGGTTAAACATCAAAATTTAGGGTTGTGAAAATATTGTAAGCAAATATACGATAGAAGGGACACTACACTAATGAATGACGGCTTCAATTGTGATAAATATCAGTGATATTAAAATCACAACTGATACTTTACATCGACGTTGTTGGACCCTATACATTAATTAAAAAGCCATTTATTCATAAGTAATCTCTTTAAAAATTTTATCAAATTTAACTACCTAAATATACCTACTTACATGACTTGTTTCATACTTCCTGAAAATTTTCGAATGTTAATTATAGTTTCGCGCGACGTCTACAGTGCCCCAAAGATTTATGAAGGAGTAGTTGAGATTTTAGATTTTTCACGAACAAATTAAGTATTTTATATTTAATTTTCATGATAGGTTCAGTTGATAAATTGAAGTAGACAAGAGAAAAATAAGAACATACAAGAGTGAACATATTACTCGTCATGAAACAATTCTTACCAATCGACGTTACATTTAATCATAAAGTATTTTTGTTTGCTTATATTTTCTACAATTAGTAACTACATCTCATTTATTTTAATTGTTATTAGGCATCGTTTTCGTCTGCCTTGTACAATATTTTTCGCAAATGATTCGTTGAGCTTATTGCGCATCGATCGTGCTCGCACAGGGTCGTGTGTATATTTGTCTAAACGTTGGTCCCTATAATTGCTATTGTAATTTTATGTTATCCATAGAGACGCGGGCGGGGCGGGTGGGGAGAGGACTCGACGCCGCGCGAATGCGGCCGGGCTCTCCGAATAAAGGCACATAGAGTCATGATTCATATTGTTATCCTATGCAATGCAGTACCTAACTTTTCCACATCCCTTTTATAACAAAATTTCATCTTGTCCTTTAAGGTCGGCCTAAAACTAGTTAAAGGGATTAACTAGGTAATCAATAATCTACTTATACCATTTAATGTAATGTATATGAATCAAATGTCACACCACTATTCATCAGGTCGATCATTTTCGTACATGTCAGCGCAATTTTGGTATCACATTCTAGAGATCTATGTCATTAAACTCTTCTCATGACTACTCATTTTGGCAACGTGGTGGTGAAACTAAAAATTGTCTAATTAACTAGGAGGCGTAATCGCCTGGAATTAGCGCTAGAGCGAAGAGAGCTTCATTAAAAGTTTTCTTCGCACTTGATCTCCCGCGACGCGGGCTGAGACGCCGACCACTGCGGATCCAGCGGCACGTCCCAGTCTGAGAACGATTCGTAAGCGAAGGTATCACTCGCAACATCCTCAAGGGCGACCTCGGCTCGGCTAAAGGCCTCGGCGAACTTGCCGATTTCAGTAGAGCCAAACGCTTGTTGGAAGGCAGGCAGTGGCACGACCGGCGGACGCTTCTCCTCGGGCCGTACCTCGGGCGGCGATCGCCGCGGCGGCGGGGGGAAGCGCTCTCTCGGCGGTTTGGTAGACTCACTTGGCGTAACAGGCGAGGTATACTCCGACGTACTGCTGGGTCGTGTACCACACTCTCCGTTAAATGAAGTATCATCGTACGGACGATAGGGAGTCGACCGTCCGTCTTGCATGCAAGATTGATTCTGGGTATGCGGGCCCTGAAAAATACACAAAAAGAGTCAATGTAGAATGCATTTGTAAAATTTTAACGTAAAGCTATGGGTTTGTAAGTTAAATTTACCTTCATAGCACGACAGTCAGCAGGATAGCGCATGTGTTCGCGGGCGCACGCGCCTCGAGAGGCCCACGTCGCTGCTGCGTTGGCGCCGCTCCAACTGCCGCCCAAAACACCCATCTGGAAAAACAATAATAATGAACTGGTTTAAATACTATTTTATATCTATTAATAAATTTATTGCGATTTGTCTATAGTGACCCATTTACCTAATGGCGAAAATAAAGGATATAGAAAATTCGCTTTGATCTACTACACTATCGCTGATTTATAGATCAAACAGCATTAGCCCCCGGCTTCGCTTGGGTTTCAGAAGATCCCTAGTAAACGCTTTTTCTGAAATAAATATTTTTATTTCACCAAACATACATGCCTCCACCGGACAGGCAGTTGAGGATGACACCCTTGACCGTTATTGTTTGAAAAATAGAACCATTAAAATAGTTGTGAGTTACGAGCAGCATCGCCAGTGACATGATACTATTGGGATAAGTGCCGGATTAGCTTATAAGCAGTCACCGTTTGGGGGTGGGAGGAGGTACCAGAAAAATCATCAAAATCTTGAACCAAACTCTTGTGTCAAAAGCCCCCTGGCGTTATAGGACTATCTAACTGCGCTTAGACTGTACGACCACCACAGCTTCTATGAGTATTGAACTTCTTGTCTACTACTACTTTAGTCACCACGTGCGTTTCTTTGACACACCATGACACCGACAACAGCCTTGCTCTTAAATATCAGATAGATATACTGCTTTGGGCTATGACTTTAATATGTAAACAATAATTTTTAAATAAAGTTTACCTGGTAGTGCGGCCACATGTGCGGCTCGCAGTAAGCCGGCGCGCGACCGTTCATCCCACATTCCAACGGAGGCTGCAACGAAAATATTACAAGTCATTGACATGTTATAATACGACTATGGGTCCTAGAGGCCCGGAGGCAAAAAAGAACATCACAACCCGTGTCATCGAGGTAACTGGCGACCCCCGTGTTGGCAGCTATTTTATCATCATCTCTATTTAACGGGGAAAGGCTGCCAGTATTCTTGGAACGTTACCTCGACGTGCTGGGTATTCTCGAAATAAAAGAATAATGTACTAGGAAAAAAGTTACGATACCAACATAAGATTGCCAAACGCAAGGCAAATAAAATTCGACCAAGTACGAATGAGACAGGCAACCGTTCCTTGTTTGATCACGGGTTGTTAATGAGAGGCTAATAATCAACTTTCTCTGACATTGAACCAAACAATAGGAATTACACAGGAATTAATTCTACAGGGGAGGTGTCACAGAAAGTGTTAATATAAGTAGAGCTCTTAGTTCAAGAGCTGATAAAAATTGTAAGAAGGTCTTTCAGGCAGCGTGAAATCTCCTAAAACTCAAAATCAAAATCTTACAGTTTATACCTGACTAGAGGTCATGGTCATTATTGGAACTTCAACATTTTTACAACACTAACATACGATAAAACAGTCTTCTGTTGGTTCTGTATGTTTCCGAAGTCAAAAGGATATGTAATAGGTGCACGTAAGTATGTATGTTAAACTGACTGTTAAAGTGTTTTTATTACAGTAGAACCACGTTTATAAGTCGCCACGGCATTTTTCAATGGCGCAGAATAGCGCAACCTACCGCCGACTCAAACCAAATGAAACCATCAGTAAAAAAATGAACTTATTCCTACTACATAAGATTTGAAATCCAAAAACAACAGGACTCGTGCTGTCTCGCTCATAATACTTGTACGGCGCGATGCTGCAGCAAACTCTAGACATGGCGCGTATGCATCAGCCAATAGCGGACGAATATTTTCGCGCCATGCAAAAATTTTATTTCTGCGCAGGTACTTCAGCGTAACTTATAAAAGTAGCAGTACTGTACCTCAATTTTAAATAATGTTTTGTAATTGACACCCCATTTGTTAGTTTTTGTTGGTTTCTGTGTATGTAAGAGGCCAGCACTGATTTCAGATTTGTCATGTTGCCTAAAGGCATCTGACATAGCTTAACGACAGATATAAACGATGACAGCCGGAACCGGCTTACCTTCCGAAGCACGGGGGAGCTGGAGATATTTTTATGCCACTAGAAGTCATCCATCCCAGTCGGGAGTGTGCCCGGGGTTACTTAACATGCCTAAGCGCTAATTACGCTCACGCCCACAGAGCCATCGATCTCCTCTTTACTCTATTAAAAATTGTCAAGGTTCCGGTAATAACCACAATCTTTCAGCAGTTGGAAATTTAAAACTTGAGGTGTCCTTTAAAAATAATTATACGAGTTCCACGCTACCTGAAGAGCCACCTCAAATGGTTTCTCGAACTATAATAAACTTGAAACAAATATGTAATATAACGAATCAAATTCATTTACATTGGAGCTGTAGATTTTTCCAAAAGTATTGATGATATTCGTCGTTGCAAGCCGTATGTTCCCCGTATCGATCACGGGCTGTAAGTGAGACGCTAGTGACGGCGCGGCGCACAATACTCCCTCGCTGCGACCTACCCACCATGTTCCCTTTACGTCGATATATCCCTTTTGCTTATTTTGCCGGTATATACATGTACATATATGTAAGTATACATGTACCTCTTGAGAGGAATAGAATAGTGGCGGAACGTTAAATGAGTTATTATTAATTATTTTTCTTGAATTTTATCTATAATAATACTCATTTCACTATTCTGTGTTATTTAAGAGAACACATACAATTAGTACTTAAAGTTTATTATAAAAATAGTAGAATTGAGTAACTTAATATAGGTACTCTTCGTTATTAACCCACTAAATCTATACTATATATTAATATTATAAAGCTGAAGAGTTTGTTTGTTTCTTTGAACGCGCTAATCTCAGGAACAACTGGTTCAAATTGGAAAATTCTTTTTGTTGAATAGTCCATTTATTGAGGAAGGCTATAAAAGATCACGCTACGACCAATAGGAGCGAAGCATCAATAAAAAATGTCTTAAAAACGGGGAAAATTATTAATCTATACTAATTAATCATAATAACAGACATTGCCGCGGACGAAGTCGCGGGCAACTGCTAGTCTAAATATATTATATAAATTCCTTGATGAATGATTAACTTCCTTTTTATTCAATCATCATAAGAATGCAAATCCAGATAACCATTTCCTTATATATTTATAACAAATAACGAGTTAGTATCGAATGATTGCAATATTAAATATTACAAATGTTTAACTAAGTATATCCCAGTTTTCTCGTTGTTTTTAACAATAAACCATAATTAAAATCGTCACGTTGATGCTAAATATAGTAAACTTTTACTGGCAGTTTTTTTCCTCCTTTTACAGACGCAGAAACCCAACAAAGTTATTATTAAAGTAAAACAAAAATCCACAGAGCTTTTTTGCAATACTGTGAAAATAATTTTCAAGAACTGGGCGTTTTGTGTGGGTTTAAAATAAAGCCTTCCCCTCACAGTTAATAGAAACGCACGTTACATTGATCAATAAAACCACTTGCCTTATTGCAAAACTGGATCTAGGTTTATTTCCTAATTAGAAGTACATCGTTTTTTTTTAAATGCCTAGATCGTTGAGTATATTCATAATATTGATAAGTTTGCTTAAAAGCAGTCGTCTCTTCCGGTGCATAAAGAGTAACAAATCACTTATTAACTCTCACTTATTGAACAGATATCAAAATATTAAGGTTAAGATTTGACGTGGTCTATTATCGACCAATAATTGCACGGTTGTGGTGAAATATGTTTCTTAATTGTGTTATTTCATTTATAACAAATGCTCTCTTGTATCAAACAGATATCTATATACTAAAGTAGAGATTTAATTGCACGGCTGTGGTGGTGAGGACTCTTTCTCTAAATTATGTTATTACACAGAAAACGTGAGCAACGTGCGTATTTTACAGGGCCGTCGCTGACACGCAGCGCAGGCCACTCGCGGTTGTTTCCATGTCGGATATAACTGATGACTAACTCCGTGGCGCAGCGGTCAACACGCCAGCCTGCGACACGGAGTGACCGGGTTCGATCCCCGGCCAGGTCAAGATGGAAAATGATCTTTTTCAGATTGGCCTGGGTCTTGGATGTGTATCTATATATGTATTTGTTATAAAATATAGTATCGTTGAGTTAGTATCCCATAACACAAGTCTCGAACTTACTTTGGGGCTAGCTCAATCTGTGTGATTTGTCCGTATATATTTAAAATATAATTAAAAATTTTAATTTAACTTTCAGGCGAAACACTACAGTTTAAATAAATTTATAATGTATGATGATTATAATAACTTTTGCAAATATACAATTAAAATCACTAGAATTTATACAGGTCGTTTTTAAGCCCCCTGGCTGGTTTCAGGGGAATCATATTTATTAAAAAAAATCGTGCAGTATTTTCTTGCAAGGGTCTTTAATTTCGAGATTTTAAGTTAAACATTGCACGAAAGTTTAATATCAATTAAATATATTTGTTTATCTATGATTAATTATAGGAGAGAAAGTAGAAATTATTTATGAATCTACACTATATACACATATATATATATCTATCTACACTTTTATACTCGTATGTATATAGTGTATAAAAGTGACATATATAAATACATACATATATATCTTCCATTGCTAGTCTGGGAGAAAAGAAATACGTAGAATGTGCCAGCAGCTTCTCTTCCCGCGCAGATCGTAAAAGCCGATCGAGGGATTGGGCTAAAATCTGCGGAATCATGTCAATAGGCGATGCGGCTAGCAACCCATCACTATTTGATTCCGTTTGCCATCTACACGCCCTCCAAAATGCGGTTGTTTTCTTTAAGTGTTCTATTTGAATAAAATAATAGACATAATTGAATAGTATAGAGATAATAAAAACTGACTTGTACTAAGAACCTGTGTGTGTGTGACAGTTAAACAAAATAAATTTATTATCTATCTATCTAACCTGAGAATAGGCAGCTATAGGTAAAATAAACCAGAAAATCACGGCAATTCATGTTAACGTTACATATTTAACAGATTTATTTTAGAGCCGATTGCTCTAAAAAGATAGTAGATAATCTTAGTTATTTTCATCCATACAATAGACGACAACAATGCGCCATAGACGTCTGAACGGAATATGAATGAATAAGTAACACGCGCGCTCTTGTTATACAAAGTAGTTGAACTTCCTCAACTCTGTGATAGGATCGTTTCGATAATAGAATAAATCATGATTCCATGAGTTTCTGTGAAGTGGCTTTATAAAAATAAAAATGGTATAGAACCCGGCGCGCCACTTAAATTAGGATATAGGACTAACTAATCTGAACTTATCCATAGGTATTACATATTTCTAAAGTTTAGTTTCAGTCATTGGCACAAAAAACCAATTACAGCTAATATGAAAACATCACTCAAGCAACAACCTCGTAGGACCACAAAGGAATCGAAGCAAACCTATAATGGTAATGCAAGTTTGTATCACATGTTTGTGTAGTGCTCTCTCTCTCTCTCTCTCTCTCTCTCTCTCTCTCTCTCTCTTGGCTCTTTCTAACAGAGTAAAACTATACAATTATGCTGCACCGTAATCTAAATCTTCTAATATCGTGGATTGAGTTAAGAGTAGATTTATTATACTATAGTAGTATAGAGATATACCTTATCTCTATAATACCATATATATTGTACATACATAATATATATAAGCAGAGCAGGTTTTAATCAAAAAGAGACGTCTAGTATGTAAAAACAGTCAAAGAAATAAAAAAAGGAAAGTTTGGAAATAACTCCACCTACAACGGAGTGGTCGTGGTCATGGATAGTCTGTTAAGTTGGTTGCGGCTTTTGCAATATTGTTTTGTCTCTTAAATAAAAAAAAGAATAACATGGCAGACAAACGAAATTTATACTGTCTCCATGTTGCAAGATGCATGCATCTAATAATACATTTCCGACTTCTGTACCGAACTTATTTGTGATGGAGTCCGTAGAAGATAATGTTTAGCTGGGGAGGGCGGCGCGATCGATGTCGCTTCGTCAGCGTGCACCGCGCTGCAGGACCTGCATCCTTCATAAGCGGCTGCTGACTTCCAAAAGACATGATAACGAACATAACGTACATGTTTTTTCAATTATTTTTCAAGTAACAATAAAAAAACATTTGTCAGTGTATTTGTCATTTTCTGTTTATAAGTTTCACCAAAATTAAAATACACGAGAACAATTTTTAACCTAATTTTTATTTACACAAAACACCTTAAATATTTATTGGTAAAGATTTAGCTTTTTGGGGTGTAAGGTGGTAAATTTGGGGTGTAAGGGGACAGCCTGCCACCTTCATGTCCCAAGTCAACCTCACCTGCACGCGGTGCACCCTGCTAAGCAACAGACGAGGTACTGGCCACCGAACTGATGGCGGTATAACCATCCTACAGGTCGAGTCTAAATACCCAGACCGGCGGCGGGCAGCAGCGCCGTCGGTGCGAGACTCGGCTCTGCGCTCACCAACCCGCCTGCCCAGCGTGGTGAGTATGGGCATAAACCCCCAAGATGATAAGTACGCCGCAGATACGGCCCCCAGTTCCCGGTAGCTCCACGGTTCCAAGCCACGGCAGCGGCCTTGATCTCGATGGGGCGGGGGGTGCGAAGAATCCCCGGGAGTCGAAAGATGGCTGCCACAACCTGACCTTGGCTACGTATAATGGACGCAGTCTACGGTTGGACGAAAGCCTACAACAACTGGAAGTAGAACTGGAAAATTCAATCAGGTGGCACGTTTTGGGGTTGTCTGAAGTCCGAAGACAGGGGGAGGACATGGCAACCCTAGAATCCGGCCACCTGTTCTACTTCCGAGAGGGTGACCAGCAGTCGCAGGGTGGCGTGGGCTTCCTTGTCAACAAAGTTCTCCATGACATCGTGTTGGAGGTATCAAGTGTGTCGACCCGGGTAGCGTACCTTGTACTGAAACTGACCGAGAGGTATTCCCTCAAAGTTATACAGGTATATGCGCCGACATCGACACACGTGGATACAGAGGTCGAAGCTATGTATGAAGATATCGCAATGGCCATAAATAACACCACCAAGACCTACTTCACCGTTGTCATGGGAGACTTCAACGCCAAAGTGGGAGTGCGCGAATGCAACGAATTGCGTATCGGACCACACGGAATTGGATCAAGGAACCAGAGGGGGCAAATGCTGGTCAACTTCCTAGATATGCAGGGGCTGTTCTGTATGAACACATTCTTTAAGAAGAAGCCCCATAGGAAGTGGACCTGGCAAAGCCCTGATGGTAAGACGAAGAATGAGATCGACTTCATCTTGACAGACAAGAAGTACATATTTAGGGATGTCTCTGTGGTCAATACGTTTCATACCGGCAGTGACCACCGACTGGTAAGAGGCACCCTAAGTATTGACTTTAAAGTTGAGAGGAGTCGTATGGTGAGATTCGTTCTTCGTCCAACACTGATCCAGACCGTAAATGGTTCTGAAGCGTTCCAGCTGGAACTACGCAATCGCTTCGCTGCGCTGGAAACCACTGAAGATGTTGACAAGGACCTCGAAAGTGTGACCAAGGTACTTCGCGAAGTAGGAGTCAGGCACTTCAGCTTCAGCTAAAGGAGCTAATTAATTCCGTCATAGCCAATGGGACTACCCCAAGGGCGTGGAGTGAGAGCGTGGTGGCATTGTTTTTCAAGAAAGGAGACAAAACCCTCCTTAAAAACTATAGACCAATCGCGCTCTTAAGCCACATCTATAAGCTGTTTTCGAGAGTTCTCTCGAATCGTCTTGCCACAAGATTTGACGCCTTCCAGCCACCGGAACAGGCTGGGTTTCGAAAAGGCTTTAGCACCGTGGACCACATTCACACAGTAAGGCAGATTATACAGAAGTCGCAGGAGTATAATCAGCCGCTGTGCCTAGCATTTGTGGACTACGAAAAAGCCTTCGACTCCGTAGAAACCTGGGCTGTTCTGGAATCCTTGCAGCGATGCCAAGTCGATTGGAGATATGTGGAGGTACTGAGAAGTTTATACAAATCAGCGTCGATGTCCGTCCAAGTACAGAACCACCAGACGAAACCCATCCAGTTGCTCAGAGGGGTGAGACAGGGAGATGTCATCTCTCCGAAACTGTTCTCCAACGCACTGGAAGATGTCTTCAAAACTCTGGATTGGAACGGGCTGGGCATCAACATCAATGGCGTATATCTCAGTCACCTTCGCTTTGCCGACGACATAGTATTGATGGCACAATCGTTGCAGGATTTGCAGAAGATGCTGCACAGCCTTGAAGCTGCTTCAATGTCGGTCGGTCTCCGGATGAACTTGGACAAGACCAAGGTCATGTTCAACGACTTTATTACGCCGGAGCCGATCTTGATCAATGATAATGCGCTTGAAGTTGTCCAAGAATATGTCTACCTCGGGCAGACATTGCAGCTAGGTAGAGACAACTTCGAGCGCGAAATCACAAGAAGAATGCAGCTGGGCTGGGCAGCATTTGGGAAGCTGCGTCATATCTTCTCGTCAACACTACCGCAGTGCCTAAAGAGCAGGGTGTTCAATATGTGCGTCCTACCCGTCATGACATATGGAACATGACAGTCAGGCTGGCCCACCGACTACATGTCGCTCAGCGAGCTATGGAAAGATCAATGCTCGGTATTTCGTTGCGGGATAAAATCCGTAACGAAATCATCCGGCAGAGGACCATTTCCAAAAGACTTTGTTTTAGACATTGTCCAAAAGTGTAGCAAGCTGAAGTGGCAGTGGGCTGGCCACATTTGTCGCAGAACCGACGAGCGTTGGAGTAGACGGGTTCTCGAATGGAGACCACGTCTCGGCAAACGTAGTGTTGGACGCCCCCCTGCCAGATGGACCGATGACCTGAGGAAGGTCGCTGGTAGTGGCTGGATGAGGAAAGCGGGAGATCGTGCACTGTGGCGTGCCCTTGGGGAGGCCTACGTCCAGCAGTGGACTGCAATAGGCTGATTGATTGATTGAAAGATTCAACAATTTTAGTAATTAGAATTACCAATACTTTTGTAACACATCTTATTTTTACTTTGAAAGCGACGTAAACAAACAGCGCTACGAAAGTCGTAGCACTCGTCGTAGCACCCGCTTAAAGTTCGTAGCGGTTTAGTAATGTATATAATAACTTTCGTTTTCTTAGGTTTTGTACGCTATTTTGTCCCAGATATGAAGAATGTTTTTCATTATAATTGTAAATATTCTGGAATCATTATATGTACCTAATATAAGGCAATTTATTATTTTAATTAGATTCCAGTAAATATAAATACTAGCTTCAATTTTAAATGTTCCGTGTTTCCGACATTCACTATCAATGACATGTTTTCATAGATTTGTCTAAATTTAATTCTGTTTTCCCGTAGCATGCCAGCAGGGCCTGTAAGCTTGTACGTGTCAGCGCGCCAGCAGACTAGTAGGTAGCGGGAGATTTGCAGAGGCTAACTATCGAGCGGCGGCGAGCGCCGACCACGTGACTTATCGATCAGCGAGGCGCCCACGACACTCGGAAAAATCAACCGCTGACAGCTTTCACAGGCCACCTCGGCCCGCCCTGCCCGCCACCAGCCGCGCCCCCCACCCCCGCCCTCATTAGCGCCTTTGTGCCGCACACTTGTCTTGTAATATGACGCCGTAATACTACCACTTCGAGCTCAATTATTCGGTGAGGTTGCTCACACTTAAAGCTGCCACCTAATCGATATTCAATTCCTCTTCAATTATACCATAGACGACTCTATTATTTGTTTTGTACAACTTTATTGAATATTGTGTTCATATGATGACTATTTTAATATCCGAGTTATACAAAACTTCAAAAGTTAAAATGGAGGTGGACTGGTTACATAGCTAGGCTTAAAGACAATAGATGGACCTTCAATACCTGGTGGTATTGAAGGTCCATCTATTGTCTTTAAGCTTATTGTCTTATTGAGTGGATTTCAAGGAAAAAGAAGAAGAGGAAGACCCTCTACTCCATGGGACGATGATATCAAAAAAGACGCTTGCTCAAATCTTTGCGGAGGCCTTTACCCAACTTGAGGACCTAGCTTAATGCAAATTAATAAGATAACTAGAAATAAGTAATTTAGAACATTTAACATTAAAAGAAAGAGAAATTTAAGTATGTATATCCTAGCAGTTAGTAAGTACCTAATTAATTTAGAAACTAAGATGAAAAATGTAGCTTGTAGCTTGGGCAAATAAAGCCTTTTTTATTTTTTATTATACAAAAAGTAGAGTAATATTAATAGATAATAATTAATATTACGATATAAAATACCTGTGAAAAACTCCGGTAAAGTCAATGAACGAGCGTTCCCCAAACTCATAATCGATTCGCCACAATCATTCAACTTCAAACTTTTCGGATAATTTGAAAGTCACGCAATGAATGCAAACAACAGTTGTTATTTAAATGTGGCACATATTACCGACACAGGCGTTGAGTTAGTTTACTAAATGAATTGAAACTTTATTACAGTACAATATGATTGCTTTCGGAATATTATTTCAAGAACGGGAGGTTCGGGGAGGATGCCGGGTGTCCTCTGACACTGACCTACATAACTTTAACTAGCCTTTTTACTTTACGATCATATTTCCATGTTGCTTGTTGGAGTGGAATCGTTATGACTTTCTGTGGCAGCTATACTGATGGATTCTAAACACAGTAATCTTTAAGGTTATTGATACTTTTAATTATATGTAAATACGGTTTCTATTATATAAATTCGTGTTAAAATGTAATATTTTTTTATAATCATTCATGTCTGCGCTTCCGTTTGGCATCGATTGAAGCGTCATCTTGCGAAGACCGCAATACAAATTAAATAGAGTACGGATATAGTTTCACGACCTATTCGTAGAAACAGATTCTGAAACGAGCATGAGCACAAAATACCCAGTTTTCTACCACCAACTCTAGAATTTTTTCCTATGTTTTCACGATTGTTACATATTTAAATTAAATTATTTTCGAAAACCCTAAAATGTGCTTGTTCGCAGGTAACTAAGTTGACATTTGTTTATTATTATAAGAACTATGCAAAACTACCGCCTACAATATTTATTGATAACGTTCCAGATGGACGCAGTATTGACTCAAAGTGTCTGAAGGTTTTGTAATCTTCTGCTTAGCTTGAGTTTTTATTCAATTGGTGACCGGATCCCAATTTGGTGGTAATTGCCAATCATCCTTTCTACTGAAATTTGGATATTTTTATATCAATAGCCTCACGAAGCATGCTTGGAATGTATCTATTTTCTTTTGCAGGGACTTGAGAATTATCGAAACTCTTTGGTGGTTGCGTTTGCCCAGAGCATATTCACAGACTGCAGACTTGGTTGAGCGTCTCTTCATCATGTCAGTGATATACGAATACCAATGCTTCTCTTTATAAGAGTGGTTTATCATACATAAACAAAGGGGCATACCCTTTGTTTATGTATGGTAAACCACACTCACGGTACCACACTCACGGTAAAATTTATAAACCCCAGTTTAGGTGTAATAATAATGTTATACACGCGATAAACCATATTAAGAGATTCAATTTAAACCTTTATGGTGTTGCTGGCGATGACAGGATGATGCTGGAAATTTCAGAGACGTGTAACTTGGTCTGCACAGTATTACATAAACTCAGAAAAATACAAAAAATAAATACGTTTTATATTACAAACGTGTAGGCCAAATCCTCTGGCTGCTCTGGCCAAGTATGGCCCTAGTAGTACAGAGAGGGTCGTGCTCCTGTAGTGGACACTAAAAAGGACCTGATGATGATGATGATGATTACAAACGTGTTGCTACATCATAATGTGGCCCAACACGCTAATGTGGCAATACAAATATTGTGTAATATACATATAATAAGACAAAACTATAAAGTTACAATATTCATCGAAATTAGGGTATTATCAAGTTTCAGGTCATCCTCTTTATCATAATTACGAAAAACGCATATTAAATGTTTTCACTTTTCAACTGAAGCAGTATGTTAGAAGAAAATTCGATTATAATATAATAAATACCGAATACGCAATAAAATATTTGATATCAATTAGACACAAATACTTGAGAGGTCTTTACCTATTAAATTGGCGTGTTTTTTTTTTTACAATTTTATTTAAAAAAAAATATTGAAACTTGAAAATTATTAACATTCTTATAATACTTTTTAATCTGAAAGCAGTTTCCGTGTGCTTATATTTCTGTACTTTCAAATGTATCACGAAGTGATCGAAACTTAGCAAAGCAAGCCTCCAAACACGCCACAGCGAGAATATCATAACTCGTAAAGCAAAGTTATGAATGACGTGACGCGACGTGACAATTTATTAGATTGCAGTTGGTGTCATAATTTTATGTATGAGAACAGGGAAAGTTGTGTGACATATGGACAAAATATACATCAAAACATATGTGTAAATGTTTTTGTGCTATGCTCTTTGCTAAACAATATTCCAAGAAGCATTTAGAAAATATTGGTATTTCATTTTTATTTACTACGAATAGTTTTTAAAGCTTTTTTAAGCTATATTATATTTTTATTAATAAATAATAAACATTTTTTGACGTGGATTGCTGAACGCCGGCTACACGTACAAAAAAGTGTCACATTCCGGGTGCAAGCGAGAGCGCGGAACAAGCGATAGAGTGGCACGATCGGACTAAGCAATCTGTTTGTGATGCATCTATCTCTGTTCCACCGTGGTCGCGGTAAATTGTCGTCCGTAAACCGACTTTAGACACCAATTTTTTTATTTAATTTTGGTTTAACTGCTAAATTTGGTGACCACGCTATTCAGCTTTTTTCTTTTATTTTCATTAGCTTCATGACATCATTATTGTTCCGTTTATATGTTAAAATGGTGTAAGTATGTAAAGTTTAAACTTTACTAATAACAGTAAAGTCGGTGGCATTTAACTCGGGAAATTTATTACTATTTTTTTACTAATTTGTAACAAAATATTTCAATTGAAACAAACCGAACTTTTTAGTTTGACTAGAATCAATGTGGAAGTTAAAAAGAAAATACAATGAGGAAGCGGAGGAGAGATAAATACCAAAAATATTTCTGGTTATGTAACATCTAGGTGCAAAAGACTGTTAAGAATACTTTTACTTAGATATCGATACATTAAGTTTGGTCAAAATTAGATGGGATTAGACCATTCAAAAAAAGAGTGACAATATTTAAAAAAATAATATAATAATAAGATAGCCTTTAAAAGTTCCTTTATAAATAAATAAATGATTAAATTCCTTTATAAACTTAAAACAACATTGCAGTTATAGCAACTGTTACCAGTCTTATAAACAGAATATTTACCATGTCTGCAGAACAAAGTTCTCACAACACGCGTTCTAAATGCTACACTCACTATCTGTAGTATTTCCAAAGGAACACCGAGGCCTAGACAAGAGAATGTGACTTTGTAACCTTTATATCTTAAGTAGATGTTGGGTTGACAAGGTAATGTTTTCACTGATGTGCCTATTTCTGGGAGTTAGTCATAGCACATGGAAAAAATTTATGCAAGTTTCCCATTATTGACGTTCTACTCCATATCGCTACCGACCGCCCGCTATCGGCAACAGCCGAATTCACAATGAAACTTTATCGAATTCGTAGATATACAGAATAAATGTAACTATATATACCAACAAGTAACTAACACATGTTCCAAAAGATGACTTCTATAACCTGTCAAAGTCGTTAAAAAGCATTTACATAGTAAGTGTTTTAAAAATTAAACAGCTGTGTTAGAAATTAAGAACTGATTGAGCTTACCTATAGAACAATGTTTTTGCGATTGTTACACATTTAAGTTCTTATCGCGGTCATGACATTATTTTTCCACCTAAAGTTTTGAAAACTTTACAGTTTTCATTTTCGTAGGTAAACTACCTGATTTAATTGAATTGAATTGTGTTGATAAGGGACGTTAGCAGTGATAGTGATGTTATTAAATGAGTTATTCTTTATTGTAATTGTATTATCTTGTTGATAACGAATTAAACTTAGTAAAATCCCTCTCAACTTCTTACCCCTGTCTCTTTCTCGAATAAATATACTGTAATATGGGAAAAAAAAGTTTGTCAAATAGTTTAATATCATCATCATCATCATTTCGAGTAGATGACACGGTTAATCGACCATGCACATCCTGGTGTCAGAGTTCTTCGGAAACGCCTCTCAGCCTCTGACGTGGTTCCTTTAACGACTACCTGATGGCAGCCGGGACCAACGGCTTAACGGGCCTTCCGAAGTACAGAATCATCTTTATTATCAGACAATCAGGTGATTCAAGCCTAAAAAACCAAACTGGAAGCAACTAAATAAAGTATGCTTCCCGTGGGAATTGAACCCACGACCCCCGGATCCACAGGCAAACGCCTTAACCACTGGACCACGGAGGCAGTGTAATATTAAAGAAGAGAAGTTTAAATTACCGTGGGCGGGTGCTGCAGATGCGGGGCGGGCGTGGCCGCGCGCTGCTCTCGACGCGCGATCGCTCGGCGCACGCGCGTTTCCTTCGTCGCGTACGCGCCGTAATCTGTACAAAAACAACATTATTTTATTTTATTAAAAATAAAGGTTTTATTTAATATATTTTCATTAGCACTTGCTTCATGCTTTTCTCAACAATTAGTTATTGCAATCCGGAAAATTGGACCCGAATTCAGCGATCCGACAGCTTTAAACGTTCATCGGATCTGGTTCCAATAATCTGGATTCAACCATGGGACGATGGACCCTATTTTTGTCCAAAAAAGGACGAGGTCTACATAAGCATTATACATGTCATGTTCCGTGATTCCAATTCCATGGTTAGGAACTGCTGTGGGCTATACTGAACCTTTTCCCGTCATAGTTGTAATCCACCAAGGCTCGGTCCTCGCCCCTTCTTATTTAGCAAGATTTAGACGAAGTATTAAACAGCATCAGGAATGCATATTACCAAACACCCATGCTGCCCTCCACCCCTAGTCTGCTAATGTTTACTTTCAATATCGTGCTGGTGGATGCCAACATGGAAAGACCGGTGCCACGTACAAATACGTGGTAGAAATTGCTTTCAAGATAGTAGAAGTTTCAGACCAACATCTCGAGAGATGTTGGTCTGAAACTAACTGTGGTAAGGACCGAGTACATGGCGTGCAATGTTACAGAACCTTTCTAGTAGGTATGCAGCGTGATTTTGAACCCCCTAGCTTTATTTAAATCTGGGAATCAGAATCCCTAATGGAATACAGAATTGCAAGAAAAAAAGGTAAAAACCGAAAAAAAAATTCGTCCAGCTGATCGGCGACTTTGTATGGGATACCCTATTTTTTTTTACGATTTTCTGCTTTTCTTCTTGCAGTTCTATATTTCATTATAGATTCTGATTCTGAGATTTCAATAAAGCTAGGAGGTTCAAAATCACGTTGTATACGAAAATTTACATTGTCAACCGTACTGACCAGTTCAAATATCAAGGATCTGTACTTTACGCGTCTCGGGGACATGATAACAATTAGCAACATCAAAGCTCACATAACGGCAGCGTAAACAAAGAGGCGTGAGATGACTGGTGTCATTTGGGACCCTTAAATGCAGGTTAGGTTGAAAGCTCACGTCTATAAATCCAACATTAGATGGAAGACAAGTGTGGCCTATGCTTGAGCAGCATAAGAGAGGTTTCTAAACCAAGGAGATGAATATGCTACGCTGTATGTGCGGAATTTTCCAGAAAGATCGCATTAGAAACTTCCGAATTCTCGGCAGCCTCCAACACCAAAACTAAGTAGACAAACTGTATTAGAGCCACCTTAGATAGTACGGCTATAACTTGCGAATGCTTGGACAGAAAGGGGAAACCCAAGAAGTACTGGCTGGATGTTGTTAAGGATGATATGCATTTCAATGCTCTCACAACCAAGGATGCTGAAGGCCGTGCGAAATAAAATGCCGGTAAGCGGGTTCCGAATCACTCCAGCATGCAACCGGAATATATTTTTATGTTCCAAGTTCCAAATAAATATTTCCCTACTAAAAATACAGAGCCATTGTCAATGTCACACAAAATAGTGAGTTACGTCTAAAATAAGCAACAAATGGTAGACAAACTGAAATAACCGCAAGTTAGCATTCAGGTGGCTGCTCGCAGCGGTTTAATTTTAGAGTTGCCATTCGCAAATGTAAACAACAGTGCGATCGCATAATGAAGCCGCAGTGAAAGTGACGCCATCCAGATGTGTACAGATACGGAGTCATGTCTATATCACTTATGACCAGGGGCGTAGCTACCACCGTATCTCCGTATTAATGATTCAGGGCCGAGAGATCTAGGGGCCCGTGCGGCTAAGCAACATTTTATATAAACTCTCTTTTTTCCAAGCTCTGGAATCCTCAGCTGCGACGATTCAAAGCTCGGGTTGAGCTACAAAGACAGCTTGTTTTTAACATTTTTTTAATGTTTCTTAACTACAATCTCATCCAAATTCTTAAACCGATACATACAATTGAGATAGTGTTGTTGCAAGCCTATGATTATTTATATTGTTGGAAATTACACATTGCAAAATGTAAAACCTTATTATATTATAGTTGTAAACAACGAGTAAGACTGGTACTTATATCAGTGCGTAGTGAAAGTCACGTCTGATCCAGAAGGTGGGACTTATACCTAAGTAAAAAAAGTATTCATTTTATCAATCATTGATATGTTTCCTTTACGATACCTTAACCTATTATCCTAGTGCAAATAAAAACAAAAATATATATCTTCATTAATAACATTTAAATAAGTAACTAATACAAACAATGATATCAACTTTTTAAATAATTATATTGACCAACATAGCTTCTGTAAAGTAATCTTTATTCAAATGGTACTCTTGTACAAAATAAACAAGTTTCATCATTGATTTCTGTACTCTTTTGATGAAGTGTGTGGTGAATCAATGAAACGGAACTGACTGAAATACAACTATGGACATTGTTTAAGGATTTTCTCCCAGGTACCAGAAAATCATTCTAAATGTACTGGATGCAACGGCAGATAAAATATCAACACTAACATTATTAAATCCCAGGATCGCCCGAGGTTAATTTATGACCCGCAATATTTTCGCCGTACTTCGAAATCCGTGCTCAGTTACCAAGGACACGAGCCATGGTGTGCCTGCTGATCCTACCATATAACGTTTTCAAGGTATGCTCAAGATTATATTCAGGTTAAGATTAGATATTTTGCCACATGCTGTTTAAGTGGCAATATGTATGCTCTAGGTTTTTTTTTTATATCATTTATCGCTCTCTTTTACATTGAGCTATGCCCGGCTTGTTGGTATGTCGGTGCCATTGTATCAAGAAATGCACACGATGACTTTTATTGGCAGAAATAATGGAATTTTCCGGTGGTAGAGCCTACTTACTCTTAGCTACAGCATCATCTTTAGCTCATAAATCGGGCTGGCTCGAACCGGCTAGCAACCACCCACTCACAGAATACCGGCGTCAAATAGCAGCATGTAAATGCTGCTGTGTTTCGCCTGGTGAGTGAGAGTTCCGGTAGCCCAATACCCCTACAGATCTTCTCCAATATGATAGCGGCAATTAAAGAGAAAATTACCCCAGGAGGGTACCTGCGTTCATGCGCAGGAGAATCCCTCCCTGGGCAACAATGCTCAGGCTGCCCTACGTATTCTGGGGAGGGCAAAATTCCGCTTTTGAAGGTTGAGAATCCAAATTACAACCAACATAGCAAGCGCTCTCCGGCCGAGCCCCCTAAGCTTTTAGTCGATTTCTGTAACATTAGGGGGATACATTCCAATCTTGATGCAGTCCATTACCACCTCGAGACTGCCAAGCCGGCCTTGCTATTTCTGACCGAGACGCAGATCAGTAATCCGTCAGACCTGTCATACCTGTATTACCCAGGCTATGTCCTGGAGGCCAAATTCCACCCCCACGCGGGCGTGTGCATGTATGTCAGGGATGAGATCTGTTGTCGGCGTCTCCATGACTTGGAAGTTCCGCATTTCTCCGTTTTGTGGGTTCATGTAGATACTGGCCTTGATCATATTGTTTACGCCAGTGTCTACCGTTCGCATAGCGGAGACTCTGAGACAACTCGGCTCATGAAATATCTCAGCGATGCTGCAGATAAGGTCCAGCAACGTTTTCCATCTGCGCAGTTGGTATTTCTGGGGGATTTTAACGCCCACCACGGAGAGTGGCTGTACCCGTACCAGGACACCGACCATGCTGGGAGAGAAACCTATAAGTTTGCATTGACTTACGGTCTCTCCCAACTTGTCAACGAGTCGACGCGCATTCCTGACGTTGCTGGCCACACTGCGTATTGCCTGGACCTCCTGCTGACAACCGATCCTGACAGGCATTCGGTGTCCGTATCACCACCGCTCGGGACATCGGATCACTGTGTGGTGAAATCTGTATCGCACTACTCGCTTCCTGACACCAGCCCCAAAGGCACCAGGCGAGTATGGCGATACAAGTCGGCAGATTGGGATGAGATGCGACATTTTTTCGCATCTTATCCTTGGCGGCAGGTTTGCTTCTCTTCTAGGGATCCATCATGCTGCGCTGATGCTGTCTCGAGTGTGATATGTAAGGCAATGGAGTATTTTATTCCTTTTGCTGACGTATCCCTTGAAACCAAAGCTCGCCCATGGTTCAATGCTCAGTGCCTCTTAGCCGAAAGGCGTAAGCGGGAAGCATACTTGTCCTGGGCTGATGCCCGCAGAATCAAAGCTGATGATCTTCAAGACAGGAAGAGAGTGTATAACGCTGCTGCCAAGTCCTGCAAAAAGGTGTTCAGAAGAGCTCGTTTCGACCACGTTGGCCGTATTGGAGACAAGATAGCTTCCTGTCCCTCAGGAAGTAAAGCCTTCTGGTCTCTAGCCAAGTCAGTGGAGATGAACTTCTGTCGCCCATCGCTGCCACCATTGCAGAAACCTGACGGTTCTCTGGCCCATGGTGCAAAAGAGAAAGCAGACTTGTTTGCCAATCTATTTGCAGACAATTCGCGTCTAGATAGTAGCAATAAAAGCCCACCCCAGTTACCTTCGTTCGGCCCCAAGATGCGGGCCGCTCAAATCCACCAAAAAGAGGTACTTAAATGCATGCTAAACCTAGACGTGAATAAGGCTAGTGGACCCGATGGTATTCCAGCAGTGGTTCTGAAGCGCTGCGCACCCGAGTTGTCCCCTGTACTGACACGCCTCTATAGACTTTCTCTAGAGACTGGCAAGGTCCCAAGATCCTGGAAGCTTGCCAATGTACAACCAGTACCTAAAAAGGGAAGTCGCTCCGACCCGGCCAATTATCGACCTGTTGCGATCACCTCCATATTGTGCAAGATTATGGAGCGTGTATTGAACAATCGTCTCCTGGCATACCTGGAAACCAACGAGCTCCTTAGTGACAACCAATATGGTTTTCGCAAGGGTCGCTCAACCGGTGACCTACTGGTATATGCCACTCACTTATGGAGCGAAGCTTTGGAGGGTCACGGTGAGGCAATTGCCGTCTCACTAGATATATCCAAGGCTTTTGACCGGGTCTGGCACGAAGCTATCCTCAGTAAGCTTCCAGCGTATGGTTTACCTAAGGACCTTTGCAACTGGATATCCGATTTCCTGAGGGAACGGTCCATTCGAGTGGTTATGGATGGCTGCTCTTCCGACCTAATGGCTATTAATGCCGGGGTACCTCAGGGATCTGTTCTCTCTGCAACCTTGTTTCTGCTGCACATTAATGACCTCCTTATGTCTGGCATTATTGGTTATGCTGATGACAGCACCGTTGTAGAGAGTTATACGTCCAGTGCCAGTGCAAGTCCACAAGAAGTCCAGTCTCTAAGAGAGTCTATGATTGAACGGGTTAACTCGAAATTACAGAGGGTGTCCGATTGGGGAGACGCCAATCTTGTTAAGTTTAACCCGTCCAAAACACAGGCGTGTCTATTTTCTGCAAAAAAGAGTGCTTTCCCACTTGCACCCATTTTCCAGGGTGTTTCCTTACCGTTAGTTGACCACCTTGGGCTTTTAGGCATGACAGTCACGTCAAAACTAAGCTTCGGCCAACAGATTGAGTCAATGGCACTAACTGCTTCCAAGAAGTTGGGTATCATCTCAAAGGTTCGGCGGTACTTCAGCTCTGAACGGCTGCTCAATCTCTATACAGCCCAGGTTCGCTCTTGCATGGAGTACTGCAGTCACCTTTGGGATGGCTCAGCGAAATACCAGCTTGAAGCATTGGACTCTGTTGACCGAAGAGCCCGCAGGCTCATAAACAACGACGTGGTCTCAAATAGGAAATTGCAATCCCTGGAGCATCGCCGTAAAGTCGCTTGTCTATCGGTATTTTATAGGATCCATTTTGGAGAGTGTGCGAAGGCGCTCTTTGAGCTAGTTGAACCCTCACCATTCCTCCATCGGACTACAAGGCGCAGACAGAAATTTCACCCTTTTATCGTTGGAATACCAAAGAGTCGAACTAAACGCTTTGACAGTTCCTTTTTGGTTCGAGTAGCTAAGGTGTGGAATGAACTGCCTGCGTCTATATTCCCAAACAAGTACAGTCCCGGGACATTCAAAAGTAGAATAAATGGGTATTTCTTGGATAGGCATGTAACATCCTCGTCTTCATCGTCACTTACCATCAGGTGAGATGGGAGACAAATGCCTAATTCAATATTTAGTAAAAAAAAAAAAAAAAAAAAAAAAAAAAAAAAATTGTCATCCGCAAAAATGTCTCTCTTCCTGGCCAATAAAACCACATGCTGGTAAATTATGGTACATAAAATCCATCTGCAATTAATCATAATGACAATGACAGTGGGCGTGAGCGTTATAAGCGCTTACGCATGCCAAGCAATAGCATGCGTAGCCGCTAATAACGCTCAAGCCCACTGTCCAGGAACGGTCCCGGCTGGGATGGTGACCGCAAGTGGCATAAAAGTATCTCGCGCTCCTCCGAGCTTCGAAAGCAAGCAATTAGTGAGCTATACGTATTTAAAACTCTTTGCTGTTAACCTAAACTTTATACAAGGAACAACAAAAAGATTAGAAATTATAATTTACTCAGTGTTAACGATTCTAGTCTTCCTACGATAAAAATTAAAATATAAATCGTTCCGTAACGCGTTTAACTGCGCGAAAAATTTCATCTACATATTCATTAATCGGGGATTGACGGCGTCTTCAACGAGACTGAATTTAGAAGTAGTAAACAACATTATGTTCCATTTTGTTTACGAGCGCTAATGCTCGTCTTAAAGTGTTATCTGTCGAACGGTAAAGGTCGTTGGATGCCACCAGCTAGCATGACGTTACACTACATTTACGTAGCCTGTACAGTAGGAGCTATATATGTAGATATGCATGCGGCCACGAATGAATAACTTCAAGGAATTTAAATCCAAAATAAAATAGTGAGTTTTGTATGACTTAAATAGGTTGGTAAATACTTATGTTAGTAACTTAATGTTGATCCTAGTCATCTGTCGCCACAATAATTAAAACAATAATTAATAGGTAAAGTTTAGTGTGTGCATCGATTAATGAATTATTCTTGTTAAAAAACTCAATTTTACTCGCTACTTTTTCTCATATTCCCAACATCGATATCGATAAAAAAGAAAACGAGAGAGTAGCGCTGTAGTTGAATGAGCGATGGGCTGTTATCTGGCCTAAATATCCTACATTCATTAGGCATCTCCTTTATTCTACAAAGGGAGGACATAATATTCTAAGCTTTTCCAGGAGGGTCTTGCAAATCATGATCTGGGTGATCATGATTTGCAAGACCCTCCTGGATGCAATATAATTTTTTTTGTAAGAAATAAAGTTTCAGGAGTTATTTCTGCGCTAAAGTTATACCTAGTCCTAACAAAAAGGGCCTATTTTCCGTCCCAGACAGCTCGAGTATGTATACTGCATATTATGTATTTAGGATGTGCGACAAGTTCCCTGCGCATATTTACTTGGCGAGAACTGTACACGAAGTTCGCAGTGAATCGCGACGCGGGTGTTAGTACCCCGGTCAATATGTAGAGTGGCTGTGCGGGCGATCAATCGCGCCGAGGGGAGGGGCGACCACCTGTAGCGCACCCCTCCCCGCCATCGACACGTGACGTAGACGCCGAGAAATCCGCCCAAACGTAAACATTAATTCTTACTTCATTGTTCAGAATGTCGCTTCGCGCCATGCGCGCATTCCGATCTCTCCAGTATTGGTAAACAAATTTCCGAGCGACGCGACGGCGTGCCTCTGCGATTACCGTGTAATGTATACTGTACTACTCATAGTGCCATACTTGTAATTCAATTAGGTTCAAGGAATTAGGACTGCGTGTACAACAAATCATAGATTTTCTGTTATCCCCTGCAACATAACTCAAGTCTCAACATGTGGACACGAATCTACATACAAACTTTATATATAAATTAATGTATTAGTAATTGTGCAATACTTACTCTTACCTAAAGTTTTATAGACTTTACTAGAAGAAAATTGAAGAGCCGCACAGTATAAGAAAGTGTTAGTATGACGGAGGTAGCTAAGCAATCACTTTAAAAATAAACCTTTCATTAAAAGAAAACTAGACTTTTACTAATTTATTAACAAAAACTAAATTATGCAAATTATCGAAAACACTTATAACAAATATATATTTTTTTAATTCTCTATTCTTCCATCCTGGTCTGGGAGAAAAGGATAAACGTGGAATGTACCAGCTGATTATTTTCCCGCGCCGACCGTAAAAGCCGGTCGAGGGAATGGGCGAAACAGTAAGGAATCATGTCAGCCATTACTATTTTGATTCCATTTCCACGTATACGCTCACCGACACGCTAAACGTGGCTTTTAGGTCTTATGGTGGCCTAAAGTTCTGTCTACTCCGTAAGGTCTTAAGACGTATTATGAAGTTTGTATGTTTGTTGTCATCTTATATCTATACCTCTACACTGAAATCATAGATATAAAAATAAACCTGTTTGGTAAGTTATGTACCTTTTTAATATATGTAGAGAACATTTCCCGTCTCATTTCCAAATTCAAGATATTTTTTTTATCATCGTTAACTTTTTATAACAATAACTATTCTAGACACCTATACCTGAAACAATTTGATGTAGGTAATATGCACGTTAAAAAAACAAAATAAATCTTTGCAAGAATAGAAGGTATTCTTGCAAAGATTTATTTTGTGTTTGTTCAACAGAACAAATCAGTATCACAATGACAATTAAAGGTAGAAGTTAATGCTGTTAACTCGTAGATGTTTAATTTAAAAATTATAACCTGACAAAATTTATTTGAAATCGAGATCCAAGTTCAATCTTTCTCTCAAAATTTATTTACTCTTCGTGGATTGACTTGCGAAGTTTAGAGGAAGATACATAGGTTATAAGAAAGGTTTCTATAAAATAACTAATAAGTAAGTAAATATGATAGAATACCAACCCATAGGCATGACATGCTCATTGTGGTGCAAATGATGCGGGTAATCATAGCGGTAGTAGCGCGCGTAGGGATCGTGCGCGTGCGGCGCGTAGTACTGCGAGTAGGGCGCGTAGGGAAGCGGCGCGTACGGCGCGTAGCCCTCCCAGCCCGCGTACTGGCCGTGCGCGTGCCCGCGGTACTCGCCGTAGTTGCAGCAGTCCATGACGCCAACCCTACGCGCCTTCCAGCGCGACCAGCGACACCTTCCATCCTCGACCTGACGCGCGCCGCCACATCACTCGACGAGAGCTCTACGACTACCAAACTATCATTTACACGATCCCACTCTCCCTAAAATCATCATCCCCTTTCCAAATAAAGTAAAATCTACGTCAAATCCCAATACCGAATATAAAAAAGTTCAAAAATAACGGATTGAATTCAAAAAGTAAATTGGCGCGGCCGAGACTCTTAAGTGACGGCGAGTCGCGTAGATCGAGCGCAGTTTCGCGGCGGGAGTCGACGCGGATGCGACGTTAGTTAGCGAAAAGAGGTCGTTCGAGTTTGCCGGCGACGGCGAGATATTCGATGTAGTCGGGCGGCAGCGGGGCGCGGGCCGCGAGGGAGGGGCGACGCCCGCTCGCCGGCGGCTCGGCGCAGCGCGGCGCTCGACGGACGCCGACTGAAGGCGCCGCGGAATCGATACGCCGCCGCCGCCCGCGGCCGCCTGCCCGCGCCGCACCGCCCGCCCTCGCTACCTGCCTGCGCCCGTATTGCGCGCGAACTTTGTCTTCCCCGACGGAATTTTATATTTAGAACCATGGTGAAACGATTGATCGATACTTTGCACTATTAATTAGTTAGAAACACACTTTCACTTGATATAAAAATAGAGAAGAACATTTTGCTCTATTTTTAGTTGTTTCTTTGAGTTTGGCAAGGTCTAGCAGTCGACGTCTCTTCCAGATATAGTACATGAGTACATATTTCCGCATTTCGTTTTCGTAACTTTTTTAAATCTGACTGCACGTTGCGAGTTAAGGTATTGTATAGTAAAGAGTTTGAATGATTATCGCGCGCGTTAAATTCAGGAAGTAGATACTTGCAAAGTTTTATCGAATTGCGCGTAGGCGGCAGTGACCCATATAGCTGGTAGTCATGTGGCGCACCACCCGCGCCCTTCGTCCTTCGCCCGATAGACCTCCGCAAACTTTCATCGAATAAAGTAAAAATGAAGATCACTGTATTTTCTTTTCACAACTATTTATTGCTACCATAGACGATTTTTTTTTTAAAAACAATGATTGCTACTGTGCTACATTTGAAGAAACTTTTTTGTGTATGCCATGATAATCAAGTAATGATTGCAATTATATCATTGAATGTTTATTAACCTTAAATGGCATGTCAGATTGTTCTTACATGGCAACAAAAACTCTTATCTTTCTTAGGAAACTGAAGCGACTGAATGAGCCTTATTGTGTTCGAATAACATTGCGTTTCCATCTTTACTGGCTGCAAAATTGCGTGCATATCACTCTGCACTAATAGATTGGACATGCAAGGTAGTTTTAGTTAAAATTGTCTCGATGCTATAATGAAATAAACTCACGTTCCATACGGGAGTTTATTTCATTTTATGAATATTTTTAGTTTCGAAAACGGTAAATATTTATTGGAGCAAAAAAGATAAATTTAAAGTTTGCCAAGGGGAATACGAAGACTACGGTATTATCTATCAATGGGCTAGTAACCTGTTGCTGTTAATCTTTTTTTCCTCCAATAATAATATAATATAAATAAAACCATCGTTAGTTTTTTTATTTCCGCTGCTATATCTTTCTTGATGCGCATATCTTGCAGTGAGTTCGGATGTAGATAACCAGCTGTTTCTAGACATTTGACAGACGTAAAGTCAAATTTCCAAAAAAAATACTTTACGTTTGCCTAAATGATAAAATTTAAAAACTTATCTTATTTACTAACACAATTGTCGGAAAAAATATTGTTATGCCTTTTCTTTACTCTACCATAATTTCTAAATATCTAAACAGATTTTGCATGGTATTTAAGGCATCGTTAGAATTCGTGCGTTACTCCGAGTGTCATAGGCTATATTTTTTAGTGTATTTATTTTGTTTTAATAAAATTGTAAATAATGTTTTCGGTTTTAAGTTCCTTGCTTTTTTATAAATTTTATTTTAACAGTTACAGCCATGTTCTACCTACATATTTTCATTTACAGTTATGTAAAAGTGTTTTTACTTGACTGTACCAACGCCATCGCAAGACGTCACTTTAAAAAGTTAAAAAACGTGAGCGTTCGGGTCTTTTATTCGGTCTCGTGCCTAACTTAAGGTCTTGTTAGTCCTGTTGTAAACATGCGTACTTCAGGCCGGCACAGCCGTCGTTTGTCTGAAACGCCCTGTATACCGCACATGCGCTATAGATGCGGGAAGCTGTATAATTTGAATGAAACGCTCACAACGCAGCCTTCAACTTTTGCAATCCTTCCTCAGAAAGTTATTTAAACTGTTTTTTGCTTGTTTAGTTTTACTTCGAAATGACTCCCTTCCATGACGGTTTAGTTGTTTCCAGTTTGGTTAGGACATTGCAGGCTTGAATCATCTGATTGTCTGATAATAAAGATGACTCCGTGCTTCGGAAGGCACGTTAAGCCGGTGGCCCCGGCTGCCATCTGGTAGTCGTTAAAGGAACCACGTCAGAGGCCGAGAGGCGGTTCCGAAGAACTCTGACACCAGGGTGTGCATGGTCGATTGACCGTGACACCTACTCGAAATAAATGAATGAATGCCGGTCTGGAAAAAAAGAAAAAAACAACAGAGAATAGACAAGCTGCTTCTCATCCTGTGCAAATCGTAAAAGCCGTTCCGTTTACCACTAACACTAAATGTCGCTTTTGGGTCTTCTGGTCTTGAGTCTATCTACCCCATATCAGATAAAGACGTAATTATATGTACCTATATTGTAATTATTACTGCATTAAATAAATAGTCGTGAGTCAATTTATATTTATCTTTATTTTTTTAAACATTTTTTTAGGTCAATGGCTGATCAAGTTACATGCGGCGGTATTCATATCCAAATTGTAAGGTTATGAGAAGTTTTTGTCTGGCTTTCCGATTCTTTTCTATATTTCCCAATGCGTGTAGGCTTATGTTCTTTATTTCTTTAATTTTGTAGCTACATAATTATTTAGTTCAATAAATAGGTAAGTACGCTCGTACCGAGTTACATAAAACCCGTTATTATTATAAAAATCAGATAGGTATCAAATAAATATATACAGACAAATCACACAGATTGAGCTAGCCTCAAAGTAAGTTCGAGACTTGTATTATGGGATACTAACTCAACGATACTATATTTTATAACATATATAGATATACATCCAAGACCCAGGTCAATCTGAAAAAGATCACTTTCCATCTTGACCTGTCCGGGGATCGAACCCGGTCACTCTCGTGTCGCAGGCAGGCGTGTTGACCGCTGCGCCACGGAGCTAGTGAAATTAACAGTTTACGATAAATACTTTCTGACATTAGAGAGTAAATAGTTATACAATATGAATTAACTGGTTACTTCAAAATATTATTTTGTCGCTTTACAACACAGTTAAACGACATAAACTCAATTTATTTGAAACGAGACGTGTCAACTTTAGCAATGAAATTAATAAGTAACATGTTCGTTACCACTTCGTTAGGAGATGGCGCGCAGGTCCGCTGGGGATGGAACCCTAGACTCTTGGCCAGCGTACATTTGGGCTGTAAGTTTCAACATGATGACAAGTTTCATATTTCTACTTATTTATTCAGGTTGTATATGAGATGAGATGGGCGTACTCGAATAACTCTACCTTTTACATAGCAATTTGATATTCCATACTGGTCTAACAAAAAGAAAAACCGTACACGAAGGGTTACCGTTATCTATAAACACGGCAAAAAATCATCTCGCTTGCATCCTTTAATACTAATTTTATTTTTATTTAATTATTTATTGATAAAGTAAATATAAACTTCTGTGAATATTTCAAGCGTCCACCTATTTCCATTAACAATATCGAGCAAAAGCAAGCAAAAATTCACGTTTGTTGTATGGGAGCCCCCTCAAATATTTATTTTATTCTATTTTTTTTATATATGTTGTTATAGCGGCAACAGAAATACATCATCTGATAAAATTTCAACTGTCTAGCTATCACGGTTCATGAGATACAGCCTGGTGACAGACGGACAGACAGAGAGACGGACAGCGGAGCGATATTAATAGGGTCCCGTTTTTACCCTTTGGGTACGGAACCCTAAAAAGGAAGAATACCATCTGCTTCTCTTCCTCCGCGAAACGTAAAATCCAATTGAGGGTATTGGCAAAAATCTGACTAATCAAGTTAGAAGGCGATGCGGTGAGCAACCCATCACTATTTGGATTCCGTTTTCCACGTAACTACCCGTCAACATTAAAAACTTAGCTATTAGATAGCTCTTAAATATCTGGGCTTTATCTACCCCGCAAGGGAAAAAGACGTGGATGTATGTATGTATTAACCCATAGATGCATTTTTTTACACAAATGTACCTAACTTTTTTATATTTAAAAATAAGGCTGGATTCTTTACTTTATAGTTATTCATTTGTAAGGGTACAAATGAATAACTGTAAAGAAAAACCAGCCAAGTGCGAGTCGGAATCCCGCACGAAGGGTTCCGTACCGTTATCTATAAAAACGCCAAAGAAATCACGTTTGTTGTATGGGAGCCCCCTTAAATATTTATTTTATTATTTTTTTTTGTATTTGTTGTTATACCTAGCGGCAACAGATATACATCATCTGTGAAAATTTCAACTGTCTAACTATCACGGTTCATGATATACAGCCTGGTGACAGACGGACAGACAGACGGACAGACAGACGGACAGCAGAGCAATATTAATAGGGTCCCGTTTTTACCCTTTGGGTACGGAACCCTAAAAAACCGACTAGAAACATACACATTTACATAAAAGACCTTATACAATACATTATGTAAGTACCTTTTACTTTTATATAATACTAGCTTTCGCCCACGGCTCCTTCCGCGTTAATGTCGATCCCTCGGGAATAGTGCTTTTTCCCAGGATAAAAGATAGCCTATATCCTTCTCCGTACTTCAGAGAACTTGTATGCAAAAATTCATGATGATCGGTTCACTAGTTACGGCGTGAAAGCGTAACAAACAAACAAACCCACTTTCGCATTTATAATAGTAAGTAAGGATAAAGATGTAAAGAAAAGCCTGTCCGATCCTTGAAGGGGTGATTAAACCCGTCAATGAACAACTTTTTCTATGGGAACAAAGCTGGGAACTCCAATTTTTTTTGACGTTCCCATACAAATTAAAGGATCATTCTCACTAGTTCCATCGGTAAACAGTTCCATGGGTCTAGTGACGATTTTTTTCTCAATAGTTCTATTAACATTAATCTCAATCGTCAATGGAACTGTTAGAATGATCCAAATTCCCCGGGCGGGCGAGCATTTTTGTTTGGAAATGTCATTTTTTTTGGTTCCCAGTTTTGATCCCATAGGAAAAGTTGTTCATATCGACAGGCTAAATCACCTTTACAAGGATCGAACAGGGTTTTCTTTACATATTGTATATTATCATATAATTTATTTTGTATAATATACATAGTTGATTGTATATTATCATATAATTTATTTTGTATAATATACATAATTGTAACTACACATATCATAGTTACCAACCGTACCAATCTTACCCTCCTAAAACAGCCTTGACATGTAAGTAAGCACACTTTGAATTACTTACGTTAACTAGTAGTTCACATATCGTACTCGAAGAGGCACAGAAATAATGTGCTTACATTGTATAGGTAGAACGTTTTACTACAAACATGTTACTTAAAAGACGCAAGGACCAAGGTAATGAAGTTAGAATGACCTTGCTAATAATTTCACCGCACGGGTGTGCGGTGCGATCCATAATGTTAGTACGTACCTCCTAAATACTTCTTATTGAAAGTGATGAATACTTCTTATTCTAGTACTAAATATAAATTTCACAGATCTACATTGATTTACTTGATACATTACAGTGCACTTATAATTGTTCCGATTTGAATTACTTGATGTCTTTTTCTTTAGGATACTTACCTAAAAGGAAGCACCAAAAACTCGTTTTACATACATATTTCGAGTAACGACCAAAACTAAGCATTTAATGCAATTATGAAACAATTTGTGTCCAATCTAAAAAAATCAGTTACAATACTAGCAAACTTTTGACAAAAATTTGTCACTAATTATTCAAAATCATTTGCTAATATTTGTTTTGAGATTCATTCACTTAATATCCTTGACCCAGACAACAACAAAAATATATTCGAAATAAATTATCGTCAATACAATGTGCATTTCATTTACGTCACTCCAAAGAATTAATCGCAAAAAAAATCCGAATCAATCAATCCGTCAATCAAATCCCTCATAAACAATCTTATAAACTTTATAACAAGTTAGATGTATGATAATGTGTTCTAATGTATGTTGTGTAGAGAAGCCAGCGCGGGTTATCATGCAGATTGCGGCGAATCAATAGGGGCGCCTCGGTCACTGACGGTGGATGACGATCAATAGCGTCCCAGCGGAGCTGTCTCCGCATTAAGGGGCTTCCACGACACCCTTACACCTACCCACAACCTACCTACGCTACGTAACGTTCATGCAAGTAACGCGAATGCTTACTGAGATGCATGTCGGTAGTAATTTATTTAAAGATGTTTGTAAATCTATCACATGCAACTGTACATTCGTTTTCAAGTGTTACTGCAAAATAAAAACTGTAAACTTTACAGATTGATCTTTATAATAATTTTTTTAAATTAGCATAGTTTTATCTTGGCGCTATTAATTTCAGTGGTAATGTAATAGGGCAAAATGAGTTCCTTATTAAGTAGGATACCTACGCCCATTTATCACTAAGTAGTGGAAATATGTCGTAGTTGTATACCATGGTATATTTCATATATGACGATGGATTTATTGATTTGAATCTAATTGTTGATGATTGAGTAAAAAACAAGGATTATAGGATTCTTCAGCTCCTCTATCTGCATGTTGCGTGTTAGCTACCGAACGGGAAAATAGATTAGATAGAAAATATACTTTTTTTTTTATTTGAAACGATTTAGGCTAGGTTTCCTTTTTATTTAAAACTGTAAAAAGCGGGCTAGGTTCTTCATTGTAGCCAGAACCAAGGCATTCGAATCTGGCTGGTCAGGGTGGTTCCACTTTCACTAATTTTAGCTAACAACCTAGCCGACTAAAATTAGTTTCAAGTAAAGAAAACTGCATTGAAATATATCACCCGTTTTTGGCGGCTACAATGCCATAGACAGGTACACACAAAGACACTAAGGTGTGAAAGTTATAACACCCCTGTTTTTGGTCGGGGTTTTTAAATTTTAGCACATCTGTGGCTGCGTCGAAAATGCCCCCATTAATGCTCTACTGGTACTACGAACCCTGCTACGAGCACTTCACTACAGCTACGAACATGCTTGTAGCATATTGGCATTCACAAAAAATTTGCTACGATTATTGTTGAATGAAAGGCAAAATGAACATGCTACGAAAGTCTACGACTATTTTATATGTGCAAATCTGCTACGAGCATTTCCAAGCGCTACGAAAATGCACCGAGGGTCGTAATATTTCTTGGAACACCTTGGCTACGAGCTTTTTTAAATGCTTTGAGTCTTTACCTTTGAAATCGCCGTTTTCTATAGAGAATTTTGAGTAAATAGAATTTTTCATACTCACGTTTTTTGTATCTATTCTTATACAGCCTCCGTGGTCCAGTGGATAAGGCGTTTGCCTGTTGACCCGGGGGTCGTGGGTTCGATTCCCACCGGAAGCATTCTTTGTTTAGTTGTTTCCAGTTTGGTTAGGACATTGCAGGCTTGAATCACCTGATTGTCTGATAATAAAGATGATTCCGTGCTTCGGAAGGCACGTTAAGCCGTTGGTCCCGGCAGCCATCTGGTAGTCGTTAAAGGAACCACGACAGAGGCCGAGAGGCGGTTCCGAAGAACTCTGACACCAGGGTGTGCATGGTCGATTGACCGTGACACCTACTCGAAATGATGATGATGATGATGATGATCTATTCTTAAAAGTTAAATTTTGCATGTAGGTACATATTTACGGACAACAGTAGGTAAGCTTGATTTATGCATCATATAAAATTAAAATATCATATGAAATTTACAAAAATTAGGCATCTTGAAACCTGAGCATTTTTCAATTCTTAAATTTAGAAAAAGAAAATAGGCCACTTTTGAGTTTAAATAAAAAAGAATGTGTTTAGTCATTAGGAACACAATGTTAAACCTTTTTGTAGAGAACCTTTGTGTATAGTATTACTAATTATTGTGTTGTGTATTTCACTTCATTCTTGTGTTTTATGTTCCTTCTTTTGCATCCTGAATTGTGAATCCTGAGGGCATTTTTCTCAATTCAGTGCGTCAGATTAGCGCGGCGAAGACCTTATCCGCTCTAACTGTGTATAAGTCCATACCTGTTCATACCTTAATATCCACGCCAGATTGCTTAGTTCCAACTCAAAACGAGTAGGTAGTGCAATTTCCAAAATAAAAAAACCCAAATGCGCTCTCATAACAAAAATAGCATGTGTTATACAGGAGATTTCACTTCTCTTCCTTTTCTACGGCGGAGGGCTTTGACCCCGAACCCCCAATACTTGACTGCTTAACTCACTTTTATTAAGTTTTTAAACTCTACTTTCTATAAATTTTCAATCAAAATTTCAATCAAATCTCAATTTTCTGCCGAGTAGCTTCACCCACCAAAACCCTCATCTATTAACACCATATTTATCAAAACTTGTCTTTTCAAATTGTCAAAACTCAATTTTTACGATTTATGTATGGCATATTATGTATTTGCTGACGTCACATAACCTATGACACCTTGGTGAATAGAATACAAATCTAATGATGATCATCACAATAAAATAATAATAATTAATATTTATTTCAGACAGCATAAGATATAAAATCGGTCGAGCCGTTTACGCTGCAGGAGATTTTTTTTACAGCTTATCTCTGTGAGGTCAGCAAAAAAACAATTTGCTAGACCATATTTTTTGCCGACATTACAGACATGTAATGTGACACTCCAGAAAATACTAATCTAATAACACTTCACACTTTTCAGAATAGGTTAAACCGTTTAGGCTACAGGAGGTCACAAAGGTACAGACATACTGTCACACCCACGTAAATAAATATACACACATACCCGCGAAAAAAACATTAAGCCACTTTAGAATGATTCAGTCGGGTAAAAACTATAAATACAAACATTTGAACGTATTGATTCCAATTTATTATTATTAAATTAAAACATAGTTACCTATATCTTATTTTTTTTATCTTATCTACTTATAATATCCCCCATTTTGATACGTTACTCGATAGGTTTGGTTAAAAAATCGCAACCACGGCACCCTACATTGACAGATAGATTTTGTTACAGTTGATTTGTTCTATCCACCAAAGTGAGGTCGGCGTTAGGAAGGCGGGCCCCCGTAATAGCTATGCTGAATCATATTACAGCATGAGTGCTGTTATAAAGCGAACCCCGGGCGCCGACGCGTCACAGTTAAGGATAAAACCGGGAAAACCGCTCTAATGAGTGTTCGTTCAGGAACAGGAACTAACATTTAAACATAGATAGATTTTTGCTTAATGACTTTCAAAAGATTTGAAAGTCATTCTATCTATTTTGATCACTTGGTTCAGCTTGCTCTCCTCTTTGGGTAATGATTGGCTTTGAAAAACACCAGTTTTGTTTCTTTTTCGATTCTAGATTTTATTCAAATTAGGAATCAAAAAAAAAAAGTAAAACAGTTATCTCAACGGAGGCATGCACTTTTGGATTATCTGAACTTTTTGTCTGATAAATGCAGCAGCGGATAAGAGTATCGGTACTTCGGTTCGTCTCATTTTAGCGCTGGGAGTGGGGTTGGTGATTCAAAAAACAAAATAATTAAGAAGCATAAAATTTATTTAAAACATAATTTAAAATGTAAATTTTGTAAAATTCTGAATAAAATATTCAACAACTTATGTAGTTATGTAGGTACGTAAATATACATTTATTATTTAACTAAAGGCTCTATATATAAATATATCTAACAATATTCTCTTTTATAACTAGGACGTCATTATACTTCGCTAATGGCATTCGACACATTGGAGTAAAATTCGATTTTTTC
The DNA here is from genome assembly GCA_947532085.1 of Elegia similella. Classification (NCBI taxonomy): domain Eukaryota; kingdom Metazoa; phylum Arthropoda; class Insecta; order Lepidoptera; family Pyralidae; genus Elegia; species Elegia similella. Next base: position 17,208,747 of record OX383930.1, read on the forward strand.
ATGAATGAAGTAAACCGACAGGTGGTCGTGTCATTTTGTAGAACAAACTAGAATAACGGAAGTTATCAAAGAACTGGAAGGGCTAATAAACTTTAAAAAGTCCAGTCCGAGAAATGATAGGGATATTCGGGTAGCTGTTTCTCACCTTTACGCTACGCGTTTCTCGCATGCCTCTAGCAGTTTTAAGTCTGGCTTTAGTATAATCATATGATCCCACATCCTTGCCTGCGGTTTGTTTTTAAAAATGGCACATAGATGGCGCTATAGGTTTTGTCTCAACTATGTCCACCATGTAATAGAAAACAAAAGTATGTAACGAAATATATACATACAAACATAGTATCACGTCTTTTCCCTTGCAATATAGACAGAGCCTAGGTCTATAAAACCTTATGACATAGATAGATGGAAAACGAAATCAAAATAGCAACGACTTCGTTTCCTCAGATTTAACAAGTTTAGGCTAATGCCATTTAGTGACGAGAGAAAAAGTGCACTGCAGCGCCATTTCTGCCGCCTATATAGGCAGCCGTAGCAGTTAGTGAAACTAACAACGTTGCCTGTACGTTCTTAAAGTTGGGTCAGTATTTCTGTATGAGTTTGGCAGTCTATGCATTGGGATTATATTGTCTTTGGTATAATACAAAGTGACACGAGAACCTCCGCAGGCTACTTCACATAAAAATCTGACTATAGATCTAACAACAGTTGATTGAGATAACAAAAGTTACAAAACTTATTATCCTAACAAAAATAACTAATTCAATTAAAACTGTAAACTAAAATATTCTAACACATACAATGTTGGTAACTTACGGAAGAAAGTTTACCAATGTCAAAACCCAATTTGGCACAGGTCACCAAATCGAAATGGAACATGCCTTACACAACACAAAAGGCAACCTAAACAAGGATCTTAAATAATTAATCATTGCAGATAATTTACTCAACAATACTCACAGTTATTTCTCAGTAAACAACTGTTTAATAATTGTGTAGAGTAAAACATTATGCAAACCAATAATTCAATAAAATAGCAAATTAAAAACAAATAACATCACAAAGATCTGTATGTTTCTGGATAAAACCCAGTTACGACATTATTTTACAAAGCAGCATAAACATTTCGACCCTCTATTCATTTTCAAATACACCCTACGTCCATTTTTAAAACGTAAAATTATTTTTTTGACAATACGGTCTAACTTCATGAGGATATCATACATTTTAGTTTCTAAATATTTATTATTTAGAATTGTTCATTATTCATCCAAACAACTTTTTTGATTTCATAATTAAACGCGCGCAAACGTTGCGGCGGCTTTTTAAATTGTTTTATTTTTCTTTGCAAGGCCATAATCTTACGTAATTTTACGTTGAAATTTGTCAATAAAGTTCATTAATAGACAGTTCTGTCTTATCAATTTGCTACTGGGAATTGAACATGTAGTAGTCTTGTTTATTCATAGGTAACTTGTAAAACTTGTATAAACTGACCTTATTTATACAAACATCAATGAACATCATTGGTCACATTTACACACTAATCATAATTCTCTACGAATTTGTTTGCTAGCACCAATCGTTCTAGAAATGGCTTCAAATTCTGGTAACATACTTTGCACCCTAAATTCTATAACTTTACGTCATTATAGATGATATTCAATTTCACTGATAACTTAAAAATATGAAACATCAACATAAATAAATATATGAACCACCGGTAAAAACTATTGTACTATTTGTACATACTAGGATACTGCAACAAACATCCACTTTGCAGTGATAAAATAATTTTAACTTTTCCGCCCAAACAGTTTAAATCTTATCAAGTAATAATTTCAGTTCCAAATGTAAATTTTCGATATCTATTCCTACTAATATCTTCGTAATATTCAATGCATTAATATATTTTAGACATTTTTTTTATATAAAGGCACACCATGTTTTCAATAGTCTTTGCTACCTAACATTCTCCATGCAGGCTTTGTGGAAGAACCTAAGGCACATTTTTTATAATTATTAATTTCTTTGACCATGACTTGTCCACATATGTTCCTTAAATGTCTCTCGCATTGTGAACGACCTCGGACAAAGGTAACAGCACAGCCTGTTGGTTAAATCTGAATGCATTAAACGCACATGGTACTTGAGTGCAGATTGGTTGGAGTACTTCATTCCGCAATGTGGACAGTCCCCACATATGGCGGCATGGTTGGACTGATGCGACACTGCCTGCGATGTGGAAGCTCCTCCCAGCACTGGAACATTAGACATACTCGCCAGTAATAACAGAGTTTGAGATTGATCTTGAGTGTATGTGTTGTCGGAGTCAGTATCTTGTTGTTCTGACAATAACACTTCTGGTTCATAATCAATATCAGATTTTGGTGACTGTTTCTCAGGCTTAACTAAAGTTTCTTCAGAGTTATTATTTTTGAGTGGACTCTTCACAACAGTATTAGCAAAGCTTGTATTATCAGAATTAACTTCTTTTGATCGGTTCGCATGCGAATCAGGAACTACACTTGACACTTTCTTCGTAGAGGAGTTATTGGCACTGACATCACCTTTTGATGGGTTTATTCCTGAAATAGATCAAGAAGCGTTTCATTTATTATTTTAATTGTTATATAGTATTTTGGACGATTGAATACACATTCTCACTTGGCAAATTGTATTTTTTGGTGTTCACTCCTCTTTTCCACCAAAAGAAATATTACAAATAATAAATATTTCTCTCCATCCCTGTTATCATTTACATTTATGTTATACTAGCTTTCGCCCGCGGCTCCGCCCGCGTCAATGTTGATCCCTCGGGAATTGCACTTTTTCCCGGGATAAAAGGTATAGCCTATGTCCTTCTCCGCACTCCAGAGAACTTGTATGCAAAATTTCATGATGATCGGTTCAGTAGTTACGGCGTGAAAGCGTAACAAACAAACAAACAAACTCACTTTCGCATTTATAATATTACTAGCTTTCGCCCGCGGCTTCGCCCGCGTTAATGTCGCTCCCTCGGGAATAGTTTTTCCCGGGATAAAAAGTAGCCTATCCTATGTCCTTCTCCGTACTCCAGAGAACTTGTATGCAAAATTTCATGATGATCGGTTAAGTAGTTACAACGTAAAAGCGTAACAAACAAACAAACAAACAAATAAACAAACAAACAAACTCACTTTCGCATTTATAATATTAGTTAGGATTAGGATTAGGATTAGTATATTAGTATTATTAGTGTTAGTATATTAGTATTATTAGTATAAGTAATATTAGTATATTAGTAAGTTAAGGATAAGGATTTACATTATAAAATTGCGCACAACAGTATATGGACCAGGTGTTGCAAATTAAATAACATTTACCTGACAGTAAAGACCTAGCTAGCATACTGTTTTCATAATCAGGTTGTCCGTCGTCATCAGAGTTCAATGGAGGTATGACTGCGGGAGATTCATCATCATCAAGCCTTTCGGTCTTTACGACCACGGGAATGTTGTCTGCCAGAGCATTTACCTAAAAATAAGACGGTGTAGGTTACAGTCAATAACTCAATCAATATCTTACAAAAGCAGAAAAGTGTGACATCATGATATAAAATATATAAAAAAAAATATAGAATCGCCTTTGGCGCCAAAGGGATGTGAAGATATCCTTTGCTTGCTGCCATATATACCTACAGAGGACAAAGATATGAAGGTTCAACAGACAGGACATTTTATTTCATTACTTGTCATATATCTGTAGAAGGATTATGTCCTGATGTTTGTTTGCAAACTGGTGAGGCCCAATGTTTCTATTTGTCAGTAAAAATTCAGCACTGACTTGTTACCCAACCAGTGCCGTAGCATTTAATATTTATTTTATTACACACAAAGAGTTCTCAATTTCTTATTTTTAGCAGACCTCCACACGAGGTGTACGTCAAAGCGTTTGACTCATTAGCAAATTCTAGCATTAGGTACATAGAAATGAATGCTGCCAATATCATCATTATTTCAAACATTAAAAGTCCATTACTTGACAAAGGACTCTCCCAAGGATTCTTTGCTCTATGGGAGGCAATTGCCATACTCGCCACAGTTGGCAGGCAGGTTGGCAAGCTCAGTTTCTTTTGGCCTATTGTGCTTCCGACACTGCTGTCAATTGGAATCATTTTTAAGCTGGGAAAGGATAGGAATTTGTAAGATCTGGGAAGAAAATAAAGGTATTGGGATACTAGTCACTCAGATAAAAATGAGGGAAAAGCAAATATCAGCTCGGAGGCCAGGTGCGCCTACCCAATGCTATACCAAACACAGACAGGTAAATGAGGACACCTCAGATCTTTCAGTGCTGCCAAAAGCCACCCCTATTATTGCCGCCCGGGGTGGACCGCCCCCGCCAAACAAAAAGGATTTGAATATACCTATGTAGGTGTAGGTATGACTAAACTGTATGTATTCCACTACTCTGTAATCCTATTTTTATACAGCCCATACAGACCTTGCCCCCTTTGGGCCACTGGAGCTATGGCTGTCATGATTTACTAACTTAATATAATAGTTACCTGAGTCAATGAAGTCTTTCCATTTGCAGTGATTGTTGGTATTTCATTTTTAATATCAGATTTTTTATCTATATTATTTTCAGGTACAAATATTGTGTTATCTGATTTTGCCAACTGAGAAATACAATTTTTTGCATGAATATCACATGTTTCCAAGGTTTTACTCTTCTTATGAGAAGTTTCTCCCACTGTTGTATCATTAGGTTTATCAGAAGTGCTACTTCGTCTTTTCTTCAATGCTGGCAATTTTGTTTCTTTATGGGTTTGATGAGGCTTTGAAGAAATTGTCAGTTGAGTATACAATTTATTTGCTGGATTTGGTGACATAAAATTCTCTTTCTGGAAAATAAAAGTTTTGGATGCATTTGGAACATATCTACATTTATTTGTCACCAGGATTCACTTTAGTTTTAGTACGCACAGGAAAGTATTGTGCACTTATTTACTAGGAAAAGGGCTAATTTAGTTAATTTTGAGCAAGTTAGTGCAAAGACCTAATTAAAATATTACCAGTAATAATGTTCATTTTAAAAGAACTATTGACATTTGACAGTAATAATAAATCTGTAAAGGTCGGTCATGGAGTAAGTTACTTTGTTTTCAGAGATATTGTGTTTATAAGCTCTATACATGATACTGAAACTAAATTGATGATTTTTAGATTGTATGTTTGTCTGTATGTATGTAACTCTTAAATGAACTAACAGAATTTTATGAAACTAGTTTAAGTTTATATGGAAATTTCTAATTTCTGGAACTGAAGCATGCATGAAAATTGCTAATTGTAATTGGTGTAGGGTCCTAATCAATATCAACACAACATAAAATGTACTTGAACGAATCAAAATAGTGATGGGTTGCTAGCCGCATCATCTATTGACATGATTCTGCAGATTTAAGCCCAATACCTCGATCGGCTTTAACAATCTGCAAGGGAAGAAAATCGGCTGGCACTTTTTATATTTTTTCTTTTGACCAGTTTGAAAGTAAAAAACTGGCCAGCTGCGAGTTGGACTCGCACTAAGTGTTCCCGTACCATCCTAACTAATATTATAAATGCGAAAGTGAGTTTATTTGTTTGTTTGTTACACTTTCACGTTGTAACTACTGAACCGATCATCATGAAATTTTGCATACACATTGACTGGGGTACGGAGAAGGACATAGGGTACATTTTATCCCGGGAAAAAGTACTATTCCTGAGGGATCGACATTGACGCGGGCGGAGCCGCGGGCGAAAGCTAGTTATCTATATTTATAATTATTAAAAATATTTATATAATATTATAAATGCGAAAGTGAGTTTATTTCTTTGTTTGTTACGCTTTCACGTTGTAACTACTGAACCGATCATCATGAAATTTTGCATACACATTGTCTGGGGTACGGAGAAGGACATAGGGTACATTTTATCCCGGGAAAAAGTACTATTCCCGAGGGATCGACATTGACGCGGGCGGAGCCGCGGGCGAAAGCTAGTTATCTATATTTATAATTATTAAAAATATTTATAATATGATCATTTATGCTTTTTGCAATCTTTCAAGATTCTGAGTTCACTGGAAGTATCCAGGTTTTGATTATCTTGCGAATTTCGAAAATTTGCGGCATTAACGGCTGTATCTTTTGATAGAGTTGGATTTTTGACCTGAATATTTGATATGAATTTCAGCTTGATACCTGTACATGTTACTGAGAACAAGGTCTTGACAGACAGGCAGATGGGCAACAAAGTGATAAGAGTTCCAATTTTTCCTTTTTTGAGGTATGCAACCCAAAAAACTATGTATGAAAATATTATTAATGCTGACAACCTCTGCGGCACAGTGGAATCACATGTGCATTGAATCGCCATGATCTTTGAAGAGTCCTGGGTTCAATTACCGAACGGGTGGCATTGAAACAAAACAGCTTGCGGATGCGGTTGAATATCAGTGAAACAACGAAAATACTTTAGTCGAAGGCCGAAAAATGTAAATTATTTATTATTTGACTCAGACTTTAAGTCAGACCTGAGAATTGACTAGTCAAACCTAGGAACGCTAGAGCTTCTGAGGTGTGCCTATAAATATACATATTCTATGACTGTATAATACATATACAAAAAAGGATGTAAGAAGTTGTGTTGTGAAGACCGCCTTAATGTGACATATTTAATGTGCTTTTATAATTCCCTTTCAAGGAATAAATGATTATGATAAGGCAGCACACCATAAAAAGTTTCCTTTTAAAATTACTACACAAAAAAATAATAAAAATCACCTGTTGGGTCACTCCAGTAAGACCTTTAACCTGCAGCAAAGCTGCTGTATGCAGGAAGGAAGATAGCTTACTTTCTTCAATGAAAACTTCACCTTGGTACATGTATGACAACAAACTTACAATATCATCTGCAGAGACATCTTTCAATATTATTACTGGATGTTGACAGGGATTTTCCTATAATCGAAACAAATGTTATTGATTTGCATTTGGAACGCAAACATCAAAGCAATGTGAACTATTATTGCAATACAAAATTGTGAATAATTTCGTTAGTAAATAACCTATTTCTGCAAGGTACAAGCATAAAGTCGAAGGTTATTAATGTCCCGAGTCATTCACCTTGAACACATTCCTGAAGTACGGACTGCACGCGGACAGTATGACTTTATGGGCCTTGATGTTTCTGCCCTCGCAAGTGAGTGTAACATCGACCAAATCTTCCGAACACTTCAACGAATCCAAGGCACTAACTATATTCGTTTGGAAGTTGTTCCAACGTAAACAGAATTGATCTGCCATTACTTATGTTTTTGATGAAAATCCTGGAAAATAAACCGTCTTTGATGAACACAATTTTTGACAACCCACACGACACAATACTTGCAAGAACTACACATCTCATGAATTCATTACCAACCTGTTCTGTTAAACACATTACAAAAACAAAAATCATTAGACTTTGTGTTAAAAGTAAGGTTCTCGGTAATTTAATTGATAAAAAAATGCACAAAAATGCAATGCATGACCTCCATTGACACTTTCTTTCACTTTCTGTATCTGTGTGTGTACAGATTGTCTATGCCCTTTGACCTATACTTGTCTATGGATTTTGAGTATCTTCCACAAACGGCAAAGCTAGGCTAGCTACCTCAGAACAATAACTAAAGCATAGAAACCGTGTTAAAATAACAACAAAATACAATATTCTACACTGTTTTTACTTATGGCATTGTTAAAGCATCAGAAAGAGATGCATATACAATGCCATTTGCGTAAATGTGCAGGTTGTCCTGGGGTACTGATGTGATCAGGGTTGTACTATATCGATGAAATATATTTATCGACTAAATGTTTCGTCCTAAGAAAGTCATAAATGTACTCTACTCTGATTGTATCGATCCGTTAAATGAGTACGATTCATAAAAAAAAAAACAACTAGTTGCACTCCAGGAGTGCCGGCAGAAGTGAAAACTCGCCTTTGCGGCATACTCAGGTCCGTGTCCTTCTTACGAATTTTCGATCAATTCACGTGTCCTGACGCGAGTTTTCTATTTTACCCATCCCAAAAAGTGCACAAAGCCGCTAAAGAGGCTTTTACTTTAAAAGTTACGTCAAGATACACCTAAATAACTCCTAATCGCATGGCGCCGCTTGGCTTCATCTGATAAATAGGTAAAAAAAAAATCCATACATTACCCACCGCGCGTCTACTGTCTACTGCTGGTCATTAGGCCTTACCCAGTATTGGTCGAACGGCAGAATACCTAATATGATGTCAATCATATTTTCGATTATTTCGAAATTCAAACAGTGCCTACTTACCTACCTTACCTATGAATGCGCAAAAAACCCAATGCATTCGATTTACAGTCCCCAATGTGAGGCAGTCCAACGTTGACATACTAGTTGAAGGTAAAATAGACTTTGTAAATGATACCACCTTCTTAGGAATCACAATAGACTCTAAATTGCAATGGGGCGCTCATGTATCAAAAGGTAATATAAGGTCAGATATATTTTTCACTTGATCAATGGGCCATTCAGCATATTCCAAAACCATCTAAAGCTTTTCCCAGCTAGCTTTGAGGAACAGTCAGTAAAGGAAACATAATCAGGTAGGTAAAGAGAAACACATAATTCCAAGTGATATTTTTTATTTTATAAAACTTTTACACTAGGGTAAAAAAGTGCCAGTGTGTTATTTGTGAAAAATTCACAGTGTTGGTAATAGAAAAACAAGAGGTGAAGAAAAACAAGAGATTACTTTACCCACTTTCATTACTGTCCAAAATAAAATGTTTTTCATAATTTTAAATATAAATAATAAAACCGTTTCCGTAAACTTTCTTATTACCATTGATTTATAATTCGGCAAATATAAATGTAGGTAAAGCATCGTGTTTCAATCGCTTCCATTTAATTTTATATTCGAAATTAATGTATCGGCACGGCAGTAAAATATTTTGAACAAATTCGAGTATGTATGACATTTTATGTCCAATATGTCGCTTGAAAGTTCCTCGGATCCACACCTTTTTATCCTTTTACTTCAGGGAGCTGCAATAAAATTTCAACAATAATTTTCTTCATATTAGTAAAAATCGATTCTTTTTAGGGTTCCGTACCCAAAGGATAAAAACAGGACCCTACTAATATGACTCCGATATCCATCTGTCTGTCACCAGGCTGTATCTCATGAACCGTGATAGTGAGACAGTTGAAATATTACAAACAAAAATTTCGGGCGTTTTTATAGCTTACACCCACGGCTCCGCTCGCGTTAATGTCTATCCCCGATAACAGTACCTTATTCTGAGATGTAATTTATGTCTATGTTCTTTTCCGTACTCCAGAGATCGTGCAATGGTGATGGTGATGATGCAAAATTTCATGATGATCGGTTCAGAAGTTACGGCGTGGAAGCGTAACAAACAAACTCACTTTCACATTTATAATATTATATGTAAGGATGGTACGGAACCCTTCGTGCGCGAGTCCGACTCACACTTTGCTGGTTGTTTAATTACCATGATGGTTCAATTTGTTACATTACTATTGCATGGCTCAACACTAACAAAAATATCCCTGATAGCAAGACCGTCATAAAAAATATCGATATACTCGTAGATACGTGATTTTACCACATCACTAGCAAAAAAACTAACCTAATTTGAAATAAGGAAAAAACGATAATTTTAAGCAAAATACCTATAAAAGTTGTAATTTATACAATACGTTATATAATTGACAATATTATTGTTGTATTTTGAGGTATTTTGGGTTTTAATTATGCACTTTTAACTGAAAAATTTACCGAAGAAAATTATGTTTTACAGAATTTATTTCTGTTCGTCCTGAATGGGATTTACATCGCTCCATTGCACAAGACATTGTTTAGTATAATGGTCATTTGATAACGCACCAACCCAACACCGGTTAATACTTTTTTCCGTGAGAATTTTAGCACAATCCTATATTTAATTTGCAGACATCACAATTCCGCCGCAATGTTTTTGTCGATATATAACCCGATCAAATCGGCAAGATGCTAATATTACAGACGTTGAACTGTAATAAGTTATTTTGAATTTAGTCGGATTTAATTGGAGTCCAATGGAGTCCATTGACATTTCAAGTCGGGACAACCATGAAAATAATAGAAACTGACTGAAGTTTTTGTCTCATTCTGTCATAAGCGAAAGCTCATAAGAAAAATACAGTGTCAACTATCTGTTTTCAGTTTCTATTTTTATGCGGCTTCTATGTATATTATTCTTCTGAGCTAGCTACTATTTTTAAAAGCGTGACCCCATATTTTTTATTGTTCTCTGAAGCGGTTTTTAGACTGCTTCCTTGTATGGAAAAATCACTCATATTATGAATTTCAGGCAACTCCCTCAGTCTCTTTCTGTGTCACTTTTCAGTATCACCTTTGACTTCTAAGTACCTATATATATTGGTTTAGGGATAAATCTTTGTAAGCGTTTGTTGAAACAATAATTAATACAACCAACAACCCCAAAAATATTTGCTCCAAAATTACTGAACCGATTTTAAAAATTATTTCACCATTATGATCCTATTCTACGAATATATTATCCCTGATGAAGATATGCTATATAATTAAATATCTACATGTGCAAATCCGGGGTGGTCCACTAGTTTGCTTACATATACTCAGGATGAAATAAAAATATTGTGTGTTATGTACACACAATATTATTATTTCCTCAAAATATTTTAAAAATGTAATTGGGATAATATACCTATGTAGGTATTGTATTGTTAAACACGAAATAATTAAAACTGGCTTCGTCATTTAATGAAATATTTTTGGAAGCTTTCTGTTGTACTTTCTCAACTTTAAAAATATTATTTTATACTTTCGCGCTTTACACTTTACACATAATTATATAAACGGTACTTAGCGTAAACCTTTTATTCTGTTTCTGTTGACATTTCAATTGACAACTTACTACAAATAAGAAGTGATGGTTTTTATTTATGCAATCGAAAGTAAATTTATGCAAAAAAAAGTACTTAGGTTTTTGGATGATATAAGTATAGCGTATAAGTAGCTGCTCAAATGCTTCTCAGCCGAGTCGGATTCGTCGAAAGAATTTTTCATATAGGGTCTTAAATGAAAATGACATTTTGAGTAAATACGTACGTATATGGATGGATGGATAAGAACCCATCTCTCCCTACGAAAACGTATCGTACGTTTTGCATATCATCTTGTGAAGTCACTGGAGGCCTATTTTAAACGGCGTGGAACCAAAACATGACTTTGACTTTACATAAAAACGTCCACCGTCAGTGGAAATAAGTGTAGTGCAAACAGGCGGCCAAAACCACTCACTGTCGCTGTAATTCGTCGAAGAATGATTTAAAAACGGGACGTTTCGGAAACGCCTGCGCAGTTGATAACTTGCTACAAACCGGAAGTGATGGTTTTTATTTATGCAATCGAAAGTACCTTAAATGTAAATACTTCTAGAATTTATTCATTTTTTTATCCAATATTCAATTTTATATGATTTCTTGAAAAAAATGCCAAATGTAGGATTTATAAGCAATATTCCCATGCTTCATCACTTGACAATGTCAACGTCATTGTCAATCTGTCAAATAATGATGACGTTAATTGCCAAGTCTTATGAATTGCCAGGTTGGGGAATATTTTCCCCAAAATTTGAAAGTGTACATACTGTTTTTTGTTGTGATACTGCTTAGCTTCTAATTGTTGTAAAATGTTTTTTTATTTCACTAATGAATAAGTCTACCATTTTTCGAAATGTCGCTAACCAGGCAGCAGCACTGAGATGTTCAGGTTAGACAACTGTCAAAAGAGTCACATAGAGCCTCCACGCATACGACACGCACGGTCCGGACCGTGACATTTTTTTTGTGCATGCTGCCGGTATTCATCGATTTATAAGACGTTATCACGTCAAAAATGCAGTGCCAAGTAGAATTTCCATAGTACGAAGAAACCTTCAATTTATTAGAACGCGAAAGAAGAAGCGGCGTTATTTGTATCACTAAATCAGAAACAAAGAAAATAGGTACAAAGAAATATTCAAATCTATCTGTGCTAATAAAAGTGTTGAGCTTTCTTTTGACTGTACTGAAGTAGAAATAATAACTCAGAGTAACTACTTTGTGTGATTTATGTGAATATGAGACTAGCCAGCAAATGACGGAACAAGATTTTAATTGAAAATTGATTGAAGTTGAACATATACTTTAATAAAATTAAAAAAAAATATATAAATTTCAATAACGCTTTTCATTTCCCTTCGATATGGTTTGCTTTTTATATGTGTAGTTTGACGATATACATATAGGTATATTTTTGTTATTATTCGTAACATTAACTATTAGGCCCTCAAACTTCATTCAGAACTCAGACGTAATTGGCGCAATTTACTTATTCGGCGGGCAACCGTCATAGCGGACTGATGGGTGCCCGCCGAATAGTTAATTTCACTTCAACAACCACACCATGAGAGGAGTTTATTATAATGCAGTATCAAATAAAAATCGGTCCTTGTACTCTATACGTATTTTGGTAAAAATATTCTCCGACCTGTCAACGTCATCATTATTTGACAAACTGACAATGACATTGTTCATTGTGATGTGATTAAGCATAAAAAATATATGATATTAGAATTTATAAATGTTACTTTATAAATCCTACGTCGGAGTTTTGTTTTTAATACATAAAAATAAAAATTAAAAAAAAGCTCTGAAAGTATTTAAGTTTAAGGCTCAGAACAATAACTAAAGCATAGAAACCGTGTTAAAATAACAACAAAATACAATATTCTACACTGTTTTTACTTATGGCATTGTTAAAGCATCAGAAAGAGATGCATATACAATGCCATTTGCGTAAATGTGCAGGTTGTCCTGGGGTACTGATGTGATCAGGGTTGTACTATATCGATGAAATATATTTATCGACTAAATGTTTCGTCCTATGAAAGTCATAAATGTACTCTACTCTGATTGTATCGATTCGTTAAATGAGTACGATTCATAAAAAAAAAAAAACTAGTTGCACTCCAGGAGTGCCGGCAGAAGTAAAAAATTCGCCTTTGCGGCATACTCAGGTCCGTGTCCTTCTTACGAATTTTCGATCAATTCACGTGTCCTGACGCGAGTTTTCTATTTTACCCATCCCAAAAAGTGCACAAAGCCGCTAAAGAGGCTTTTACTTTAAAAGTTACGTCAAGATACACCTAAATAAATCCTAATCGCATGGCGCCGCTTGGCTTCATCTGATAAATAGGTAAAAAAAAAAATCCATACATTACCCACCGCGCGTCTACTGTCTACTGCTGGTCATTAGGCCTTACCCAGTATTGGTCGAACGGCAGAATACCTAATATGATGTCAATCATATTTTCGATTATTTCGAAATTCAAACAGTGCCTACTTACCTACCTTACCTATGAATGCGCAAAAAACCCAATGCATTCGATTTACAGTCCCCAATGTGAGGCAGTCCAACGTTGACATACTAGTTGAAGGTAAAATAGACTTTGTAAATGATACCACCTTCTTAGGAATCACAATAGACTCTAAATTGCAATGGGGCGCTCATGTATCAAAAGGTAATATAAGGTCAGATATATTTTTCACTTGATCAATGGGCCATTCAGCATATTCCAAAACCATCGAAAGCTTTTCCCAGCTAGCTTTGAGGAACAGTCAGTAAAGGAAACATAATCAGGTAGGTAAAGAGAAACACATAATTCGAAGTGATATTTTTTATTTTATAAAACTTTTACACTAGGGTAAAAAAGTGCCAGTGTGTTATTTGTGAAAAATTCACAGTGTTGGTAATAGAAAAACAAGAGGTGAAGAAAAACAAGAGATTACTTTACCCACTTTCATTACTGTCCAAAATAAAATATGTTTTTCATAATAATATAAATAATAAAACCGTTTCCGTAAACTTTCTTATTACCATTGATTTATAATTCGGCACATATAAATGTAGGTAAAGCATCGTGTTTCAATCGCTTCCATTTAATTTTATATTCGAAATTAATGTATCGGCACGGCAGTAAAATATTTTGAACAAATTCGAGTATGTATGACATTTTATGTCCAATATGTCGCTTGAAAGTTCCTCGGATCCACACCTTTTTATCCTTTTACTTCAGGGAGCTGCAATAAAATTTCAACAATAATTTTCTTCATATTAGTAAAAATCGATTCTTTTTAGGGTTCCGTACCCAAAGGATAAAAACAGGACCCTACTAATATGACTCCGATATCCATCTGTCTGTCACCAGGCTGTATCTCATGAACCGTGATAGTGAGACAGTTGAAATATTACAAACAAAAATTTCGGGCGTTTTTATAGCTTACGCCCACGGCTCCGCTCGCGTTAATGTCTATCCCCGATAACAGTACCTTATTCTGAGATGTAATTTATGTCTATGTTCTTTTCCGTACTCCAGAGATCGTGCAATGGTGATGATGATGATGCAAAATTTCATGATGATCGGTTCAGAAGTTACGGCGTGGAAGCGTAACAAACAAACTCACTTTCACATTTATAATATTATATGTAAGGATGGTACGGAACCCTTCGTGCGCGAGTCCGACTCACACTTTGCTGGTTGTTTAATTACCATGATGGTTCAATTTGTTACATTACTATTGCATGGCTCAACACTAACAAAAATATCCCTGATAGCAAGACCGTCATAAAAAATATCGATATACTCGTAGATACGTGATTTTACCACATCACTAGCAAAAAAAACTAACCTAATTTGAAATAAGGAAAAAACGATAATTTTAAGCAAAATACCTATAAAAGTTGTCATTTATACAATACGTTATATAATTGACAATATTATTGTTGTATTTTGAGGTATTTTGGGTTTTAATTATGCACTTTTAACTGAAAAACTTACCGAAGAAAATTATGTTTTACAGAATTTATTTCTGTTCGTCCTGAATGGGATTTACATCGCTCCATTGCACAAGACATTGTTTAGTATAATGGTCATTTGATAACGCACCAACCCAACACCGGTTAATACTTTTTTCCGTGAGAATTTTAGCACAATCCTATATTTAATTTGCAGACATCACAATTCCGCCGCAATGTTTTTGTCGATATATAACCCGATCAAATCGGCAAGATGCTAATATTACAGACGTTGAACTGTAATAAGTTATTTTGAATTTAGTCGGATTTAATTGGAGTCCAATGGAGTCCATTGACATTTCAAGTCGGGACAACCATGAAAATAATAGAAACTGATTGAAGTTTTTGTCTCATTCTGTCATAAGCGAAAGCTCATAAGAAAAATACCGTGTCAACTATCTGTTTTCAGTTTCTATTTTTATGCGGCTTCTATGTATATTATTCTTCTGAGGTTTAAGGTTTTTCGATTGCATAAATAAAACCCATCACTTCCGGTGTATAGCAGATTGTTAGTACACACGTTTAGTTAGTCACGCGATCAATAATACTACCCCTGGGGTGCTATTTTTGGAATGACGCCGTTCGTAAACGAGCGATTTTTCTATACATAATCGCTCGAAGACGAGTGTCACACTTTCTAGAATAGTACGCCTGAATGAAGTTTGGTTTATTAAGAAAAAAGAAAATTCTGCTGTCACTGTCAACGTCACTTTGTTGATTGTTGACTGTCATCGACTGATTTAAGAAGAGAGCGCAGAATTTGTTTTCCGATTTTAAAAATTGTTGCAATTTATTTGCAAGGTTTTATTCAAATCCCATAGTTATTCAAGTAGATTTCGTTGGTATTTACAATGGCTAATGACCCTGAGAGATTCGATTCGATGCTTTTAGCCATGGCCCAGCAACACGAGGGCGGCGTGAAAGATGTAAGTGCAATTTTCACCAGAAAAACAAAAGCTATTGTGTACAAGTAGGTTATTTTGCTGCGTATTTTTTTATAATCTGATTTTTTTATACCATAGTTTGCTGTATATAGCTAGGTATTATATTGATAATGTTAAGGTTACCATGTGGTTACCATAAACGTATCCTGTTACCGGTACATCGATTTGTTTCTTACAATGGTGACAAACTGTAATGTTTAGTCAATACTCATTGACTAAACATTACACTTCACCTAACCTACGTCTAATCAAAGCAACACTTCATTTGAATGACTTTGATTTGTCAATATTCTGAAATAATTGAACATACTAGAACATTCTGGAACAGCCAAGAATTTTACATAACTTACAATCGTTGTGATGACAGTTTTTACTCAATCAATTTACTTTAGATTCCCTTTTCATTAATTATCATACCAGCTATTCAGTTCTCAAACTGTGAGAAAGAATTTTGTTAAAGTTCAGATCCCCACTGTGTGTGCACCTAAGTCAAAAATGTTTAAATCACTTAACTTATTTCATTTTTTTTATTTTTAACATTTCAAAATTTTTGTATTATGTGATTTAATTTAAATGTGTAATAATTGGGAAAACACTGGTTTGAGGTTGGCAATTTTAGAGTCATCATTGAGAAATTTCATTTATGGTATATTAACCCGTCAAGCATGAGAAATGCAGACAATGGATTTTCTATTGTTATGCAGACCATTCGGCCCGCTTGGTGGTTGAGAGGACAAAAGTGCTTGTAGCAGTAGGCAAGCCTGTCTCACTCCCCATGTAGGTATCGAAAAGGCTAAAAAACCCCTTAGAGGAATTGTGGAGAGTAAAACATGCTATATAGATAGATAAACATCCAAGACCTTTGGTGTAGTGTGACAGCCTGGTATGATGATATATTGCCTATGTACAATGTACATGGCGATAGTAGCTTCTTGTGGTGGTCAACCCTAGCGCACCGCTAAATCGGTATTGTGTATATCAATGTTTTGTTTGAGCTATAAGCAAAAAATTGGCTTGCAAAGGATTTCTGTAGTTATGTCAACGAGCACGGCAAGGTGACACAAGCGAAGTTACACCATATCGCTAACCACATTGAGTTCATATTTCTGTGAATACCTTTGTCGATTATGACTTCTATATGTATTAGGCTACCTCTGTGGCGCAGCGGTCAACATGCTAGCCTGCGACACGAGAGTGCCCGGGTTCGATCCCCGGCCAGGTCAAGATGGAAAATGATCTTTTTCAGACTGGCCTGGGTCTTGGATGTGTATCTACATATATATGTATTTGTTATAAAATATAGTATAGTTGAGTTAGTATCCCATTAATCGAACTTACTTTGGGGCTAGCTCAATCTGTGTGATTTGTCCATATATATTTATTATTTATTTATTTATTTTATGTAAGTACTAGTTACATATTCTGTGACAATGTTTTGATTGCATAATAGATAATAGTGTAATAAGCTGCTGTCATTGGATAATATTTGACAAAATGTGTCACCTGACACATTGTTGGCCAAAGATTTGTTGGCTGTTAACAGCTTCCGAAACTTAAACTACATTCAGTACTGCAATTGCTCATTATAGATAACTAATATTATTGAGTTTGATTTTTAAGTGATGTATCAAGGCAATAAATAGTACAAAGACCAACTTAAATTATTAGAAACCTATAGGTATATCTAATGGTTTCTAATAATTTAGGTTGGTCTGCATGCCATGGCCAAGTCTGCAATGAAAATTAAAGGTCGCACGCAGCACACTTATCAAATCGAAAAGAGATCGACACCGTATCGCCGCGCCGTCCACAAGGCTTCGACTCGGCTATGGCTAGATGACGCCTCGCTTACCGCTCGCCGACCGCTCTGCCGGCCTATTTGCTAACTTAGTGTACAATGTTTTGATTGTCAACTTTAAAATACATTACTTTTTATATATCTTATATAAAATTATCAATCATATTATCAATCATAATTATTTTAAAATACATTGCAACTTTCGAGCTGCAATGTATTTTAAAATGACCATGGAGACTACAAAAAAACGGTCTTCCTCAGGGAAGTGTGCTGGCTTCGATGTTGTTTAACATTTACACTAATGACCAGCTCATTTCCCAGAATACACGCAGTTTCCTTTATGCTGATGATTTGGCATTGGCAACACAGACCAAGACTTTTGAGGAATCTAAGACAAATTTGTCTTCAGCACTTAAAAACATGTAACACTATTATAGAGAAAACTGTTTAAAGCCAAATCCATCTAAAACAGAATCATGTGTATTATCATGATGTTTATCTATATATGTATTCGTTATAAAATATAGTAACGTTGAGTTAGTATCCCATAACACAAGTCTCGAACTTACTTTGGGGCTAGCTCAATCTGTGTGATTTGTCCGTATATATTTATTTATTATTATTTATTCCATCTTCGTAATCAGAGGTGTTCTCGTCACCCACAATGACCACCCAAAATACTTAGGCGTAACTCTGGACCGGACGCTCACCTTTAAACAGCACTGCCATACATAACACTAGGCAAAAGGTGTGTGCGAGAAATAACCTGCTTCGACGTCTTACCACCTCAAAATGGTTAGCCATTAGCTTCTCGGCGGGTGAATACGCGTGCCCAGTGTTGTCGCCAACTTGACTTCCGGTCGAGGACGGCCGAATGTTGTCGCCAACTTGACTTCCGGTCGAAGAATCGTTGCTGCAAGTGACGCGGGCGCCAGCGGTTTACTTCACGTCGACGCGCGCGACCGAGTCTTCATTAGAAGAGTCAGTCGAGAACGCGGCACTTTTCCTCTGACGGTCGAGCGCAGCGGACATCTTGAGTATTGTATAATTTATTCGTAAAACTTTTGTTAACAATATCAATTCAATCAGTGAAAAATGTAGTTTATCAATTATAGTTTCTTTAGATTTTATATTATTTAGTAAAAGTGTAATCAGTGTGTTTTCGGTGTTGATTGATTCGAATGCAATTAAATATCGGGGGTATTTAATTGCAGTTGAGTTGGTTGTTACCGAGTCATACTCTTAATTTATAAGTGTAAATTCTGTAAATGTGACCCGTTAATGAGTAAATGATGTGTAATAAATATTAATACTATGTTTTTCTAATATCAGAAGTGTTGAAGAACTGCGCTATGCCACGTAGAAGCAAGAAGCGTGGCAAGGAATTGCAAAAGCGTCGGCGTCCATCTTCATCATCTAGCGTGACGTCGGAGAGCAGTTCATCCAGCAGCAACAGCTCGGATGACGGTCGGCGTCGCAAAATAAAGCGGTCCAGACGAAAATCACCAACCGTGAGTCAGAACACAATTTTATCATCTGTGGTGCCCGAATTTGATCCCTTGGTAGATGATATATACATGTGGATAAATGTTGTAGAAGCTAATGCGTGTGCATTCGGTTGGTCAGATCGTGTTATAAAATACCAAGCGTTACGTAAAACAGCTAAGACATGGTTTGATTCTGTACAAAAAAACGAGACCAAGTGGACCTCATGGCGGTGGAAAGATTGGCGTAAAACACTTTTAGATACGTTTGTAGTTAATCGAAATGTATTTTTTTTGCTTAAAACTTTAATGGAAACGAAACCGACTGAAGGACAGTCTTTGTACGAGTTCTATTTCTTACAAAAAGCGAAAATAGATCATTTGCACTTATCATTCTCTGATCAGGATATAATTTCGATAATTGTGGGTCTCATTGGAGATAAAAATATCACAACCGCAGCTGAAGCGGGTAGTTTTCGTTACTGTGACGACTTAGCCTCATTCTTACATAGTAAAACTTTTCAACCGGTTGAGTCTGGTTTGAGTAAAAAAGAAGCACCATCTACCTCCAAACAAACTTTTTATCGTAATTTCGAAAAGAAAATTGATTATCGGTCTGAGGTTTTGGCAAACCAATCCTCTAATGTTCGTTTGACTTGTTACGGCTGTGGGTTAATCGGTCATAAGAGGAATGAATGTCCCCAAAAAACAGGCTAAATGTAATTTTTGGCAAAAAAATGGTCATTTGGAGATAGCATGTCGGTTGAAAGCAGCCAAAACTAAAGTTGAAAAAGATAAGGAAGTGAAATTGATTGTTACACCTGAGTCTAAGGAAATATTTTTTAAGCAAGTTTCGTTGAATAATTATAGTTATCCTGCATTTTTTTATATGGGCAGTGACTGTTCCTTAATTTTGTTGGAAATAGCGGAAAAATTAAATGGTGTGCCTTTTAAACTTGACAAACCAGTAAAATTATCCGGGTTTACAAGTGAAGTTTGTTTTGAGGTTACCAAGGCTATTACGGTGTCACTGAGGGTGGATAAAGTTGAGCTCCCAGTTACATTTTACTTAATAGACTAATTATCTGGTTGTGACATTTTAGTCGGTCGCAATTTTACAGAAGATAAAGGAATAATGTATTTCCGAGTTGGGAATCAATTGACGTTCAAAACCATAGATTATAATACTATAATGTCGGTAAATTCACTAGAATTTGATACGGATTCCGTGAATAATATTTCAGTTTTAAAGGAAATGTTTATTAAATATCCAGGTTGTATATCGGAGGATTTGTCTACCCTAGGTGAAACTACTTGTGTGGAATTAGATATTGAACTGACAACTTCAAAGCCAATAGCTCATAGGCCATACAGAATGTCTTTAGCTGAAAAACAAATAACTAGAGACATTGTAACTGATTTACTTAAGAATGGAATCATCCGTGAGAGCAATTCGGCGTATGCCAGTCCCATTATATTAGTCGATAAACCTTCGGGTGAGAAAAGGCTGTGTGTAGACTATCGGGCATTAAACAAAATTACAGTAAAAGAAAAGTACCCAATGCCAATAGTTGAAGACCTAATAGATCGTTTAAGTAACTGTAATGTTTTTACATCAATTGATTTAAAATGTGGGTATTACCAAATTAAAATAAATGAACGCTCCATACACAAATCAGCTTTTATCACGCCCGATGGTCATTTCGAATGGGTTAGAGTTCCTCTTGGACTAAGCAACGCTCCAGCTGTATTTCAGAGGCTAATGAATACAGTTCTGGGAAAATTACGTTTTGGTCGAGTCATTAATTATATGGATGATTTATTAATTGCTACGGAAACTTTGGATGAAAATATTGAAGTACTTGATAATGTTTTAGAAGTTTTACAAACTCACGGGTTAACTATTAATTTA
This sequence comes from Elegia similella, assembly GCA_947532085.1. NCBI lineage: Eukaryota > Metazoa > Arthropoda > Insecta > Lepidoptera > Pyralidae > Elegia > Elegia similella. The sequence continues at coordinate 17,229,878 of OX383930.1, forward strand.
GACAAATGTCATTTTTTTTTTTAAATAAAGTTACCTTTTTGGGATATGAAATATCGGCAGACGGTATAAGACCTAGTCGGAGAAAGTTAACGGCTATTAACAACTACCCTATGCCGAAAAGTG